>JANVCC010010406.1:26568436-26771055 GCA_025345505.1 Todiramphus chloris collaris | reverse complement strand
TAGGAGAGTATCAATGCCAATGACCTCAGATTGAACTAGCAGTTAAAGACTCTAGGCTCTACACCATGTCTGCTGTTTTATCTTCTAGCATTGCATTTAGATGTTCCTTTGGGGAAACTGTGCCTTAGGCTAGCTTCAGAAAAGGCGGATTGTACTAAAAGTAGGCAGTAAATTGCAGTATGCCTTTTTTTGTCTAGTGGTACTACACTGGGAACAAATGAGTTCCTAGTGTTTGTATATTAACTGTTGAATTTTTCCCCTGCATTTCTGAGAAAACTAGGTGTATGGGGTCACATTGCCTTTCTTCCAGGCTCTCAACTGTAGTAAATTTCAAATCCAGTTTTGGTCATTTTTGGTTGAATTATATGTCTGAAACATTAAGCTCCTGAAAGATTTCCTGAAGATAAACTGCCACATCACTGTGTAAAGCTCTATTGTTCTTCTCACCAAGCAAAACACTGTAGGGGAAACCCACTCCATAGAGAACCTTGAGAGATCTGAGAAAGAGACACTGTAAGAACTGAGAAGCCATTATTTGGAGATCATATTTTTTTAGAAATAAGTAGTTTAAACCAGGAGGCATACCTGGAGGAAGCGTTACTGATTCTGCTACTTGAGGAACTACCTCTTTGTTCATTTTCATGTACTAGGCATTATATTGAGCTACAGCACTCACCCTAGAGAAAATGCAGCATGGCTAATTCTGTGCCAGATACCTACTCTGTGTTGACTGAGCAACTCTTTTTGTGTTTTCTTGGGCTGAACAACTGTTCAGCATCTGTCACTAGAGAGGATTTCTTTTTGAGAGGGGCCACTGCTACTGAGAGTAATGGAGGATTGGGCTGAAAGAAGACAGGAGTGTGGTGTTGTGGTGAAATTTATTCTTTAATTCTCTTCAGGACAGCATCTGAGCAGTGATTTAAAGTTGCAAGTATTTCCGTTTCTCTTTTTTTTTTTTGCTTTGTCCCCAGTGGGTGGATTTGAGCATGCATTTGTGATTATGCTTTTGAATCTGGAAGTATGAGGTGATAGGTAGGTAGAAACACCTTGGAGCTACCCATAGGGTAGATTTGAAGCGTTAGCTATTACAAAAAATGCTTTGTAGAACCCTGAAGAAACTGTGAAGTTTCACCAGTGTCTGTAGAAATGTTTGACATCGTAATCACCCTCAAGCATTAAGGTGCTTTGTCATTTGCATGTGCTGCAGGGCTGTGTGGGAGCACAGCAGTGCAGTGGGTTTGTCTCTGTGCATATATGCCTGGCAGGATGAAAACAAAGTTTTCAAATCAGTGAAAATGCTGTATGAATATGGTCCCACTATGTAATCTTTCTCGAATGGTGTCTGTGATTTTCTGGGATTTTTGGCAGCTGTGATTTCTCTGGGATTTTCTGACTTCCACAGAGCACAGAGCCTGGCTCTGTGCATCGTTAGCAAGATGACATTGTGCACTACGTATTTACCAATACACTTGCCAGTCTCCCCTTACAGAAAGGTCGCAAATAAAGTTCTCATTTTCCTTTCAAGCTTAGATACCATGAAAACTGGGAGGCACCTCTACTCAGAGGCATTTTTTTGCTGATTACATGTTTATTTCACTGGTAAGACTGCTGGGGAGTCTCATTTGTAGTCTAGAGCACATCACTTCCAATGAACATGGGCAGAGTATTTGCTTAATCCTATAAACAAAACTTCAGCATTGTCCCAGTATTGACAAAGGATGGAAATTGAAGCCTGTTGTCTGTGAGTAATGAATTTCTTTATCATGAAGTAGCAGTTCTGTTTTTAGTGAGACATGTACACAAAATGTACAGAAATGTTCATCAGTTCCTCATCAGAGGGACCTTTTGGAAGGGTCAGCAAGTCTTGGGTGCAGCTGATCTCTGCCTTAGCAACAACAACTATTTAATACATGTTCTTAAAAATGTCCCATGTGGGGGTGGTGAAGGCTGACAGAAAGAGACAACAGATAATTTGCAACCACAGTTTAACAAAGCAATGTCTTTGTGTAAGGCTCTGTACAGCTATGTAAAGAGAGCTTATCGGGGAGCTCTACAGTCTCTTTGAAGGGGTAAAGCAGAAGCATTATAGGCTGAACCCCAGAGTGACTGAGCCATAGGTTAATTAAAATTTTAATGGTTCTCTGTGCTCATGAATCTCTCCTCTTGGACAGAGTTATCACAAAAATTATGTGGTTTTGCATGAAGTCTTGTTGTGACCCTGCTTTGTGTGTGCAGTTCAGGTCATGCTGTTTCAATAAAATTACAGTAGAAATAGAAAAGGAACAGAGGCGGCCATGATATCAAGTACTAATTAATTCCACACAAAGCGAGATGGATTAGACTGGAATAATTCAGCTAGGAAAAGAGGTGAGCAAGAGAGAACAAGTGAGAGAGTGAGCAAGTGAGAATGAGAGAGAAGGATATGATGTAAAATAGCTTGGAGAAGGTGATGAGGGAGAGAGTGCCCTGTAGTTCTTAGAACTAAAACACACTCTGGGAAATTGTAAAGCAACTGGTATAGAGAAATAGTTTTTTAAATATCATACCTAGTCATAAAATTCATTGTTGTAGCTGCCAAAAAGATAAAAACTGATAAAAAAATAAGTATTCAGACAAATTGGTGAAAGTCTGTAATAGTAATTGTAATGGAGGCTGGTGGAAAAAGTCCAGTGAACACAATGGGACCTACTGCTCTTGTTCTTTTTCAGTTTGCTTCAGGCCATTTTTGTGGACAAATTGTTAAGTAAACACTTGCTTTACTAGTAGATGGTCATTTCTGTACTAAAAAATATTTTGGCACAAATAAATAGTAGTGTGAATATACATATACACTTAATTGTGCACTAATGCTACTAAATTGAATATATTGGATGAAGATTAGTAACCTTGTAAACCAAGTCATTCTGCGGGTTATTAAAATAATTTTTTCACCAGTTGTGAACCTGTTGTCTGTAATCATGTGGTGGCTCATACATACTTCAAAATATGCAGGTTTTATGGCCAGCTATTCACCTGATGTAGATAATGTACTGATTGAGCCACTCCAACTTACAGCATTGGAGTTTCTCTGAATGTTTTCGTTTAATAGGAATAACAGTGTGAGAATTTGGAAATTTGTTTAATTCCAACTCAGAATTGTACAAGCAGTGATTCTGTTCCAGTGTAAAGTACTATATCTGGACCAGATTAATTTTTGTGATGGTGATGTACATTGTTTGTTCCTGCTTAGCATGCCACTAACCAGAGCTAATGTCTTGATTTTGGGAATAGTACAGAGGAACAACTCCTTTGCTGCAATAGAACAATATTGATATTCTTGGTATAGAGGTTCCTGAAGCCATTAAAAAATGGTGTCAGCCTCAGGGCATTAAGAAGGAGACGTGAAAGGTGCCCTGGGTCATTTGGCATCTGTTGTGCTGATATAGAGTGGGCATCCAATTAATTTCTCTATCTGAACTTCCATTAGCTTTGGATGCTAATTTTTCTGAGTCTGACTTTTGGCAGGTGGTGACCTAGTGCAAGTCACTACCTTGAGGCTAAAGCAAATTGATTTTGATTTTGATTCGAGGAAATTCAAGAGTAATACAGGGTTGAGTTTTAAATAAAATGGATTTCAGTGTTTTTCTAGCAATGTTTCAGTGTGTATCTACATTCTCCTGCTATCTTCTGTCCATTAAGCAAAGTCTTGAAGTCCAATCCTTGCCTGGCTAGAACACTTTTCTGACATCTGCATGTTCTTCTGATTCTGTTTTACTGTATGCATACATCTGAGCATTGCTTGCTGAGCAGGATTTAAGTACTCAGAGCATTTGGCCACTTTTGCTTGCCCCTTCATTACTGCTACTCTTGCAAACACAGGAACTAAATCAAGAGTGTCTTGTGTCGGAGGAGGGGACAGACTTTTCACTGAATTTGTTGGCCTTCTGGTTGGTGAGGTCCCAAGCACATACTTTTGGCTTGCCAGTTTTTTAGGAGGTGGGCTTTGTTTTATGCCAGTCTTAGCAGGAGTCCATAGGAAGAGGAGACTGGAGCACACATCTTTGCTCTGTAGAGCGGCTGTTGCAATGTAGAGGGAGAACAGTGTGGGGATTTTGGCACCTGACCACTTACAAGGGCTATAAGAATAAATACGGGGATATTGTGTTCTCTTTCCTCCCTGCTTCTTATTCTAAACCCTTAACCCTGTGCTGTGCTGAGAGCAAGCTCTGTCCTGTCTGTCAGTGAATGACTTAACTTGAAATAGATTGCTGGCTGAAGTGTCTTTACTAGAAAGGTATCAGTGCTTATGGAGTTAAATTGACTTTTTAGAATGGTGCTTTTGCCCTTGCATAGTGTCCTTGCTCATCTTGAGCTTTTGCTGTTGAATCTAGTAGCACATCAGCTGCTCAGCATTTGTGGGTAAGCAAGAACACACCTGGCCTTGCTAATGTCTACTCAGTGCCACTTAAAGGCTGATCAGAGGTGAGGGCTGTATTTACAAAGTAGAAATTGCACTAGTCTGAAACACAGCATGCGGTCACAATGAAACCTTAGTCAGAAGGCAATTCTCAGCGTATTTTAAGATCCCAGGACCAAAAGTGATATCCATAATAGCTTGCTTACTCACCACTGGCACTTGAAGCACCATGGCTCATTAACTATCCCATGACTGACCTTCAAGATCTCTGCCTTTCTCCCTGCCTTCTGCTTCTGTGAGGACATCTGCCTGACCATCTAGATACCCAGCTCCTACCCAGACCTCTTGCAGCAGAAATGATTAGAAATTGACAGTGCTGAACTTCAATCTCCTCAGAGGAACCTTAATAATAGGTGTTAGCTGAATGGGGATCAAATCTTTTATCTTTTCTCCTCCATTGGGTAACAATCATGTTGCCAACATACCATCAAGGAGTTGCGAGGCTCAGCATCTGCAGGAGTGATTTCTAATGATCGTTATCACACATAAAGCCAAGCTGGTGTGAGGTTGTAGGCCATTGTCTAATTAAAGCAACCTTTATGGACAACAGTGTAAAATGGATGAGGCAAAAATGAAACTGTGTAAGGTTGTTGTGTTTTGGGGTGGTATTTTTTTTGTTTGTTTGTTTTTGTGTTTTTTGTTTGTTTTGTTTTTTTTTTCTCCTGTCTAGTTTGCACATTTTACTGAAAGGAGGGAAATGAAAGATTCTTTCCTCTGGTTTCAAGTTTACATCTGTTTTATTTGTCTTAGGAGGTGTTAGAATAAGGAATTATAAAGACCTATAGTCTGTTCCTGGGAGGCAGGAGAATTGAAGGCAGTTGAAGAGTTAAAATGCTCTAAAAATTTGGCCTGATAAACTAACTTGAAATGTTATATTTTCCTTTCATCTGAAGACTTTATCTTTTTCAGCAAAATTATTAAAAAAAATCGATACATGGAAAAAGCATTTTGCAAAACCAGATGCTTTTCAATTGAAAATTCCTGCAGAAAACCTTCGATGATTTTATAGGAAAGTTATTCAGTTTCTAGCTATAAAAACTAATTAATCTTGGAATAAATATAGCAAGAATACCCTAAAGTAGACACGAGGCACAGTTATTAATTATTAATAATCAGTGCTGTAATGCTGGCAGACAAGTACTCAGGGGAAAATCTTTCCTGAAACTCAAATTGAAATATGCAAACAAATACAGGCATGGCTATTTTCAGAAGTACTAGAAATGATGAGGTGTTTATCTCCTCCTGACACTCATAGAGCATTAAGCACCTAATTGCTGTGTCTTTGAAAATCTCTGCAAATTATAAAGTAACTGCTCAATTTTCTGGAAGATTCAGCTGAATTTCCCACATGGTTGCAATCTTCCACCAACAGAAGGTCACCACAGAAATCTGAGCTTCTAAAAACTGCCTGCCAATTCCTTGACCTCTAAGTGAAAGTCTAGATTGCTTAATTGCTCAGTGTTTCAATCAATTTTTAACCCATTAAAGTCAGGTCTTAGTGAAACATGTTTGCTTTCAGACATGTTAGCTGGGAGGTCTGTTCCTGGGGGTTTGGTGCACTGCTTGAGGGATTTCGTCTATGTTTCCCCTTTTTCATTGTTCATATGGTGAATTATGAGGGTTTCATATTTGCAGACTGGCTTTTTATTACTTATGACTTTTTGTTACAATATGTAGTTGATTTTTTCAGACAGCTGTGAGTGCTGACTTGGTCTGTGCTAGTAACTTAGCCTAGCCTTTCAAAAAGAAATATCAAACAAATTGTGTTGTACTCTTTCCAGATGAAAATGGTGAGATACCTCTTAGCTGTCAGTTCTATGGGAATAGTACAGCACAGCTCACTGTTTGAGCTCCTCTTTGCTGTCTGAATCTTCAGCTAGAACTGCCTCAATCCTGGTAGAGGACGGGGTTGTGTGTGAAGAGACCGAGGAAAGTACACTTGCATATCTGTGTTTCTTGACTGGTTTCCTATCTGTGAGTTCATTCTGGATCATGTATCTATAAAGTACTGAAGACTGTATCAAATTTCTTAAATTGCCATACCTTATCATGAGAAACCATCACTCCCCATTATTCAGAGCAAAATGTATGAATAATGTATGTGTGATCTAAAAAAGAATGAAATGAGGTAGGTATTTCTGGTAAGTTGGTGAAACAGTCATTGCTTTCTCAATTCTGTTTTTTTCCTCTTTTTCCTAAGAAAGGTATATAATGGGGAGAGGGAAGAGGTGAAGAAATAGTGTGGAGTTATTTTTATTTGTTGGTATTTGAAGTTTGGGTTTGTTGGTTTTTTTTTTTTTATTTGTCTTTTGAGTACCAGGGTTTCATATCAGTCTCTCAGTGGTAGCTGAGCTTCAAACGGAAATACACAGTAGTACATATCTCCAATATTTCTTTAAACTACATGCAGGAGTTTATGAGCAGCCATAGCATATAAGCTGAAGATATTTGAAAATGTTCTTTTCAAGGTGTTTCTTTTGGCAGAAGCTCCATCCCAGAAAACTGATTTTCAGTTATCCCTGATTTTGCCTGAATTCTTAAGATGTCATGACTTTAAAAACAGTAGTTCCTACAAAATATCTTCCTCTGGCCTTTATCTGTAATATAATTATTGTAAGTTATGAGGAAAATAGTAGCTGGTGTAGGATATTTTAAGTATTAAATATGGTTTAAAATATGCTAGGTTTTGTTTTTATACTAGACTGACAAGAGTTTTAGAGATCAAATGAAAAGGGTTAAAAATGGAACCCCTTAGTGCAAGGCCTTCCAGCGTTGATTATGCTTATTAAAGCTGAGTACTATGCTTTTTGACCAGCTGCTTCTGCAGCACAAATCTCATTTTAGCGTGGAGGTTATTTGCTTACAGGAAAAATCCTCATACAAATGCTATTGCCCGTGGTCAGAAGTGGCACTTGAATATCAGCATGTTCTTTTGTCGATCAAAACATCCTCATGAAGAGTTCAGCTACTGTTAGCAGGGGATGTGCTAAAGCTCTTAACTAAGATGTGAGCCTAGCTTTTTGCCACAGAAGCACTGAATTTATTTTCTGGGAGAATTAAAAAAAATGAAAGTTTTCCTCCCATTGTAGTCTTTCCCTGGAAAGTTACTAAGTAACTGGTAGGCACCTATACCTCTTTGTTGTGCATTGGCCATAGTCTAAACACTTAATAGAAAACTACAATCTTTCTCCCCTTCAGATTTTTAATTCTTGCTAGCAGAGAACAATAGCTGGTATTGTGAGGGTGCTGACTGAGAACACAGTATTTACACGTGCTTTAGTTGTAAGAACTGTAGAAGGCAGCATTAATGAACAGATTATGTTAATGTTTCTGAATAGTCTCTACTACTGTCCAATATGATCTTTCTTCTGGAAAAAAATGTCTGAAAGTGTAAGACTGAAATGTCTGCTGCTCCACTAGAGCTTGTCTCCTTTAAATTTGTCTTTGAAATATTTGTCTTATTTTTGTCTCAACTGCATCTTATAATCAGTGGTAATACCAAGTATGTTTATACAGTACAATTCTAGCATTATAAGAGTACGGAGGTACTTTTTCCAGTTTGTATGTTTCAGTGAAACAAAAGTCTTACTTTCTATTTTTGCTACTGCATACATCTACAAGGATGTTGCTGTCTGCTGTGATCTGTATTAATCTCTGCGCCCTGCTTTGCTTTTCCAGCACTGGCTTGAACCCAACAAGTCCATCTTCAAGCAAATGAAATGTAAGTGTTGAGAATTTTTGTTTTTAAACTACTTTTGAAATGCCAAAGGGTTTTTCTGTGCTTCCATGCAGTAATTTAGACTACGCTTCACTTGTTTCCTGGTGCAAATAGCCCCTTCATGTCTTACCTGGACTCCTAAGAACTCTATGATAACCTTATTTCACTGCCTCACAGTGCTCTGCACATGAAGAGCTTTCCCTTACTGCTCAAGGCTAGAGCCAGAGGCCAGATGATGGGCTTGGGTGGCTGATCTGGTGGGAAGACTTGCATATTCTGTCTGTCATTTTCAGTGAGATGGAATGAGCCTCTGGGAAATGGCAGTACAAAATGGAGTGTAGCGATCTGCTTCTGGGTCTTTCAGGTTTGCTTTCTTTCCACTTCCCCTTGTTTCCTTACAATGGGGAGTATAAGTCTGAGATCACTGTTACAGTCCATCAAAGTCAAGTGCTATGCATAAAGAGGTGAGCTCCCATCACAGACAAGTGGAAAATGAAAATTTTTATTTATAAAATATGCCTTAAAATAGGAACATATAATTTTAATGATCTTCTTGAAATGTTACAATCTGGCTCATCCTTTCCATTAAATAGGCCAACTGTTAAGACTTCTCCAGGAAGTTCTGAGTACTTTGGTACTCAGAAGTTTATATCCAGCAGCGGAAGAGAGTGTTTATTTGGCAGTTCTGGAGACATGATTTATGTCTTTGAAAGTTGTGCCTTATTTAATAAAAGCTGTTGTCTCTCTATCTACTTAGTTTATGAAATTAATGAGAATTTTACTTAGAAGTCTTTTGCATGGAGTTTTCTGTTTTACGCATAAGTACAAGGTGTCTTTTGTGTGGGGTAAGATTGTTTGGTTTAAAATGTGATGAGGTGTCTCACATGTAAAAACAATTTATCCTGGGTGTTGGCTGGACTACATGAAATACTTCAAGAAATTCTGCCATTAATCCATCAATATTATGTGTTGCAACATGTACATACATGTGTATATAAGCATGCACATATATACCTAGCATATTCAGAGTGAGCTGTTTACATCTAGTGTTTAGGTAGGTGGAGTATTATCCAGTAAAAGTAAGTTCAGGAATGTCAAGCTAAAACTAAGATGTGCTCTTCTGCAATGCTAGTGAAGGAAGAAAGCAGGGATTGTAAAAATTACAAGTTATCACTTTCTTCCTTCCGATACGTTCTCAAAAGTAGAACAGAGTTTCCTCAAAGCATCCTCTAATCTGCATTTGTATCACTGCTTTCACCTGACAAAGCATAAGGGCTCATGCTTCTTGTTGCACTTTGCATAGCAACATAGTCAGAGATTCTGCCAACAAATGCACTGAGAGAGTTTTGATTTATTCAAAGCAACTGTACCTGCATATAGATGTTGCCTAGATGTAATTGATGGTACTCCATGAATTGCATAGGTGTAGTGATGTGATGGTCTCATCAGAGGACTTGTGTGCCTTTTGAGGTAGAATCCTAATCAGAACTCTGAAGATTAAAAAATGGATGCATAGAAAAAAAGCAAAATAAAATGCAGGTAGCATGAGGTTATTTATTATGGTGAAAAGGTCTCAACAGCAAAAGGATGAACAAAGACTACCAAAGAGGTTTTGTTATCAGCCTTAGTTTCAGGACACAGAAGAAGAATTAACTACGTGATTGGCTTTTCACGAGCAATTTCAGTTTAATATTAGAGTTAACTGTGTTTTTTGTCACAGATGAAATACTTTAGTTGCTATGATAACCTCTTAAGGAGACAAAACAAGGCGATTTTTTTTATTTTTATTTTTATTATAAATACTGTCAAGGGTTAGGGCTAGGCTGACCACTAGATCAGTGACAGACTCTCTGTTAACTCCTTTCCCAAAAGGGGGATAAAAAAGGGAATAAGGTAGGAAGATTATGGGTTGTAAAATAAACTAAACCAGCTTTAATGCAAATAATAATAATAATAAAATTAAATATATAGAACACCAATATTGAACCCAACCCCCTTGATGGCAATTATGTCACTGTCACCACTGATGCTGTGGGTATGCACTGTCGAAGTCCCAGACTGGACTCAGCAGCAGACAAGAAGCAGATTCAGGAGCCGATTCTGGAACTGGATTTAGGAATACACAGATTAGGATTGAAAGCAGAAGAATGGACAGAGTCCTCCCTGGATGAAGGCTATTGAAGAAGAGCTTGACCCTTGTGATCCCTGAGTTTTATACTGAATCACTGAATACTATATGGAATCCCTTGCTGCTGAGTTCAGGGTCACCTGTGCTGTCTGCTCCTCCCCACAGGTGCGACCTCTTACTGAACCCTCAATGTGGTGCACAGGATTTACCAATGACCTTGGTCTCCATAGGAACACGTATAAGCAAGAGCCTTTCTGCACATCAGTCCTTGGTAGTGGCTCTAAACATCACTTCTAGACTCTGTCTGCAAAAAAATACTGCTAACTTCAGAAACTGCAGTTTCTTAAAAGAGACTGAGCTGAACAGTAAAATCGCTGAACACAATTAGCTCTGTTCTAGCTCAAACCAGGACACATGTATGTGTAGAATCCATGTAGATCATGTGTGAGTATGTCTTTTGCTCCTACAGGCTTCAGGAACATTTTTGTTAGCATTTCACATCAGGAACCTCTTGGTTTATTTTTCTAAAAATATTCTATATTAATGTAGAACGCTGAACAATTTCTAAAGGCACACAAATTTAATTAGTATTTTACCTAAAAATATTCAGTTTACTATGAAAAGGTTTAGAATCAGGAGAATAAATTGCTGGTATTCATTTGAAAAGCATCATAGTCTCAGGTGACACAGGTGAGGACTGAAGTTAGTAGCAGGTGGAAAGCGTGAAAACTGAAGCAGTGAAGTGACTGGTTAATAGAACATAGATTATTTATATATGACTTCTGGGAAATACAGTGGCAGAAAGCCATTCACAGTGACTGTATTAGACAGAGTTTTCCTTCTTTCTTTCCCATTAAGGAATACAGAAAATGGTAGAAGATATCCCTTATAAGAGTGAGCTTTCATTTCCTTTGATGCAAGGGTAGGGTGTATTAATACCAATGATTCAAAATGTTCTAAATTCAGTTGAATGCTTGTATTTACATAGGAGTACAGAGAACTTGCATACATGCAGCAAAATTTGAAAAATGCTTACCTCAGCTACCTTTTGGGGGGAACTTCATTTTCTCCCAGCATGGTAAGAAGTTTTTTCGATGTTTTTATTCATGCAGCACGGTACTGACAAATATTCGGAGCAGAAAATGGATTACTGGGAATAGTGTTCTAATACAAATATCAGTAGGTATCAGATTTCAGGGGCCTTAGTAATACATGAGCCATTCAGGCATAAACCATCTATGTAGTCAGGTTGTACAGAAATCACAATTTGGGGAGCTATATGTTTCTGTTGGTGGGATAGAATGTTGCACGTTTGAACCTCTGAAGTCTGCATAGGTTCCTGTCCATTGCACTAGCATTTTAATTTCTTTAGCTTCAGCAAAAGTTGCTTTAAGTTCATATTTAGTAATACTGGGATATGAAAGAAGGAATCTTCCAAAATACTTCATATTTTGTCTTAGCACATATGAAACCATATTTAAATGTGTCCTGGTGCAACACGAGAAGAATGAAGCCGTATCTTTTTTGTCTCAGCATCTGCCTTTTCATTTTCCATCTTCACCAAAATGCCTGTGTCATAACATGAAGACTAGGTCTGTGCCTCAGCAACTTTTACCACTAATTTTTCCTGAGAGGGGAAATTTTAGTCTCTGAGAAATGTTCTGAACCACTGCTAGTCTTGTTTGCACTTGTTGAAGCCAGTTGGTCACCAGTGACAAGTAGCTGTGAGCACCATAGCACCATGCTTCCAACAGTGTGTTCAAAACTCTCTGGAAGGCTGCCTAAGGTAGCTGCATCTTTGTGGTTCTAGATGAAGACCTGTTAGAAGCTTTCTTTTTTTTGTTCTTTTGCATGTTTCTGTGTACACTGTTATTCTTTCCCAGATGCTGACAGTTAAGATCTTCAGTTAGCCATCTTACATTTTTTGATTTAGAATGTCTTGATGTAAATCCTACTGGTCACATCAGCATTACAATTTAAGAAAATAACAGAGTTTTCCCAGGCACTTACCTTCTCTCTCTTTTTTTTTTATTTTCTTAGTTTTATGGCTTATTCTGCAAAAAAGATGCTCTTCTGTGTCAGACCATTGGAATTTGTTGTTAGTTTCCTTAGCCTCAATGCTCTCATAGTGTGAAGGGAGACAGAATGAGCCAGGGGAAGCAAGAACCCAGATGCAGAGATGGTTTGTGCAAAACTTTCTAAAGGTTCTTAAATCTCAACCAACCTGTCATCAGTTTTTGTGTCTCAAATCAAATGTAAAAAAAAAATTAATCAAATATGAGGTTCATAAATCCATGGACAGTGAAAACAGGAAGTTCTGTTTGATTCTTCAGGCTCTGTTCTGAATGCTGTATATTTTTTACCTGTGATCCTCATGAAAATTTAGTAACACTCTTTAAAATCTTTATTATAACTGTTTGACAGAAATCCACCTTGCTTTTTGTTGTCCCCCACAATTTGAGGTTTATGATACATAAGGTATCTCTTACGAATGAAATACACACTGAGTAGTCTTCTGTCTATATTAAAGATGCTTAGCAAGTGGTATGGGTAAATAGCTGATTCATTTGGTAAGGAAAGAGGTATATGGAAACAACAGCCATGTATCTTAGCATTTGCCAGAGATCCTTTTGCAGCATCAGTGGACACGAAGACTGTTTGAATGTAATAGTTTTGCGTTTTTTAAATGATCACTAACTTTTAGTAGGGTAGTTCAGAGAATATGTAATACTAAGGAGAGATGCAGTAAGTTTCCTGCAGTGTTGCATTGTTAGGGCTATGAAGATAATTCAAGCATCTGCTTTTGGCTTTCAGTATTCATCTGTATGCCATGTTTAGTCAAAAAAAAAACCCCGACACTGTCAGTACAGCCATTTTAGAAGCTAGTATTTATGCTAGATGAAAAATGAGTTGTTAAAAGCAAACAGGAAACCTTCCCAGAAGTGGCAGTTGAGAATCTTCCGTCCTGCTCCCTCTTTGGTTCACACTTCTGAAACTTTAGTCAATTTTTTCACCAGCTTTTAAAATCAATTTTTTTTCTTACATAAATAGTTGTTGTTGTTTTGGTTTGACTTTCTATCAAGAAAATGGTAGTAGGAATGTGTAGTTTTTCTTAGATTTATCGTTCCCTCTAATCTCTTCATCTGCAGAGAAGATGAATGATTCAGTATGCTTTGCTTAAAAACGAATTCATGTGAGACTCAGTACCTTTATACGTTGGTATCAGTGCCAATGGGTGGGTGCAGGTCCCATATCCCTCTTTGTTCCAGTCAGGGTGCTAAAGGTTTGGTTTTAGCTAGAAGATCCATACTATTTCATGTACATTGGATAGTTTGACTTAGTTAAACACAACTGAAGCAAACCTTAAAAACATACAATCATCCTGGAAACCTTCTATACTGTGTGTGTAGTTCCTTCATGACGGTCTGGGTCATGACTGGTTTCAGCATTTGATACCATTTAAATGGTTTTATTTGTTTTTGCCTTCATCTCTTTAAGTAATGTTTGCACATAAACTGGCAAATTAGTAGAACTATTGCAATGGAGTTTGCAGTCAGTACCTCTCTCCATGCTAAAATCCTTTGAAATTGATGTAATTGTGAATGTTTTTATAGTGAGAAAGCAAAGCCTGTGACAGTAGGAAACTGAAAAGGCCTTGGGCCTTTCACTATACCAGCTGCTCCTTATCTGACAGATAAAGGCTCACTCTGAAAGAAAAGGCTTATAGCCGTTATAAAACTGATTATATTCAGGTTAGTTTTGTGTCGAAGAAATGTTCTGCAAATTGAGTTCTGTTTGGGGAAGATTTGTTGTTAATGTTTCCACTTTAATGTGTAAGTGGTAGAAAGTAATTTTCCTTTCAAGCAACTGAGGAATTGCCTGACTTGACAATCTCATCACTTGAGCTGATACAATTCACTGCCAGTCTTGCTTTCCACTACGAGAATATAATGAATGAAAGAAAATGAGATTCTGTGTGAGTTTCTCCACTGCTGTAAAATCTATAAGACAAAGGCCTTAGTAAATGTTTACATATAATCAAATGTATTTTTTGAGGCTCATTAGGCTTGTGATCCATTTTAAAATTAAGATAGTGAGTGGATAGCTGTGGTGCTTCCCTCCTTCCCCTGTCAAAGTGTTCATTTTGTCTGGCTGGTTTTCTAACGGGAGAAAGATGAACAGAAAAAGAAGATCCTGTTTCCTTCTGTAATTGCAGGGTACCTTCTTATCTCATCTCCAGAAATGAATTGGATGGAAGGGATAATGTTCTTTTTAATATTTCAAATCACCAGCCGGAATTGTGCCACTCTTGCAGATGTTGCAGAGAAAGGACCTCTGTTTATCAGGCAGCAGCAGCCTTGTTTTGTATTGCTTGCTGCACTCTTGAGGACTAATATGGTCACAGAAGCTGGAGTCTAGGGAAAGATTTGCAAAATAGACTTCAAACTTGCCTTGTTAAATCTCTTGCATGCTCTGTGCGTTGATGTATACTTCTGGCATGTACTGTCCTTCTGCTATAAGGAAAACACTTCCTATCATAACCTTTGCTATTAACTGAATGTGGGCTGTTTTGTACATCACATGGAACTATGTGACATCCAGAGATGTGTCCCTCCTGTAATCACTGAAAGATCACAGGCCTAGGGTTAGATAATATCTTGAATGCTATCAGAGATACAGCAGTGGGATATAAAGCTGTGTTCATTAATGTAAAACTAAGAAACACTGATTGCAGGATCAAAATAATTCCTCTTATTGTGATGATTTTTTTTCCTTTTTTTTTTTTTAAAATATATTTTTTGAGAAGTGAAAGTGTTGTACTTAATGCCTGGCATTGTTACCATAGCTCAGGAGTAGGTAATGTGGTCATATTAAATACTGGAAAGAGAAACAGTTCTGTTGTTTCTACCTTCATTAACCAATTTTAATGTTTTCTTCTATTTTGTAGTCTAGGTATTATCATTATCAGGAATAATAAATATATATAACACCATTCTGTCTCATTTTGACAAGATGCAGTTGCTTTCTATTTATCAATTGCTAATTTAAAAAAAAAAAAAAAAAAAAAGGCCCGAATATATTTTCTGTTTCTTGGATCAAGCAATAGGTTTTGTGAGGTACGAAACCATTTCTAACTTGATTTGCCTAGGTTAGCTGTATTTTGCATGTACTTTGGTCTTCTTTATCATATGTTCTATTCTTTTAATCAAGAAATGTTTTATATGTATATATTTTGTTTGCTTCCTTGCCTGATAACTTGGAGCTAACCATCACACAGGACACTTTATAAGAGTCTTGAGTTACTCCTTCAGAGCGGCTGAGGCAATGTTTGTTTGATGGTGTTCTCATGTTTTTTCTCTATAATGTTTCAGCTCATCCACCATATACCATGTGCTTTAGAGTGAAATTCTACCCGCATGAACCCTTGAAGATTAAAGAAGAGCTCACCAGGTATTCTGTTTGTTTGTTTGTTTGTCCATGCACTTAGTGGGCGTAGTCAACAAGTTCAAAATAAGACATTTTGTTACATAGGGTAGGGTTCTCACTGTTTACACTAAAATACAAGAGTAGACAGACATTTGCAATACTGTTAGATTTTTAAATTTATTTTGATACCTACAGATTTTGATAAACAGTTTAAGGGGACTTTTGTATAGCATATGGAGTAGGAGTGATGTTATTGAAGAACTTTCAGAAAAGGAAGCAATGGTAAAATGACTGGGCAAGGATTATCCTGACTCTTCCTCTAACAAGGATTGTGGTCTCAAGTAAGTTCCTTTTGTATCTTAGCTTTCCTCTTTTTTTGGTGTGAAATAGTCTGTGAAGTTAAGTACAGTAATGGCCCTAACTTTTTAAAAAAAAACATGTAGTCTCACTGAATTTTCTCTTGTGTGTGTTACAAGGACCACAAACAAGAAAGTATTTTTAAAGTGCTTACAGAACTTTAATGAAGTGATGTAGCTGTGCAATGTATTTATGTTTTTAAAGTTCAGCTGCTCTGCAGGTTAAAGTCATGTTGCTTACATTGACATTTTCCAGCTTATGCTGTGAAAACACAGCTGTTCAACAAATCGGTCATACTTAACAAACAGGAGTTTTGGCCTTCCTACTAGCCATTGTTAATACTCTGTTGTTCTGGGTATTTTTCAAGAAACGTATGTTGGGGGAGGAAATGTAGGAAAGTAACAGCTCTTTTGACCAGCTGTGCAGGACTGTATGTACACCTTAATGGTGTTGTTGGTAAGCAGGCCACACCACTGACCAATAATTGCATGCTGCAGAAACATGGAGCACCTGAGCACTTGTTGCCTTGAGTTCTTCCTTGATGCTTTCCCCAAGCCCTGAAAATGCTTATGCTTACGAGTGACTTCTTGAATGGGAATGATCCCATTATCACTGGTCTCATATTGAAAGTTTCAGGAACAGCTTGTGTTCTGCTGAATTGTAAGTTTATAGTTTGTATAGAGCAGCTGGAAGATGCAGTTCATATTATAGCTGTTTATCTTGGGTGAATTATTGAAGCTGTTTAGCTGAGTGAACAGGTTGTAAACCAGGAAGTCAAGAGATTTTTATTATTTGTTAGTGTTTGTTCTTGGATGAATGTTTTACTTTTTATGAGCCAGAGTATAAACATTGGATAAAGCATCCTCGTTCAAGAGCCTTAATTAATTGATTTTTTTTTTTTTTTAATAACAAGTACTTGGATAATCTCCCAGGACAAGTTTTATTGAAGTACAAAGCATCTAGAATTAGCTCGCTAAAGTGTATTGTGCTGTCAGTATGTTTTAAGATTTACTGAAACATTTCAAATTAATTTTTAAAATCACGCTGCTGTATGAAGATTGTTATATGGTCTTTTGTTAAAACTAATAGTAATAAGACATCAAAAAGGAGAAATAATTTCTCTGTTCATAAGTCCACCTTGTGCACATGACACCTTTTTGTATTTGATCAGTTTAATAGGTTTCAAATTTTCCTATTTGTGAAGCTTTTCTTTGTGTCTGCAAGGTCTCTTACGCAATAACAAGGTATGAGAAGTTCTTCTGAAATGATCAAGTGAAGTTCAGTGATGTAACATGCCTCTGAGAATTTCTTTCATCAAATCATCAGATTCAAGGTGACACTCTAAACTGTCTTGAGTTAATTTTTGTTTCTTGAATTGGAATGATTGGTGAAACTCAAGAAGAAAAAGGTCCGTTAGTATTTGACAGAGGGCAGTCATGAAAACATGGTAACTAGTTGACTTTTTTGTAATTTTTTTTTTCCCCTCTGCTCTATTAACTGGACAATCACTCTTGTTGCAGTGTGTTGTTAAGATTATTTGAAAATAAGTAAATAGTATTTTCACTCTTTGACTTAAAAGCCACCTGTACTTCATAGCTGTACATACAGATAGTTGAATCATAGTGCTTTGCATTTCTGCTACTCTCCATGTCTTGGCTTGTCAGGGAGATGCTTTCTTCCTTCTTCAACTGTGTAGTAGATGGTTGTCTGTAGTCCCCATTTAGATAATGAAATTAAGATACAGTAAGACATCCCGTCACATTGTCATACTACTCTTTGGTTCAGAATGTTAATTAACCCTGTCTAAATCCCCCCTGGGTATTATTTTTCATGCAGTCTTTGTAAAAGCTTTATAGGAATAAATCTTTAATGAACTACCTTAGAGACATCAAAGAAATTTAGAGATGTTAAAAAGAGCTGGGTTTCCTGATTTTCCATAGCAGTATATGCGGTTAATAAAGTATCATCTATTTAGTACATGAAGTTGTGTATGAATGGAGTGAATTGTTTGATTTCAGTGAAAATAGTGTAACATCTATAGAAATAGTATTCATAATTTAGACATCACTTGCAGAAAGAAAACTGAGTATCTGTCACCTCATGTCACTGCTGCTTCATTTCTATCCTACCTTTGATATGTTGAACTGGACTGTAATTTTTAAGTTAGTCTGGGATTTTACAGGTGGAACTATTTTCAGGAATTAAGATGGAGAATGGCCTAGCTGAAGTCATCCTTTTGTCTGTGGTATTATAGGAAAAAAAACCTAAAAGATCCTGAAATTATGTGCATACCAAGTGTACAGAGGCTAAGAGCACCTTGGGCAAAGGATCAAGCCATGTGCTTGCATGTCACAGCATTTCATTCCACTGCTAATGATGCCTGTGAATATCTTGAGTCAAGTCATACCATTCCAGCTGCTTACTTTCATCTTCCCTCATTTACTTAATGATCACCTTGCATAGCTGTGCTTTTGAAATAAAATCAGTGCCTGCCTCTGGAAGTTAAAGCACTTTGACATATTATTGCTAAATAAGAAATTCTGTGAACTCAGGACAAAATTTCCACCTCTGGCTACAGATGGAGGTTCTGTTTAGTCCTTGATCACTGTTTTCTCTAGAGTCAGCTCGTGTTAGGATTGTAATTCACAAATTAACTTCAGTGCTCTTGTTTCAGTAATGACAGTAATATGTGAAACCAAACTTGTCAACAAAGTCCAAATCTTAATGCAATTGAGTTCTTAACCTTCTTAAATCATTTCCTGAACTTCTCTGAACATGGATTTAGAAGATCTCTCCTTATTTTTGGACATACTCCTTCCTCAGCAGGGCAGGGAGGTCATACATGTTTGAAACATGACAGAAAGGCTAAAGACACACTCATTTTAATAAACTAATCAGAAATTTTTTCCAATGCTTTTTAAAATAATGTGATGAGAAAGTGGTAAGGATTGATCTTACTTTGTTGAAATGATTTTGCTTCCGAATTTATTTCAGGTGCACTGGAGGATCTGCTGGTTGTAATGCAAACAGTGAAAATGGATTTTTGAACACTTTGTGTCACCTTTTAACAGAGAGATAGTCTCAACCTTAGCAGAAGAGTGGTATTCGTCTGTGCTGTGACTATATCTGAGGGTTTGACTTCTGCTTCATGTGTAGTATGTGAAGGATGTCAGGCTTTTCTGAACAATATGTCTGTGACTTTCTAGTTCTGATTGTCTAGCACTTATAAGTGACATAAAGTCAGAACAACATACTTTAGTTTCAGAAAACAGCATTTAACTGGCTTTACTGATCATCCCTAATGAAAGTAGTAACTACTAGTTTTTACTTAGGCAATAGCAACTCCCTTGTTCTCTGCCATGCATACCTGTAAAACACAATTTCTGTTTCTTTTTTCAGTATTACTGCTAATTGCCTTTCCTCCTCTCTTTGTGTTTAGTTTCCTCCCCCCCCCCCCCCCCCCCCCCTCCATCTTTTGGGTGCATTCCAGTTGTTTTCCCAAAGAGCGTGGTAAGCTTGATGGTGAGAGGGGTTTTTCTTTAGCTATTTGCACAGAACCATGTGCAGAAAAAAGATATCCCAGAAATGACTGTGGTGGTCAAGATTATTCTTCTGCCATGGCATGGAAAGATATGTATATATAATTGCCATGAAGGATGTTGTAACTGCAGAGATCATTCAATCTGCAGAACAGGAAGCATTCTGCTACGCTCTCTGGAAAGCACAGATATTTTTTCTCTGTGCCTCTTCTCACTATCCTTTGATCACAGGTTCAGAGCCTTGGGAGGGTCCACAACTGTGAAAGCCTGAGGTGCTGCACGTAACAGAATGGGAACAGTCAAAGGAGTGTGAACAGATGCAGCCAAAGACTGGTCATACTTGGGCACAGATTTTTACTATGGTATTTCTTTTCAGTGTTCTTGGTTAGGTAATAAATAAACCAGTGTTTGTTCTTTCTTATGTAATAAAGCAGCCCAAGGCCTCATGCCTTCTTATCTCCAAATTCCTATGTTATGCTGTGTATGTATAATTAAAATGAGTGTATATAAAGTCATTTGGGGTCCCAAAGGAATGATGTAAAATGCTACAGATTATACTGTATCAGCAGTAATCCATGATTATTGTAGAAAAAAACCCCAGACCTAAAAGAGGGCATGGGTGAGTAGCTGGCAGAATTAACCAAAGATGGATTATTTCAACTAGCTTTCACCATGCCCTTTTTTCCTAATCCATATTTCCTTATCCAAGAAGCAGTTATTCAATCACTAGGCTATCATAAAACAGTGTAATGAGTACTTTGTTACAAGAAAAGCAGATTAAAAAAAAATGTTTAACTGGAAGTGATATAAAATGACAAAGACTTGGGGTAAATAAACATGTCAAATTCAGGAGCCCTGAGTGAGCTAGCTTGGGTGAGGAAGAACAGTACAACTGCATGCATGCAATGCTTGACTAGTCCTATCTCAAACAGCTGTGCTTGGTATTGCCTTGTGCTGGAAGAACTTGGTGCTTTTCCCTCTGGAAGTGGGGGGGGCCAGTTGAGGCAGATAGTGCTCCAGTTGTTTGTTAATACTTGAATATCAAACCATTTATTTGCAAGTTTTGCAATCCTTCCAAGGGAGAGCCAGTATGAGGTTGGCCTCTGCTGCTGATTCCTGTTTCAGGGATCATTTAGGAATACCCCTGTCTCTCTGGGTATCCTGTCCTGGTCTTTTTGAGAAGTGTAGTGGTAGCTATATGTTGGTGCCTCTGCAAATCCACTTACCTGTTCTGGCTTTCTTGAGGCCATATTAACAGTTGACTTTATAGTTTTAATAGTATTGGACTCACAGTCAGCATAGGTCTTAAAAATGAGAGTTGTTAGGAAGAGCACTTTGTGCTGGCAGACTTGCAAATAAGCATTTGGAGCAGGGAAAAAGTTGTCCAGAAGAGTCCTGGGTTTTTTGGTGGAGCTTGTGCCTGTGACAAGAGGAGACCTTACATGTTCAGAGATCCTCTTGTAGAAGGGGAAGGCAGGAGGGCTGAGAATATGTGGTTCAGCTGGGGAAGCTTGAAGAGGAGAATCTATTCCCATGCTATGGTGTGGCTTCCACGTACTCAGTATCCAAAACAAAGCTTGTCTGTCACCATTCCTTGTCCTCTGTATTCATTGGTCAAATGAATTCTTGTGTAGCAATAAAGTTGTTTTTTTTTTTTTTCCCCTGTAGCTAGCACTGTCAAGCAGTAATTTTTTGCACTTTTTCTCATGGAAAGAACATACACTGTCCTGCAGGCACTGGCATGCTCCAGACACAGGAGGACAAGCTCACCTATTGGTAGATCCAAGTGGCAGTCATCACCCTGACCACAGAAATGAATGATTTGAGATTTGAGGCTGGAAAGCTATTTTTCAAGCAACCTTGCCACCCGCACCTCAGGGCAGAAAATGGACTATTTATTTCTTTCTGAGGGAATAGATGTGGTGGTTTTGATTTTTTTCCTAATGCTACGGATCCAGAGCTTCACTGATGATTTTGGCATCCTAGGAGGGACACAGGTTCAGGATGGAGTTACAGGCTGCTGCTGCTGCTTCTATTGTGTTTGAATCCTTAGCATTAGTACACCTTTCCAAAAGGCACAGAACTAGGAGGGCAGTTCTTCCTACAGTATCCTGTTAACATGGAAGACAATCATATAGTTTCCCAAATAAGTTAACAAGGTAGTTCCTGCTACTTTTAGTGTTAGATATTTTAAGAGAAATGGATTTATCCTGTGTTCAAATGGAGATTATGTTTTGAAGTCATGATGGCTATGCCCCCGGTTCCTTTGCTAGAAAGTGATTGATGACTGATTAGGTGGATTGAAAGGGCAGCTGCCGTACTAACGTCACTCTGGCATGATTATTACCGTGTATATCTGTTTTATAAATGCTGTGATGGGTTTAAGCCATGCTAGTGTGGACAAAACTGTCATATTTTTCCAGAAAAACAAGAAAACAAATAGATGATCTTGTCCTCACTCAAATTCGTTAAAAGGTTTCTGAATTATTAGGTTAGGAATTTTAACAGTTACATTATTCCCTGATCATTTTAGCAGTATTTTCTGGATCTGTTGCTCATTAATTCATCTAATTGTTCTATTTTGGACTTAGTAGAACTGTTTTTCTTCATAGCTTCCTGAGGCAGTTAGTTCACTACCTGTTGTATACTGTACTTCTGCTTGCCTTAAGCAATTTCCTGATTTCACTGACTTCCCCCTAGCTCTAGTAATGCAGGATTCAGTGAATAGCATTTCTGTGTTTGCCTTTCCCACTGCCCTCAAGATCTCGTAAGACTTACTCTCGTTCCCACTCAGTCATCATCTCTCCTTGTAAGGGAAGCTCTATCCTCTCATTTTAGTTCTTCATGTATCAAGCTCAGCTATGTCCTACTTAGAATGCAGAGGCTAGAGCTAGGCAAAACATTCAAGATGTGGTTGTGCCAAGGCTTTAAATAGTGGCAGAATGCCCCTCTGTCTTGTTCACAGTATCTTTCCTGATGATGCCCCATGTATTATTAGCTTTTTTGGCTGCTTCTGCACCCAGAGTTGATGATTTCAGAGACTTGTCTGTGATGACTCCAATATCTATTTGTCAGCTCTGTGTTTTATCGGTAGCTAATACAGTGATGGCTTTTCTTTATATCAAAATACTTCTCAGATATTAGTAAGAAGACAAGCAATGTATTTTTAGAGAATATAATTTTGGTTTTTTTAATTAGCCTTTTTATCTGGGTGGCACTGTAAAGCACAGAAAAGATGTTCTTTTAGTTGTGGTATTACATAGTAGTATGTAGTAGTGTTTAGTTAGATTCATAGACTTTGTTAGGAAAACTAGTGCTCCTGCAGCGTACTTGATGATACCTACTGTAGAAGACAGAATGTGAAGATAGTGTTCAGAATAATGCACATAAAAAACTCACTAATTCTGCTGGGGGAGGAGGCGACCCTATCCAGGAATACTCTAAACTGTTGTCCTCGGCTACTCTGCATCTGAGTATGCACAATAGCATGGGAAAGAGCAGTACAAAGTTAGACATCATGCCGAGATGATAATTTTTGAAACATTGCTAGATGTCTTGAGTTGACAGTGTCTGTCAGCTGGAAGGGCTGTGACAACACTGGGAGAAATTCTTGTTACTGGAATAAAATGAGTGAAGTTATTTGAATTAAAAAAATCCCAAAAAAACAACTATGTGGACAAACCATGAAGTTTGGCTGTGGAAAAGGTTTATTGCCTCATTGAACATCTTAAAACACATAAATTGACTGTTAAGCAGTTAGCAGTATAGTCTCTGGAGGTCATGAAGCCCGCTTACAAACAAGAATGGATATTGCTTACTCTTCATCTGTACTTTTGGGAAGGGTTTGGCTAACCCAGAGTTGAGTCATCTGTAATGTGAACAGATAATATGTGGAAATGAGGTTATTCCAATGATAGACATCTGTGAGTGTAAGCTCTGTAGCATACTAGCTTGCTATTAAGCCTGAGTACTTAGGGCTGTAAATCAGGCTACAAAGTTGTGTTGGGGCTTGGAAAAAAGAGCCGTACTGGAAGGACATGAGAAGCAGCAAGTGTAGATTTTGTAAGATCTGATTTCTTTAAGTGTAGGCTATTCTAAATATATGCATTAACCTTATTGAATTCAGCAGACAGCTGTACATTCAGAGGTCTTTGCTGACTGAGGACATAAATTACTTTATGAGGATTATAGGAAGTCCCTGAGGTTGAGCCAACCTTTGGCAAAGCTTGCAACGTAGGCTTTCAGTCCAAAGAGCATATATTTCCTTCATTTGAAAGAACTCCTTAATGTCATAGTATTGGTCCAGACTGCCCTTCTTGCTTTGAAGATGAACAGTACCCCATGCAGCTTTCTGTGTGGGTCATCTCTGACAAACACATTCAGACTCTCTGATTCTGCTCTGCATGGCTATTCCCCTCGCCTTCCAAGTACAAGTGCTTCCCTCGTGTGCCAGCTAATAGTTCTCTGGTCTCCACTGTGAACTGTGCTTTGTACCTTTATTCCCCCTCTTGACTGCTGCCTTCTGTTTTGAAGATATTTCTTCTTTTTTTTTTTTTTTTCTTTTAATTTTATTTTTCTCTCAGAAGTGAAATGATTCTTTGACAGTGCAGTTTTGAGACATTTGATTAAGGATTTGAATAGTCAAATACATGCAGCAGCTCAGTAGCACAGAACCATAGTAACAGAACAAATAAACTACATTATAGAAAGGTACATGAGCAATTTAAGAGACACCCCTGACCCCCAAACAGCCAATGAAACATTGCAACAGCAAACTCTCCCTCTCATAAGGGAAGAAAATAGAGCTTTTTCCTCACACTAGCAAATGTTAAGGATTATGTGTTTTAATGCAAAGACAGATGAATAATGTCTATGTCCCATGTTTGTGTGAGAGACTAGCCTACATGATGGCTTATGTTCAGCTCTGTCATCCTGGGATGATCACTGGGGAGAAACCACCTCTGAGGCACAAATGTTCTTTCCCCCTAAAATTTCCCCTCTGCTTACTCTCACTTATTTTCTGTTAACATAGTTCTCAGCAAAAAAAAAAGAAGATGTATTTGTGTTTTGTTACAGAAAGAAAATATTTCCTAATATGTTAAGGAGACATGACAATGGAAAATGTGTTATGCTGAAGTTATGGAAAAAATACAATGTAAATTTTCTGCAGTTTTTAAATTCTTATTGTTGGAGGGGACCAGCAGCATCAAGGAATGTCCTTGAAGGTCTGCAGAAGCCACTGAGTCTGGTAGCACCCTCTGGATAGTTGACTGTATCTGGCTAAAGCAATACTTAAATGGTTGATTTTCCCAGAGGGGTGAAGCTGCTGAATGGTGTAGCTGTAACCAGCTAGGTGGCTGGGAAAGGAGCTGTGAATCACTGGGCTGTGAGTTGGTCCATCTCAGGGAGGCTGCTCTCTGGGCAAGAATGCCAAAGTGAAAACATTGGCCTTGTGGCTGCACCTCTCCTCTTGCTATTAGAAGTAATACTGCTCTGTGATAGAAGGCAGAGAGCAGGTAGAAGAAGCATTTTATTTGCAGTTCTGGAGAAAGAACAGCTAGCTCTGAGAGGAGGTGGAGGCATTGCCCTCAGGCAGGTCCTCCGTGCCTGACACCCTTTGGGCCTTGGGGAGTTGCTTCTGCCTCAAAACCTTATCCACTGTGGTCAATGTGCTATTAGTCTGTGGGGATGGAGAGAGATTTCCTTGTGTTAATCTGTATTTAATGAGAGGGAGTGTGCTCAAGCAACCTTACATTACTGAAATATATTTCATGTTACTGATGAGCATTTTAACAGCTGTACTTTTTAAATAAAGCACTCTCCCTGCTATCTATTAGTGGGGTTTTGTTACTCCTCCTGTCATTACTTCATTGTAACTGAGACAGATCTCTTGTCTTGCACCTAGTTTTCCCTGTGGTTGCATTATGCCTTTTTTTCCTGACGCTTAAGGTAGCAAGAGAGAAATCTGGAAGAGTGACACAGCTGGTTTCACACCAGTAAGTTAAATCCATTAACAAAAAGATGCCACATATTTTTCCTTTTTTTTTTTTTCAACTGTGTTTCAGATACCTCTTATATCTACAAATAAAAAGGGACATTTTCCATGGCCGTTTGCTGTGTTCTTTTTCTGATGCTGCTTACCTGGGTGCCTGCATTGTTCAAGGTAAGTACAAGCAGCAAGCTTTTTAAAATACCTAACTCATAGATGGGTTCAGTATAAACAGAAACTCAAAACTGTTGAGAGAATATAGCCAGCAATGACGGGGTTTTTTGGTTGTATTGTTTCCATGCATTGACGTGCACTAATAAAGTAGTTAAGTTAAAGTAGTTAAGTAGTTAATTAAGTAGTTCAGCCATTTAGCCAACTAAAACCAAACTGGAATTTAACTTAAAAACAACAGGTTGTTTTAGCATTTAAGTGAAAAAGTATGGTACCAGTGCTAGATTCCAGTTACAAACAAAGCAAAATTATGTTCTGAATCCTAAGTGTAAATGTAACCTATTCCATTTGAACTAAGC
Organism: Todiramphus chloris collaris; assembly: GCA_025345505.1. Classification (NCBI taxonomy): domain Eukaryota; kingdom Metazoa; phylum Chordata; class Aves; order Coraciiformes; family Alcedinidae; genus Todiramphus; species Todiramphus chloris. The sequence continues at coordinate 26,744,911 of JANVCC010010406.1, read as the reverse complement.
AGGAAGAAGTGACATTCAGTGCTTTTTTTAATGTGTGATTATGGAATACCTGGCAGAAGTAGTAGATGTAATTCAAGAGGAATGTCTTTGGTTTGGTGTCCATGTCCTCCACCTGACACACCCCCCCCCCCCCTTTTTTTTTTTTTTTTTAAATTCTCCTCCCTCTGTCATTTCCTTGAGGCCAAATTCAGGTATATGTCTTGGACTGAACACAGAGTCTGACTAGAAAAATAATGTGTGTGGAAGTTCCCTTCATTCTGCCTTAACATGAATGAAGCTCTTAATGCATTATAAGGTATCTTATCCAATCTAAGACTGAGACTTCCTTATTAGAAGAGGTTTGTTTAGAAAACTAAAACACCAAATACTATGGATATCTAAGCATCTTTTAGCAGAGGAATCAAATACCGTGGGCCACCGTAAATAATGTCACAGGCTATGTTTCTTTACTAGAACAGAATTAAATGAGTCTACATAAGTGAGGATAAATTGTTGTAAAAAAAGATGAGAATCCGGAGTGCATTTTTTTAGTTCTGCCTGGTAGCAGAATGACAGGTACTCAGAGGGGGGGACATTACTCATGCCTCTGTTTTACAGAGAACGTTTCTGTTGCCAGAGAATGTAGCCATCGCTAATTACTACTGCAGTTAATAAATCATGAACTTCCCCTGAAACTCATTGATTGAAGTGGCAGTTATAAGGATTTTGTAATTTCAGTTAACTATTAATTCCTCTAAGTAGCATTTCGTGAGAAATGCTGTATTCTTACTGATCATGGAAGTTATCTTGAATTATACTACATTTAATGTCATTTTTTCCTTATTAACTACTGTTGCAATTGAATTTTTCTGTTTTGTTTTGTATTTTGGATCTCTTTAGCTGAACTTGGTGATTATGATCCTGAGGAACACCCAGAGAATTACATCAGCGACTTTAAGATTTTTCCCAAGCAGTCACAAAAGCTTGAGAAGAAAATAGCTGAAATGCATAAAAATGAATTCAGGTAATTTAGAATGCTCTTTGGTAAAAAGACAGCAAAGAAATACTTTTATCTGTTTCCAAATAGCGTATGTTAATTTAGGGGAAGGGGGTTGCTTGGATTATAATAGGTGCTCTACCAATATATCATCTAATATGCTGTATTTGAAAATGAGGTTTCAGCTTAGTGCGTTTTCTTTTGCTCTTAACTTTCATCAGTCATAGCTGATTCTTGTGCATGTGCTGGTAACTTAGGGTGCATTTTCTTGAAATGTAGGCCTGGGTAGTGGGAGCAGGTCACATCATGAATGCTGTACTGATTAGTGGAATACTGCCTTTCATTTAGGGATTGCACTTAACATCTTTTGCTGTCAAATTTCTGTAGGTAGTGAAATGATAAAATTCTTGTTAGACATTGACCTGACTGAAACTGTAATTAAGTTATTTTATATGTAGGTTGTTAGCTTAGTGGTGAATTGCAATAAATGTATTTAAATAAGTTCTTCGGAAGACCAAGGAGGTGAGATACAGAACTCTTCATGCTATTTTTCTGTTCTAAACCTTCAGTAATGTGACAAAGGAGAATGGAGAAAGAAAGGTTAATCCCTCTTTTGGTTGCAGAGCTGAATGTGTCTCTGAAGTATGGTCATTCAGGAGAGAAGTAACAGTGCATTGTGCAACTATACCCTCTTCAGGACTGTCTGCAAATGACATACACAGTTGTCCTGGCGGCAGCATGCATGGTGCTCTGTAGTCATTTCACTGTTCTTGGAAAGCTTGGAGAGGAATAGGATGTGCAGAAAATCTAATGAAAGCAAACGTTTAATTTTATAAAGTGGAAGGACAAGACTACAAGGCTGTGCACTTGCTTAAAACCCCTTTGTTTTGTTTTCACATTGCTATGTATGTAGATGCTTTGCTTAAATATACTAATAGTATCTATGCAAAAATTAGTTTGCGAGACACTAAATTCCCTGGGGGGTGAAGGAGAAAAATTAATTTTCATCAGGAGTTAAACCATAAAACACTTCACCTCCTCATCCCCCACTCCCCCTCCCCAAGTCCATCAAATACGTTGTTAACCAAAGTACAGCATTCATGACTGTAAGCTTTCCAGTACTAATGTGTCTTCTCCTTTTTCCTTCCTGAAACCTATATACTTTGTTTATATTCTAATATTTTTAGAGCAGTCCAGTCTGCAATCTACACAGACCCATAGAAACAGCTTTTTAAAAAAAGAAAATTTCTCTTGGTTTCATGATTGTTCCATACAGTGGCTGCAGATACAGAAAGAATAAATTCAACCTTTAAAAGCCAAGAGATTTCATCAATTAAGCCAAGGTGCAATTGAAAAGACTTTGATCATTCTTTCAAGAACTGGGTAGTCCTTTATTTGAAGTTAGGAGTAGGGAAGAAAGGGTGCTTAGCTAAAGCTGGTGCATTTTGTATCTCATAGCCCTAGAGAGATGTATTTTTCTGTATTTATTTTTCCCTTGTGCATAATTCTGTCCATCCATTGTGAATTTAATCTGCTAGTTCTTCTATTACAAATAGTGAGGCCCATTTTTTAGCTCAGTTTTTTTAAACCCCTGTTCTTGTTAGTGTAATGTTCCTGATCCTGTGACAGTAAATGTTACAAGCCTTTACACAGGTGCCTCTGGGATTCTCCTAGCTGTGGATTTCCCCTGTCAGTGGCTACTCATCATGTGAAAATGTCCTCTGAATTTCTTCAGTAGGCTTGATGAGGGACACTATTCATCACTGCCTTTTGGAAATCAGATGGTATCAGCCTGACTTCTTTTGCCTGTGGATCTGCTGATTCCTGCAAAGAATTCCAGGAGGTGTTTGGGGCATAACTATACTTTATAGCAGAATTCTACTCATATATGCATACATACACGTACACGTTCCTTAGGTCACTTTCTGTTCTAGATTTTACCAAGTTGTATGTTGTAAATGTTATGATCAGTGACTTTATAGCTCTTTGCAGCCCTCAGGAACTGTATTCTTCTGGTTTTGGGGTTTTTTTTTTTTTGTTTGTTTATTTGGATTTTTTGTTTCCTTATGGTTTGTTTTTGCTTATGGCAGCAGCTGGTGTGCATTACCTATTTGGTTACAAAGACAGTTTCAGAGCTGTCTGGATAGCTACTATATGGTAATTTTCTACTGCAGCTCTGTCTTCCCAAAATAGATCATCCTGTTACATTTTTTACATCAGACATTCACTAGTCCCATAGAAGTTCTGCCTTTTTCCAGTTATTTAACTCCATGTATCTCTATTCTAGGAGTATAAATTAATAAAACATATCTGTAATATATCTGTAATATAATGATCTACAGACAGAGAGGTCCAGTGCTAGATGATCAGACTTCCATATCTAGCTGGAAAAAGATTATTAGAAAAAACTCTGAGCTTTCAGGCTTCTGCCTGGTATTGATCAGCACATCTGTTTCACTGCATTCAGCAAGCTGAATTTTCTGATTGTAATAAATATTTTGTTGCTCAATGAATATATTTAGAAATTCTGCAAAAGGTTCCACTGGCCTTTTTTTTTTAAGAAGATACTTGAGTGATGTGTTAGCTGAGAGCTGACATGAGGAAAGCAGAAGAGAGTACCACAGAATGTCAGGGGTTGGAAGAGACCTCCGAAGATCATTGAGTGCAAGCCCCCTGCCAGAGCAGGACAAAACTTGAGCAGATCACACATATTTCCCTATTCCTTCTTTTATTACTGATATATTTAAAGAAGCTCTTCTTCTTGTTTTTTACTTCCTTTTCCAGTTTAAGTTCTAAGAAGGCTTTGGCCTTTCTTGTTGCCTTCCTACAAACCCTGACAACATCCTATAGTTCTCCCAAGTGGCAAGTCCCTTCTTCCACAAACTGTAAATTTCTTTCTTCCATGAGACTTTCTTCAGAAGATCCTTGCTCATCCATGCAGATCTTTTACCACCTCTACCTGTTTTTTTTTTTACTCAAAGGAATGCACCTGTCTTGGGCTTGGAGGAAGTGGTATTTAAAGATTGACCAGCTCTCTTGGTCTCCCTTTCCTTCCAGAGTCTTAGTCTATGGGATTCCTGCAAGTAGATCTTTGAAGGGTCCAAAGTTAGCCCTGTGCAAGTCCAGGGTTGTAATCCTACTTATTGCCCTGCTTCTTCCTTGTAAATTACTAAACTCCTCCATGTCATGGTCACTGTTGCCATGGATTGTTCCCAACCCTAATGTCCTCAACTTCTTTATTTGATAATACAAGGTCCAGAAGCGCATCTCTCCTCATTGGTTCCTCCACTACCTGCGTTAAAAAGCTATCATCGATGCACTGCAAGAGCCTTTTGGACTGAATATGCATAGCTGTGTGGGCTTTCCAACAGATACCAGCATGATTGAAGTCACTCATAAGTACTAAGGAGTGTGATCTAGAGGCTACTTCCAGTTGACTGTACAAGGCCTTATCAACATCATTTTCTTGTGTTGGTGGTCTATAGTACACACCCATAACAGTTTCTCCCCCAGTTGTATATTCCTTAATTCTTACCCACAAGCTTTCAATGTGTCCTGCCTCCCCACCTGGATAGAACTCAGTACATTCCAGTTGCTCTTGTACATAAAGAGCAGCACCACTGCCTTGCCTTTTTGCTCTGTTTTTCCTAAATGGTACATAGCCATCCATGACAACCTTCCAGTCATGGGAGCTGTCCCACCATATTTCAGTGATTGCAGTTATATCCATGCAACCTAATCCAGATCTCCAACTTCTCTTGCTTATTCCCCATGCTCCATGCATTGGTATATAAGCATTTCAGAGAGGGAGTCAAGCAATTAGTTTTCACATTTGGAATGTGACCATTCCCAGACACTTCCATGTTTAGCAACCTATTAGTGAGCCCTATGTTTTTATTGTTGCATTTGTCACCATTTCCCATCTTGAGTGGGATGGCAGGCAGCAGACCATCCTAAGGTGATTTTATCACCTTCCCTCTTTGAGCCTAGTTTAGAGCCCTCTCAACGAGCCCTGTGAGTTCCTGTGCAAGGATCCTTTTCTTGCTTTGAGGCATTTACTCCATCTGTCACCAGAAGACCTGGTGCCTTATAAATTTCCCCATGATCAAAGAACACAAAATTTTGACAGTGGCACCAGTCCCTGAGCCACGTGTTGATCAGGTGTGTTTTCCACCCTCTTTCAGTATTTTTTCCTGCCGCTTGAGGGATTGACGCAAACACCACATGTGCACCTGAGCCTTCAGCTAGTCTCCCCAGTGCCTTGAAGTCCTTTTTAATAGGCTTTAGACTTCTCTCTACAATCTCGTCATTGCCAACCTGGATGACTAGCAAAGAGTAATAATTGGAGGGCTGCACCAGACCAGAAAGTTTCCTTTTTACATTTCTAACCCGAGCCCTGGGGAGGCAGCAGACTTCCCTGTGGTATGGGTCCAGTTGATAAATGGGCCCCTCTATTCCCCTCAGAAGAGAGTTGCCGTCTATAATTATCCTCCTTTTCTTCTTTATTGAAGAAGTCTTAAGGTGTGGGCATGAGTGACAAGCCCTGGGTGACTTAGTGGATGAATTTTCATCTCTATTGTCATTTGCTTGGCCCTCAAGTTCTAAAATAAGAGACATTTTAATGCAGCTGCCATTCTGTGACCTTCAGAAGAGTTACTTCTAAATTTCCGCACTGCAAGTGATCCTGATTCTTTGTTTTCTTCACATGTATTACAAAAAAAAAAAAGAAAAAAAAATGGGGGTGGGGGGAGAGACATAATAGCATCTTTCTTCTGCAGGCTCACATATAACCAAAGCCTCGTGCCCAGTTCTTCACCAAATCCCCAAGGCCTGTTCACTGGGCACATCCTTGCTTCTGTCCTAGAAGAATATGCCTTTTGAAAGGCACATGAAGATTGTAAGGGGAGTGTCTGGGAAGCAGCATCCAGGGCACTGTTGACAGCTGCCAGTGTCTTAGTGACTCATCTTGTGTCATTTAGAAGCTTTATTCTTATTAATTAAACCAGATGTTTGACATGGTCCCTCTTTTTCTGATCCTTTGTGTCTGTGAGAACATAACTGGACTTTAGCAAAATGTGACCTTTTACGTGACTTTCCACTGCACTTAACTGCAGAAAAATAAATGTGACAGACAGAAATGCACATCAGCTTTATTGAGCTGTGACTAATTGTCCTGTGAATTTTAATTAATTATTCTTTCCTCATTGAGAAAGGGAGAGGAAAAGTAATAATTTCACTGAACCTTACCAGTAGTAGGGCAAACACGTGCCTTGATTTCTTCACAATATTCTCTTTATGGTATTCTCACTTTCCCATCAATGCAAGTAAGTCTCCTTTTGAAATACCTTGTCCTGCTAGGAGGCGAAGAGGTAATGCTCTTACAACTTAAAATCTTAGCATAAGTGAGGATGCACTAGGAACTGATGAGACTTGGAGACTTGTTTTTAGAAAAATACCAAGTTGGTTGTTTTGGAGTATGCTTACAACAAAGCATAACTACTGAAGTAATAGTTACTTTCATTTCTGTTTCCCTGACACTCTTCACAGACAGAAAAAGATTTGGGCCATAAAAATCTAGATATTCTGTGAATGTGTTCTGCTATACCTTCTTAAAAGTGAAGTGAATGCTAAGATCCCTCCACAGGTTTTTCATTTTGTGTCCCTTTTCCCTTTTAGTTAGATGTGTGCAAGTGTTTGTAAGATTACATTGTAGATCCAAGTTAAAAATAATTTGCTTTCTTTTATTTGACTTCCATGCAAGAGTACATGGAACCATATATTCAGTTGTCGCCTGCTTTGACAGTATTAAAGATATTTAATATGCTGCACTGTATTCAGTTTATAAAGCCATAGTGCATTTTTATTCCTCGTGTCCAAAAGCTTAACAAAGATTTAGTGAAGAGTTCTGTATAGATATGGGGAATACCGAAACAAAATTAACCTATCAAATGAGGTTAAGCAAGCAGTCATGAAATCTTCTAGGTAGAGGAGAGGAAAGCTAAGTGAAAGGTTAATTCTTCAAGCCTAACAGCAGGGATTACTAGGCTTTTATTTGAAATATCACTCAGGTGTTCTTAATAATCTCTTTTGGATATGAGGTTCTGGTTTGTTATGGTGGGGTTTTTTTAGCTCATTAGGAGTTTACTCCTTTCAGAAGTTTCCAGAACAGTTGTACTTTTTCCATGGCAGAATTAGTACTGTTTGTTTGGGCAACTTGCGTTAGTAAATGGCCCAGTTTTGCTTCTAGCTGTTGCTATTGGATTTTCTGGGCTCCTCTTACAAAAGAATGGACTTTGAACATTTGTATGCACCTGTGTCAGTATGAGTTCCAAGCAGACTTCTGTGTTGTTAGAACTGTGGGAATTGCCTCAGATGACCAAATAAAACATCAGATGTTTCTAGTGCAGTCTCATTCCTTTCTTCTTTTTCCAAGACAAAAATTCCTTCTTATGAGTTTATATCACTTTGTAAGACCTTTAACAGAACATTTGTTAACTCTGATAAAATCCCCTGGCATTTGAAAGACGCCTGGCAGCCAGAGCTCTCCCTGGGGCCAGACTCCTGAAAAAAGAGTTTTCCAAAGAGAAGATGCATATAAATCCTTATTGAGAGAATTTGTATTTGTAGGAATAATGTTTTTGTTTTTTTTTTTTTTCTTTCTTTTTTTTTTTTAAGGGACTCAATCATTGAAAATATAGATTTTTATTTTTTATATATATCCCACTTGAAAACTAATGATCCAGTTTTACTTATTTCTGATAAGAAATTTTATACTATGTCATTTATGTGAAAGCATTATGTAAACAAACATTAATTTGTCTGAAAGCCCTACACAAACATTATCTTCGGCAGGTAAATTGCAGAGTTACACGACCTGTTCAAATCCCTGTTTCCCAGTCTGACCTCATGTAGGTAAATTCAAATTATTTATTATTGTTTGGGATGGCCAGTGTGCCTAAAGGCTCAAGATGGTAGAGTGCTGCTGCATTGGCTGTTGTCTTCACTGTGTGTATCAAATACTTCAGCTATTGCAAAAGTCATATGTGGGAGAATCTCTTTTGGGAGAAGAAGTAGTTTTTCTGAGAGGGTGGTCACTTCCATGTTCTGATATTAACTGTCTCAAAAGCATTTTAAACTTGTAAGCTAAAGGGTAGTATTTTTTTGAAAACCAGAGCAGCAAATTAATGCTTGTCTTTTGTCCAAACTAAATGAGAAGTATTGTTTAAATTGGATTTGAAAGGCGTATAATATTTTTATCCTTTGCTGCACCATCTACACTGTAACTACTTGGCGGGGATTTAGGCACTTTCAACTTTTCTCTGCTGCTCTGATTTTTACTGTAATTCCTTCACTCTGTACCATCGGTTACCATGGATGCTCAAACTCTTTTGCCAGCAGGAGTACAGGATTTTCCAGTCTCTGCTGATCTGTCTGTACAGCTCTCGTGCAGAGAGCTCTCATCAGTGGAGCCACTGGCAAGCATGACTACAAACGTTACTATCAGAATATATTTTGGGAGGCTCTCCTAGAAGACTTGGCAAGGGTTGCTAGAAAATACTTCTCTTTGTGGGTGTTCGTATCATTTGATCCAAGATTAAATCAACTTCTTGCATGCTATTGAATACATTAAAAAAGCGCTAAAACTAAATTCCTATTTAGCAAGTCCAGAATAAGGTGGGCCTTGTATTTCATTTAAGAGGTTCTTGCAATTAAAACTAAATATTATCTGTTTTTATGTATTTAATGCTGGTAACACACTCATTCTATGCTTTATATTTAGCTTCTTGTACTACTCTAATCATGTCAGTATCCAGTGGCCTTGTATACAGTGAAGGCAATCTGATTGGAAGGACATGGTGCGCTCCAAAACTTGGAAGTCATGTTACAGCCACTTTGCTGGGAACCAAGAATCTGTTGAGGCATACCTGGAGGGGAGGGGGAAGTTTGGAAAGAGCAGGACATAGGCTACAGCGGGGATAGCTGACTTCCAGGCCTAAGGATCCCAAGTCTTTGTAGTTCTCAGCTATGCAAAGTGTACTAAGGACTTTGGAGAGCTAAGGAAGACAGTGATGTGTAGTGGGAGTTCACAGACAGATAGTGGTGGTGACAGCTGCCTGGGGAGCCGCCTACATACATTACAGCCCTGGGCCACATTGAATATCCTCTTCTTCTCAGCCTTGATAGCCCATGCTGGCTCATTTACAGTTTCCCAGTATAGGCATTTAGAGTTGTCAAGCAGGCTGTATGTTGACACATGTCACTGCAACCTCAAAATTATCTAATTCTCTCTAAGTTAGCAAGCTGGTATTAAACTGACTGTGTGTTTGCTGTAATAGGTGAATAATTTGTTTGTTTCTATTCTGATGTATTTTCCTGGTGTATTCTTTCACTCTGTAATTATTACCAGTTGTAATTTGACTCAATTAGATGACTGCAATATATATTTATTAGAAGTTTGAAGTTAACAGCTTCTTCTGATCACCTAGTCCTTTTCTTGAAGAATGATGTGTATGTTGCTTTCCTCAAAGCGTTGTTCTTCTGAACCACTTTTTCCTTACAGAAACGAGCTTAAAAACAATTAAAATTAAGGGGCCATACTTGTAATTCTGGATACACTTACTAGAAAATGGTAAAAGTGAGATGCTGTTTTGTCAGATTGGTGTGTACATGGCACAGAGAGTGTTTCCAGAAGCTTTGTTGTGAGGAGCAGCTCTACCTGAGCATAATTTTAATGGAAGATGCAGTGGTAGCAGTAATATAATATAGAGAAAATTCACAGACACAACAGGTGTCTTTTCCCTCCTCTTTTCCCAAAGGCCTATCTGATGCAATGAAAAACTGGAAAGATATATTAATACATGTGATTTTTCTTTTAATGGGAATTCCAAGAAATGTTCAGTAGAAGTGATAACCTACTTGAACTGAAAAAGGCAACTATTTATATTATAACACTGTTAGTTTTGTAGCTTTAGGGAAAAAATATTTTTTGTGTTTGTATGTGCACATGCTTCCCCGCATCAAGGAAGAGTGGTCTTAATCACAGTCTACAAATGTTTTAATTCTCTTTCCCAAGCTAGTTGTTGCCTGTCTCGTGGTGAGATTTCTATTCAAGTTCTGCATTTTTAGGATGCATTTTTAGACATTCAAATGTCTGTGTGAAATGTAGGGAGTTCTTCATCAGCTGAAAGAACTGATGCCCTCTGCCCCTGTCCTCCCTCCGCCCTCCCCACATCTACTTTATTTGGGAGAAGGCTTTACAGGCTAGATGTGTCTGGACCAGAAAGGTGCATCTACTGTGATATTAAAAACAGATAGCTCAGTAGATGTCTCTGTATCATGGGCACAGATTTTAATTTAATAATAGGTAAATTAAAACTGCATCTGCTCTGTAAATGTATCCTGTCTCTTGAATAGGCTTACAGCTGTCTGCGTCACTGCATCAATTTATGAAGTAAAACTGAAATACAAATACCTAAGCATAGACTTCCGAGATACATCTCAGCCTGATCACTGAAGGCACACAGGTTATTTGAAATGTCGTGGCAGAAGGAGTTATATAAGTGACACATGTCATTATAGTGTGCATGGTGTAACATTAAACCAATAAGCATTTAGTGGCCTCAGTAGAAGAGTTTGGGTCTTGTTTTAAAGTGATTATTCAGATTTTTCTCATCCCAGGATTCTGTCTATTTGAGAGAAAAAACAACTTTGCAATACAAGTTAAAATTGCTATTTGAGTGTTCTGCAGTTTTCTGTGTTTAATATGTTCCAGCAAAGTTTCATCAGTTCAGCTACTTGCCAGGTGATAAGGCCTCTTGTCACGTGCAGACCTGTTTAAAGGCTTTTCCCTCCTTGATGCTGATGGCCCAGGCAGTTCTCTGTGGAGCAGCGCTGCTGCTTGTGCAGTGTACAAAGCCTGGCCTCACTATTCTGACAAACTGAGCCACAGCCTACAACACAGTGTTGTAGACCAGTGTCTTCCCTTAGTGCTTTTCTTTGAAATTATCACTGCCTTTGCTATTGGACCACTGCAACTGAAACACTGATAATTGTAGCAGTTTTTTATTTCAATACGACCTAGTCTTCCTTAGCACTCTCTTCGTGACTAAAAATACTAGCAGATAGACTACATGTAAAAACAGCTCCACTGTCTGATAAAATCTCCTGAGCTTCAAGGAAAAGTAAAAACTACTTGAGACCTTTAGTGCTATGATGTGTAGCTACTGGAGGCTCCACCACATGTAAAAAGATTTAAAGAAGCAACAGCAAAATGTCAGCCATGTGGTAAGAAATTCTATGATCGATATATGGTGTAGCTAAATGTGTTGATTCTTTATGCAGAATTCTGACTTTTTTAATGTGGACCCTGTTCTGATGAGGGATTTCCTGTATAGGATCTGGGATATAACAAGAGTATTTCATGGATGGAGATAAAATAGTCACTCTGGTCTCCTGAGGCTGCAGTGAAGTATGTCCACAGTGTCAGTGCAGGGCAAAGGGTGTTTGATAGATACTCACCCTATGTTACTTAAAGCTTTATGGCTGGTTCTTTTCCCTGATTTGCATGGAGGTGAGTACATAATGTTCTAGAGGCCACACCATTCTGTACATACTTATTTATTCTTTGAGTTAATTGCACTGAAACACCCTACAGATGATTAATACCCAGAAATTAATTGTACATGGGGTGTGCTTAAGTGCAGTCTTGCTGTTGCATTCTGCAGCAAGTAACTTTTGACATAGACATGATGCAGAAAGCATAGTTATTTCTTGTATTATTATTCATAGTATATTAATAGTAGTATCTCACAACACTTTATAAGGCAGTATGAGAATCAGAAGATAGATGAAGTGACTTCACTAAGGTCATTCAGGAAGCAAGAAACTGAGAATAGCAGTGAAAATGTTTTTTCTTTGCTGTTGTTGCTATATAGACTTCACTGTTTGATAAAAGGAATTAATGCTCATTCCAATGCTATCTCAGCCTTGACTTAGATACTGAATTGGTGAAACAGATACATACCTCAGAAGAAAGGTATGATGGGGAGAAAATTCTAGAGTGAATTGGTGTGGGCAGCCAGCAGATCACTGTTGTAGCACACCCTGGAAGTATTCCCTGTTAGGCTTCCTGGCATTTGAAGTGCTGCAGAGTTGGGAGGCCCTGTGAGGAATAAAACAAGACTGTACATCCTCCAGTTTGTATTTCTCATAAACCTAAAGCTAAAAATGGAGTGTGTTGCAGACTTCTCAGTCTTCTGTTAAAGTCTTTGTTTCATTAAAATTTTATTAGGAGCTTTTAGATTGATTGATTCCTAGGTTGAATTATTAATTCATAGTTAATAACTGTGGAGCTCTAATTTCAGAAGTAATCCACATTTTATTATTTGTATAGTATACAGAAACTTTTCTGTGTAATGGTTTCTTATACTGCTCCTGTCCAAAACCTTTGGCATGCTGCAGCTAGGTGCTGTAGTGGTGGCAAAATGTGGAAAGAAATGCATCTTTCATTTGTTGCTGTATATATACTGAAAAGTTTGGGAAGTCATATAAAACCAAAAGGAGTGAATGCACTGAGAGACCTGACTTTGCTGAGAGAATGGAATTAGAAAACAGAAAAGATGTGGTGTCTAAATATCCCTTTTTTCCACTGTAAGAGGCATTAGTTGTAACTCAGTGAGGAAACTGCTTTTTTGTGTAAGGCTGTTTGTTGAATATAGAAAGCATAAAGTTTTTTTTAACAAAGCCAATCAAAGGCATATCTAATGTTAAATTTGTAAAAAAGATGTTGAGTTTCCTTTGCTGATATGATTTGCTATAGTTTTGTTTTTATTTAGTAAGGAAAACTGCATTGCTATGATACAGACGTAAAGCACATTATAAGGGCTTGAATATTAATCCCTTGATAAGAGATGGATGAGGATTTTTTATTTGATATTGCCCTTGACTCTACTGCTTTGTGATGTTCTTTTAAGGCTTTGCACAGTAGCCATTTGATTGGCCTGTAATCTGATAAGATCAAACTTGTCCATGTCTTGTTCTTTTTTTTCCAAGTACCACAGCTTGTTCCACGTGATGTGCACAAAGACAGCATAGGTTAAGAGGCTGTAGGTGAGGACATCATGAGAATTCTTTTTTAATGTGTCTTTTTTCTTATTGTTGGAAATGCCAAAACCCCCAAAGCACAGTATTCCAAATTTTTTGACACTTGTTTGTCACTTCAGATCGGAAGACTGACAGCTTTCCTTTGTACCAGTAAAGGGAGGTGGGAAAAACATGCATTCTATGACTTTTTTTGCTTTTTTTTCCAGAAGGCCAAATTTCTAATAAGCAATCAACCCATCTATTTGTTTGGCTTTTCACTATGCAACATAAGCTGTCTAGGTGATTAGATCAAGTTCTTTAATTACTTCTGGCCTTTGCGGTTGGTTGGTATGTGAAAAAAAGTTGTTGCCTTTTTAAGGTATTTGCCTTTTTTATAGTCTTGCAGCTGTGATTACACTTAGAAGTTGTGATTATTGGTATTGAAAATGGAGAAAAACAGTTTAGTGGAGCCATCAGAAAGTTGAGCAAAATAAGCAATTTTTTTGGTTTTTTGTTGCTTGGTTACTGTCTTCCCCTTAAATATTTAACAGTGTAAATGCACATTTCTAATCTTTGGTGTTCACTTGATGTATGATCTTTTCCATTGGCAAGTAGTGAGAAAAAGACCAAAAAAAGGAAGAAGTGCACTTCTCTAATTTTTAAGTGGTTTTTTTTAGTGTTTGTTTTTTTCTTTAAAAGCTAAACTTCGACAAAAAATGTGATGTGAGATACAGTGCAAGTAGTGTAGTATCAAAGAGGACTAAGAAACATATGGAAGAAGCCGAAGAAATCTAACGTGGTTGACTGGGAGATGATGAACAGTGAAGTACAAATAAGAGTGAATTAAAACTTTGTAACAGAAAGGTTATCGATGCTTACGTTGCCACAGGGCATCAGCTTGGTAGATTCAAAATAGGATCTGACATTCACAAACATGCTATACATTGTCTTAATTGAACTTTAGGCCAGATATGGAATCTCACATGTCAATGCTTGTTGATTTGAAGCTACTGGGGTATAACAGACTTATAGGGAAATTATTCTACACCATGCACAGCGCAGTTTTTAAATACTAATTCCCAAGTGCCATTGGTCACAGTGTGACTGGACCCCAAAATAAGAGGTAAGATAAAGAATGGCTATCGCTGTATTCCTTGAAGATTTGTCTATGGCTTATGTTTTTTTGAAAACTAGCATGAGAAGCATTTATGAGGCCTTGTTTTCCAAAGGTCCTAAGCACTGTTTATTATCACAAAACCGTATTATCTATCAGAATCATGTACTCTAGTTATGCCAATGCACAATTAAAATAATACTTGGAACAGTTCACTGACAGACATTGTAAATCTGCTACAGCTTGTAACCGCAGGAGTTAGAAGAGCAAAAATGAAATAGTGAAACAGACTCTAGACTCAAGTCTCTCATGCCGTATTTCAGGCTTTAGTGTATATTCATGGTCGGTTATAGACACCCTAAAAATAGGGGCATATAGTGGAAATGCTGACAGATTCTGAACTATCATGATGGTAACAGGCACTGCTATAATTAGTCCTGCATTTGAGTAGACAGTGTTAATACGATGGCTATGTTTATACTCTGTGCTGGAAGGAATGTTTGTTAAGCTGTGCAATACTTTTATAAATAAGTTTGAGAGCAAGAGTTTGTAGAAAAGAAATGCTGAGTTTTATTTCATATTCAGGCTGATGTTTGGATATATCAAAAGATCACAAATACTTGCTGGATATTGGATAACTCTGACTGTGTAATATGTTGTTATCTCAGGATTGAGGAAAAGAAAATATCTGAATTTACCTGAAAACAGCAGGCACTGTACAATTCAACAGGAGAAAACCTGTGAAAAGAATGCTATCTTTATAATATAAGCAGGACATGATATAATTTTTTATTCCAGTAAGAACTTTTTTTTCCTCCTTTTTTTAGGCATATAAACTCTCCAGTAAGAAGTCCTTTTCTGCTATTTAATTTTTGCTGTCAAAGTACTGTTTTCTTCTGTAATTTCAGAGGCCAGAGCCCAGCAGTTGCTGAATTTAACTTGCTCCTGAAAGCATATTCTTTGGAAACTTATGGTGTTGATCCACATCCTTGCAAGGTAACAGGTCTTTTTACTAACATCTAATAAACTGTTCTTCCTACTAACATTTGGTAAAAAGACATTAATTGAATTGTTTTAGCTCTGTTTTTTTGTCCATGCACAAATAGAGAGTAATTTATAAAAGATTTGCCCCAAACTACATATTACATTTAAGCCTCTGCAGAACATGGACTGGTTGACATTACTGCATCAGTCAAAGGAAAGGTTTCTCCAGAGGAGGCAGAACATCACAGGAGAATGTAACAGAGTGTCATGACAAACGCTTTGATTATACTTAATAATTTCATTGCATTTAATGCAAAGATTTCTCTAAATACTGAAGTTGTAAAATGTTTTGTGTTTGCCAGGATTTTCAGGATTCAGTGTTATTCTATCCAGAAGATGCAACAAATTCTCTGTCCTTGGCAGATCAGATTTTCAAAACCATCAAATTCTACAGATTTTAGGAAGAACAGCAAACCAAGTGTACACAGGGGAGAACCAGATAGGCATTCCTGTATTCCTCCACTTAGCTATTTTACGCTGTAAGAAGGCAATTTCAGTTACCAGTGCTGATTATCCCTTAAACCTGCATTTTTAATTACTTGGTTTTATCTGCGTCATCTGAGGTGTTCTTAGTGTGACTTGCTTCTTGTTCTAACTGCTGCTTTTACTTCGGCTTGTATCCCATCTCATTTGGTGCAACAGCAGGTTGTCCAGTTACCTGTTCTGGTGGTGAGCACATTTAACCAGTCAGCTCTAACATAAAGCTGCATCAGATTTGTTATATATATATTGCTAGTAATGGTGGTCCTGCATGACATACAGAGTCTGGTTCAGAGCTCAGTGAAGTTAGCGACTTAGTAAACTTCAGTTTGAAACTATACTACGAATTTTCAGAGAGTGTCCCAGAGATTTATATTTTCACTTAAGACAGAGTCAAAACTGCCTCAGAATTTCCTCTTTACCTGTGTATCTGGGCTTAATAGGGGTGGGGGGGTATGTCAGGGTTCATGGCCCATGCCTAAGGAAGGGTTTTCAGTCTTCTAGAAATGAACTGCAAAGCAAGGTACTTCCCTGTCTCCTTACAACATTCTTATTCTAGTGCTGTGGCTGCTACTCCAAAAACATCACTGTTTTTGTTTCCCCTTATTTTATTGGTGGAACACCAGGCACAATAAAGTTGACTAAATTTAGCATGGCAAGGGTCTGGAACTCGGGATGGTCAGGAAATCCAGTTAATACAAAAGTCACCTGAATCATTGCTCAAAAACTATGAACCAGAACTTTTATTGTGGAATTAAAAATTTTTAAAATGGTCTTTCCCTTTTGAAAGGAAGGTGTCACCATATGTTTTGCTTTGTACTCAAGAATACTTGCTTAATTGTATTAAATTCTGTCCTTCCAACACATCTCACAGACAAATAATGGACTGTGAGATCTTTAAAAAGAATCAGTGTTGAAGCAGATACGAACCATGGTTCATAGTTAGTCAGCACATTAAGAATGGGGCATACACAGAAGTATGTTTTCAACAAAATTAGTAAGTATACCTAAGGATTCCCTCTTGTCAGCTACAGGTAGATTTAAACAAAGCATAAGGTGCTGTTGCTCATCTTAATGCGTAGAAAGAAATGAGGCTTCTATTGCCAAGAGCAGTCTTTGTTCCTTAGAAGTATACAGTTTGAAGGCAAAAATTATTTAAAAAAACAAACAACAGAATAGAGGTAATCAATAGTGGAATTATGCTGTCAGGAAGAAATACCTCACTGGGTGAGAGGAAAATTGTATTTCTTTTCTTTTCTTTTCTTTCAAGGACTCAACGGGGACCACTACATTTTTAGGATTCACAGCTGCAGGATTTGTAGTTTTCCAGGGGAATAAAAGAATTCATTTGTTAAAATGGTAAGCATGAAAAGTAAGAGCAGATTAATATGCAAGAATCTTCTTTCCTGTGTCTTCCCTTCTTCCTACTGTCATCACCTGCATTTGTTGTCTTTAAGGTGAGCCACGTGTGAATATCCCTTCTCTTGCCCCATCTTGTTTCTGCTTTAAAGGATCTTAGATGAGAAATAATAATAATTTGGTCTCATTTCGTAGTCCCCAGTAAAAGGTCCTTTACCTGATGTGCAAAGCCAGCATGGAGTTGAGATACTTACTTTATTTTGTTTCTGCAGAAACGGGTGCTAGGTGATAAATCACAAATCCAGCACACCGTTAGCTCAACCAGCAGTTTATATACAGTACAAATAACAAAGAAAGTATATATGATTGGTTACATGATTTTACATCACATGAATCTTTGTACACATGCACCATCAATTACCTAATTCATTATACTAAGGTGGTCCTATGTTTACATTTAAATTCTCCTACAGGTGTGTTTTTTACTATTAAAATTACCACAAGTTATGTAGGGGACATCTTGATGTTTTGATCTTTGTCCAAATCTGCCGCTGGTTTATGTAAAGAAGCCATAATGAGGCATTATCTACAAAATTTGACAGAATTTTACATCTTTATATACTGCTCTTAATTATTGTATCTTGTTTCTGATTATTTTAACCTTTGAGTTCATCCCATCCTTTAGTCTTAAGGGTCCCCATTGTTGTTATCCTGGTTTCAGACCAGTTCATTATATGCTTATTCAGCTTAAAAGTTTTTAACTCTTATCCTTCTGACATCAGTTCTTCCTCAAGTGAAAATTATTAAGAGGGTACATTAGTCAAGATTAGTCAAGATAGTGCACAAATCCTAAAACTGAATAAGTTGATTTCTCAACTATACCTCACCAGTGAGACAGAGATGTTTAGAAGAATTTACAAGAGTCGACCTGCATCTTTATTTGACTCCTGGAAATGTTGCTATTTTCTCATCTAATTAACCTTAATTTGGAAACTATAAAAGAACTTCTTTGTTAAGCAGAGGAGGAGATGAAAACACCTTTGAATTTTTTTTTAGCCTCTTTTTTTTTAAGAAGTGAACACCTATGCAGTCGTCCTTGGCTTGGCTGGCTTTGCTTTTCTTTTCTGCTCCTGTAAAACATTTGATTTAATTGAGCAGCCTCATCCACATTTGAGGCTGGGGTATAACTGAGCTACCACAGGTGCTGTAGTAACTGTGACAGCAACTGGCCATGCCCCCAGCAGCATGGTGCAGAGTGAGCACAGTCATGCTCAGATGTCAATAAATCTCATTGTAGCTCTGCTGCTAAACAGATGCCAATAGCAGTTACTTAAATGTGGATGCTCCACTTCAGTGCTCCCAGCCTGTCTTGTGGGAAGATGATGCGCAGGATGTAAAGAAATGGTGAGGTGGTTTTTTTAGTATAGAGCTGGACTCTTTGCTGTATACCTATAGAAACCTCTCTGATAGCTGACTAACTTGAAATCCTCAGAGGTGTAAAGTAATGTAATCCTGTCAGTAAGATTCAGTTCCCTGTGAAGTTCCATGGACATGTCTGTCAAATACCATCCATTTGTTATCCTGTATTTGTGCTGTAGTTTGCCTAGGGTAAATTTCAGGTAGTCCTAGGCACGGTATGTAGGTGGTTTGTGCTTTTAGCATAAGGACAGGGTAACGGAAATGTTGATCTACAGTACGGAGAGGAGAGCATAGCACTTGCCAAATGTGTCCACCATACTGCAGGAAATGAGTTTCACAGCACTTGGTATTTCATGTTACTTACGGATAACGTGTCCTTTTGGAGATGTAAGTGTAGTCATGTGGTCTATTCACATGAAATAGTGATAGAGGAAAAGCCATTATGCTGTCTTGAGTGTTACACTGGACATTACACAGATTCATCTGATTGCTATGTCCTGCTCCTTTCATTTCTGAGACCTAGAAGGGAGTGCTAGTAGCTTTAACTGATATGAGCTGAAGTTCACCCTATACAGTAGAAATTCTAATTCATATCTGAGATTTTATTTTCAATGGAAAAGCTTTCTGAAATGGAATTATTTTTGTTGCTGTTTTTCTTGTTTAATGTTAAGATAACTCTTGTTACAAAGTTTCAGATATAGCATTGTCCTTGCCTCCAGAGTTTTTCCTTTTTCAACCATGTGACATTCAAAATCTTTAACAGAATTTATGAAAAACTACAGTGTCTCCATTTTAGCTGCAATAACATTTCTGTTACAATTTAAGCAGAGGCATTGTATTGCTTTCATAGAGCACACCACTATTCCATGTATAGATTGTACTTTAAGCCTTGATTAAATTGAATTTTGACATAGGTTTGCAGCTCACAAGGCCCCAGCAGTAAGTGCTGTCAAACATTTTGGTTTTCTTCCTGTTGCATTCTGTAAGTAGTCAGTTACTAAAATGTGTGATATAAAACCACAAATAAGGATAAAGATAACAGTATTGTCCTCAATTTAATTACATTAGATGTTCCAAGATTTTGAAGATGGAAGAGGAATTGCAAATTGTGTAATAATTAGAATGGAAACATAAGCTTCTGCTTATTTAACTTCCTCTTCGTTTTTCAGCAGCCAAAGTTAAATCTTTGAGTATGCATAGGGGTGTAAAGGAAATACTCTGGGCTTATGTTCTCTACGCTAAAGAAAATGAGAATATTAAATACTTTAATGGTAAACATTATAAGACTTTTCTCTTGAGGCTCTTTGCTGTTGATAGCCTGCTTGACGTTGGGAATGAGGAAAACGTACAGGCAAATTTCTTTTCTTAGATCTATCTATTTTTCATATACTTAATTGATTTTTCTCTTTCTAGGTGTGATGTCTATAAACTGAAATTTGAAGGGAAGACATTTTATGTGTTTGGAGCTCAGAAGGAGGTCAGGTTTAATATTTTTACAAAACTCCTGTATTTGATTTAGAATCAACTAAAGCATAACATCATTTAACTAATGATTTAACTAACTTCTAAGCAATCAATAATTGTACTTCATATTGTAACTAAAATATAGAATATGAATGAATGCTTTCAAAACAATGTCTAATTTGCAAAGGGCTGAGACATTTCTCAACATCTGCGCAGTGCTGTGGTGATTTGGTCATCTGTGTAGTCAAATTTTAACCCATTTTAAAGTACTAAAGCTGTACCCACCCACTCTAAAGCATGATTGACATTTGTTTATGATTGAAAATTCATGTGAGCATTGATACTTGGATTAATGTGATGTATTTTGCAATCATCTTGTCAAATCTTGGTCAGTTGAATAGGCTGGGGTCTGCCCTAGGTAGTTAGGAGTCTTGTCATTGGGATTTTGAAATTGGAATTGCAGAGTTTTTTGCTTATAGCATGCTGTCATCACTTCTTTCCCTAAGGCATAGTGATATAACTCGATTATGGCTTTGGATGCAGTCTAGGTGAGGAATAGAAAATGGAGGAAGTAAAGCCAGACATATCAGGGGCTGTTTGTGTGACTGCTAGGAGGATTTGGTAGTAAAAAACAGAGAATAGGGCGAAGTAGATGGTAGGTAGTACATCAGATATGCAATGTGATAAGAGACTTTCCTCCTTTGATTTTGTCCTGAATAGAGTTGGTACAGATTTATTCTATGTCCCTCTTGTACATATGCTCTTCTCTGCGCCCTCCAAGCATCATCTTTTATTTCTGAAACAATTGTGTGGGAACATTAAATATCTTCTATGTATGTGGTGTGGGTGAGCCACAGATCGAGACTACACAGGAAAACTTGGTCTTCAGTGTATCTGGTTCATGGTGATACCATCAGGTACTGCTACTTGAATCTTTTGGGAATTCAGAATTTTCATTACTATCATTTGCCCTCTTTTCCTTGCACTTAGAAAAAGGCTGTGCTGTCATTCCATACCTCTACACCAGCAGCCTGCAAGCATCTTTGGAAATGTGGGGTGGAGAACCAGGCTTTTTACAAGTACGTAAACCTAAAGTTTTTACTGAAAGTAAAAAAAAATGTGCATTTGATTAGAAGGTTGTTTGATGTTCCACTTCATGAACAGAATTCAAATGCAAACAGAAAATATGCAAGTTAATGGGGAATAATATTTAATTTCAAGCCAACATTATAACTTGTTTAAAATGTGAATGAGGCAGGAGGGTTTTGGCACTGATTAATTACAGTCTTTCCAGCACACTGATTTTGCTGCTCCGTAGTGTGACATTGGATGGATAGACACAGTACTGCAGTTGTGTCTGGGAACATAGCTGTTAATCTTACCAGTGCTGTTGGATACCTTGAGAATGGAGGAAACAATCTGTTATGCTTGATTATCTGGCTCTTCTGCTGGTAGGTAATGTTCTCTACTTGAAATCCAAGGTTTAGTAAGAGTTGAGTGGAAAAAAAAAAAAATTCTCTGTGATGATTTAAAAAAAAGTGTTCTTAGATACATTTTGAAAGATGCCAGCCATCTAATTAAAACAAAACAAAACACCTCAAAACCAAACCTGTAAATTGCCAAGAAAAAAGAGGTATCTTCCTCCCTAGAAGAGAGACTGAGAATAATTTCTCATTTAAAAGCTCTTAGATGTTCTTTCTGCCCTCCGTTGACTTTATTAGATCTGTTTACTGAGGCTTCCCTTCAGGCATGTATCTTTTATTTCTGCTACTTAGTCTCTCCTTACAGCATCTTGCATATTTAATAAAAATTATTGTTTCTGTGTTGAATCAAAGCAACACCAGTGGGCTGCTGCAAGGGTAAATATTAACTAAGAAAGAAGAATGTGTCTTTTAACATGGATGTTAATGACCTGCTTTATTTTGGAGGAAATTCCTTTTTTTGTTTCAACACTGCTGCAATAGCGTATCAATACAATCTATTCAATTGATACATTCAGTGAAGAAACAGGAGATAGGTGTGGCACAATACAACAGCTAATTCTCTATGTTGACATCTTTTGTATTTGAGACAAAAGATTACGAGGAAGCGTTTTCTGTTTTAAGTACATGTAAGCAGGAAAATAGTGCATAGTGTTTAAGTGGGGTTTATTCTATGTTACTAGTAACAAATATAGGGAATAGGAAACAATTCCCACGCAAAGGAGAGAAATTCATGCTCAAAGTAAAGATGTCTGAGGGAGACTCATAGGAATATCATCCTTTGCTCTTACTGTTAAATGGTTATAATATTAGCTCTTTGGGTTTTGGTCACAAATACATGGTTGGAATGATTTTGGCCTTGATTAGGTGCCAGATGTCTACCCAGCTGCCCTCTCACTCCCTCTCCTCAATAACTCAAGTGGAGGAAACAAGACAATACAGCTGATGGCTTGGGATAAAGACAGAAAGATTGCTTACTGTCATGCGCAAAACAGATTTGACTTGGGGAAGGTTAATTTAATTTGTTTCTCAACTGCTTAGTCTATTTTGAAGTGTCAATAAAGACAAAACTGAAAACACCCTTCCCCTGTTTCTTCCTACACTCATCACTCCTTTCATTTCTTAATCCTCTATGTCCTCCTTCCCCTGAGTAGCACAGAGATGGGTAATAGACATTGCAGTCAGTTCATAGCTGTTTCTGCTGCTCCTTCCTTCTCATACTTTTCCCGCTCCAGTGTCCTTCATTAACTGCTCCAGCATGAGTCCTTCCCATAGGCTGTAGTCCTTCAGGATAAAACTGACGCAGCATGGGTTCCCCTCCAAGGACCAAAACTCCTGCCAGGAGCCAGCTCCTGTATGGACTCTCCACTGGCTGCAGCTTGCCTTGGAGCACATCAGCGTGCTCTAGTGCAGGGTCCTTCACAGGTTGCAGTGTGGATATCTGCTCTAGCATGGTCTTCCATGGGCTGTGGCAGGGCAGCTTGCTTTGCTATGGTTTTCTCCACAGTCTGTGGCATAGCCTCTGCTCTGGCACCTGGAGCACCTCCTCCCCCTCTTTCTTCTCTGACCTTGGTGTTTGCAGGGCTGCTTCTTTCACAGTTTTTTCTCTACTTTCCAAACATCTTCAGTGCAGTACTGTGGGTCATTTCTTTAGCATGATTGCTTAAAATTATATTTGCATGTTTCAGTTTTGATGGGTATAAAAAAGGACTACTTTAGTAAAATGAAGATTGGTAGTGATATTCAATGAAGAGGAACCTGGCTAATAGACTGGAAAAGAGTAATGGTTAATATACAGAGTGCAGAAAACTAACATCAATCCTCCAAATGTGAAACTGAAGCCAAAGCAGTAAATAAAGACTTTGACATTTCAAAACTACTATCCTAAGTTTTCATACATTTCATAGAAACTTAGCTGCAGTGTGGACGGCTAGTTACTTAACAGCATTAGGTAGATCCTGTCTGTTTATCATCCTTTCTGTATGATACAAACAAAGCATTCTATTAAGATTAGAACAGACATAGCTGGATTGTGTAAGTAATTAATGAAAATGACACTTTGCTTTAATTAGATTTGGTCCTCTTCACTGCTTAGAAGAGCTTGAGACTTGGAATTTAAGATAAGGTCATGATCGTTTGGCATGTCTTGAAAAACAGCTTTAGTGCTGTCTTGATTCAGTCTCAGGGTTGACTGTCCTGATTATTTTCAAGTAGATATAAATCATAGAAGGTTGTCTCCCAGGGTATGGGAATGAGAAACTTGGTATGAAATCAAGGTGCCATTTTGAAGGCTGAGAACATCAAGGAGTTTGTTTGTCTGAGGTACTCTTCCATGATGTTTGTGATAAAAGACTGTGATAAAAGGCTGCTGTGTACTTGATTAGAGAGAAGCAGTAGGATATGTCATAGGTTGCTAAGAAGTTGATTGTATAGACATTGCAAATTAAATTACTTTTGGAGACAAGTGTTAGCACTTCTTTATTTCTTTGTTTTACTAGTGAGAAAGTGGAAATAACCATATCATCCCACAAACAAGGTGGTGTTAGGGCAGACTTGTCCTAGGGGCTTTAGGTGTACCATCATCTCTCCTTCATTCACAGGATGAAACTCCCTGGAGATGCAGAAAGTGTATGCATTTAATTTAATTTTCTTGCTTTCCTATCCAGATACACTTGTTTTATGTTTCATTGTTCTGTGACATTTGAATTGGGTTTTGTGCACTTTATATGCTGATTTGTATAAAGGCCTTAAAGTTGGAAAGCCCAATTGCTGAATATTACTTTGTGGTATCAAAATAATAAAGCTTGTAGTTTGCCTTGTTCATTTTTGCTTACCAGGTTCCTTCTGTGCTGAAAATGTGATAGTCCCTGTTCTTTTTCTTTAAGGTATGCAAAATCCAGTCAGATCAAGACCATGTCCAGCAGCAAGATATTTTTTAAAGGCAGTAGATTTCGATATAGGTGGGTGTTTACTCTCCCTTTTTCATAGTTAACCACTTCAGCGGGAGAAAATGTCGGTAATTATCCATGGTGAATTGAGGGCTTTACAATCTTGAGTACCTGTTCATACCTAATTCAGGTCAGGATTAGAAAGGTTTTCTACTGCCTCTTTAGAGTCACTTAGAAATAAACTGGAGGCTTCATGCAGACTTCTGTCAAAGACCTGTTTCACCAGAACAAGGCTTCACTTTCGGTGCAGTTTCTGTAAAAACAAGGAAGCATAGCCAGTGCAGAGATTGTATGACCCTGTAACTAGGCAGCTCTGGACCAGAGATGCATTAGTGGGACAGTCCTGGTGTACTGCTACAAAAGGTTGCATTTTATTCAGTAGCCTTGCAGACAAGTTGTCAGTAGAATTTTTAATCTGGACATTATACATCCCTTTTTTCTTCTGAATGTAACTTAATTGTTCATGTAGTATAATGCTTGGCATGTAATGACATCATGTTAGGATTTACTTGAGCATTTATTTCATGTTTCGATGCAGTGGAAAAGTAGCCAAAGAAGTTGTGGAAGCAAGCTCTAAAATCCAGAGGGAACCTCCTGAAGTTCACAGGTATGTCTTAACAGTCAATATTAAAGTTTAAGGACTAAGAAGGATTATTTTTCTCTACAGAGTTGCAATGGCTGTCATTCTGAGCTTTCACGATGAGGTGTGGAAGCCTTGGGAAGTATGTGTTGCCAGTATTTCAAAATTCTGATAATAGCTTATTGTCTCCTATACAAGGGAACTTAATCTGTGCTGCTGTGAACCTGTGTTTAATCAGTCAGTCAGATAAGTAGCTTATATTATCTTCTCTGTTATGACATAGACTGTTATTACATTATTGTGACAGAAAAGAACATTCTCATTTAATTCCTAGTTCTTGCCTTGTTTTGAAAGATTCTGTTTTGTGTATGTATATGGATATGGTTAAAAGTGTACTTGATAGTTTTCCAGTAACATAGACATATTAAAAAGCAAGAAGTTAATTCAGTAAAGAGAAAAAAGATCATAGAATATTTTTTGGGGTGTTGGTTTTTTGTTGTTTTTTTTTCAGAAAACAATTTGGCTTGTTTGAATTAAGCGGCTAGACTTTACAAGCAAACTAGTGCTTTCTGGTCCTTATCACTTACTGCAATGACAGTAAAAATTAGCAACAACATAATTGAGGTCCTTCAGAAGAGAAGAAAAAGCCCAGCAGGAGAAAGCTATTTAAAAACATTTTTAAAAGGTTACTTAATTTTCTGAACACTCTACAGCCATATCCCTATTTTTATTGTGATTCTTTTCAGGGATAAATTTATGCAAAATGATTCTGAGATGAGACATGCAGTTGTTTTCTTGTGAATAAACAGACCATGTTTTCCTTACTCTTTTAGAACCAGCATTACTCAGAGTCGCAGCTCTCCCTCCTTGAACAAGCAACTCATAATCAACATGGAACCTCTACAGCCCCTCCTTTCTTCTCCCTGTGAAGAGGAGGAAGTTCCTTTAGATGAAGGTGAGTCACTTACCTGATTCTTTGCAAACACTGCAAATATTTATTATAAAACATATTGGAAAAGGTGTGTTACTGACTGAGGAATATGGAAAAAAATCTAGTAATATCCATTAGAAGTGTACTATTAAGCCTCTGCCTGTCTGTGCACAAGCCTCATGCAAGATACATTGTGAGGAACATTACTACTGTTAAGCATTCTATTTCAAAAATAAATATTCTCAACATAGCACTATTTTACTAAGAAGTAACTACAGTTACTCAGGAGTGAAAACTGACTGCTAGGTATGTTGTTTCTTGCTTCCCTTTACTTTTGTATTTCTTTTTTTTTCCTCTTCTAATTGAATTCCATTGACAAAAAAGGGCAGTATTTGAAGGTCAGCTAGGAAAGATTCTCTGCTAATTTAATTCCATTGACAAAAAGGGATGTTGTTGTAAGTCCAGTTTGGATGCATTTTGTAGAACAGTGTTTTCCATGGGTTTGATTATTCATTGATATTTTAAAAATCACATTCAGCATGTATCTTTTGGGGATCCACTCATTACACAGAACGATATGAGCATCTTAGCCATTTTAAATGAGGGTAACTGCATTCTTCTTAATAGAAAAGAAAGCCACCCAAAGAAAACCTAACAGTGGTTCTTATTTGAGATGTAGTGAGCTAATTTTTTCGGAAGTTGGGCAATACAGTATCCGCTGTTGATTTGTTGTGGTCAATTAATGGGAAACAGAAAACAGCCAAAAATGTTCATTTTCATAGGAGTAAATCCTAATTTAATTTTATGGGAGTCATATGAACAAGTTTTTTTTTTTTTAATTCTTTGGAGTTTCAACACTGAGTGTATTTAAGAAGAGGGTGAATTAGATTTTCTGTGTACTTAGCTTATTATAATTAGTAGTAGTAGCTGTATGACATGTAGTTAATTTTAACAATTACTTGTTTACCTCTGCTGTGAAATACCTGTATCTGAGAATTCACCTTCTGGCAGCCAAGCACCAACACCGTGTTCCTACTAGGTAGTTGCCACCCCTGCAGAGTAACAACAGTTTCCTGCTTCTAAAACTACTGTGCTACATTTGCAACTGTCAGCAATGAAATCCATTTTTGGAAACAGCTGACTTATCATTGCTATATGCTTACCGGAGAGTGCAGGTTTCAAATATATGCATTATGTAAGTTTGAAAGTCATGTTTTCTTTCAGTCAGACAGATTGTTGTTACTACTTTGATTTAATAGAAATACTTGCTGGTGGGTTTCCTGTAGAATATGTTATGCATCATTAAACACAACAAGCTGCTAAGTTAACAGGTTTAGCTCTTTTACAGTACTTTCCTACAGTGAACTTGGCTGTTACCGAATTGCAGCTTGAACCAATCTCACAGCTCTCTGACACTGATGCTGTCTCTTCTGCCCACATGCACTCAACCCACTTTTGTGGATTTCAACCCTCTTCCTTGCACCAGTGCTAATAATCCCAGAGTGAGCGGGGAATTAGTTAAAAAAAAAAAACAACAAACCCCCCAAAATAAAAAAAAAAAAAAACAAAAAAACCAAACCACAACAAACGTAACCAACAACCCTCTAGCTGTACAGTGTTGCATTACTGCCTGGCTCAGCCTTTAAGTGGCTTGTAGAAGGGCAGGCAAGGTACTGTATAAGGGCAAGAACAGGAGCCAGAGGCAGGGAGAAGGGAGGCAGCTTACCCTGGGAGTGACACAGCTGCATTGGGAAATTGCTTTTAGTGTGCTACACATGTCAGACAGCCTTGGTATCTCTATAAAAATCTATGGCATAGGTGGACACCCTAGGATGCTTTCCAAAGAGCTTGCAGATACTTTTGAGAACACAGCGTGGACCTGCCTAGGTCAGATGTCCCTTGACTACATGGGCTCATTAATGCAGCTTCCAAGACTCACCTTTGTATTTCTGCAAGGTGCTGCCATATGCATACAGATGTTCCAGGAGCTGATGGTGAGACCTTCACACAGTGCTGCATTGTGCTGTGTAGATAGGCACAAGCAACTCGTTACTGGAGCTGGCTACAGTGGTGCCATCAGCTGTGTGTAACTTGGACAGACTCAGGACAGTTCCCAGCTTTGTCTTTTAACTGAGCAAAACTTAAGTTGTTCTGAATTTTTTATTGGCTTTATATATTATAAGTGAAACACATAGCCAAAAATATGGTGACCTCAGTGTCTTCAGTATATACCACTGCTTCCTGAAAGTTCTGAAGAGACGAACTATGAGTTGGCTGGGCCTGGGTGGTATGAAGCTGATCTAACAGAAACTGCCAGGTGAGAAGGAAGATTTTGCGGTAATTGCTAGAGGACAAAGTCATCAGAGATGGTGGTACCAGAGTCTGCAGGGAACTTTGAGCAGCTTCAGCCTACCTTGTTGTCCTTAGGATAATTCTTTCAGATTGAAAATAAAAAAGATGCAACCCAAACCCAAAAAACTCTTGAAGTTCAGACATTCTCCTGTATGAAATTCCACTTTAAAAATCTTTTCTGGCTGTCATGCTGAAGTGAAGCTGTTCTCTGAAAAAGCCCAAATTGCCCAGTCATTTTGCAGACATGTAAGAAAGGGTACGCTGACTAAATATGGTCATAAAAGACTGATGTTTATGGGAAGAAAGATGCGCGATGCCCATGATATCACTGTGATAGTTACGTTAGTAGCTGAAACTTATGCAAGATGATTTGAAAGCAAGTAATGGCATTTTGTTTTTTATTAGCATAGCAGGCAAAAATGTCCTGTTTGTCTACTAGTGGCTTATTCTTCAAGAGGCAATTCTTCAGTCTGCACTTAAGAGGCCATATACAGGTGTCCAGTCGCTAATTTAAGCACCTGGTAAACTGGTAGTCCTACTTCAGTGTGCTTTTATTCCTGATTTAATTATGTAAATAACTTACCTAAGAGATTGGCCACCAGCCTATACACATTTTATCGAATTTAAAAGCTAATCCCAAGTCCTCATGCCTTAGGTTTTGCAGGTCATCTCTGAATGCTTCATTGCTACTGTTTAAGATTCTTCAGGCTTTCACATTCCTTGTTACTGACTCTTGGCTTTGCATTAGTGTCTTTTCTGTCTCAGGAGGAGGAAAGAAGCATGGTAGTGTAAAGACACAACCATAAAATTACTATTGTGCGTAGGAGGTTATGACATGGAAATCGATTTTACATGTATAAGAGTCAAGTAGCTTGGAGAGATTACTTCTATCTTTTGAACTAAAAAGACATTCTTCGAAAGGCATATAGCTACAAGATTTTTATGTGATTGCAGAATTCATCTTTGTGACAGATGGACAAATTATGTCCTTTTGAATGGTCCTATTAGGCCCTTTCCATGGTCCTTTAACTGCTCCATGTGCAGTTGAACATATTGCCTTTATTTTGCTATTGCTATAGGAATTGTGTGGCTGCCTTCTTTCACCACCTGATTTGGTGAGACAGATTATTGCCTGTCCTGATTACTTGGCAGTTAACTTGCAGGAGGTAGATCATTGTCATTGGATTTCCCAGCACAAGGGCTTCATATATTTCAGTACTCCAATATTAAAAAAAAAAAAAAAAAAAAAAAAAAAAAGGCAAAACCACACCTCTGAGTCACAAGATATTAATGTGCTTTTGACAAAGTGATGAAAACTTGTTTTATGTCACTTGGTGCTTGTGTACTCAAGTTTCATACATGAATTATTTTCCTGGTGACATTGACTTGTGCCTTTGGAGCAACATCAGAGAAAGTAGTGTGCTTCAGTCATTCAATTGATTGATCTACCTTGTAGTGTATTTTAGAAAAGAGAGAGCTGGTGGCACAGACTCATTCTAAATGCTTTCTGTTTAAAATCCATGTTCAATTTTTTTTCTTCCCTAGAGTTACACACTTTCTAGAGGACCTCACTGATCTTTTAAGATATTTTTCTTATGTACTTGTATGCCTGTGCATCTGAGTTGTGTACAGAGAGCTCTTATCCTTCAGCAAACATTTTTGTATGTCACTCAAATCCAGAAAATATTGCATTAATGTCAATTAATTAGAATGAATGATTACTTAATAATGCAGAGTCCTTGTTGTATCTTAAAATCGTGCTTGGGAACAAGCACACACCAGCTGCTGCCATTGTAGTTGTCTGTCTCTGTGTGTGAGTTCTAGTCTGTGTAAGTTTTGGTTGTAGAGCAGAAGTGTGTGGAGCTCTTGTGGGTACAGCTTAGGCAACAACACATGAAAAATTTGCAACTTATGAATAAATATTACAAATATGTTAGTAAAATATGAAATAACATTAAGTATCACTGCGTGTATCATCATGTTTGTGTTCAACAAATGAACTTGGATTTACAGTGCTCTAACCGTGTAATAGAGCCCTACCTACAAGCTCTGAAAACGACTTTTTACAAGCAAACCTTTTGCTTCTAGCTAACAATACCTAATGCTAACAACAATTAGCTCTACCAGCTTTCCTTCATAACTTATTTATAATTATGCAGACTGGCAGGTATTTACCATGACGTGTCTACAAAATAAGATGACTATTTTTGCTACAAACTAAACAACATTACCTTCATCACCATAATGAGGTACCTCTAAAAAATGAACACAGATCTCCTTCTGAAGACAGATTTTCATTTTGACCAATACATAAAATCTGTTACGCTTGAATAGAAATTTCCTCTTCACTATTTTCACTGGCTGGGGAAGCGTAATAGTTTAGAAAAGTGCTTCATTAGTTTTAGTTTTCTGTTCTTGGGAGGGGATTGTTTTAGCTTGTGTAACGCATATTTTCTGATTTTAAGAGAAGCTACATAACCATGTGCTGTTTTCTGCCTCCTCTCTAATAGGACATGAATGCTAAGGGTCTCTCTAACAGTACGCACCAGTCATTACCATGTCAGCTGTGTAATAACTAGTGTAGCAATTTAGGAAGGAAGAGAGTGAAAAGAGATGCAAACCCAGTTAGTTACTGAGAGTGGACCTGTTGCTTTGCTGTCTCTCTTCTGCACACAGAAAGTCCCAAGCAGCTTTGCAGGAAACAGGCAGGCTCCTTGTCTGGAAAATGTTTGCTGAAAAACATCTTCCAACCATTACACACAATGTGCTGCCAATGTCCTGTAATGCAAAGTCTTTTTCCTCCCAGGAGACAGAGCGTGTTCCTTACTTGTTGAGTTAGTAGTAGGGACAGCTGCAGACTTAACTGGAAGATTTCAACATAAATCTCAGTTTTGTTTTTGTATACATGTTTTGTGAGCAGTGACTTGAAATCTGACAGGCATTTCTCTTTTCAATGAGCATGGTCACATGAAATATAAAGGATATATGTTTTTTAATGAACATGAATTTTAATGAACATGAATATGAATTTTAATGAACATGCTTCTCTTGGAAATCATTTACAGCCTTGTCCAGGTGACACCTCTGTTAGGCTTTCCTTTGCATATTGCATGTGTTGGTGGTTAGACTTTTATAAGGAATGGGGCTTTTCAGTTTTTGTATCTGTGTACACAGGGAAGAATCAGCCTTTCTAGTGAGATTTTAATGATCCTCTTTTGGTTGCTGCAACAGTTATGAGAATAAAGATGAGAAAAGCAGACAGAGTATCACTTTTGAAGTCGTAACAAAATGGACATAGAAAGCAAAGAGCACTTGATCTTTCCTCAGACCCACAAGGAAGTGCTTGCAGAGAAGGAAAGGAGAGAGGAGTGTTTGCCCTGCAGGAGGAAAGAGTAAAAAGGAGCACTCCTGAATATTCATACTGTATGGGCCAGGAAGGTGAGACACCATAAAGATGCTTTGCACAAGCTCCAGTGAATGTCTTTCAGGACAAGAAATCACTTGGTGTAAAATACACATTTGCAGGACTCTCTCCGCTGTCCCCTTGTTTCCCACCTGTGTGAATGCACATCATCGATTTTGCAATGCAATGGGAACAAGGACATCAGATAACAAAGACTTGGGTGGCACGCTTGTCATAAGCAAAGCACTAAAGGTAAGTATTCTGGGAAGTGAGAGGCTACCTCCTCACCAGTACATGCCTTCCACTTTATCTTCTCTCTGTCATTTCAGTAAGAGCTCCTTTCCCACTAGGACAGTGTGACACTGTGCACATGGTTGCATTTCAGCTTCCATCTGGAGCACGTTATCAGCAGCCAGCATATATGAGTCATGTCTTTTTTAGGAGCCAGAATACCTCTGCTGGATGGGGACAGGGAAGTTCCCAGCCTTCTGAAGCAAGTCTTCTTTCTGGTGGATGTGAATATGTAAAATAGCTGTCCACAAGTGGGGACTGGAGCACATAAGCAAAGAGATATTTTTCCCAAACTTGCGCTTTTTCTCTTCTTTTCTTTTCACGGGCAGGTCAGCTTTGATTCTAGGCTTAAAATTAAATACTTTTCATCTCATTGGTTTGCCTTATGACTATGGTTTGTAAGCACAGCATTAGATTTTTCCTTTTGTTTCTCTCTACCTTTCCAGGGAAGCTGACATCAATGGCCAAATTGAAGTTACTTAGAAGAATAATGGCCATGGTGTCATTCTGTTCTGTGAAAAACAGACCCTAAATACTGGCCTTTTGTTTCACAGTGCTGTGTTTTGATGTCTTGGATGTTTTTATGTGTGTGTGTATGTTTCAGCTGTTATGCTAGCAACTGCTAGCCGAGATGGACGCTGTGGTAATTTGTATTGTATGTTATGAGGCATTTGGAAATGTTTAAAAATAACCTCTCCTTCTGTTCCCTACTGGGATATTTGAGTTGGACATGTTAGAAGCTTGTCATTTGATTCATTGAGAGTGACTTGTGTTAGTCTCTTAAAACTCAGTGGGAACTCAATAAAAGGTCAAAGCTGCTATAGGTAGAACCTTTACAAGACTTTGAGAAGAGGAATTACTAGTCAAAATGGTGAAATGTCTTGTGAAAATCCAAACCAAGAGAAGCATTCATTTGCGGATGGTTAACCACTGCAACAAGGAAGTGTGCATTCGATTACTGCGGCATGGCTCCAAGATCACAGCCAGAAGGGCTGGTAAATTTACATTTATTTTACTCAAACCTTCCCCCACCCCACAGTTTGTTATGTTAATAGTGGTATCTTGGAAAGAAACTGTACTGTGACTGACACTGTTACAGTGCATACAGCAGAGAAAAAGGATGAATTAACAGGAGAAGAGCTGCAAACAAGGAATGAGTAAGACGAAGCTTAAATGACATTTATTGTAATATTTTACAGAAACCGTGGATTGCTAAAATAATCTGTGATTGAAATTTTGCCTCTGTAGTTTTCTTGGTCTGAGGGGGAGAAATACTTTGAAACTGATAATTTCTGACAAAACTAAATAGTTCTTAAAGTAGCAGATAGGTTGGTAGCAGATTTTGAATGTCAGCTGAATGCAGTAGTGCATACAGTTTAGTGTTTTGCTGGAACTGAGTGAGTTGGGTTGACTGATCGTAACCTTTTTATTCTTCTAGACACTGAATAGTTTAATATACTGAATGATAGTACTGGGGGGGAAAGGGGGGAGAAAGGATTCTGGTTCAGATCTCTTTTTCACTACACATAAGAGGAGTGCAAACCAAGGAACAAAAAGCACTCAGTATTGCTTTGGATTGCAACAAAAACAGCTCCTGGCTGCCTTTGTTTCATGAATTCACCACTTAGGGGAAGCTGTAGTGTCTACAGGGATGCACCTAACTCCTCTCATTCAAAAATAGGTAGCAGAACTGAAAAAGCATTAGTATGTACATGTAGTTTGTATTCTTACACCTCAGAGGTTAAGTGCTCCAAATAGATACAAGCTACCTTGATGATTTTATATGACACCAGTTTAATAACAGATTTGTACATTAGGGCTACAGTGGTTCTCAAAAACATAGATTTTGTTCTGTTTATAGGATATTATTCCTTTTGATGTACACATCAGCATAGGGAGCCTAAGGACTGGAGTTATCTTGTGCAAAGTTCATGGCAGGGGCTGTAACTCCTTAGGAGAGCCCCATTGTGATTGCGACCACTTCAGAACAAGGGTGGCTTATGCCAGGAGGGCTTACCCAAGCCGAGTGGGTATGCTGAAATGTCCCACTTGTCCTTTTCTTGGGTGCTAAGCTTTCACATCAGTGCCAGACTCTTTTCAGCCTTGGTCTCTCTTTGATCTGGTTATAGACACTGAGTTCCTGCTGTCCCTTCACTAGCTCCTCCCCTTTCTCTGAGCTGCTAACATACGCATCTTGTCTTCTCATTCCTGCCTCTGTGATACACAGTTCTTTTTTCCCTGCTACTCCCCTCAGCCTTTCCACTGCTTAATCCTGGTTCTGGAAGGGAGTCAGCAATGGAGAGGTGAACTCCTTCCAGGCCAGAGGGAGGTTAGAGACAGGCACCCAAGAGTGCCTGCTGTGTTGCATGCTCTGTTATGCTTCTGTCTCTGTGTTTTGGGTGCCCTTTGCAGGGTGTGGAAGGCAGAGTGGAGGTCTCTGGTGGCTGTACTAGTTGTGACTTTATTTGAACACCATGACACACAATGCAGCTGGAAGGTGAGTTGTAATGCCACAGAGTCACAGTGGTTGCAACTGATGTGAGTTGGAAACTGTGACAGGGCTTTGCTCACTTACTAAAGTTCCTGTAACACTAAACCAAATGAGAATGGCTAGCTGGAAAGCCAGGTCACTCCCTAAAAAGGAGGTACTATAAACTGTCATTGATTTACTCTCCTTGCAAAGCTAGAACAGGTGTTTTCTGTGGGCACAGGATGTGGCCAAGGTAGGTATCTACAGCCTCCTGCTTTTGAGGGCTGGACATTTGGCCATGATGCAGATCCTGCTTTGATCTAGTTCTTATGTAATATTTGAGACTGTTTGAGTTTAGTGCAATTCTAGATTGTATTTCCCTTTCCTACATTTTCTTTCTGACATCCATGTACTTTGCTCATGTGAGGAAGTCACCTTCTCCCTTCCTCTAAAAGGTCATTCCATTCACAGTGGAAAAAAAAAAAAATTGTGCATATTGAAAATAAGGAAAAGAATATGCAGTATTTCTAGATGAAGTAATAAAAGTGACAGAAAGCAACTGTCCTAATTGCAGCCTGGCTTGCCTTACTTGTTTACATATCTGTATGAAGCATACCTAGCACTGCTCTTTCTGGACCATATCTAATTTTCCACTTCTCTGTTTTAAGAGTGAAATCTTCACGCTTATTCCTTTCTCCACTATACAAAGCAATTGCAGATGTGTAATTGTGTTTGTATGTCTGGTAAGTAAAGCTGTGTGCAGTATATCCAGCCACCAGAAAATGTGTGCACTGATTTTTTTACTAGGCAGAGGATGCATTTTTCTGGGGTGCTGAATTTCCAGCAACTGCAGCTTCTTAAGAATGGTGTAGCAGAGGCTGCCCTTCATCCTGCTAATCCTCAGCTGCTGATCTTGGCCCCTTTAGAAACACTAGCAGCTGACAGCATTTGTGTCAGACCTCTTGCATGTTCATGTTTGCAACTGATGACCACTGTAAACTTGTATTTTATTCAGCTGTTCGTGTTCCCCTCTGTTGTAGCAAGTTAGAGGTTTGTAGCAATCCCAGTATTTGGTGTCAGGGGAGTACTGAGTTTTGGCTAGTATAGTGAGATCTCTCTAGCTCTGTAAAAGTTGTCCAGTTGCCAGAAAAGTCTAGCAAATTTTTGCTGTAGATATATAATATAAGAAATAAAATTGAGCTTATTTACTTGATATTCCAGTAATGATTCTGATCTATGGAATGTAAATTGCCAGTAAAAACATAAAATGAAACATGCAAGGAAGAAGTTAATCTCAAGTGTAGTTTGACAGTGAAGTCATAGTCCTGTAAATCTAAACACAATGTTATCTATTACTAAAGAATGTATTACTGAAGAAACAGTAGACTTTTCAAAACTTATCCTCACAAATTATACCCTTATAAGGGCAGTAGCAAAATAATTATTATGTATTGATAGGAGCAAAGGATTTGCAGCAATACTGTAGAGTAATTAAAGGATATTGGCTTCAGGCTTGATTTAGGTTTTATATTCTCTTTTTCCATTGGAAGACTTTAGAGAAGGTTCTTTTAACCTGGTTTTGTTACTGACTCTTCAAGGCTATCCAAAAATTGAATAATATGAAAAACTTGCCTCTTAAATTTGTGTCACTGGAGTATTTATTGTGCTGTAGAATGATTTTGAATTTTGGTGCATTAATGGGATATGTCTGCATGAACATTGTAAATAATATGTGCCATGATGACCTTACACTTGTGTCTTTTGACACCATCAAAATCTGAGCAGCCGAACATAACTTACCTGTGTATTGCAACATGACTGGAACTTTGCCATGGAGATTAGCCATGGTTAATAGCCAATTGTCTCTTTAGTCCTTGACTTGAGAAATGTTGTGGTTTTATAGGGAATATGAAGGAATTTAAAAAAGAGCTTTATATATCTATGTTTTTAATATCAAATGAACTTGCAACAGCTATTGCCCATTCTAAATTTTCTTTTTTTTTATTTTAAAATATTATTTAGACTTATATTTGGGGGATTTAAAATGCAGTTACTTTGATTCAATACAGATAAACCAGTTGAAAATTCTTGTTATGCCCTCAGTTTAAATAGTGCACTGTAAAGTTTACATATGCTTTGGAACTGTGACACATTCCAGTTTTGATACAACCCCTTCAGAAAACAATGATCTGAAAAGTTTCCTCTGCTGCCTTCTATCTACAGGTTGATCACAAAGTCAGAAGTTTGCCAATTATTTGACAAAAATGTAGTTTTAATGAAAGTTAATAAGAAGGTTCAGTGTACAACAAACCTTTTCTGAGGTAGTTCTCTTGCAGCAGACACATCACCTAGGACAAGAGGTAACAGTAGCAAGCTGAAACACAGGAAATTCCACCTCAACACAAGGTGACACTGTGAGTGTGACAGAGACGTTGTGGAATCTCCTTCTCTAGAGACCTTCGGGACCCACCTGGATCTGTTCCTGTGTGGCCTGTCCTAGGTAATCCTGTTCTGGCAGGAAGGGTTGAACTCGATGAATTCCAGAGGTCCCTTCCAACCCCTACCATTCTATGATTCTATGATCTTTCTTGTTTATGTTCACTATGTATATTATGCCCACTGGAATTTACTCTGGGGAAGGAGAGAAGGCTCAAGAATCATAAACTGGTCTGTCCTTTCTTTGCAGTAGCTGCAGCTGTCCTCTCTATGATGAGAAACATGATGAAGATATATTACTGCATCTAAGCAGATATAGAGAGGCCTATGGCCAGGATTCTCAAATTTGGGAGGTTAAAATTAGATCCTTTAATCCATATTGAGGTTCCTAAGTAAGTGCCCTATTTACCTTTTAGTCCTATTAAAAGAAAGTGAACAGCACATCTTAAAATCAAATTGTAGTACTTACATATCTAAAAGTATGTGTAGATGCTTAATGTTGGGCTCCAGAGATTAAAATTTTTGGCTTTTATATTTTAAGATATCATGAGTGCGCCATCAAATTACTCAGAGTATGGTTTGATGATCCACATTGCCTGCTGTTACAGTATGCTTAGGAGAAAGATCTCCCCAAATCTGTTCTCACCTCTAGTGTTCATATACTGTTGCATCTAGTTTCAGTCTGTGTGTATCCTTCTCTTGATGATTGTGACAAATATATTTGTTAATGCAAAGACTGGTGTAGACAATAAATTCAGCACAAAACATGTTTCTTACTGTAGTGGGATGAATTTCTGAAATGACTGTGATAGGAGAGAACAGAGTCATTGATGCAAGAAATTATCATCTAGGTGGTTAACTTAAGCTAATGAGGATACATCTGCATTTTCTTTATTGAGGACAAGGTTTCATTTCAGCTATGCGGATCTACTGGCTAGGTGCTAGTGAAAGGACCACTCCTGCTCTCTCTCCATCCCTGGTAATGTGCTTTGATAATGGGAACATCTGACAAGTCAGTTCAGGAAGAAAAACCATGGGAGAACTAACAGAGGAAGAAGAACAGTTATTTTCCTAGATTTTCTTTACAAGCTGGCTTGCCCAGGGATGAAACAAGAGGAACCAGAAATGAACTTTGTGGTTGATTTAGCCAGAATGTGAAACCTCACCTGGAGGCACGGCTAGTGTATCTCCTAGAGAGCAGAAAAGAGAACAGATTACAGGGCGGGGGGGAGATCTGTCTGAGAAATTTTGAAGGAGAAGTGAATTTTAATAGCTAATGTACTTTAACAAAGTTGGGGATGCTTCCTGAGGATGCCTTCTATAATGAATATAACATGACATGCACGAAGAAGGGGATTCAGAAAGTTGTGTTATTATCTAAGGAGTAAGTTAGCATGTTCAAGGAGTGATTGAATGTAAGTGTGTTTAAAGTGCAGGTTTTCCGTCGTCCTTTTATTTTTTAGAAATATTTGTAATATGTTGTATATTTTATGCTGCGTTTATTGGCATTTCATCCCAACTGTTACTGATTTCAGTATAATTTTAAAGTTACCAGATATTAACAAGTATATGGTCACACGATTTTTGGCAAGTACATAAACTAAGGTCACTTAGCAAGTACCTTACTTACCGTTTCAGTTGTCTGGAGAACATACTAACAGAGCTGCAGAGGATGCATGGAGGATTTCGCAGTTACTGTCAGACAGTCTGCATACGGCAGGGTACTATGGCTGGTATTTCCATGAGGAAGTTTCATAGAAAACTGTAAGATTCTTAGTGCACCAGCCTCATCTCACAAAGTACTATTCTGCTTGTTTAATTTCATTTAGAGAGTTTCACCATTTGAACTTGTATTGGTATATTTTTCTGCAAGTACTAAGTATTTTGGGCTCTGCCAGAAATATGGTCATGTGCCTGTGTCTGACTTGGAGCAGGTCTACTGCTGAGTGATCTGGTAGTGCACAAATCAGTTATGAAACTGAGATTTTTGTGGATATGTACTGCCCTGAACATGGTAGCCATGGTAGATATAAAATGGAAAAAAAAACCCCAAAAAACCCAAAAAATTTACAAAATTGAAAACAGAGATTGTAAGACCCTGTCATACCAGAAATGCAGACTTTATAACAGTGAGAAAATTTAGGGTAAAGTAAGTAGCACTATCTTCACTGGAATGTAGTTATGCCTATTGCTAATTTGATGATTGCCAGTGGCCTAAGATTATCTTGCTACCTAGTCAAATAGAACGAAAGTAGGTTTTATAAACAAGGTTAATAATTTCAGTACAGTGGATGGTAGCCATAGTTCATGGGACTAATAATACTACTAAAAATAAAATAAAAAAAAAAAACAGTGCCATTTTCAAGAAAAAATACAAAAAGGCTTCTGATGTCAAAATGACATTCTTTGCAGAATTTTGGTCAGTTATAATTGAATTACTACTTAAATTTGTAGCTTAGAGTTGTGATCCAAAATGCATCTAAGCTATGTATCTTCCTGTATTGTAGATATCTTTAAGATGTGATTTTTGCTTTTCAATTTTTGTGCTGTATCATATGTTTAGAGAGGCATGAGGCATCTCTTACAGCATGGTTCAGGTCATGCTTTAATTCCCTCACATCAAAATGACCATAATGGGCCTTTATTTTTAAATTTTTTTTAATATGTTTGCCATCCTTTAATACACTGAAAACTGTTATAGCTCAAGTATAATTAACACTGGAGAGGTACTGGTTTAGGTATTTTTTTTGGTGGGGTTTTTTGTTGTTGTTGTGGCTATTTTTTTGGTTGTTTTTGTTGTTGTTTTGTTTGTTTGCTTGTTTTTCCAGTAATAATCCATTTTCTTTTATACCACATTGTTTCAAAGTCTCTGAACTTTACTGCACTAAAACTGGAATGAATCTTTGATGTCAGTTCGCTCCCTTTTATGGAGATCTTTTGCTGAAATCAAAGAAGTGGTCTAATTTGAATAATAAATAGTACTTTGACATGAATTTCCTGAGTTACTTGTTGGACAACTCGTGTAACCTTGTATTGGTTTTAACTGCTATATCCTTATCTATATGTTGCATTTGGATTAGTCGTTAGTGAAGAATGGAAAGATGCATATCATCACAAAATAAGAAGAATTAAATGTTATATATTACTGTTGCACATGATACCACGTATGGTCTGTTCCTTTTGCACATAGATGGCATTCGATGATGGTAATGAACGTTGGATGTGGGACAAGTTTAAAACTATTTTCCCATCACTTAGTCCAAGCTCTGTGCCCAACTATCCTCTCTTCCACTGCTGCAACTGACAATTAACAGCAGTCGCTGCAGTGGTGATGTAGCTGCAAAACAGCTAGACTTTTTTGAAGAGAATCCTCATGCTGTGTGTCAACCTTCCTCTCCTTTTATCCTCTCTACTGTTAATGTGAATTTATCATGATAGTCTGTAGTCTCTTTTTAATATCATGCTCTATTAAAAATTTCCAACCTTAGACATTATCTTATCACCTTCTCCTCATTCATCTCAAAGATATACAGGTGAGTTGCTTTTGTGGTTATGGTTGTTTTTACTAGTATTAAACACCAAATAGGACCAATTCGCATATGTACTATGTATTGATTTATATCAGAATTGTGATTGCCTTTAGAAAATAAGCATAAGTGGTAGCTGTATCAGACAAAGTTAAGTTGTAAGTTAAAGTTAAGTTAAGCTGTATCAGACAAAGTTAAGCAAATCTGGTTGGTGCACTGCAGTGTTGTAAAAGATGCTACCCTCTGGAGCTGTTCAAAAAGCTTTTCCAGTTTTTGCTATTTATGTATGGTCTGGTTCAGTGCACAAAATGATTGCAGTCTTCTTTCCAACTTCTATTAGGTGCTATTAGAAGGCTGAGTTTTGCCACCAAGAATGCAGAAATTTATGATCACTATTTTCATCACCTTTTTTCAGGTATACAGCTGCC
This sequence comes from Todiramphus chloris collaris, assembly GCA_025345505.1. NCBI lineage: Eukaryota > Metazoa > Chordata > Aves > Coraciiformes > Alcedinidae > Todiramphus > Todiramphus chloris. The sequence continues at coordinate 26,704,127 of JANVCC010010406.1, read as the reverse complement.
AAAGGAAGATGAGATTTCAGTACCTGTGACTTCAAGCTCCCCAGTTAAGGACACTGGGGATAACGTTAATCTTGCCATTGAACAGGAAGAGATCATGAAAGAGGAACCTTTAACTATCTCAGAACTGGTATACAATCCTAGTGCCAGCTTGCTGCCCACCCCTGTTGATGATGAGATTGACATGCTTTTCGATACCTGTCCAAGAGTAGAGAATGAGAAAGATGATACAGATTCATTTGAGGAACTGGAAGCAGATGAAAATGCATTTTTGATTGCAGAGGAGGAAGAACTGAAAGAAGCTCGGAGAGCACTTAGGTGGAGCTATGATTTTCTAATGGGCAACATTGAAGTGAATGCCTTTGTGAAGAGTTTCTCCAGACTTCTCCTTGTAGGCCTTGGACTGTTGTTGTTTGTGTTCCCTCTTCTCCTTGTTCTCTTGGAGTCGGACCTTCAAATCTCTTTCCTCCATGAAATCCGTCAGACGCCGGAGTTTCAGCAGTTTCATATTGAATATTACTGCCCCCTCAGGCAGTGGGTGGCTTGCAAAATAAACTTTATCCGTGACTTGCTGGGCAGCTTTTAAATTTTGAATAAATATGATACAACTAAGGGCTATATTCAAAATTTCAGTTAGTGTTAGCTTTCCATAATGCCCCTGTGGCCATCAGTCAGTAGCTGTCTTCGTATCCAGTTCATTACAGACATTTCAGGTTCTTAAATTCCCTTTACATACTTAAATTGCTCCTTTAGTTACAGACTTACACAGTCACCTTTCAATAACCAGAAAGAATCTTTATTTTCATTGCATTTCAGACTTCCAGCTCATATATTACCTCATATAAAACAATATCAGTAAGCTTAATTGTTATTAACCTTTCAATCCATGACACTAAAAGAGAAAACATTTTTGAATATACTCCTTAGTGCAGCAATCTCTTCTAACCAATGCCTATACAAGCAATGTTTATGCTGGGTTTTTGTTTTTTGTTTGTTTTTCTGTTTGTTTGGGTTTTTACATTTTTATGTGTTCAAAATATTTTGGTAAATTTTTAGCAAAAGACAACTTCTGATGTTATTTAAGTGTACAAATTGCTAAGAATAATGCAAAGGGCATGTAGGGTGTTTTTAGTGTTTTAGCAAGGATTTGTTTTTAAACTACTGGCTGGAGAATGAATGAGTATAATACAGCTCTATACAGAGGGTCTGTGGTTTGGGAAATATATAGGAAGTTCACTGAAGTTCAGTAGGGGCTGTGTGGGGGAGGTGAAAAGACAAGTATGCAGAATTTCTGAAAGGCACGGCTGTAAAGCTTGGGGAAGTGAGCAGAACTGGAAGTAATGATCCTTCCTCCCTGTCAGGTTGTCTTACACTATGTCAGTGCTGTAGAAAGTCTCTATGAGATAGTCCAAGTATGTTTTGGAGGAGTGAGTCTTCAGTCTAAATGTAGATTATTGTAAATAACATGGAAGAAGATAATAGTAAGTAGCTAAAAAAAAAAAAAAAAAAAAAAAAAAAAAAAAAAAAAAAAAAAAAAATAAAAAAAAAAAAAAAAATCAAAAAAAATCCAACCCCCTAGCTAAATCAGTAGGTGAGTGGCCTACTTTTTATGATAGAGAAGAAAAATGTATTCCTTTTTAAAAGCAAAGCATTAGGCTTTACAGTTGACATAAAAGTATTCTACTGATTCACACTTAAAGGCTTAAACACTAAGTGATGCATCTTCATCCTTGATACCCGTTATTACTAATCTCTAAGACAACATATTTTCTGTGCATACTAATATGCTTCTTTTCACATATAGCAGCGTACTTAACCTTCTCTCCCTGTTATTACAAGCCCAGTTAAATGATCTAATGCTGTTTTGTGTAACATGGATTTGCATATCTAAAGGTATTCCAGTATAGCTTAGAGAATATATTCAAGTAAAATCTTGTCAATGCTGAGAATGTTTGAAGGCCCTCAAATGTGCCACAGAGATTGTATTTATGAAGAGAAAGTTTTTATTCCCCCAGCCCCTCGCTGATCTTAGTGCAGATGTGCTTCGTATTTAAACTAGGGAACTCCGATTTTAGCATCAGAGTATTTCTCCTGCTTAGAGATTTATGAATTGGAAGCAGATTTCAGGCTGTTTTATTAGATGTGCATGTAACACATTGTAGCCACTTCTCTGATTCCTAGTGACTAAATTCCTTTAGTTTTAATACCAGAGAATTGTTTTTGCTTGGTTTTCTCATGTAAACCTTTGCAAATGGCAAGTTTGAAGATGACAATTGCCTTAGAGGATTTCTTCTTCCCTTCTAAGCTGCTCTGATTTTTGAAGGACAAAACAGTTACAGGGCTTAGGAGTTCCTTTTTTCAGTTGAAAACTTTCAGATTGCTATTCATTTTCCAACAAACAAAGGCTAAATTAAGCAGTTGCCTTTTCTCTTGTCTTTGTCCCTGCCAATCTGTTCCCCAGAAGAATAATTAGTGATTAGTTTCTTGATGTGTATTTCTTCTTGTGCTACTTGCAGCTAAATGATCCTTTCCCATGAGGTAATAATTATTCAGCCTAATAGAAATGGAAAGTGAACAAAAGTAGATATTAGGCCTTCACAGGAAATTATTCATTTGCATTGTGTCTAAACAAAGGTGTCAGAAAAGGTGTTTTGGGTGGTGAAGGCTGTGAGAGCTAGCATTCTGCTGACTGTGGAGACACAGAGTCTCCTGTAGAAGTCTGATAATTATTTTTTAAAAGTAAAATCCTATGCTCTAAAATATAGTCTTCTCCCTGTAAATTACAGCACTCCAGAAGTAGGAGTATTGCTATGCTTGATTTAACTCTATCAGAAAATAGCTGAGTTGCATGAGAACATAATCTCAGAAAATGTGCAGTGCAGTGAAGTTTTATGTAGGGTTAAATGCAAGTGTGTGTGTGTGTGTGTGTGCGCGCGCGTGCACATATGCCTGCCTTTACTAACCATGTGCATACATTCAGGCCTGGCCTTTTAAAATTCTTCCCTTCCTCCCTGATACTCTCTGGTTTATCCAAGTAATTTCACTGAAAGTCAGGAAAGTCTAGAATTTAAAAGCCAGGACCACATAACACACACAGAAGGATATGGCTGGGCATATTCAGACAGAGTAGCAGTCTAGTATTTGATTGGTGAGGATGACAGACTTGATTATGGAGCATCTATAGGTACAGTATTGTGTATTTCTGTCTGTGCTTGGATTATATTGTAAAATGTTATGTACTTGAAATCTATTTTGTGGTTTGTCTAACATTTATAAACAACTCTGGGAAGAATTAAAAAAGGTTTTATTTCATGGAGACTAAGGGGAAAATATACCTGTAACTTGAGCCTTATCTTTGTACAGTGAATTTCACATTTCTATATGTCAACATCCTGATTGTTTTGTATGTTGATATGATGGCAAGAATCCCTAATAAAAATACACTGGAGAAAAGCTTTCTGCCGTTATGAAAATTCTTATGGTGAAAGATGTTTCATAAATAATAGTTTTATGTTGAGAATTAGTCAATACATGGTATAGAACAGATTTCTTAGGATTCTAACAATTTTTTTACATACTTTCTTTTTTTTTTTTTTAATTCATCAGTTGGAGAGACACTAAAAAAATGCTTTAAAATAAGGTGTTAGTAACATGGTTTCAAATGCATTAACCAAGGACCTAATGATTTGCCCAGTTACCACATACAAGTTAGTCACAGTCTTCAATTTGTCCCAAAATAAAATTGCTGCACACAGATTACAAATAGAGAAATCTGGTTTTAGAGTCAGTCTCTGGCTGTAGACATATGACCGCAACCTTTTTGCAGGAAGATCTAGCTGTAGTGTTATGCAAGCAAAGCTGTGCAGCTTTTGGATGAAGCATGTTTACATTAAGTTGGTTTGTAGCTCGGACAGCACAAAAGCATCTAGTAAGGAACATAAATTCTGCTAAGAGGCAGAACATAGTTTGGGAAGTTAAGTCAGGGAAACTGTGTCTACTTCCTGAGCACATAAAACATTTAGATGTAGACATGTCTGCATGTACTGTGTAGAAAATGCCAAAATCTAAATGGATTCTCTGACAATTTGAAATGTAAAGGTCCAGGACTATAGACTACAGGTATACCTATTTATTCAGTTAAAACAACGCAGGTTACAACACTGCCTTCAAAAGAATTTGCCATTCCTGCTTTAACATCACAATATAGTGTATTGTCCTTCACGTTGTTTCCATTCTACTTACAATTTATTGTTGCATTCTACTTACCAGAATTTTTGAAATAGTTTGTGCACATTGTGTAGAAATTCAGCATTTACCATAAATTCTCTCTGAATAATTACACAAAAAAAATATCTAGAATTACAACTCACTGAAAAGTCAATGTGCGTTTGAAGAAATCAGGCTGCATTAATTGGTCCTAATGGTTGCTGTAGGTAACTCTTAGAACTTGACAACAGCCACATGGGCCAAACTAGACACCACAAGCATTAGAAGGCAAGAAACTTCTGGAAATCAAGGTATGCTTCTCAACTTTTTGTTTTGTTTTGTTTTGTTTTGTTGGGTTATTTGTGGTTTTGTTTAAATGCCAAAAGAAGTAATTATGGATTTGCTGTAGGTTTTCTTACAGTTGTGTTTTTGTGGAAAAAAGACTGTGAAACACATTGTGAAAATCTCTACCATTACAGCTTTTAAATGTCATGCTACCAGACTTTGATCCCCATATACTTATGTCTTTCATTCTGCCCCTCTACAAAGGTGAATCCCTCATTAGCCTTATCCTCAGAAATCTGTAGGAGCTGCTCTGACATTCTGAAGCTGTCTCACTTGCTGTTGTTTTCTTTTAAGGCAGGATATTGCTGTCATCTCAGCCAGATGAACTCCCTGCAGCAGTTCCATTTTACACTGTTACAAAGGTTAACAGCTTGCCCTTTACATGTCTTGCCACTCCCTCCTAAAAAACATGCGCGCTATCTGTCCCTGTGAAGTGATGCTTAATGATGGAGTGGGAATTTAAAGCTGTGGCATAGTTTTTATCTCAAAACTTTTCTGGCTATAACCAACCACAGCTCAGTGCTTCTGCGTTACAATGAAGAACAATAAGGCATTCATTTCTTCAATCATGTACTGTAGGAGTGCAAAAAATGGTTATAAAAATAAAAATGAAATATGAGTATGAAAAATTAGTTGCTCCAGTTATTTTATTCTGACTTTCCCATGTTGCATCTGTCAATGAAGTTACATTTGCTGAGCTCATGAAGTGGCAGACACTTCAAAGAAGTTAAGTGGCCGCTAGAATTGTCATCAGTGTGCTGATGAACAAATACCATCTGCCAACTGCTAGTCACAAAAGATGAGGAGATTAATTGGTTTAAATGGACTAGAAATTGACATGAAAAAGGTTACACTTCTTTGATGGAAGAATAATTAACTATATTGATTGAATAGGGCATGTATTAACTGGAAAGACCTGTAGACAGAAGAACTGTGAATGTCTCTCAATTGCAATCCTATATATCCTATTTAGAATATGTAATAAAAAATATCTACTGCATGTAGATAATCTTCTGAAACATATAGTTTTAAAAGTACTTCATAATGGTGTGTTGCCCACTACTGTGCACAGGCACAGCTTCCTGAAAAAAAGTTTTGAGAAGGCTGCAGGTATTTTTAAATTAACTTCTAGTCCAATGAACCTGGCAATAAAAATGCACATGTCACCTAGTGTGTCCACTACTTTTCTCAGATCAAATCTTCAAACTACTTCTCCCACAGATACACTTTAGGTGTGGGGAAAAAATAATTTCTGCTGATCTATGTTACACTCACCATGACCTTGCTTACTTTGATAAAACAATAGGTAAAATAACCGCCAAGGGCTTTATACTCTGCTTCACTTCAATGTAAACTAATTAAGTGAGATGAAAGAAACAGGATAAAAAAACTTAACTCTGGCCTTGAACAGATTTTGGCCCAACAAGGATGAAATAGACCAACTGCACATGCACTCCAAAATGACTCTTAGAGAGTTCTTCCTCCCTGTATTGGTGCAGTAACAATATGGCAACCCATACTCTTCTCCTGAACCTCGATGGATTCTGAGATCGCAGGACCATCCAGCTGGCAGCAGAAAGTCTTCAATCACTGGACTGAAGAGCTTGGAGCAAGACTCCTGGTAATAAAAGGCATTCTTTTGGAATTCTGGTTGCCTGCCCATAAGATGTTGTGAAAACTTTGCAGGGTTGGTCTAAAACATACCTTAGGGGTTCCATTCCCCCCCTCGGTTATTAAATTTGAGAAAGGATTGATGTTGTCAATAGGAATAATAGTAATAATTTTATTAATAATTACTTGTTTTCTTACAATAGTGATTTGCTGCTATAAGTGTCCAACTGTAGTACTGTGCATTTGAAAATGGGCAACAAGTTGATGACAGCTGAGGGAGTTCTGGAAAAGTCTCCCTTAGGATATGTATTAAGTCACTGGAGACAAATTGCCAGACCTCCAGGAGGTTTTCCAAAGTGGACGGACTTAGTAAAGTATTGTAACCAGTGATGGCCCCTCTATCAATTATAAGATGGCAAAAAGTGGCCACAAAAATATGACTTTGAATTATAACACTTTGTTGAAGTTAATGTCTGCATGGGGAAGGAAAATGGGATGAGGTTATATATTCAGAAATGTTTTTCTCCTTACAACGGCACTTGGTGGCAAAAGAAATGTGCAATTAATTTGCCACCTTCTGACCCTTTGGTTCTGGCATTGGAAAAGGATAAACTGGGGAGGGTAAAACCAAAAAATCGGGTAAATGTTCTATGTTAAAACAGGAGGACCAGGAGGAAGACTTAGAAATGTTAGTAGCCCCAGGGTGCAGCAAAGACGTGACAGAGGGTAGGGGATAGAGACAACACATGTAGGGAAAGACGAGACTGAGGCAACTGAGGTTCAAAAAGATATCATAGGGGAAGCAGCAGTGGGGTTTAGCCCCATAGATGGAAGAATGAGAGGAAAAGCAGAAGTAATTCAAGCTCCTTTGAGACAAGCTGTTAAAAATGAAGGACAGGTAACTGTTAAGGCCCCATTTTCTATAACTCATTTGAATAATTGGAAAATAGCTGTTGGAAATTATAGAGAGGATTGGGATAGATCAGCAAATGCATTTGAAATGATGGTTAAGACACAGAATCCAGATTGGAGAGATATAGAAGCAATCATGCAAGTACTATTGATAATACAGAAAGAGAGAGGATCAAGAGAGCCACTAGAATACATGTAGAAGCACTAATTACTTTGCATGCTCTACAAGGGACGGTGGAGAACCACTTACCATCAGCAGATCCTGTGCGGGATCGCAATGATTGTTGGGGAGGGAGACTCCTAACTCAATATCAGAAGTGAATCTTTGTGGTGACTGAAGACATGGACCCTGATTTCAGCTGAGACAGAACTGGAATCCCTTTATTGTTCTAACAAGCTTCCCTGAATATTTCTCTGTTTGCTGATGTTTACATGGGCACCTCCTCATTACCTGGCTTAGCTCTTCTGATGGATATCTTTAAGAGTCATGCACTCTTCATCAAGCACCTACTCTGGGGCAGAGCACAGCTATTTGCGTTTCCTAAATACTAACACGGAGAGCATCAGAGACAATCAGCCCCAGGTTCCTCGTTTAAAATACTATCAACATTCCTGCCTAACCAGGCAGTTACACAGCTCCTGCTCGTTCAAGATCCCTGACAGTCCTGAGCTTCCACTCTCCCTCCCATGACCGTCAGCTGGCCTGATACACCTCAAAACCAAGGCAAACAGCACAAGCAAGTAGCAAGGGGGCCTGCAGAATACACTGGCCCTGCATGGTGCACGACATGAGCCACACTGGTCAAATTGCCTTCCACACATCTTACTTGGAATCAGCAATGCTATAACTAAGGCATTAATATGTCCAAATTATATGAAATTAAACAAGATCAAAAGGAGTCCCCCACAGATTTTCTAAACTGGTTGAAGGAAGTGGCCCACAAATTTACTAATACTGACCTGGATTTGGAAGAACTGAGGAATCAGTTAACTCCTCCGTTTATAGGACAGTCATCTGATGATATCAGAAGGAAGATACAGAAGTTACAAGAAGCACATGCTAGGGATTGGGAAAAATTATTGGATGTATCATGGACGGCATAAAGAACAGAGATGTGCAAAAAGAGAAAGAATACTCTTGACAAAGACAGTGGAAGGAGAATACCTTCTCTCAGAGGAAGGGGATGGGGTGAGCTCCCCAGGAGTGAAGTTAAATTGCTGCAACCAGTAGAAAATCAGTGTGCTTACTGCAAGCAGGAGGGGCACTGGAAACAGGAGTGTCCTTCTTGAAAGTGAAAAGAGTGTAAGATAATCCTTTGCTTTCAGTTGACCAGGATTGAAAGGGACAGGAGGACTCTCTCCCAGCAGAAACTCTGGTTACAGCTAAGCTGGGAAAGAGAATTTGAATTTTTGGTATACATGGGGGCCACTTATTCAGTATTAAATACAAAAGAAGGAGAACTAAGCTCTAATAATAGAATTATTATTGGTGCAACAGGGTCTTGTGAAAGACGACCCTTCGTTAAGCTGTTAAAGATGAGATTAGGGAAAAATCTCATCAATTCTTACATGGGATCAACTCTCCAGGGCCATTCTTGGGAAGAGATTTTTTAGAAAAGTTAGAGGCCAAGATTAAATTCAAAAAGGTGAAGTAGAAATTTTGATCCCAGAAACTAAATTTGTTGAAGTAGTTGCTTTATTATTACAGGATGTAAGATCTGAAAAGAAAGAAATACCCCAGGAAGTGGATGATGCAGTGATTCCCATTGTGTGGACTGGAGAAATCCCAAGAAAATCTAAGTGAGCAGAACATATAAGAATTAATCTTAAACCAGGATCATCTCTGGTAAGACTGAAGCAATACCCCTTAAAATTAGAAGCTATAAAAGGACTATTGCCATTGACAGAGAAATTTATATCTTATGGGTTATTAAGGGAATGTGAATCAAAATACAATACTACTATTTTACCAGTTAAAAAGTCTAATGGGAAGGACTATCAGTCCAAGATCTGAGAGCAATAAATCAAATAGTTCAGGATATACATCCTGTTGTAGCCAATCCATACACCCTATTAACAACCTTGAGAGGAGAACAGGGGTGGTTCACGGTTTTAGATTTAAGAGATGCCTTTTCCTGCATTCTGCATGTTGAAAGCCAAGAGTTTTTTGACTTTGAATGGGAAAATCCTGAAACAGGCCAAAAGACTCAATTTACTTGGCTGGTTTTGCCCAAGGCTTCAAAACTAGTCCAAGAATTTTTGGAAAGCAATTAGCCAAGGAGTTACAATTTTGGAGGAAAGAAAATAATCAAGGAACTGTGCTGCAATATGTAGATGATCTTTTAATTGCTGCAGAAATGAAACAACAATGCCTCTCTTTGACCACAAGCCTGTTAAATTCTTTGGGACTCAGTGGAAACCGAGTGTCAAGGGACAAGCTCAGATTGAACAAGAAGTGGTGACTTATTTAGGCTTTGAGATTCTAAAAGGACAAAGGCGACTAGGGCCTGAATGAAAAAAAAAGCAATTTGCCATCTTCCGGAGCCCTCTGCTTTAAGAGAACTGAAAGCAATTCTTAGAAATGGTTGGATGGTGTCATCTGTGGATTGCGAACTATGGGTTGTTGGAAATGTTAAAGGTCAAAATGGATATCTTAATTGGACCAATGACAGTGAGAATGCATTTAAACAACTAAAACAGGCACTAATGGAAGCACCAGCTCTGGGACTCCCAGATCTCACAAAATCCTTTGAACTTTTCACTCATGAAAAGGAAGGAGGCAGCCTTTAATGTTTTGACCCAATTTCTGGGACGACAATGGCAAGCATTAGTGTATTTTTCTAAACAACTGGACAATGTAAACCAGGGGTGGCCTGGCTGTCTTAAAGCAGTAGCTGCAACTGTATTATTAATTCAAGAAGCTCATAAATTTACAATGGGCCAAACAATAATTGTGTATGTTCCACATATGGTAATCATTGTGCTAGAACAAAAAGGAGTTCACTGGCTGGGTCCTAGCTGCATGCTAAAATACCAGGTGGTATTGTTAGAGCCAGACGACATATGTCTCAAATGACCTCAAGCATTAACCCTGCTACATTTTCTCTCAGTGGATTGGGTAGAAGGAATCCCAGAACATGATAGTCTGCAGATTATCAAAGAAGTCTAGTCCAGCCAGCCTGACCTGAAGGATACTTCACTCAAAAATCTGCATTGGAATTATATACTGATGGGAGCAGCTTTGTCTGAGATGGAAAGCTAATGTCTGCGTAATCTATGGCAAGGTAGTAGAATCACAAGCTTTGCTTTGACAGTATCTGCGCAGAAAGCTGAGTCGATAGTCCTCACGAGCACTGGATTTAAGTGAAGAAAAACGAGTCAACATCTGGACAGACTCCAAGTATGCTTTCAGGGTAGTCCACACCCATGGAGCTATCTGGAAGGAGAGGGGACTGTTAACCATGCAAGGCACCATAATTAAACGTGCTGCTCAGGTCCAAGAATTACTGAAAAGCATCCAAAAGCCAACACAACTTGCTATTATGCATTGCAGAGCTCACCAGATAGGAAAAAAAAGTTCCACAATTAGGCAAGTGATTGGCAGACAAAGCTGCAAAAGAGGCAGCATAAAAAGGTATCCTAGAATTAATAATAGAAAAACAAATAGCTTTATCAGATGAACCACCACAATATAGTGAGAAAGATAATGAAATGATAATCAAATTACAGGCCTGGAAGTGAGATAAAGGATGGGCAATTATGCCCACTGGACAAATAATAATACCTCCTATATTAATGAAAGAAATCGTTAACAGAGCGCATATTAAAACACACTGGGGAACAGGAAATTTAAGAAAAGGTCTTCAAAAAGTTACAATAAGTAGGAAAATGATAGAAATAATTCAATCAATCACTGAGAGATGTGAAATTTATCTTAAGAATAATTCAAATAACAGTAACAGGCCAATCTGTGGAGTTACTAAACAAGGAAATTCTCCCAGACACTACTAACCAATAGATTTTACTGAATTACTGAGGAAAGAGGGATATAAATATCTTTTAGTCTTAGTAGATACTTTTAGTAAATGGCCAGAAGCTTTCCCCTGTCATACTAATAAAGCAAGGGAAGTAGTTAAGACACTATTATAAGAAGTAATTCACATATTTGGTGTACCTTTAGGAACGTAGACAACAGACCCCCATTTCATTGCTAATATAATTACACAGTTAAGTACAATTTTGTCTATAACCTGTGATTATCACACTCTTATAGACCACAGGCAAGTGGAAAGGTAGAAAGCATGAACTACACTATTAAGCAACAGATTAGTAAAATTTGTCAAGAAACATCCATGTCATGGACTTAAGTGTTACCCCTAGCTTTATTAAGAATAAGGATCTAGCCCCATGGAAGGAAAGGCATAAGTCCCTGTGACGTGCCTTATTAGATGCCACACATTCCAGGTGCAACCTATATAATAAGGGAAACAAGTTTAAAAAACTATCTGATCTCTTTAGGAAAAACTTTAGAGGAACTCCAGTGAGACATTGTCATGAACAGATGCCTGTAACTAGACATGCCAGTGCATCCTTTCCAGCCTGGATCTATACAAAATTGTTGAACTCAGAACACCTGACAGAAAAGTGGAAGGGACCCTTTCAAGTATTACTAACAACATACATTGCTATAAAGGTTTGGGGAAAAGGACCTCGGATACATTATTCTAGACTAAAGAAAGCCCCAACCCCATAGACAATAAAACAATATTTCCCTCCTATATTAAAAGTGATACTATCATGATGACCAAATCATTTATCTGGTCAATGGTAATAATAGCCATGAGCCAAGCTGGGCAACCTAATAGAAGTCAAAATTTTCATTTAATGTTATCTCAAAATTTAACACAAGTACTTAACAGGACTAATTGTTGGGTCTGTACACACTTACCTGAACATAGTACTAGGTGGTAGCTTTTGATAGGACTGTCTATCCCATTTAACAGAAATTGGAACAACTTATGGATAAACCCTAAATATACCAGTCAAAATGACACTGACCTTTGAGTCCAAGAGGTAATTAATCCTCTTGCTTTCCAAGTAAAGTGCATAACTACTAATGAAACTCTTAACCTAGGCAACATCTTCATAAGTCACTATCCAAACTGTGACTAGACAATGCAGTTACAGGTTTGAAGAGACCAGAAAGAATACTGGAATGCTCCGAAAGGTAGAGGGTGGTACTGGTTATGTGGAAATTCAGCACATAAAGCTTTGCCTCCAGGCTGGACAGGAATGTGTACACTAGGAGCCCTAATTCCTAACTTAACTAGTTTTAATAAACTGATAGAACAAAGAAAATGGGTAAGAAATTTTCACATATGATCCAAAAGAACACATAATGCTATAGCAGATCGCCCCACTTCATCCCATAGTTTTGCCACATGGTTTCTCATGTAAAGTGTAAGTGAATTAGAAAAAAACAACTGTAAACATCTCAGCTCTTCTAGAAATAATATAAATAAAAACCATCGATGCACTACAGGCCCTACAGAAAGAAGTCAAAAGTCTGTCTCAAGTTGGTTTACAAAACTGGATAGCATTAGATACATTATTAGCCTCACAAGGAGGGGTGCGTATGGTTATAAATACCAGCTGTTGTATGTATGTAAATCAAGACCATAGCATTTCAACAGATTTAGATGAAATCAGGAAGCAAACAGAGATTTTACATGAAACAACCAAAGGTGATACTTCATTAGGATTTGAAGAAAGATGGGAGACATTAACATCTTGGCTTCCTGATTTATCTTGGTTGAAATGCTTATTTGTAATCATAACCCTGATTATTGAAATATGTATTTTAATTTGTGTAGTGATTCAATGTTGTTTTTGCTGAAGACAGCGATGTAATAAGAATCAGATAAGATTTCCCCTCAATAAATACAAGATTTCCCCTCAACTGAAAGGGGGGATTGATCTATGTTACACTCACAATGACCTTGCTTACTTTGATAAAACAATAGGTAGTATAACCACCAAGGACTTTATACTCTGCTTCACTTCAATGTAAACTAATTGGGATGAAAGAAACAGAATAAGAACCTAACTATAGCCTTGACCGGCTCTTGGCCTACTTTGGAATAATGACTGGAGGTGACTTAAAAATTAAAATCATACTAAAGGTGCAGCATTATTCACACATTAAGGAAAGGTGTAATGGAGAAACTTTCAGGGTAGAGTGTAACTGGTATGCAAGGAATCCGTTTCAGAACAGTTCCCTATGCAACACTGCCTGCAAGCAGCACAGGGGATGGAGTGGAGTGAAGATTTCACGGCCAGGGCCTGTGAAATAATGGCAAAGATGGTAACTTGGTGGTACTAAAGGACTGATAAGCTGCCTGCTCGTGACCCTGTGCCAACAGTCTGTCAGTTTTTGACAAAGTATTGTCCTTGTGTGAACTTTGCTCATTATTATGTCATTGTAATACCAAAACACACCTCCATTCCCAAGGCTACTGGCCTCCAAAGTGTGACCACACCTCACTGAGCTTGCACCCTGAATTTTCTTCAGCTGTATCTTTAAAAGCAAAGTGAGAGAAATTTACATCAACCATAACAAAGGTATTCATGACTAGAGTCACTCAAGCTCCACCTTGAGGATAAAAATTAATACAAAAATGGTTTAAGTAAGGGGGGATGTTGGGGAAGACATCATCATGGACAAGCCAGAGAGGATACTATCACTGACCACCTCTTACTCCTGGGATCAGTTGAAGGGCTGAACTTTGCTTCCCCCCCATAGGGATGCCTTCGGGTAAGATCTGGACTTTCTGAGTATTTCCTTGGGAAACTTAGAAATTTTAGTGAGCTGCTCTTTAATTTAACACATTTGGTATACCTATACATGCTTTTCAGACAGTGAATTTATCACCCACAATCCACAAGAACCTGTACTTCTGTTGCTTTCAATAACTGCACTATTCACACTGCTAGTCGCAAAAGTCTCTCACTGGGCACTGCCAGGTCCTTACTGGCTGCGTGAAGGCATGGAGCGCGACTAGACGGGAGTGCAGGGTGCTGTTAGTGAATCTGGTGCTGTGAGAGTTCAGATATACTGAACGCAAACCAGACTAATAGTGCCAAATTGGACAGCACTCAGAATCTGAGTCCAGCCGCCCCCAGCCCCTCTGATATCTGAGAACCAGCTGGAACACAAGGGGGGTTATTTTTGCCAAATTACTTTACCCTTTCACGCTACACCCACCAAGGATGAAATAGACCAACTGCACATGCGAAGAACAGCAGGTCACCAAAAGGACAAGTGAGGATGAGGAAGATGAAGAAGAGGGCTGCAACCCCCAAAGACCACCAGGGGTCACCCGACTCATGTGCAGTGGAGTTCATGAGGTCCCAGAATTCTACTGACTATGTAGATATTTTCCTGGAAAACACTGTATATGAAGAAGCTATCACCTAATACAAACATACACTTTGTACCCTCTAGGGCACACCACAGGCAACACTTCCTAGAGTGTCACCTGGTGCAGCAATAAAGAATGCTTGTTTTCTAAAAATCCAAAATGAGTCTTAAGATAGTTTTCCTCTCTCTACTGGTATGGTAATACTGCAAAATCAAATCCAAAAAGAAGATCTGAGCCCAAAGTTTGCTTTTATCTTGGTTCTTAGGATGTAAGTCAACAGCTGCAGTCCTCACTCAGAAGGTATATAACCACTGGAAATGAAAACAGTAGCATAGTATCTCATGATCTCCTCATGACCATCACCATTCCTTTACTAGTTTTGCCTAGCTGATGGCATGTGCCATTTCAGTCTGAGATCCTGTTGCACCCACAGGGAACTCTAAGAACAAGGATGTAAGGAGATGTAAGGAGATGTAAGGAGATATAAGGAGATGTTTGCACTGTGATAAACTGGCATAAGAACAAACTAAATGCCAGCTGTGGGTGAAAAATAGATTGAGTCAGCTTTGCTTCATAGTTGCCTATCTGTTCTTGATATTTCAACCTACTGTTTTTTCTGGAATGAACCTTCTGTTAAGCCAGAATAGCTGAGTTCTATTTTATTTGGATGGCCCACCAAAAATAATATTAACTCTATTACATTTGAGACATTTTCTATTCCCACAAATTTTTCTGTCTTGGATAGGAAGTCCTTTTCCTTTTTTTCCCCCATTTGCACTATCTCACACATTGCTTTCCTCAAAAGTTATTTTGGAACCTCTGAAAAGAGACAAAACAACATGTCTCTAAAGAATGTGATGTGATACGGGTGCCCAGAGAGAGAACTGATCTCTTCTTTTAATGTGTAAGCAGTGGCTTGTTACAATAGCATGGCTGGCATGTTTGTGTGGGAAGAGAGCTCAGAAGCTGAAAACAAAGAGTTTCTGTTGCCAGCCATGTACTCACGACTTCCTCCTCCATATACATTGTCCTAATCAAAGTCTTCTTTGCTGTTCCAATTTAGGCAACTACACTCCACATAGCACCAAGCTCCTCCTGTTAAATTCTGGTTTCCTAAGCTTCTCTTCCATCTCTCATGTGCAAATTTAATACATACCCTGAAATTCCAAACTGTTGCATGAACTTCAGCATAGCCCATGGCTCTGTCCACCCTTTCTGTCCCCAGCATACTCTTCATGCCCAGCTCCCTGCTGCTTCTCTTTCCCTCTGTCAGCCTCTGAACTCCCTGGACACCAAGCACCAAAAAAGCCTTGAGACCAGGTGGAGCCTCATCTGCCTCCACAGCAATGGCTTTGCTGCCTAAAATGCATGTGCAGACCCTTTCTGCTGATGCACCAGAGAGGCTGCAAAGCTATGCTCAGGCCAGGCTAACAGCAGGGCTTGCCAGACACATTGAATCCCTTGCAGCTGCATGGACCAGGGACCACCTTTAAGATGCTTGTGAACTGCAGTTTGTCCATCCGAGCTTATGGGAAATTACATCTATAGCAGTGTTTGTCAATAACAGGGCAGGCTAAATCTTGGGTAATGCATTAAAAAGTCCATTTCCTTTTCATTCTTCTGGTTATTTACAAAAAGCACAAATAATAACATTGAAATGAGAGTTCTCAGGTTTTTTGCCATCCTGTATATTGTGTGCTGAACAGTTACTGTTTACAGCTTGCATTGCAGCACTCACTGTTCCTACATATTTGCTAAAAATCTACAATTAAAGAAAACTATACTGTGATCCAGCAGTCTAAGGACCTTTATAAAGGACAAGAGCATCTGTTTCAAAGATTTTGGCTCTGTGGGTGAATCTACTCTCCTGCCTGTGAATTAACACCTCTGAATTTATAGTTGTGTGTTGCATATTGACTTCTGGATACTTAGGACAATGAGAAGATCATTTAGCAAAAAGCAGTCAGCAGAATTCTGGTATCACAAGATATTCTCCCAGAGGCTGGAGCTATTAATCACTAAATAAAAACTTAGAAAAAAAGAATACAGCAAATTTGAACTTATGTAATCATTACTGGACATTCATTAACTCAGATTTAGCAGAATATCCTAGAGCTGTCCACACTGGTTAAAACAAAGGTAATAGTAGTCTCCTACATCCACTCAATTGCTGCTATGATGAAGCCAAAATTAGAAGTAATTCTGAGGCTTTGAACGACAATTTGAGGTTCCTTTCTTCTCCCTAGAACAACTGTTATAGAAAAGGCATTAAGATACTACTCAGCTTGGTTAACAGTACCATTCAACTCCATGACAACTTTAAAATGAAGCTATGCATGAAACACATTTATCCCAAATATAACCAGCATCACCAACTGTCTTGAATTCTGTTGTTCCTAATCAGCTTATTGTTAAACTCTATGTATAAAGAACCTAATTTGTCATTTAGCTATTTTCTTTTTTGTTCTTGTTCAGACCAGAGAACTCACTGCAAGTCATACAATGATGGAGGAAGATGCTAGATGTTTGTTGTAAACACTTGTTACATCAGAGTTTACTATAAAGAGGCAAGATATTTTATGTATTTGTATTCCTTGATGTTTGGGTTGCATCAACTCAGGTGTTTTTAATGTATTATTCACATTTTCTAATTACTTGCTTGGCTCTATCTAGAAAACTTGTACCCAATGTCTCTAAAATAATAAGGCAATTATATTTCTAGAAACCAAATTGTTAATTAATTTTTAAAAAGAGTACAGATGTCTAGTTGCTTTGAGCGATTAAAGACAAGGTACATGAGTACTAGTACCACACCTTTACACATATGGAAATAGCAAGTTTCTAACATGTTGTAACTAAAGTGTAAAATATGTTACATTCTTTCAGAGAATGAGCACAGTACTAGAAAAAGCTATAAGAACCCAAGTTTATTCAATTTGTAACAGCTACTGCTGTCAGTTGAGCGAAAAATCTAAAGCACGTATAGTAACAAATTTGATGAATTATTTAGTACCTGAATTCTGTGCTTAAGTAAGATTTGGTGAATATGGAAAACTGTCCTTATCTTCTGTGTTGCTGAGGAGCAGAAGTTTTATCTACCACTAAACACAAAATGACTTTTGAAGTGCTGGTCCTCATTAAAAAACATGGTTTAAGAGTGTCCTCTTGTGGTACTACAGAATAATCCATCACAAGATGTATTGCACAGAAGCACTTTTTAAGAATTGGATCTTGATAATTGGTTAGGATTTTTGCTATGTTTTGTTTGTTTGTTTGTTTGTGTTTTGATTGGTTGGTTGGTTTTGTAAATGATACTGAAATATTTGCAAATAGGTTTGAATTGGGCATTTATAGTTTTAGGCATGTCTTTCAAGTTTTGTTGATCTGGGAATAAGCTTTTACGGTAGTTAAGGAAAACACAATGCCAAATGTCTCCAATGGCACTTCTTCCTGCCACCCTGATGGGATGGGGTGCGTGGCCTTGGTGTTGGTGGAGTTGCAATTGCACAGCCATTCCGCTCAGAGTTCTACTGCTGCCAGGGGCACCCCTGCAGCTACATAAACATATATATCTCCCTATCTATGCATTATATATAGAGTATACCCATACCATTGTGTCTTTGAGGGATATTTAAAAAAAGCTCCATTTAAGCCATGGGCTGGATTTGTGTGGTTGTAACAACCCTCTCACTGCCACTACCCTTCCCTTTTCATGCCAACTTTGCCTTTGCTCATGTCTCTCAGCCCGCCTGGAAACGACAAACATTTATTATATGTTCATGTTTGACTGATGGGATCATACATAAATGTGGCTAACCAGACTTACATGTTTCCAGTGTATGGAGACCTTTAGCAACCTTCTCTCCTGCCCATCCTGTGCTTTTGAACTTGCTTTGCACCAAACATAATCACAGATGATTTTTAATTTACTACAGCCCTTCAGTAGCTCAGGCATCCCAGAAGCTAAAGGAGACTTTGGAGATACTGTTCAGCATCACAGAAGGAATATCTGTTCATCCAGGATTGATGACCACTGCTGTGCATTTTGCCTCCTCAGTTGCTCTTAAAGGTCCTGATGACACACAGTGGTGCATTTCTGTGTAGACAACTGCTCCTGAGTAGTGTGTAGTAGGAATGCAGGCCTCAAGCATTTGATACTAAATTGGAAAATATGTCTGTAGATGGTGCCAAAGAGTAGACATGTAAAAAAAGGGAAGCAAAATGAAGACAATACAGTTGTGAAGTTGATGAGAAGTGAAACGTCAAACTCAAATATTTCATTTATAAGGTTTGGAGGGTTTTTTTTTTCCTGAACAATCAATTATCTAGAGCAAGGTCTTTCAGTACCCTGGTGGAGCAGTGTTTTCCATAGTTAAGTTTGGTATGAAAAGTTCCTGTCAGCCCTGCTGATCTCCACGTGGATAGTGCAAGTGCCTTTGTTGCATTTCACCAAGTGGTCAAAACTGAAAATTATCACCTACATCAATTCGTGTGGCTGGTCTGTTTATTTTTATGGGAAAACTATACTATACCCTGATAAAATTGCCTTGGTGTCCTGTTACTTCCTGAAAAAGCCTTGAGGTGATATACAAGAAACAGTCCACCGAGAGAAAGTTGCTCTAAGGGCAGATGAGAGCAGAACACTGTGGAAACTTTCCCTGGGAACAATCAAGGTTAGTGGTCCATACAACCTATATATGGGTACTAACACACAATACATAGTTTTGAGCTCCAGGTAGTCTCCAAGTCTACACAGACTGTATTGTTATGATATCTTCCCTCATTACCAGCATAGATCAGACTTTGAATTTGTTGTTTTTCTCTTAGTGGGGAAGAACAGGATGTACTGGTAAAAACTAAGAGAATTTGATCTGAGCCAGAGAGCTTTGGTTTTAGACTTCATTTTAGGTGAAAAAAAAAAAATCAGAGAGAATTACCCTTAGAGAAGGCAGGCAAGCAAAAGCATATAGGAGAGGCTTGCTTTGGAAATTACTGTGGGTTCATAACCTGAAAACAAGGTTTCTGAGAACAGTTGTTATAAAAAAGAATAGTATAATTTTCTTACCCATTCAGATCGTGTTTGCAAGATGGATTTAGTTTGTGATCCTGGGTGCTTTTTCTATGCCCATATTATTTGCAAATTATCTGTCAACTTTAGTTATTTTACTTCATTTTGTATCAAACCTACATGAATTTGAGTTGCATTTCTTGCTGTGCCAGCTAAGCTTTTGAGTCAGTGTCTTAGCTGTTGTTTTTTCTTACTTCTTGAAACTGAGAAAATATTTATCAGCACCAAAGGTAATGTTTAATGGTAGAAATGCACAAAGTTATTATTACTCTTGTAGTCTAAATTAGAAGTGGAGAATAGAGAGTAGTTGAGAATTTAGAAATAAAAGTAGAAAAAAAAGCTTTCATATGTGCAGGGAATGTCAAATCTTTGGGTCTTAAAAGAACTATGTGTGAAAGAAATTTAGGCAGTGAAATAAAGAATAAAGTATTTCCTTGGAAGGAGCTTCAAGCAAATTTCTGAACAAGAAGACCTGTTTTTATGAACTGTCTGCCCAGTTTTCCATCTCATTTCCTAATGTGTCTTAACTTACATGCCTTAGTTATGGCTGTAGGTATTAATTGTTGACTCTGCTATGTTTTACAAAGCCATATGGTAACATTTAATTTAGTAAGCATTTTATTTGCTACCTATTTTGTTACAGATGTGATTTACTCCCTATAAATATTAGAGGCATTCTTCTGTGTTTAACTGAGGGGTGCCATTTTTGATTTGACTGTCCTTCTGACAGTAGTAGTGGTAGCAGTAGTAAAAGGAGTAGCAGTGCCCCATACTGCTTGCTCTGCTGGAATCAGATGGGCTGTGCAGACTGCTTGGTTTCACTCCAGCAGCTTTGCTGATGTGGACATTGTTCTTGAGGCCAGCAGGTGTGCAAGAACCCGTTGTTAGAGCAGAAAATGGACAGAATAGTATTTTTATGCTTGATTGCTTTGATACCTGAACCTGTAAGCAGAGTAGAGAGAGGAGGAGGAGGTGGAAAATTTGTCTCAGTAGAAAGGTTAGTCTAACCTATTTGAACCTGAGGAATGATATCATACAACTTTTGAGTTCTAACATTTGTTATTTGCTTAATATGAGTCAGCCTGCTTAGGTGAGTTATTTGGTCAAGGGACTATTATCAGGGTGGGAACAGAAGTCCAAGAATATGCAGTGTTTCATCTAAATTCTTGATCACTTGTGTTGGTTCACCTTAGGGGCTTTAAGTCTAGTAGAAGCTTCAGATTTTAAGGCATCATAGAATTACAGAATGGTTTGGTTTGGGAGGGGCCTTTAGAAGTCATCTATCCCAAGCCCCCTGCAGTAAGCAGGAACATCATTAACTAGACCAGGTTGCTTAGAACCCCACCCAACCTGATGTAAAATGTTTCTGGGGATGGAGTATCTACCACCCCTCTGGAAAACGGTTCCAGGGTTTTACCTCCCTCAGTGTAAAAAATACCTTCCTCATATCTAATCTCAATCTACTCTCTAGTTTAAAACCATTGCCCCTTGTTCTGTTGCAGCAGACCCTGATAAATAGTCTGTCCCCATCTTTCTTCTAGGCCCCCTTTAAGTACTAAAAGGCGGTAATAAAGTCCCCCCAGAGCCTTCTCATCTCTAGGCTGAGTAACTCTGACCTACTGACAGTTTTGCCTTGGGAGAATTTGCCCTGAGAGCCTCTGAACAAATTTGTTTTATTGATTATATTAACTTGGAGAACTGATCTTTGTAAACACAAAGTCAGTCTTAGCTTTGCTGTCAATTCAATTGCTTCATTTCTCTCTTTTTACATATCATTAAAACTGTGTAATGTATTTTATTGCCTTGTTTCCTACAATAAAGAAGTAGCAATATGAACCTGAGGGCTCAAATCCTAAAGGAAAATACTTAAAAACACCAGTGTCTACTTTCAAATTAGTATATCAGCTTGAAAGAGACATTGCTAAACTTTCTTCATATTAGAGGGAAATTCATGATTACAGAGAGGACCCCTGAAAAATGCTGTTGAGAATAAGCCTTACACAGGTCTTATTAATATACTCAGTCACATGTAGTGTCATGTCATCAACACTTCCTTGGTGGACTACATGGGCACTCTGGAAGACAAAAGTTGGTGTTAAGTTGTGAGAGAGAGAAAAGGAAACCTTTTTATGTACTTTAGGATACCTATATGTTTGAAGTTAAACATGTAAATTGTTTCTTGCAAAATTAAAGTCTGTATCTGTAGACAAGTAGAACTGGTTGAAGTAGATTTCCTGCTTACATTACTGCATCTTTCCTCCAGTAAGATCCATACAGATACAGTTTCACAGCAAAAAAAAGAAAAATGTTGCTTTTGAGTTTAAATGCAAAAATCATATTCACATGTATTAGAATCCTTATTGAATGACATCTCAAGTGCTACATTTCATCCCAAATGGAACTGTGTATTTCATGTGAATTGAGGATATCTTGGACACTGTAGTGTTCATTAAGGGGAGCTTGCTTGTATTCCCCAAATCTAAGTTAGTGTGCTGGCTTTGTGTGTTGCAGGATTTTGGTAGCAGGGGAGGGGGCATGGCTCCTGTAAGAAGACTGAACAAGATCCAAGTCAGGCTCACCTCTGGCCGAGGCCAAGCCAATCAGTGTCTCTGTGATAATATATTTAGGAGAGGAAAACCATTTGGGCAGCTTCCTTTAGATTTTCAGAGCTCTTTTGGGTTGGAGGGTAGAGACAACCATGCGGACACCGAGGCCAGTGAGGAAGGAGGAGGGGAGGCACAGTGGAGCAATCATTCACCTTCAACCAAAGGTGAGATGGCAGACTAAGACCTTGCAGCCCTCAAAGATCAACTGTGGGAGCAGAATCCAACCTGCAGCCTGTGAAAGACCCCACACTGGAGCAGGGGACTGATCCCAAAGATGGCCATGACTCTAAGGGAAGCCCATGCTGGAGCAATCTGTCACTGGGAGGACTCCACCCCATGGAAGGGCCTCTTACTGGTGGAAGAAGTTTGTGGAGGACTTTATCCCATGGGAGGGACACCACATTGCCACAGGGGAGGACTCTAAGGAGTTTTTCCCCTGATGCGGAAGAAGCAGCAGGAATGACATGGAACAGGATGGGACTGACTGCAACCCCCATCTCATGCTTGAGATCTCAAGTTCATATAGGCTTTTGGTACTTGGCTAAGCACTTGGCTTACTATGAAAAAAGAAATGTTAGCCATCCTGATGCTGACAATAAACTGGAATTAGCAGTTTCCAGGGGAAAACTTTTGCATTCTACAATGAAGGAAGAAGAGGATAGAAATAAATGTTCTCCATCAAACAGCACTCAGCCATCCAATGAGACACTGAGAAATGGCCTGGAATTTCACTTTCAGGAAAAGATCATATAACAATTTTAGGTTCAGAAGTATCTAGGAAATGTACAGGACAGTCTCTTAATGAAAGTCAAAAGGACAATCATCTATCAAGAGATTCACAGTTGTATCAGTAATATATCTTTTCTCAAGATGATGAGATACAAAAGCGAGAAAGCAGCAGTTAGCAAGAAGGACAAAATGCAAAGTTCAGGCAGCTTTTACTCTTTGAAGTCAGAGAGCCTCAGTTTACACGCTGATGTGTGCAAGAGCTCTAGACTTTATAAAATTTCATTTATCATCATGGGCTGCACAAAGGAATGTATTCCTATTAATTTCTAAAGAGATCATTCATTACTTTCTCAAACCAAGTGTTTCTCTAAGATTCAGTCTAATACTAATCAAAGAAGAACAGTAATTATGGATAAATGCGAAGGACAGGATCTTGAGATCTTCAAAGTTATTTTGGGCCAACCTCAAGCTACTTATCAACCACAGAGCCTCGAGGAAAAATATTTCAGATCATATTGTGTCCTTATTACTAGCTACTCTGAACAGAACGTTTCTGGATCATTATCCCACACCGCATTATTAGTGCTTTTCAACAATTTGCTATTGTTATTCTCTTTGGATTAATGTACAACTTCTTATGTTTCAGCAGCAATGAATTTTAGCCATGACTAGGATTATTTAATGTGATATTAGTCACGTGGTACAATGAACTAAGCAACCTGAGCAGTCTCCTCCACTCCTAAGTACTGCTGCCAACTACTTTGCTTCATGTACAAAGAATTTTAATGTGGTAAAAACAAATGTTAGGACTCTGGATTATTTCTCCAAGTCTCCCTGCATACAGTTAATTTCTGCTGACTTGCTGCTTGTTTTTCATCATTCCATCAGTTTTTGTTGCACGTGACCCTAACAAATTTCAATGAGCTTTGTGTGTAATGTTGCATGAAAAAGTATAGTAAATACTGTGTAAAACTCCAGCAACTTCCTAAAAGACTTCTCAATAAGCTTTACTGCTTAGAAATGACTCCGCACTTTGACTCTCATTTTTTCTTGTTCATTCATAAGGGCAAGCAGTAATAATTTACATTAACAACAAGATACAACGTGAAAGCTTCTTTAACATGTGTGGTATGTATGTGTCTCATATAGGAGGAGTAAATGATTTCTACTGAGCCTATGCTGAACTGTTCTGCTAAGCAAGCAGCTATTACTCCTACATGGTAGTTCTGAGCCAGGCACGTGGCTGCTTTGCCCCCTTCCCCTCAGCAGAAGCAGGAAAGGCAGGAAAAAAGTGCAGAAACCCCACGGGCTGAGACGAGGTTTTAATGCAACAGTGCAACAAAATAAGTATCAAAAAGAGCAGCGGTATTAATAAATAACAGTGAAAAAATATAAACAAAAAAATAAGGGCTAACAACCCTTCACACACGCAAAAGCTCCCACGGCGTTTCCGCTCCCCTGTGTTTATGTGCTGGCCATGACGTCAGTATGCTATCGAATACCACCTTGCCTATCTGAGAACCCTTTTCCCGGCTTCTGGTGAAAATTAACCCTATCCTATCCGAACCCAGGACATCTTATGATATAAAATATTCACGTTTGGGTTTGTGTTCTGTATTTTCAGATTCTGGTTTGTACTTATATTGACACTGTGTTTCTTCCATTTCCCTTTTACATTAGTGTTCTGCAGAAATCATACAATGGCAATGAAAATTATAGACACTTTCTACAACAGGAAAATACTCATTTAGCTGAATTATCATACTTTGCCTATAGCTACCTATTTGACAATTCTAAAATAGTGTGCCAGTCTTAAAGGGTTTTATATGCATTATAATGCATGCTGGTTTATATGTCCTGTGTCTCATCAATTAGATAAAATTTTTCAGTGATGAATGTTTCTCACTTTTACAGATTACAGAACTGTATATATATATATATATATTTTTTTTTTTAGTATGTCCTTTGTGCTACAAAGCAGCTAATTTATAACAGATAACTTTCAGTAAATAATTTAATGCATGGACACTTACACAGTTTACAGAAAATATCATAAATGAAGAAACTGCATTTCAGTCTTTCAGATCTCATGTTCACACCTGTTCCATTGAAGAACACTGCAAGAGCTTCTGGAAGGAGCTCACTGATCCCCGACTCTCCAAACATGAAGAGACAGCAAAGTACAAAACCCTGCAGATTGAAGTAAGGAGATTTTGATACAACACCACAAAAAGAGAAGTAACAACAACAGAAATAACAATAATAGTAATGAAACAGCATACAAACCAAAAAAATACAGAACGAACTGAGGAATGGCATCACTGCCCCAACCAGTTGAAATGTCTGCCCCAATGTGCACAGTTTGCCTGACCTAAACCCCACCCTTATATATCGGGCATGACATCAGTATGGTATTGAATGGCCTATTGCCTGGTTCCATTGTGTTTCTCAACTGTGACCCCCTGCTCCCAACTTCTGGTGAAAATTAACCCTATTCTAGCTGAACCCAGCACATTAAATAATTATATTCTTTTATTATGTTATGAAAACATTTTCCCCATAGTTTCTGTCAGTTCCAGACAAGAAAATACTTCCTTCCTGCAAATTTACTATCTGAGAAAGTACAAGAGAAACTTCTTGCTGAAGACAGGGTAGTTCTGTCTGCAGAAGACTGTAAATGAGCATAAAGAAAAATCTTTATATAGCTATCACCTGATTTCTCTTCTTGCTACATCCACTGCTTTCCCTTGCTTGTTTTAATTTCTGATCTTGTGTCATGAGTTCATTCAGTCATGTGCTGAGCAGCTGAATATTGAGCAATTGAAGCTGCTTCATCTTTTACAGTCCAGTTTAAGAAGTTTACAGGAGGTGGCATAACAGCATGATCAAATAATTTCTCTTAGAAACAATTTTAAGCTATTCTTGAATTAATGACTGAGGTGATATTAATGGAACCATAAGATTTGAATGGGATACTATTGATACGACCATTTCTTTAAAGAGATAACCAAGTTATCTCTAGCTTTTTTATCTTAATATCTTATATGAAGTAGTACAAACAATAATTAGCATATATCTGCAAATTACATGAAATTATATGTATCTATATGGTGTAGACATAAATATATATGTATTGTATTAGTTGATTGTAATTACTTATCTAGTTTATAACTGGAAATTGTGTAGACATTTGCAATGCATACTAGCAATTACAATCCATCTGAGTTTATGACACTGTTCTTTTCCATACACAAAGATAGTCAGTGATTCTACTTCAATAGCCACATGATAATGTTAACATGAATAGCTCAGCATGTTAACTGTTTTGCTTTACAAAAGAGACCATGAATGTTCATGGGATCATATGTGGTTTTTCATCATCGCAAAAGCTATCTGGATAAAATACGTTTGTCTATAATCACTTGTGCTTTAGACTCAGCACGTGAAACAGCATTTAATTTTTTTTTTTTTTTAAGTTTATGAATAATTAATTTTTTGTTGGAACTGCACTTCTGGTGTTCTGCAAAGAGTCATGTCAACAGAAGCAGTAGGATGATTTTCATGCAAAGTAATCCTGTTAGCACGTAAGCTGTCAACTGCGGCAGAAAAGCTGAAGTGAAGGGCAGATAGCACAGCACTCCATGTTCTCATTTACTGTATTCACAGTCTTTAAAGTACCAATTTACTATGTCCAAATTTACTGGATCCTCAATTCTCTACTCTGTCCAGGTATTTAGCTTCACATATACGTGGAGCAATGGAATGAAACCTGTCATGCTGATGGTAAAGCCAGAAGTCTTACCCAGTCCACCATGCTGATGAAATTGATCAGTGTTGAGTTCAGTCTAGAAAGCAGTGTCAGTATTTCACAATGGTGCATAAAAGCCTAATTTGCTTCACGCTAGAGTAACTCATCAGCTATGAACTGTTGAACATGCAGCAATTTCAGTGACAGAAATTAATGTGTAATCACATAATAGTAGTGACTGAGATAAAATACTAATTGAATGAAAGACTGGCAAATATGTGGTTCATTTCGTGAGGTCTGATTTCTCAGAAACAGGAAAGACATATTAAAATCATGTCATCTGTCTGCCTTCTACTCTAGGATGATTCCCTGCAATGTAGTGTCTTAGTAGTTTTTATAGCTGGTTTTGCAGAAAATGTTTGTCTTCATGTTTAGACATCTGTGAGACAGCAATTACACCAAGTTAAGTACAAATGCAAATGATCCTGGCACAAAATTTTGCCTCCAGTTGCCTTTCCCTGTAATTTGGAGGTCTAGTAGATCTTTGAAAGTCTGAACTAAAATGTAGAGTAGATCTCCTAACATTGTAGGGCTTTTTGACCTTTTGCATTGGAAATTCTTAGAAAGAACAGTATAGCCAGTTGCATAGTGGTTAAAATGGAAATGTTGTATTCCTTATGGAAAACTAAGGCATTTGATATTGATCCTGTTTGACTGTGGTGGCAACGTACGTATTTAAAGTTCTAGTAAGGTATGACAACGAAGCTTGACCACTACTTGTATATTTATTGCTTTGGCTTTCCTTTTCAATCTTTCCTTACTAAAAAGCAAAGGAGATTTCTCATAACTCTGGGATTTCAAACAAATCTCTCTTTCTTCTAGGCTCCAAATCCAAATACAGTCCCACTTCTAAAAATACAGTTTAGACTACTGAGAGAACAATGTATTGGGTAAATACGTATGCCTATACTTAGCTTTGTCTTCAAAATACTACATATGACCTTAATTTTTGCCAAGCCACAAATCAGCCTTCAGGTTTTTTTTGATTTTTTTTTTTTCCCTTTTTTTTTTAAGGGGGAGGGGAAGTGGTAGACTATCCTAAAGATTTTCACTTTGGGATTACAGAGGTGTGAATATCAAAGTTGACTTGAAAATGATAACAGCATGGTCTTTATTTTCAAAGCTGTTCTCTAGGTTATTTTAACAAAATAGCTGCCTTCCAGCATGTGGTAAGCAATTTTTAAAGTAGGACCAGTGATCTTACTTCCAAGAATCCCTGGTTCATGCTTCAGACTATGTTTCTTGTTTAGAAAAGTCAGATGGCATTCAAACAGATCTGAAGAACAGAAGAAAATGCTCCCCTCTTCAGTATCTGACTTTACATCCTTATTTGTTTGGACAAGAATTGTTTGTCAGTGAGCTATGCATCTTCTCACTGATGTCCCATAAGGAACTTTTTCAGGTTGCTCAAAACTGCCACTGATCCCACTAGCTTGCAAGAGATGAATTGTTTAAGTAAATTACAATACTTGGATCAAGATCAGTAAGCAGAAGGGGAAGAATTCCTTTCTGGTGGGAAATAACAAATGAGAACTCTAAGAAACACCTCAGTAACCACTGCTAGGTATGAAAAACTTCTAATGATATTTTTATGTTTAAATCAGGTAGATATTAGAATCCAAATAACTTAGTGTTCAGAAATGTTCAGACCTAATTTTTAATTTGACCATACAGGCCAAGTTCTAGCTGACTTATAATGGGGTTTTTTTTTAGAATAAACATCTGTGAGTATTGCATTTGCTAAAACAATAACTCCTGTTAATGTTATACAATCATTGTTGTAAATAACAGGTTTCTATTGAGAACTAGTGTCAATATTTTCATTTTTAGGAAATTTCTGAAGAGGACGGATCTGCTCAGTTTTGGAGCAAACAAATGTAATCTTTTATAGGCCATTAAACCCATTTCTGAAGTCATAAATTGTCAATATTTCCTTTGTCTCCAATGAATTATGTGTCTGAAAGGGGATTCTTCAAACAAATTTCTCTGTACTGATAGTTATGCAGATCATGGTTACAAAGAAAGGTATGTCTGTCTGGAAGAGAGATGGACGAGTACTTAATTTTCATGGTCTTACTAGAAATTTGTCATGTGCAGTGTGATATGCAGTGTACCTCCTTTTGTTTCATTGTGTTATTTCAGCATTTTTAGATATGTGTTTTTTTAGATATACGCTGTTTTTCTTTATTATGTGAATCTCAATATTACTGGAAATTGAATTCATTCTAGGCTTGCCTGTGTGTTCAGCTTCTGAATTTAGAGGATAATATTCCATAGTGCTCCATTTTTCCTGGAATATAGAAAGACTCTTTTAATTTTCTGAAGTACTAGCACTACAAAAAGACCCAAAAAGACAGTATTTATTTTGTTCCATGTTAAGTCTTTAAAAAAACACCAAAAACCAAAAACCACCAGAAAAATATACTGAACATATTTATATTTAAGTTCCTTTAAAAATTTTTACATAAAATGACAGACATTATAAATTTGTGACTATTGGAAATTCTAGTTAATAATCCTTGACAAAATGTGGCATAGATGACTTTAACTGGATTTTTTTTCAGTAAATGAAGTGTTTCCATTAAAGAAAATTCTTGTATACTTACCTCTTGTAAGTGCTTTCCTCTCAAGGTGCCCTTTCCCTTTTGTACTTTGTTTTCATTTTTAAGTTTACTTTGATGTGGTAGCTGTGGGTTTTCTCCAGGTACTTTAAGTACTCCTACAGCCAGTACCCAGGTAGAAGTATGCATGAATGTAAATCAAGAATGAAAAATAAATAGCTTTTACAGTTGAAAAAGAACATATAAACATGAGCCATCTTTTCAGGTTTGATCCACATAATAAATTTCACAATTACTTGAACAAGTTTTTTGTAATGAAAAAGCCTTTTCTCTGCCGTCAGAGATTTTGACTGCATGGGCTCACATACATATGTAAGTAGGGAAATTGTTGGTTTGTGATCAGTGGCATTTGAATTCTGATCTTTGCTACAAATTTTTATTCATGGCTGGGTTAAGTCACTGAACCCAAGTTTCTTCAGTTTGGTTGTATGGTTTTCCAGAATCTTCTACCCATGGGAAAGTTTAATTTATTACAGAGAATTAAAAGAAAAAAAAAACCAAAAACAAACAAAAAAAAAAAGGAAAGGAAAAAAAAAATTTATTAAAGAAAAAAAAAAAAAAAAAAAAACCAAAAACAAACAAAAAAAAAAGGGTATGTATGAACAGTGTTTGTGTTTCATTGTTCTCAAGAATTTAGGTCAAAATATAATAAATAAAAGCACCAGCAAGCTTTCATCTGAAGGCTGAAGAGGAACAATTCAGAAACAAAGCAAAAAACCCTAATGTGTACTGAATGACTTCAATGGTTAACAGGGACGGTGGCTTCTATAAAAAGAAGAAACTCAAGGCTGTGACTAAGGAAGCAAACAAAACTGTAGGTCACTTGCTATAGGTAGCTCTGTCATGGCTTATGTCACGTTCTCACGGTGAATTCCTGAGTAAATACTTACACCTTGCCCAAACAAACGTTGGGTGTTGCATTTCAGTGGCACTGAACAAATATTACAGCAACCAAGCGTTCTGTTCCTTAGGAGGGGTGGTGGCAGCAGCATCAGCAGAAGGCTGGGGCCCTGTCGGCAGGCATGCAAGTCTTGGCTCATACCAGGTGTATCTTTTGAGGAGCTCACAACAGAGGAAGCCAGCAGGCCTCTATGCAGGACCTCTGCAGTGTGTAATAGACTATTGTGTATGAGGTAAACAAAACTCATCAGGCAGGCACGGAAAAACCGAAGTCAGAGTCTTTGGTACTTTTGTTCTATTCAGATTTGGTTGTTGTGCGTGTCCTGAAGAACCAAATCGTCAAAACTCACTGCAGTTTTCAGTTGTATGTGGACAGTTCAGTAAAGAAAAAGGCTGTCACTTTCGTATAGTGTGGATATGTATGTAGTACTTCCAAAGACAGCATATATATTAATTTTCAAAGACTGATTAAGGCATACTATTATGAATGACAGTAGATAATTCTGTACATATATTTCTATGCTATCAGTATTCTGAAACTAACGATATACAATGTTTGGAAATAGGAATCACAGAATCACAGAATGGTAGGTGCTGGAAGGGACCCCTGGAGATCATCTGAAGCAACCTCTCTGCTAAACCAGGTTCGCTCACATACAGCAAGTTGCACAGGATCATGTTCAGAAGGGTTTTGAGTATCTCCAGAGAAGAAGACTCTGCAACCTCTCTGGCCAGACTCTTCCAGTGATCTGTTATCCTCAAAGTAAAGAAGTTTTTCCTTATGGTCAGATAGAAATTCTGTGTTGCAGTTTGTGCCACTTGTCCTTTGTCCTACCACTGGGCACCACTGAAAAGAGACTGTCCCCATCCTCTTGACACCTGCCCTTTAGATATTGATAAGCATTGATAAGATTCCCTTTCATTCTTCTCCAGGCTAAATAGGCCCAGGTGATCAGCTGATTGTGCAATACTCCATCACACAGCACGAGTGGAGTGGGAAGCACCTCTCTCTGTAATTTCTGCTCAGAAAGAGTTTAGAGTTTATGACCACAAAGGTCAAGTCTTATTCTGCTTCTAATACTTACTTCGTGCTCTTAATTTCTTTTCTCATCCAGTTATTTAGATATAATTTTTAGTAGTCTGTAGTAATAGTGAATGTCATTTTCCAGAATGATTGTCAGGTAAGTATCTGGGGACTAAGCATGAGCAATTCTCTCATAATGGAGGAGTTCTCTTCAGGAAATTCTGTTACTTTGCGTGACTAAATTTTATTTGACTGTTTAAAACAGCAGGCATGTTTAGCTCATCTATATTGTTGCCTGTCTCCTCTTCAATGAAACAGATGAAAATGAGTCTTAAGCTATGGATTTTGCACACAGTTCTTCTAAGTACAACACATAGAGAGATTCGTATACATATATTGAATAATGGAATCACAGAATGGTTCGGGTTGGAAGGGACATTAAAGATCGTGTAGTTCAACCGCCCCTGACATGGGCAGTAACACCTCCCACCAAAACAGTTTGTGCAAAACCCCATCCAACCTTGTCTTGAACACACCCAGTGATGGAGCAACAAATTTATGCATATATATGCATATATGTAACTGCTATAGGAGCACTGATTTTAAAAGAAACAAATTCAAGCTCTGGAAAACAAAATGCTTTTTAATATACTCACTATTTACATAAAAGGGACTGTATTTTTCTAAGCTTATTAAGTTACAGTTAACTAAGTCATTCAGTAGATGTTAACATGTTCACCACCACAAATTTTACATATCACAACCTTAGAAAGAACAATCCATATATTTCTGTCTGTAAAGCTATTTTTCATCATTAATATCACATTTGTAAAATATTAAATTATTATTTATTTTGTTTCCTGCCTTTTGCGGTGCTATGGGCCTAATATTGGAGTATCAGCACTTTCTGTAGACATGAATGCTGCCAGTTTGTGTTCATCTCCAAACAAAACACTAGCTTGACAATATACTACATATGACTTGGTTATTTGTATGTACAATCTGAACTGATGTATATTGTGTATAGAAAAGAAGAAAGAGATTACATCAATGTATTGAAATGTTTTGTCAAGTCACTTAACATAGAATCTGTTTTGTACTTTATTCTTTTTGGAACTGAAATTTAAGTTAATAGAGGTAAGTACTGTGATTGCTTTACATTTTGTTGTCAAATCCTAGAATGACTTTTGGCACACCGAAAAGATGCTAGGTGATTACCTTAAGTACGATAGCATATACAATGAGAAATAGCAGATTCCAGGTATTTTGTGAATTAAATTTATTATTACTATTGTGATCAATGCTTTTTATACAGCAGGTGATGTACACGTGGTACACTTTGGAGAAGTAGACAAAGTATTTTAGCTTTGTTTTACGTTTTATGTTAAACTTAATGGTACTTGAAGCAAAGAACAGTGAATAAATGAGAATGACACAATAGGATCTTAATATAGTTTTGTGACATTATGAAATCCTGAGCTGTAGGTGTTTAAAAATGGGAAAACAAAGGACTTTTAAATAGCTGCAACCAGATGTTCAAACAGTGCCCTTAAAAGTTTCTCAGTAGTAGAACAGACTGTAGAACACTTTTGAAATAAAGTAGAAAAGCAGGCTGCTGTACGTTGAAGATCTATGCAATAATGAGGATATGAAAAGCCACACAAAATACTGTAACAACTATTACCCTGTATTGATTCAGTTTGGATGCAGAATGTAGAGTGGTGTATATTAGCAGAACAGTCCTATCAGGTTGATTATGTTGAAGATTTAAGTAATTTCTTTAAAATAATTTTGACAACTGTTATGGAATTTTTATGATAGCTCCTGATGAAAATATAACACTTAAAATATAAAAGAAAAATGGAGTGAACAATGCAGTGTTCCACCGCAATGAAGAGTTCTACATGGATTCTGCAAAGATGCATCACAAGCAAATTCCTCATATACACTTGCACCAGCACCAATCCCTTGCACTTCAGCCTTGCCGTGGGTTCACCCCTCAGCCCAGGTCTGCTGCCCAAAGTTGTCCCCTGAGCTTGGGTCCCTGAGTGCTCCCATTCCAGGATGATCTAGCAGGTAATGCTGAGGATGTTTCTTATCACCAAGGGAAATTTCACTCCCTTGAATGCTCTGTCTGGCATCCCTGCTTTCATCCAGTTTAACCCCTTCTTGCAGTTGAGTTTCCTTGCCCTCCGTGCCAGATCACTATTCACGTCACAAATTACCACTGCTGAGTAGTTACAATTAGAATTTCCCTTTCACAGTTAAAATGTGATCTCTTCTTGGCATCCTATATCCAGTTTCTTCTGCAAACTCTTGTGCACTGAGCCTGACAAAGTGCAACATACACATTTAATCCTTCATTTTTCTCTCCAGGAGATTTGGTTTTCTTTTCTTTCTTGTTATTCCTTGTATATATCTTAACCAGATAATTCAAAGGCTATTTCAGGTATTTATATAGAGGACTCATGCTGTTAGACCACCAGCCAGAGCAACAACATTTAAAACAGAGAAAAGGAGGTAATTGGGGTGACTTTTATTAGTGTCTTGACACACCCACTGATTTGGGCAAGGTCTGTTCACAAGTCTGCCCTGAAGCCATGTTTCATTATGAGGTTGCTACGGGCACTGAATGTGTTGCATACACAGACAAGAACTGAACTTTTCAGATGGCCTTTTCAGATGGAAACTTTTCAGTTTTCAGTGATAAGTTGATTTTAAGGTTGATTTTTTCATTGGTAACAGTCAAATTAACCTTTGCTATAACAATTCATTATCGTTTGAACATGTTTTACAAGTCTTTTGATTACTTTGTTTCTATATATATACTAGAAGTACCTTAGGTTCTTTTCTGCTCATATTTTGCCTTGGTGATGTCCCATGTGTTCCTCTTAAGTCAGTTAGCTGTGGAGTCAGCTGAGGTAATGTGCTTTCACACAGTGAGCAGCTCATGTAAAGAGTCACAACTGGAAAGAAATAAATAAAGTAAAACCTTGGGAGTTAAGAGCTTTTCAAGACTAAGGTTAAGAAAAGATATTTCAAGCCAAGAAAGGCCCTATCTAGATGAAAACCTTTGACATATCAAGATCATGTTGAAAGGATAATTCAGAATATAAATTTGGAATTTGGAATCCATTCTCTAGTATGACCTGAGAAGTGAGTTTCCCTGAAAGGTTTTATTATTCTTTCATTAGCTCAGATACACAGAGCCTTGCTGAACAGTGCAGAACTAATTATCTGACATCAAAGACATTACTTATTTGGAAGTGGATGAAGTCGACATGAACTACCAGAGCAACACTTCTGGGAAGTAAGCAGAGCATGACTGAGGTTGAGCTGTTCTTTACACAAAGCCTAACATATATCCTAGAGGAAACTACTAATGTATCTTCAGGTTTTAGCAAGCACAAGGTAGTCTAAGCTTTATCATAACATTTTGAAACAAATAAAGAAATTCACCAAACACTAGAAAGTACTTTTTTTTTTTTTTCTCGTGCAGCTAAAAACTAGGAGTAACACTTTTAAAAAATGACAGTACAAAACCAGATAAACAAGAAACGTGTCTGGTGGTTTTATTTCAATGGTGTTAAAGGAAACAGAGCTTTGTGAATACCCTGTCTGGAAAAGCATAATTACATCAATTAAATTCATTAATAGATTCTCCTTCTAAGAGAAATAATATTTCATGATCTAGAATTAGTATTGCCACATCAGCATAGCTCTGCCTTGTACTATTTAGGCTGATTGGCAGAGCTAATTAACCTGGATGCAGCATTGTGCTCATGCAATTATACAGCTTTTTGGAACCTAAGCTAATGTTGTTGCATGGTAATGTGGTGTTCCAGTTCGTTAATAGATCAGCTGTTTCCCTAGTATGATATTGTGTTCCCTCCTGTAGATGTGCTCACAAGGACTTTGCACAAGGGAGAATGTACGAAAAATTTCCATAAGCATTAACACCAGACTGGAAACACTTGGACACTTAAAGTAAACCACATTGCTTTTGCTGCAGCTGATCTTCAATCCTATATTAGTAAGATTTGCACTAAAGAGGTAGATTTGTAAGAGACTTTAGTCATAATCATTAAGACTAAATTTTAAAGGAAGAGTTATGTGTTTGTATCATTAATTATGTGTTTGTACCATAAATTAGGCTTTCAGAGAAAAATGCAGCCATTAACTATCTTTGCAGCACCCCTCTTAAGGTACATAGTTCTTATCTTGGTTTTACAGCTAAGGAAAAGAACAATTATCTTGAACGCTTAAGACTAACTACTGGCACAGCTTTTTCTCCTATTTGAACCTTTATTTAGCAAAGTAATTGAATGTGTTTCTGGTTCATAATATTATATATATAATGTGATTCAGTTTCTCATGCTTAATTATAATGCAGAAATTTTAATGCTAATAAAATCTATCTCTTCATCTGAAAAACATCAAAAAATCCCAAAGTCAGGGAGTGGGACTGATAAATAGTTCTCTCTAATGCAAGGGACTGTGTGCTGAAGAACCTGTAATAAATCTTTGAGGTGTGGTTTTAAAAATCCATTATCACTCTCCAGCATATGCAGCCAGTGTAAGTACAATTAACTAGCTGCATGATCTGTCAGTATTGTCAATTCACTATCAGTCATAAGTCCACATAAGACTCTGTCAGTGCAGTAATATGGACTCCTCTAAACTCCATTTTGCCACAGTTCTGCATTCATGTCTGTGAACTCTTTAAAATGGTAGGGTACTTTGCACATAATGCTGTTGTTTCAGTGGATAGCATGTCTTTGAGATGGATTACACTCAGAAAGTGAGAGATAGGGTTAACGTTTCTTTTAAAATTGTATATTTGGTTTTACAAATTTGATGAAGAATTATTGCCTACATTGCTTTCCAGCTGTCTGCTTGGCCACGTGTCTCTCTACTGAATTTCCACTAATGTGAAAATTTTGCAGTACAATTAGAAAAACAAAAATCCCCACATCCTGCAGCTGAGGTTCTCAAGATAAATAGTAATCGAAGTCCTACATGATGGTGTGTTTCACTAGACTGATTGCATTTAACAATGAAATAGAGATTACAGAGTTTCTATTTGCTCTTGTTGGTCTCTGAACTTCCTTTTTTTCTGACAATTGAATTATGCTGGTTTATATTTAATTCCCATTCACTTTCTAAATAAAGTGGGACAATTCTGAAAGTTCTTTTATTTGACAGACAAATCTAGGCTATTTTAGTGAAAGCTATGCAAAACTGTCTATATAAAATGTTGCACTGTGGAAGAGATCCTTAAGTGTGAACTAGGTGGTGGTCTCTGGAGTAACTAATGCATGCTATTTCAGGCAGAAAGATACTGGAAATGGCCTTCACCATGACAAAGCCCAGTTTATCCTCAGGGAAGGTTTGAATTGGGTGGTATGTGGGTGCATATACATTAGCAACCTGTGCAATGCAGTAGGTGAAGAATTGGGCATTAATCTGACATGTTATGCCTCTAGGATTACATGCATATATCACACATTTACCATCAATAAAGTTCCTACCAATTGTCAGTCCTAAGCAAGCATTGTGTGTCTGTAGCTAGCAGAGGATGCAAGACAAATTACTGCGCAGAGGATGTTGCTGTTACTAACAGAATACTGGACATGGAGGCTGAACTGCAGGAGACCTTGCATCCGTATTGTAAATTAGGTGTCTTAACTGATGCCCTTGAGCATTATTTCAGCCGTGGTTGCACCACCCTGAACACACCTGTGGTATGCTTGAATGCATACTGCATATCTACAAGTATAGACACAAGAAAATTTGCACCTACAAGGAACCTATCCAGTCCACTAGATTGGTGAAAAATAATCACTCAATAAGTTGCTTAATGGTGTGACACTGTAATTACAAACTGTAAATTCTTACCCTCTCTGTACCTCCATTTCTCGTATATAAAATTGGAATAACTGTTACCTGATCTGTACACTGAGGACAAGTTCTCTTTGTGAAATGTTCTGTTGCTGTAGTGAAGGTCTTGTTTTAGACCTGGCTTTGAATAGTGCACAGTAGCTGGTACGTGGAACCAGGCATTAAAGAGTTAAGGTAAAGCAAACAGATCTGCAGCTGCCTATGAGCTCAAAGCGATTTCTTTTTAAATCGCTCAATCGCTCAAAGCGATTTCTTTTTAAAAAGGTAGTATGTGATAATATTATAAGTTAAGGCACTTGAATTAGATTTCCACAAACACACATTTCTGGCAATTTATTAGAAACTGCCTTACCATAGCAGCAGTTAAAACTATGCCTATTCCTTTCCAAAGCTGTCTCAACCTTTCATGTAGTGTACACAAATTATATCGGTATAGATTTTCTCTAAGATAGTAAATTTATTAGTGGAATTAATTAATTCTGGGTGGCTTTTTAGCACTATTAAATGATGATTCAAGAACTCCTTGATTTTGATCTTTTAGAGGTGACTGAGAAAAACAGTTTTATACAAAACACATTTAATTTCAAAATATTCCATTGCCTGGATTTAGGTCTGCTATTAGTCCTACCAAATTCAAAGGTTTTGTGTGGAAAATAAAAATATTTCATAACAAAGAACCACGAGGGGGAGCCCAAACTACTTTTTTTTTTTTTTTTTTAAATATACTCAGCAGGCAGTCCTGCACTGTTCAGAGTTAAACATGAGCATTTTTCTTTATTAGGTAAAGGTGTTCAGAATTCTGTTCAACGGGACATAGTAAAAGTTATCTGATGCAGTATATTTCTGAATGATATCTTTATATTGGGTAAGGATTAAACAGCTAAGATGCTGATTTTGAATAAAAACAGAACCAAAGAAGGTACTTAAACTCATTTGATTCAGCTGATCTCTACGGATTGCAGAAGTTTTCCTGTCAACTTTAATGAAATCAATTTCACCCGTAGCCTTTTAAGGATAACACAGACAAACCTACACTATCCTTAGTTTCTGTTGATTTTTTAAATTAATTGAAGCATTTTCAGTGATTAACATAGAGAATGATGTCACTTCTGTTTGATTTTAAAATATTGAAAGGATTGGTGGTGGAAGTGAACTGCTTCTTTCAGGAAACACTCAGACAGATCCATCTACTTTATGGTCATGTGACCACAGACAAATATATGAACTGAAGAAGAAAATATGTTTTAAATCCAAATCAATAATATCAATGCATCTGACCGAGCAGTATAAGGTTATTTGCCAGGTAGTTTGTCCTAGGTACTAAGTAAAGCGAATAAATTATTTAGCAGCAAACTGAAATTGTCCAGTAGAACCAAGTCTCCTATAAATAGATTGCCAGTTATATAAATGAACTAGTTTTCTAGAACATTAGTTGTGGATGAATACTCCCTAATAAGAGCCTTGGGTTGAATATTAAAATTATTTTAAGACATAGAGGATTACTAGGAATAATTCAATTAATTTCTGCAGCAGTTCATGTTTTATGTAATAATCATTTCATTGTATGACCTTCTGTAAGTTTCAGATCAGTGAATTGAAAAAAATTTATTCTGCTAAAGAAGTTATGAGATATATTTACTAGTAATTAGTAGTTTTTTATTCAATAGCAATATTAATTTTTTAACTCTGGTGCTGTAAAATTTATGTTTTATGGAATTTGGACTACATACATTCCAGTTTTTACTACTCATTGTCCATTTAATATAATTGCATTTTAGACCAATTGCAGCTTCCATTACTGGCAACAGAAAGGACCCTACTGGCTTCTGTGGGACAGGTTCTTCCTTTCCTCTTAATTTATAGACTTTGAGGTTCATCTTAAGTTTATGTGTGGTCTTCCCAGTGTTTTACAGCAAACCTGAAAAAATCTGACTTGTTGCAATTCCACAGGAACAACTGGTTCCTGGATATGCAGCAGAAACTGTGAGCTGGTTGTAAGGCCCCTTTTGAACAGACTCCAGGGCAGGGCTATTTGGATCGCTTTCTTTCATCACTGCACTTCTAACATTGTATATTTAATGGTGTCTAATTTTCCGAGATGGAAATAAAAAGAATATATATGCAAGAATAAGGAAAGTGTTGGTCAGCAGCACTCAGTCCACTGTGTGTGTCTTCAGGCTATTTTCAGTGGCTAAAGCTACCAATGAAGGTGAGGACTTGCAGCTGAAACAAACCAGAAGATGACAGAAAATTCTGTAAGGCAGGGATTTTTAGTCAAGGCACTGAAACTGTTATATGGTAACTGCTAAATTTGTCACAGATTCCTTGTGCTACCTTCATGAAGCATCTCAAGCAGAAGTGAAGACTCAGAAATTCCCATATTCACTTCTTTGGTTCAGATTTTATTTAATAACTGTTAATTGATCTGATAATGACATTTTTGCTCTCAGAGGTCACTGGAAGATATGTGCCTTGCACATCAAGTGTTACGATAACACAGTCATAGAAAATACAAAAATATCTTGGTAGGTGGGCACAGGAAGAATGTTAGTTAAAATGAAGTATAATTTTAAAACTTGGTAATATATCTATCATGTGACAGTAAGAGAAAGAAAGATGACTAAAATATTTAACTGGAGTCCAGTGAGCCAGATGAATAGCAGCATCTCAATTTTAATGCCTAGTGATTTGAAGAATGCATATGTGAACCATTAATTGGTAATTGATTTTCACCCCTTTCTTCGATAGAAGAATAACAATAAATCTTTTACTGATTAGCACAATAGGAGTTTCCTACCAAAATGTAAGTTTTCTTCTTCTCTTTGGAAATTCATATTCATATCCTGTCTTATAGAGAAATGATTTGTGGCACCATAGTAAAGTTCTTGGCATTTACAATTGCTTTCATATTGTGGGAGTAAATAGGCTTCAGAGTGAGAGCAGAGATAAATCAGTTGCCAAGGGGACAGAATGTCGAGTAGAGAAAAACCACAGGGGATATCTGAGTGGGACAGCCATAATACCTGGATGCAGTTCTCAGACTCTGGCATTCAGTGGGCTGTAACCATGCAAAAAAAAAAAAACCCCAAGTGGTTTTACAAAGGACTTCAGATTGCTTTCAGTAGCGATTAGGAGCAGCCTTGTAATATGATTATCAGCTGCGAACCTGCCTTCTGTTCAATGCACACAGCAGAGCTCAGGCCTGAAAGGCTTCACTGCACCAGAGGCAGTTAGGGTGGGGGGGGACAGGGGGTTAACAGGCTGAACAGAAGGCAAAGGAGGACTCAAATCCAGGGGATGGCTATCTTCACAGACACTGTAAATACACACTTGTTGTAAGAGTGAGTGTCATGAGGGCTGTCACAGTGAGAGCTAAAGAGGAACTGCCAGTAGACTAGGATAGTAATTTCTTGCCATTGTTAGCTCACTGTTGGCGCTTGATAATTCCTGAATGTCAGGAGATAGCAGTATGGGAGCTACATAGTTAAGTTTACAGGATGTAAACTGCTGTCTGTAGCTACCATAGTACCTGCCCCTCACCCCTGAGAAGAACAATTCTGCAGGCTCAGGAGAGGCAAATGAAATAAATATAGAATTAACTACAATTATTTTATTTTAAGTTGAATTAAAACTGCTTCAAATTTATATCCAGATACTTGAACTTTTCAAACTTATAGAACCAAATATGAATCCACAAGCTTCTGTCAGTTTATCATTTTATTTGTGACAGTAGAGCAAGTAAAGAAATACAGTCTTTCCATTTTTTTTGTCAACAACAATGACTTTAATTAATGAACAAGTTATTCTTTCCTTGAATATAGAGAACAAGGGCTTTGCTATAGTATTACACTGAGGTATGACAGTTTCAACTCTTACTGAAGTA
The DNA here is from genome assembly GCA_025345505.1 of Todiramphus chloris collaris. Lineage (NCBI taxonomy): Eukaryota > Metazoa > Chordata > Aves > Coraciiformes > Alcedinidae > Todiramphus > Todiramphus chloris. The sequence continues at coordinate 26,663,095 of JANVCC010010406.1, read as the reverse complement.
AAACCACATTAATAAACAGGAAAAGGTTTGCTAAAGTGCACCCTATTTACATATGCAAAAACACTTACTTTGTTTTGCACCATAGAAAAACATGCACCTAAACACACATAAGGTAGTGCAAACACAGGTACTTTTTCACACGTGTGTGTATACTGTGTATGTGAAAAATATGTAGTACACTAAGTATGTAGGCTTATGTGTATATACCTATATATTTTGTAAATGTGCTGATAGAATCCCACTAAAAAGAACAGTCTACAGTGTCAGTAAATAATTTTTCAGTTGTGTGGATGTAAAAAGAAGGTGGAAGAGTTGTCCTTAAAGAATAGCAGCAGGACAAAACTTCAATCTGAGAATTCTTCCAATCCATATTTAGCAAAGCAAACTTCACCTTCCTCCAGAATCATTCACCACTGTTGAACAACAAAACTCCTTGTTATTTTTCTATCTAGATATTGAATGTAACAAAGTGTAGTGGTCTTATGCTGAGAGGGGACAGAATCCTGCTACATGCAAGCATCCTTTGTAAACAGTTTCCTTCTGTGGATAAGTAGCTGGGCAGTATCTACTGATTTAGGAATAATTTGTCTAGTAGCAGCTTCTCTGAGGTCAAATGTTTTAGGGAAAAGTGAATATCAAGTCATATCTTCATGCACTTCATTGAGGAGGACACATACATCTTGTCTTGTTTACTGACAAAAGTTTTCAAAGTCTTCTGTATTCATTTGGTTCTTGGTTGTCAGCTGTACCAGACCTCTGCTCATTGTGCATGGAAGGAGAGTTTGGTGTCAGAGAACAAATCTTCACTCTTTATTTTTGCATCTCTAAACTCCATATGCACTCTTGGGAATAGAAGTTTTCTGTGAGCAACTCTTCACTTCAGGGTTGAAGCTCCCTTCTGTACATCTTTTTTTGCAAAGTGCTAGTACGGGCTGGATGTTTAGAGTACTGGAAACAAGACACACAAGTGTTCCCTCCATCTGAAAGATATCAACACCTTTTCTGGCTGGCTGTGTCCTGTTTCCATGCCTATATGTCTCCTAAGCAGTGGGAAGGAATTCAAGTAAAATAGTCCTGTCCTTTGAAGCCAGTGAAATTGTCAACTTTGTGTTTTAGTGGTGGTGGTAGCAGTTTGGGTGTTTTGTTTTTTCCTTCCAAGACTGGAGAAATAGCCATTATTATTTTTGCATTTCAGTGTTCAGGGAATTTCTGCTAATGAATGCCAGATTACCAATGACGCTTCAAATAGCCAGGTTGAAATGCATGGTAAAAGGCAACTGCTATTCAAATGACCTTGTGCAGTGATATTATCAGTTTAAAGGTGGGCACAACTTTGTTTACATTGAAGGGTGGGTATTTATATAACATCCAAGGAAAAGTGTTCATAACTGTTCCCAAAATGGGGATGTAACTGCTGCAACACTGCTTGCTTAGCAGAATGATAAAGCAGTATTCTATGCAGAATGATAACCTAGTGGTTTTGACAGCAGAGTCAAGTCTACCTAAGGGCATTAATCATTGCATCTGGTTGAAGGTGTCGTTTTCACACTCCAGAGATACATGGTTATGCCAGAACTTTTAGGTGTAGGTTGAGACTCCTTGAGACTAGGAGTAACTTGGCCTGAGGTTTGAGATTAAGTCAAGAGATAAGTCAAAACCCCATTAGCTTCCCTGCTTTCTGGTGTCTCTGGTAGCCAATTTACCTTCTTTGCCCTGTTCTTGCATTTACTTCTGAAAAATCAGGTTTTGTTCCTGCTGTATTTATGAGTTATACATTCAAACTACACAAACATAGTCATAACATGAATCAGTTCAGCTTTGGTATGCCACCATCAAGCTGTTCAAATACAAGACTGCAAGAGGACCCTGTGCTGTAACAGAGCTACTAAGACTGGAAGAGTAGAACTCATTGTATGAATGGCTTATTTCCTGGCTTTACACAACTTCCATTGGTTGATAGGTCATCTAACAACCTCAATATCAACCTACCTGAATTTTGTATTTGAGACTATACAACAGGAATTAGACTGACTAGTTGATTGACTAGTAAATGATTGACTAGTAAATATCAAATGTGAAACACAAAGAGTATGTTAACAGTAAGAGCTATGTTAACATGATATTTTGGGAAACAAAGCTACAAGATGTATGGGAATGAGAGAAGATGGGCTAATTTTTGCAATAATTTAATGTTTATATATTTTTTTATAATACACAATTCAAGGAAGTGGAAGGAGTATATTCTGAATCTGTGTGTCACACATATATTGCTAATTAAACAGCAAAATAATTTTTTTTACATAAGATATTTTGTTAGTAAAGTATAAGAACCTGTGTGTCACCCTGTGATAAACAGAAATCTTGGCTGTGTGGTAGCTAAACAATAAATAGAAAACTCAAGGTCATGAATTGTGACTTTTTTAACTACACAGGCAAAGGGGTATTCTGAAGTAGTCTCATTGGCTTGTCCTTAAACTTCCTTCTAGTATATGAAATTAGAAAACATATAAGTATGTTATGGGGTTATTTTGGGTGTGTCTCGTACATTCCATTCGTTATTGCATAAAAGTGTCATGCAGAGGATGGAGAAGCTTAGCCATATGAAACCTATCGTCCTTTTGTTTATAGTCAATGCCCAGATTTTTTTCCTCAGATGTTTACTTAGGGGGGAGGGTCAGATAAAAAAAATTGTGAATGAAGTTAAAAGTTATGTAGATGTTGATGTAGGTTTATTCTGAAATGTAGTGGAACTGAGTTTAGACAGAAAAGTTGTTTGTCTGGCGATGAGGCTGCTGCTCTAATAGCTCCGACAGTCAGTCATTTTTGTTCTGCAGTATATTTCTTACTGTGCTTTGTTGGGAGGAATATTGGAAATGCTGCTCTCTGACCTTCTTCCTAATATGACATTTGTTTGACTACCTCAGAATATCCTCAGTACAATAAGGATGGATGAATTAAAATTCAGTCACAAAATCCAGCCTTGACTCCAGCACCCTCCTGGTGTCTGGGAATAGGAAAGTTTTCTGATGGTGTTTGGGCAATGGGTGAAAATACTGGCAAGGGTCAGTCTCATGAGTCATCTGAATGCAGCCTTTGAACCGAGCAGTTTAAATTGATAATTTCTGCTTCTTTTGCTTGCTTAGGATCTGTCCAGGAGCATGGGGTATGTCAGTCCTCCTACTTTAGACTGATTGTTCCAGCTGTAGGGGTAAACCAGCCTATTTCTGTTCAAACTGACCATAGCTATACATTTTAAAACTCACACATTAGCTAAACAGCTGTCCTCTCTGGATTCATATTTTGCTCCATATGACTTTGTCATGCAAGACTGTTTTCCTCCTATCTTCTTGGCAGGATTTTTAACATTTTGTTTGCTTTCCTGGATTGTGGCAAGTGCTTTATTTTTCATTGCTTTTTGGGGTCTCTCTGTGGGTACAGTAAATATAGAGTGGTTCTATTCTTATTAACTACTCAAAAGATGAATAGTGCTCAGATGATCCTATTAATATACATATTTTAAAGCAAAGTCTTGTATGGTAATTTCTTACTTATTTAAGCATGTGAACAGTTCCACTTTAGGCAAGCTTAGGTTTAAAATGACGTTATTTTTATTCAATATAAACAAATGTATATTCATATGCATACATATATAAATGAATACACATTAAAAGACTTGCCTTACCTTAAGTGCAAAAAGCATCATATCATAAAATTATTATTTTAAACCAATGATAATAACTAGTACATTTTACTCAGTCAGGTATGTTAATAGTGTGAGACTGTAAGTTACCTGTATTTCTGTTGAGAAATACTAGATATGTGTTCATAAATACTCCAGCAAAGGAGTAATAAGTGCAAAAAGATTTGTACCTACTATGTTAGATGTAGCAATCATGTGCAAAGGGTGCAGTGCGTGTAAGATGTTCTGTCTCACTGTGTGTGCCATCCTTGTATTTGCAGAAGCTTAAGATGTCCAGGTGTCTGGTCCTCACACACAGCAGTAGCTTTGATAAGGCTGACAGGAATGTGGCAATCTTGTACAAATAGACAAATTCTTTTTCAATTTGTGCAAAGCTTCTGAGAAGAAAGGGTCTATTGGGGGAAGATGGTATATGCGGATTACATGTGGTAGACCCCCACTATGCAGTGCATTATGTCCTTCATTTTGAGACCTGATAGTTTGAAACACACAGTTTGGTGGTGCCTTATATATATTACAAATTTGAAAAGCAGTTTTCTGTATAACAAGGGAAAAATATCTGGTCTTTCCCAGGGTAAGTTCATAGATCCTGAAAGCTGTCTTTTGCAGAAATATATGGAAATTTTCACAATAATGTAAGTTGTCTTCTGTTAAACAAATTGCCAGAAGTTGAATACTATGAATCTGTTTTCATCTGTTTGAAGGACATTGCTAATTGTTAATACTTGAGAATTACGCTTATGCATCTTTTGTTGGCAAGGATGACATACCTCAGATATTGTAGCAATACAATTTAGTGAAAACTACTACCACTTGTGCTGTTGTTTCCAGATAAGGGTATAATTTCTTTTCATAATTCAAGAATATTGTTGTATGATACATTTACTCAAATAGATTACACTAGCAAGAAGAAATGAAAGTAATAGTAGTCAGCTGCACTGTCTTCAACTCAGTTCTTTGACATCCTGTGCAAATAATGTGTGTTACAAAGTAGGATGTTGGAAAAAAACCTTTGCCCATCTATCTAACTTTCTTGAGCAAATAAATCATGTCTGTTTCAAAGCTTAAATGTTTTCTGTTCAACATCTGTCTGAATTTTTTTATTTAGAATAACATAAAAATGTCTTTATATGATGAACTGCTGACTCTTTATCTGTTCTTACCATTTTTATATCATGCAGTACCATGTAGTATCATAAACTAATGTACATCAAGACTTAGGACAGGACTCTTCTCCTCACAGAGAACTGGAATTTTATGTGGCTGGCTAGTCTAAAGGAAACCCAGTAGGACACTAACTCATGTTACAGGAGCATCTAACTCTTCAGATCACCTCTCAGGAGTTCATCTGGGTTGTTTGTGTGTAGTATGTTTTAACATTTCTGCTGTGACAGACACACTGGAAGGTTCTTTTTCTTTGTTATAAAGGTCAGAGAAATGCAATCCAAGAGCAAAAGCAAACTATTCAGTATAGCTTCAAAAGTAGGAAACACAGTCATTGGTGAAATAATACTATTTTAATAGTAAGAACTTTCTAAGTTATATAACGGCAGTAGTATCTTCTGTTGGAATTTTGACCCCCTCTTTAGTCTGTGTTTCTTTTTTCAAAGTTAGACATCTAAAATTAGTTATTTACAGAAGCACTTTAAGATTGGTCTGATTTGCACAGCTGATGAACACAATCCATGTAGCTGCCATACTTTTCACAGGGCAAACTGGATTTCACAGTTTAGAGAACCAAAACCACTTAATCAATTTGGCCAATATCTGCAGTGACGTTAACAGGTGAGTGAGGAAGTTCTACAGCCAGCTTGAAATGTGAGAGCAGGGCCAGGTGGCAGGTCAGTACAGGGGAAGATCTCATGCTTTCCTAGTCTGGATAATTCACAGTTACCTTATTTTCCTAGGAACCTCTTCACTATGATTGGTAATATGTCCTTTAGGCATATCTGTGCTGGCCTTACACTAGTTTGGCTAGGCACTGGGATGAACACAGAGACAACTGCAACTCAGACTAACTGCATAAATATATATTTGGCTGCTTTGGGTGTTTATAGTGACCACAGTTATCTCCATGGTGCTGTAGTGATGCAGCTAGAGTTCATTTAGTGCTAGGTGAGGTGTGGAACACAAGCTGTGATCACAGCAGTGGCTGCAGACATATGCCAAGTACCCTGACTATTGAATTCTGCTTCCATTTCCTACATGTCTACATATGGCTACTTGACACAGTGAGAACAGGTGGTTGCCAAGTGCAACAAAATGTGTAGTTGTAAACAAGCCAGCCAGGATCTATATCCTGTAATTAAAGTTTCTCTGCCAGTCCTGACAGTTCTTCCCTGACTTCTCTTTTGCCGCTTTCAAAAGAACACCTGTTCCTCTGCTTACATGTAGGTCTTCTATTAAATAATAATCCCCTCTTACCTATGTCCCTCACATGTTGTAAGATATGAGTGACCATAACGACCTGCAAAATGTGAAATCAGGTGGAACAGGCTATGCAGTATCTGGAGAGGGGAATTCCTCCCATTCTTAGAAATAATAGAAATAGCCTCAAAGGCAGAAAATACAAAATAATTGGTTTTGTCTCTTTCCTTCTTAAGTTGGAATGAAAAGATTTGGAAAAGGCAAAAAAAAAGTAATCATGAACATATGGGACAAATGAGTTTCTAAAAATAGATTTTAAAGTATCAGAAAGAAGGAAAGGTGGCAAAGGAAAATGTTAATAACAACAAAGAATAAAATTAAAATACCAGAAGTATAAATAAGATATGCTCAGGATATGCATGTCTCTTTCATAGCCTAAAAGATTCAGAAAATGAGGAAGTTTCCAGCACACTGTGGATTCAAACTTATGATGTGAAAATTAAACAGGGGTCTTCCTTACCTAGATGTATATTTGCCATGTGAAAGTGGCTATAAAACCTACCACCTTATCCTGTGGGTCTTCTTTGGGATGAAGAACAGCTCAAGCTTCAGTCCAGTTTGTTGAACGTCTAGTGAGTAATTCTGGTTAGTCACTAACCACACTTTCAAGGCAGTTAGATTTGTATGGTGCTTGAGTTGCAAGATCAGTTGCAAGTGAGGTCTTTGGTGGCTGCTGTTGCTCAGCAATAGCTTTAACAGTAAGACACTAGAGAAACAAGTATAGAATTGAGACTGAAGCACTGTGCTTTGCTGTCTGTTTTGTTATACACACTGTGACCTTTGGGAAGTTACCTTTTCTTAAGTAAAAATAAATCAAAATAAGGTATTATTTACTTATCTCTCACATAAATTGTAAAGACAGTTTAACTTGCATTTCAAAGGATTCACGTATATTATTGATGTGATCTTCCAAAGCATCTTAAGGGAAAAAAAAAATGTGCTCAGTGTCATGCTATTTTATAACAGTATAGTGCACAAACAGGGAAGGAAGGTTTCCTCATTCTCTGACTCAGAGCTGTGTTGAGCCCTGATTAATGTCTACATTGTCATGCCACTAAAGGCACCTGATAAGGCATTGAGGAGTAATGGTGAATTAAAATTGCACATCTGTTGAAGTCTAAAATGTTAAAGCTTCTGTAAGTTTAATTTTGGAACCCGCTAAGATGTTATTAAATAGATTTAAGTTTACACAATATTAGCATGCTAATGAACTATGAAGTAGTCCTTAAATGAGCATATATGACAACATCTGTTAGTGTTTTCAAGGCTAACCTTAGAACTTTAACTCATTTAATATATTTTTTTCATTTCTTCTACTTCATTCCTCTTTTCTAAAGGGTTGTCTGTTGCTGTAATACAGTTCTGGAAGACAGGCTGAGTCCTTCTAGGTTCTGAGTTATATTGACAGGACACTGTGGCTAAAGGGCCTGTTCAGGAGAGAGAGATGAGAGTTGCTGTGTAAGAAATTAGGTACCATCCTTATAGATTTACATTCACATTTTCATCCACTAGAATCTTCAGCTTATACGTCTAGGACTACGGTCTATAGGGATGAAAATTTCATATACTTATATATCCTGAAGAGGTTTCCATCACTCTGATCCCCAGAGGAGATTCAGATACAGCAACTAATATTTGACTACCCACCTATTTCCTTGGGGTTGTTTTAGAAGTTTTTGTTTTCCTTGGTATTTTCCCACATTATACCAGAATTGGACAATAGAAAGTCATCAGTTCTTCTCTATCAGTGTTTACAACTTTTTTGATGTGCCAAGTCTAGTCTATTTAGGATAAAGAAAATTGAAACAATTTAAAACAAGTTTGAGATCGGTTTGTTTGTTTGTTGGTGGTTTTTGTTTGTTTGTTGGTGGTTTTTGTTTGTTTGGTTGGTTTTTGTTGTGGGTTGTTTTTTGGTTGGTTTTTTTTTTTTGTATTAATGGTCTTGGATTTGATGTTTCTGTAATGTCATCCTTTTCTTTTCAGACTCAGAAAACAGTAAGTATTTGGTTGCAATTATGTAACTGCCAAATGTGTAAGCTCCATGGCTACTGGCTGTCCAGTTCTGCAAATACTGAACACTGGCATAATCCTGAGCATTACCCATGCATGCTTGCCACAGATTTTGAAATATCTGAGGAAACCAGCTGCACTCTTTGTCACCATGCTCAATGTGGTAAGAAAGATTTGTTTTCTTGCTCTTGACTCAATTAGTTTTAAAACAACTAGGTGCATTTTGATTCATAATTAAATTATTTGTATTATATTCACATGCTGATATTTGTAATATTTATGTGTTGATATTTGCTGCGCACTTGCAGCATTTTGTGTAATCCATTGGATCCATAGGATTACACTTCCTGTTTCTCTATAGGTCCATGCGCATGGTATTATACAAGTAGCATAGTACAGGGCATGAGGATGTCTCCTACATACTTTAAAACATCAAGATCCCAAAAAATATTGTGATAGTGTCTGACATTCATGTGCTAAAAACTACACTTTGTTGCAGAGAGCTCTCTGTAGACTGAATTTCATATATAACAGTAGGTCAGCAGTTCTCATTGAGTATCAGTGGGAGTTATTACATACAGCTTTAAAAAAACATGATTGTGGTAGAAATTGGAAAGGTATCCTCACTGAGAGGACGTGAATGCTTCCTGTAATAATGAACAAAATACAGACACCAATAAAATAAAATAAATTATAGTTGGAAGAACTTTTGCTCTCTATGAGGTCTCTTACTGCAAATAACAACCCGTTCCTTCATGTATTTCGGTAGCTTAAATTATTGTATAGCTCAGCATGTTGTCTACCCAATGAGAAAATAGTGATGACTCTTGATTCAGCAACAGAGAATGTATTGTTGGAGATCTTTGGTCAATGATGTGGTTTTGGAAGATTTGCCCTCTGAGTCAGGACAGTCACCATGTTACGGCAAACTAAGCTTGTGAGGGAAGGATCCAGCCATGTTATGTATATGTGTTAATGGAATCAATATGTGAGGTAAACATCAAGCTTAACTGTTTCTAATACGTATTTTACTTTGTTAATATATAGTTTACTTTTTGAAAAAAATGCAGATTTTTCAAGGAGCCAGGACCATGTAACGCTAAAGGACTACGACACCAAGCATATTTTGATGATAAAGTTGGATAGCATTTATTTACAGACAAATTGTGCAAGCATGAATGGCCATTGGATTTTACTGTTTTTACTTGCCCTTCAGTGTCCTGGCAAGGGACATTTTAAGAAGGTATGTTTAGAGACTGTGGTTTCTTTGTTTTATTCTCATGTTACTGTGGTGCTATGTGAGTCCTGAATGAACGGGTAGACTTCCTGGTTCTAGTGACTGAAAACATGGATCGTTAGAATGATGTCCTATTTGGCAAAAGCCAGTTGCATCTGAATAAATGTCCAACTTTTTCAGCACTTTTGATTCTGAGAAAGATTGTGACGTCAATTTTCCTTCAGAGTGTATCTTGGCAGGCTCTGATAGTGATCCTCTGTGGAAATATTTGTCTTGCTATGAACAATCAAAACATTATATTATTACCCTGTAAACATATTTCCATAATAAAATCATGGTACTTTATGCAAGATTCCAACATTTTGAATTACTAAGTTGATGGAGAAGTAATTATTTTCTATATAAATACTGACAAGCAGTTCAGTTTTTATAACAGAATATTATTTTTTCCCACTTTTTAAATGTATGTACATGGAAAAAAAGTTACAGTATTTATTTAAGGAGTGAGATACTGTGACAGCATCTATTTCAGTTATGTTTTCTTTTTCTGCTACAAAAACCTGAGTTCACAATGGCTATAACTTCTCATAATTCCTTTTATCTTTCTGTGTGGTTCTAAGTAATAGGAACCACAGTAAATGATGAGGTAACAGAGACTGCTTCTGTCCATCTGTCTTGGGTATTTTGATGATGCCTGATGATAGTAATCAAAGTGTTCATTCCTCATTCTCATTATCCACATTGCTGAATGTTTTAGCTGAGCCTGATAGTTACTCATGACAATTAGCAGCAAAGTAAGAACACAGCATTTCTTTCCTAAAGCCTTCTAGCATGCTCACACACATGAAATTCTCAGGCAAACAAATTCTGCTCAGGGTTATAGCCTCCAAATGGGAACATGATAGTAGACTCCATAAGAAGGAAAATGTTCTTAAAGTCTCTTTGGAATAATAGGATTTCATAGTCTAATTTGTTATGGTGATTTGGCATAAATTTTACTGTAGCATATGTTACATATATATTGTAATGCTACACATGCCTTAGTAATTATTTTGCCACTTTAACTTTTAATTGATCAATTAGTGCTCTAAAATCCCATACTGTGTGACATACTTGTAAGCTTCCCAAGTTTATTATCCATCTCTGATGAGATAATTCATGAATAAACACTCACCGCTGGGTTTTTGTCTGATGATATAAGATTGACATTCATGAGCTGCTTAGGCATGAGAAGTGCAAGCAAAGCTAGTGGATCTCACATTTAGAATTCAAATGAAGCAACTTGTTTATAGAACATTAACTGTAACTCTCAGTTGGATAAAATTCATTTACATTCTGGGAATCATTAAATTTCCCTTGTCAAAAGTGAGTGTATATATCAAAGCCTGAGGAGAAGGTGGAGGAAGCATCTTAGTATAAGCAACTTTCTTTTCTGCAGAGACTAACGTGTTTATCTGGTGAAAATATTTCTCATTTTTTGTATAAATTAGTTTTAAACTGAAGCCATAATATAAGTAGGAGGAGTGAAAATTAATATACTTTAGTATAGAGTGTATATGTTTTAGAGTAATCAACTTAAACTACTGTCATGCTCTTAGTAGTATATTTATTTAAAACATATGGTAAATCTATAAAGAATCACCCTGGAAAACATGACTATTTCTTAATTTCATGATGCTGTGCTCATAACAGACATACATTAGAAATTATCAGTTGTTTTGATATCTACAAGTATCTAATTTTTTATGGCTGTAAAAGGTGACTATTACAGGAATTTAGGCCTTGGTGGGCAGCTGTCACCAGATTCATTATCTTGCTCTGATCTCTACAGCAACAACCAAGAGGGTAACACACTTGTCTGGGGCTTAATATGCTGAGAATAATTAGTACTCTTTTTCATTTTCTGTATTTTTTTCCGTAAGAAATACATTACAATTTTATTTATTTCATAGAAATTTCCTTACTAATTATGGTCATTCAAACATGTCCTATATGGAGTGTAAAGAATATACAGTAGACTTCATGAAGGAATATGCTAATCACACACTGATTTTTCCCTGCCCTAAGTAAGAATTATGGCAGAAGTTCCTGGTTAAGGCAAATATTACATGTAGTGGTTTAAGCCCACCCAGCCAGCACGAAAGCACCAGGCAGCCCCTCGACTCTTCTGTCCACAGCCAGTGGAACTGGAAGGACAAAACATGAGAAAAGGTTCAAGAGTCAAGGCAAGAGACAAGGAGGGCTCACTCACCGATTACAGTCACAGATCAAAGATAGGCTCAACTTGGGGAAACAAAATCAGTTTAATGTAAACAACAAACCCACACCAATACGTCAGTTGAATCAGAGTAGGATGAGGCTGAATACAACTGGATCTTAAATGCACCTTCCCCCACCCCTCCCTTCTTCCTGGACCCAGCTCTGTTACCTCCCACCCCCCAGCGGTACAGGGCCCAGGCAGGGGATGGGGGTTGCAGTCAGTCCCATCCTGTTCCATGTTATTCCTGCTGCTTCTTCCACCTCAGGGGAAAAACTCCTTAGAGTCCTCCCCTGTGGCAATGTGGTGTCCCTCCCATGGGATAAAGTCCTCCACAAACTTCTTCCACCAGTGAGAGGCCCTTCCATGGGGTGGAGTCCTCCCAGTGACAGATTGCTCCAGCATGGGCTTCCCTTAGAGTCATGGCCATCTTTGGGATCAGTCCCCTGCTCCAGTGTGGGGTCTTTCACAGGCTGCAGGTTGGATTCTACTCCCACAGTTGATCTTTAAGGTCTTGGTCTGCCATCTCACCTTTGGTTGAAGGTGAATGATTGCTCCACTGTGCCCCCCCTCCTCCTTCCTCACTGGCCTGGGTGTCCGCATGGTTGTCTCTATGAGTTCCCATTCCTCTCCAAAACAAAAGAACTCTTAAAGCAAAAGAACCCACCCAACAGGTTTTTCCTCTCTTACATGTGTTATCACCGAGGTGATTAGGTCTTAGCTCGGCTTTGGTCACAGGCAAGTCCAACTTGGAGGTGGGGTAACGTCTTGAAACTTCTTACAGGAGCTGCACCAGTAGCCCCTTCCCTGCTATTAAAACCCCACCACACACAAACCCAACGCATTATATCACAGTGTTGCAAATATGAAGGCTGGAATGACAGTTTCTTTGAAGAGACCTCCAGATAACTGAATGGTTTATTTTCCACATTACCTTCCTTTGGAACAAACCATTGGCATAACAAAACTCTGTGCATGCATGGGGTGCTGCTGTAGGAATCTGACTTCTTGTTCCTTAAATGCAAAGGCATATTCTCTGAATGAAAAATTATCAGTGAGTCACATTTTCTTTGTGGTCTTCTTCCATTTGTCCTCCCCTGCCTACACATCCTAGCTGACACACCCTCACACTATCCTTGGACATAATGTGGGGGTTCCCATTGTGCTATCCTATGGGTAACTGTCAACTTCTTCCATAAATGTGATGTAGATTCTTCTCAATTTGAAAGTCGTGCATGCACACCCTTGATAAATATCTTCTTGTTTTTAGTAAAACTTCACAGCTGAGGAAGAAACATTTTAAATGTTTTATGGTTTGAAGTGTGTTGCACTTGCTATCCCTATGCTTATTACTGTATTAACTTATGTACTATTTAAAAGAAAAAAAAAATCAAAGCTCCACCTGCCATATATTGGTAAAATATTAATTTATAATGTATGGAGATGAATCAATATACATTATTATTTACCTATATGTTCTATGCTTTTTCATAAATAGATGAACTATTGTTTGTAGAAATTTAAGAAAAATATAATTGTGGAATATTTCTCTAGATATTTAATCCCTCTTAGAAAAATTGATTTAATATTTGTGTATTAGGGAATAGAGAACAGTAAACAGTAAATGGTCATTTCTAGTTATGTATTTGTGCATATATATAGATATATATTTTTTCTATATTTCTGCAGACTGTTAACAAATGTCTGTGACTTTTGTTTGTGGTAGCCTGTGATAAGGTGGAAATATCCATCCCAGAAATGAAAGTAAAGGCTAATAAGGGAGAGAAATACTTCTCGCAGCTTAAACAAACTGTTACTCTTGGCTAAAATGTCTGACATTAATTTTTTATTAAGAATATAGATAACTACAGAGATAAGGATTCATCCTTGTGAATCACTTGCTCACAGGAAAGGATGAATCCTGACTGGTCACTGGATTCCCTGGAGAACTCAGGCAGAGCACACAACACTCTCTGGTGATTGATTCACTGGGTTTTTTTTTTTTTTTTTCTTTAAATATGAATCTGTAATAAACATTTTACACATGCATTGACATCTCATTTCTTTTCCAATGGCTGTATGCAGTGATTCCAATATTCTTTATCTTATTGCTCTGATCTATATGTATACTAAAAGGAGAATAGGTGTTTTGTCTATTTGAAGTATTTTCTTCCTGCAAAGCTTAAAAACATTTTGTCCTTTTTAATTTTAATGTTAAAAATATTATGTGTTTAAATGAATTTTTTTGAATAGTGACATTTAATAAATTTAATAACATTTTTATTTCAGGAAAACATTCAAAGGTGTTAAAAAAGCAAGCATTTTATAGATTTCTTCTTGAACAAAGTAATAAAGTCTAATTGTCTACCAAACATGGAAAAAAAAGACAGTAGCCAGTGTATGATCTACAAAATACATAATCATATTCCTTTAAAAATTGTCTTTTAAAACAATGGTGTATGTATATGTTGCTATAGGCAGATAAGTGAGCATACACTGCATTCACAATCAGGCACATTGTTCACAGATTGTTTTCAGTATTTATTATCTACCTGTGATGACTGGAACACCGTTAGATCAAATTTCAATGAATATTAAGACAGTATTGTATAGAAAGTGTATAGGCATGTGTTTCTCTGATCTCATCTGAGCTCACTCTATGTTTATGTATGCATTTATGCATATGTATATATTTGGATATATATGTGTACATGAATGCCTCATACACACAAAGTTTGCCATACAAATGAATGAAGATAAGTGGTTCCAATACAGATGTGTTTCAGAGACTTTTTGTAGTATGTTTGGTACAGGCTTTTGGAAGAGATTAACTGCTGCAGATTCTCTTTTGGACAATGGCTGCCTCAAAACTCAGTGAGAATTCTGGTTGAAAGAGGTAAATATTATTGGATAAGTTCCTGGGACAGAAGTATTTCTGGAGTTTTCTGTTAGTGTTGCATTTGAATCTTACAATTGAAGTAAGATTTTTTTTTCAGAAGTCATATTAAAGAAAACCCAACATCTAGATGGTTATTCTAAAGATTCATCAGAAAAAAAAATGTTAATTGTTGGTGCACTTGATGTTTGACCAGAAGCATATATATTTAGGACAAACATAATCTTCAGCATGTGTTTGTAACTGAATCTGTGTACATATATGAAGATTCAGGTGTCTGCACAACCAAGGAAAGCAACATGGAGTAGATGACTACCATGTGTGATCTGTAACATGCTACCATTGAAAACGCTCTGTTTATAAGATCTCTTCAGATTAACAGCATTCATAGAATCATAGAATCATAGAATTTTAGGGGTCGGAAGCAGCCTCTAGAGATCACCCCTGCCAAAGCAGGATCACCTAGGGCATGTCGCACAGGAATGCATCCAGACAGGTTTTGAAAGTCTCTAGACAAGGTGACTCTGTTATTTATTTTTTGGCTCATCCTCTGCTGAGGTGGCATACAAGCAAAATTCTGTGACATGCTCTAGAACAGATACTGTAGTTGCAACACAGCTCTGTTTAAGCATCGTTTAAAGCCTGACTGTAACTGCTGGTTTTGAGAGCTGGATTCTGATAGGTATACTTTGGTTTGGTCTCACAATGCTGAAGGAAAGTATGTAAGCATGGTTTTATTTCACTCTTTTTTTCCCGAGTCACTTAAAGAGAGGTCTCTATCCTGAAGTGCTGGATTTAATGTTCTACTCAAGTAGTCTTTAGTCACTGAAACCCCACCTCTCTGTGATTTCCCTGTCATGATGTTGGTTCTTTTCTTTTTTTCTTTTGTAAAATCACAGAAAGTAGGTATTGAATGGGCCTCTGCCGCAGGCAGAGTATCATATCTAGATTAATCTTTTGGGATGTGCCTTTTAATCCCTTCTTAAAACTCCTCAGTGGTGGAGTTTAAACATTCTTATGGCTCAGAATGCTTGCAGACTGGGAGAGTATTAAGCAGCAAACATCATTTGTGTACGACCTGCTTTTACATTCTTTACTTCTCTTCTGCTGTTGCCCAGTTAGAGGTAGGACACTGGGATAGGTGGACCTGATGTAGCTTGTCCACCTTTCTCGTGTTATGTTTTTACGTCCAGTGGCAATATATTCCTTACTGCTAGAAAGATTTTCCTTGTTATCAACAGGTTATTCCCTACCTCCATACAATAGCCTCTAATATTGAATATTATTATATCTTTGCTCAGTGGTCCCTTCTCAACAACAGTAGTTTTTGCATACCTTTGGGATAGGGTCATATTTCCCAGGCTATGACCCTTGTTATTCCCCTCAGGAATCTCTCCAACTCACCCCTTTAGCAAAAACTGGGTATTGTTCTCCCATTGAGACCTTATTAGTGCTGAACATTGTGGAAGTTTATGTCAGGTGCCTTTGAGACTGTGGTCCTTTGTATATTCCTGTATAATGTCTGTTTTTCTTTCTGATTGATGCCCAGGTGATGATTTACACACCTCCAGATCCTTTCTTGAAAAATTATTATCTATCCAGCTATTTCTCAAACTGTTGGTGCAGTTAATTTCATCTGCCTAAGTGTGGCATCTAATTAGTGAAGATTTTGTCCTCACTAATTTGTATCCTGTTTTTTCTTCAATTTTCCCAGGTATTTTTTTTAACTGTAAGCCTGCTATTTCACTTGCTCGTGTTCTTTTCAGCTACAAATTTAGTAAGAATATTACTAGCTCCAGCAGAGTTATAAGTTAAAATCTGAATAGTTACTTAGTTATGAGAGATCTTGAGTTTGACTTTGAACCTTAGGAAATTGCTCTGCAGGTATGGTTTTGTCATCTACATAACAATAGTTTCTTGCTATCCATTACTTTATCAAAGGCTGATCCACAGCTAGTTCCCTCAGTCATTAGAAGATGAAAGTCTTTCCCCACATGACTTTTGATTAAATTTCTTCATAGAATCATAGAACACCAGGTTGGAGGGAACCTGAAGGATCATCTAGTCCAACGTTTCAAGGTCAAAAAACCAAAACGTTTAGTGAGGTGGCTCTGTCAAGCTGAGTCTTAAAACTGTCCAGTGTAGGGAATCCACCACTTCCCTTGGGAGATTATTCCAATGTCTAGTAGTTTTCATGGTGAAAAATTTTCTTCTGGACTATAACCAGAATCTTCCCAGGAGTAACTTGTACCCATTACACCTTGTCTTTTCCATGTGATTCCTTGTAAAAAGGGAGTCTCCATCCTCTTGGTAGCCACTTTTAATGTAGTGGTACGTGCTAATAAGGTCTCCCTAAGCCTTCTCTTTTAAAGGTTGAATAAACGCAGTTTTCTCAGCCTTTCTACATATGGCAAGTCTTCCAGTCCTCTGATTATCCTTGTGACCATTCTCTGGGCCCTCTCCATCCTGTCTGCATCTTTTTTGTATAGTGAGAACCAAAACTGAATGCAGTATTCAAGGTGTGGTCTGACCAACACTGAGTAGAAAGGGAACTTCTTTATCTCTGCTGGTGATGTCCTTGTTAATGCAAGCCAGTATCCTATTGGCTTTCTTTGCCACTGCAGCACACTGTTCACTTGTGTTGAGCTTACTGTCTACCAAGACCCTCAGGTCCCTTTCCCCAGGGCTGCTCTCCAGCCAGGTGGATCCCAGTCTGAGCTTCACTCCTGGGTTTTGTATTCCCAAACCCAGGAATGCAGCTCAGACTGGGACTTGCAACTGTGTTGTGATTTATAAAGTATAGGAAAAGAATTGTATGCACATAATTATTTATCTAATTATCAAGGGTCGGGGTTTTTTTTGTTTGTTTGTTTGGTTTTGCTTTTGATTTTTTTAATCTGAAAATGTGCAACTCATACTGGACTTCAGGCTGATACTTTTCAGTAGTAAACTGTCTGTTTATAGATTTGGAGAGAAAAACAGGAATGCCATACACTTACTACTGGTCCATTTGTTTACAGTTGTGGATCTTAGTATTCTGATTATAACAAATATATTTGATATAACAAAATATTTTTGATGAAAGAATTTTTACATTTTAAAAGATCACGCTCTCTGATGGAGTTGAAGTGCATCACAGGTTTCAGAGCTTCGTGCTGAGAGAATAGTTACTGGCAAGTGTAATCAATATACACTCTTTTCATCACGATTCCGTCTTTTGAGAGGCTAAGTGCCTGCCAAATAAAATACAAAGAAAAAAATAGGTAAAAGGCTTTTCAGTATGTTTTCTATTTCCTATCCTGAATCACAAGGTATTAAGTTTCCAAACTGTGTTACCTTTTATGTTCAGTGCTATAAGAGTAACCATTTTATTTGTTTTTGTTGTTGTCCAACAATCACAACAATGTGATTTTTTTCAGTTGATTCTAAACTTAGTATTTTCTTTTTTTATGTGATGAAAAATAATTAAAAAACATTTTGTGGACTATGAGGTTTGGGATTTTAAAAAAATTATTATTTTTTATTTATACTTATCTTGCTGTGAGTAAGGAATTATTGAGATGATTTGAAGGGATCTTCATGCCTATGACTGTCTTCTACTTTTCTGACTCCCAGGAAGGTTTTCTGCAAATAGAAAGACTCAGACCAAAGGTGTTATGTTTACAATGCATCTCTTTAAGTAACTACTTTATGAAGCAGTTAGGTCACATGAATGCTCTCATCTAAAATAATGACAACAATTTATTTTGCAAGGATAGATTGTCTAGTTTTATATTTAAAGAGAAGGAAAGAAAAAAAATTATTTCAAATAGAATACAAAAGTGATTTCCCTGTATTTTATCAAGTAATTATAACAATTCAGAAGATTAAAAAAAAAAAAAGACATGCTTTGCTGTGGCCTTCTCATACTGCTAGCATATAATTTTGGGAGGTGGATTTTGATGTGAAGATGTGTCTATAATAGAAGGTGGAATGTACCTGCATTGAATTTGACAAGGGCTCAAATACTGGAAAGCTGTAGCTTTCTCCTTGCTTTCCTCTCTGTTCCAGAAGTTCTCAGGCAGAAGTTCTCAGCTCTAAACTGCTGTACTATCAGGAGTACTTAAACATTTCAAAATTTTTCTGTTGCAGCTGGATCTACAAATTGTTCATATTTGGACTCAAGGAGCTTAATATAATTGTCTTCTGGGGGTTATTCTTCATATATTTCAATTATATTTTTATAATTGTTTTATATGGCCCTGCTTATTCAGCACACGCACTACAGGGTTTTTTTCATGGCCTCACCTTACTTTCCAGGTTTGTTGATCTTACCCATATCTCACTATCTGCTGTCATTTGTTCTTGTTCTCAGCTGTACATCCTGTGTTGTTGCAAACAAGCAGCTGTAATTTGTTTCTGTAGACTAGATTCTTGGATAAGTTGCACTTTCTCAGAAGATTTCTGTCAGTATTTAGAAGATCACTTTATTACCTCTGAATGTAAAGAATAAATGACAAAGGAATGTAAGTGCTACATGTTGCCAGTTGTATGCTTACATTTTGTTCTGGCACTAACATTTATAATGTTGAACTCTATGGTATAGCTTGCAATTTTTTTAAAGCTACAGTGGAACAACAAGGCAGAGACCTGCAATTTTCCATTGTAGCATTACCTCTCATGGATGATTCTTTTGAATTACAGTGGAGTTATCATAGCAGAAGAGGTAGTGCAGCAGACTTGAAAATGTGTAGCCTTTTGATCACAAAAGACTGCCTTTTGGTTTTACATGCTTCCTCTTTCATTTTAGATTTTTAGGCATGAAGAATACAGATTTCAAAGAACAATGATTCCTGCCTCTTCTTTCTATTAAATAGCAGAATGCAAAAAGTATTGTTGTTCTCTACAGCTTAACCAATACTGTCAAAGGTCTATGTCCCTCAAAAGAATAATACACGTGGTGTCTTTGAAAAACATACACTGTTAAATCTTTCTATTTTCCACAAATGAAGGAGAATATAGGAGCATGCAGCCTTGAGCTAGCCAGTCAAACAACCTTGTTCACATTTTGTCAGCTAAGTAAGACTTCTGGATTTAAAAAAATCTAACATATAAGCATCCTTATTGATCTGGAAACCATAGTTTTTTTTCTTTATCAAATGCTGCTACTGTCAGTGAGCATCTTCCAGAGATAATTTGATCACAAGAATATTTACATCAGGGTTCATGCAATTTTAGTCATATTCTGCCACTTGAGATAATTCAAATAAATGTAGTCATCAGAATTGATTTGCATTTCTCAGCTGTTACTAGTTACAAGTTTACACTTTTGTTTTCTGTGAAATTCTTTACACTGTTACTTTCCAGACCCATTTTTACTGAAAAACAGACAAGTTTTCTTTTAATTATGTTATTAACTGACACATTGCCACTTTAAAATTTTATTCCTTGCCTTGCAATAAGTGAACAAAATTGAGTACTTAGACTAATTGTTTTTTGAAAATGAGTACTAATTATAAAAAT
Source organism: Todiramphus chloris collaris (assembly GCA_025345505.1). Classification (NCBI taxonomy): domain Eukaryota; kingdom Metazoa; phylum Chordata; class Aves; order Coraciiformes; family Alcedinidae; genus Todiramphus; species Todiramphus chloris. The sequence goes on along the minus strand of JANVCC010010406.1, from coordinate 26,643,066 downwards.
CTTAATTGAAAACCAACTCCTACAGCTTACTGCATAATTCATATAGTCTTTGTTTTATAGTATGTATTTGTGTTAAAATAGCCATTAAAGTTACACTGTCACTCTCCCCCCTCCCCTGGCTCCACAGATGAAAGTGATCACTATATTCCAAGCTGCAGGTTACTCCTGAGGCAGACTGGTAAATTCCTTATTGACAGTTAAATTCCTAAGTTCTTAGATGCTATGTTTTGAATTACAGTAAGTACTCTACTTTTTAAAATTATTGTATAAAACTCATATCTTTTTCAAAAACCAAAATCATATTATAGTTCTAGTTCTATCCTTATTTAAATATAATAGAATAAATGTCAATTTTACATTTTCCAGATAAAGCTGGTTCATTTTGTGTTTAATTAATTTGAAATAAAATCTGGAAGACTAACTGCTCCAATGAATTTTCACCTATGCGTCTTCATATAAATTAGTTATTTTAAAATTTTATTTATTTTATTTTATTTATTTTATTTTTTATTTTATTTTTATTGTTATTTCTTGCTCCTTAAGCTGTCTGGACAGAAATTGACTTTGCTGAAGTAGTGGCAAGATTCTTGACAGACTGGCAAATCCTCTTGCATTTATATGGACTAGTTAAAATTCAGTTACTGAGCCCATACAACTATCACAGAACAGTTGTTAGAAATACATACATGCCATTACAGGCAATGGTAACTGTAAAGAAAGAGGGATTTCCTTTTCTTTATCCTAGTCATTGATACACATTTTTAGATTGCTTTCCAGAAGTGTTCCACTAGACAATTCTTCTTCACAATGAACTGGCAACCCAGTGTCCTGTCAGAAAAGCAGTAGCTCTTCTGTCTGTACTAGTAAATAAAAGAGTGTGCCTGGGTACTGAAAACAATCCACATGGAACAGCATGTGTCTGTGCAGTCTGACTGCATGCACATCCTGTTTTGGAAACAGTCTCAGAACCACTCTAGATGTCTGGGAATTGTTCAGTGTGTTAGTTGTAGCAGGCCAAATCTGTGCCAAAAAAATGGTCCAATAAATCACTAGCAGAGGCATCTGAATTTGTGTCTAGAAAGTAGCAGTGACATCAAGAAAAAGAGGAAAACTAGCAATTAAGTTGGACTTGTGGACAAAGTGTCTCTTCCTAACCTCAAAAGTTATACATTAACATTCTCCTAATTAAAATTTTTTACAAATCTTTATATGATTTCCAGAGGTTTTTCCTTTCCCAGCTTGTACATAATTTCCCTTTCTTTCCTTTGATTTTTCAGAAGCATGGAAAATGAAATTCAAACTTATCAGCATTATTAGGATACTGCATTTAATATTTAATTATATTTTTCCATAAGTGAAACTGGCTCAGCCCTTACAGTGATGTGATGTGTAGGTCTCTTTGCCTATAGAACCCATTAAGGTATTCTTAAAGACATCTGGAAGAATACAGAGCTAACATTTTTTGTTGTGGGTCTCAGTAGGCCAGATTTTGCTAGGTCAGTCTGGAATGTTTGAAGCTCAGTTTCTGCAGAGATATCACTTTGGATGCAATCTTTTTACTGTAGTAACTGGGAAAAGGAAGTATTTGGCTTTCCAGAAAAAAAAATATCCTTCAGTCTTTGGCTACAGTGGCAGAATTTCCTGTCAGATCCAGTTAATTTAATGCAAATGTGAAACCACTTTTTAATGCAAAATATATTTTTAAAGCCATTCACAGCTAACTTTTAGAATACATCCTCTTTCTGTTATTATTACAGGAATTTGTCTGCACTACAGTGTGTTATATTCATGTTACAGTAATTCATAAGATCTGTGGTTAAAGTATTTACTTTTATAGGTTGTACGTAATTTTTTCAAAATTACAGCTCTGAATGACAGAATATTTTATAGCATTGTGATGTAGCTATTTCAAATACTATCTTTTATAGTATGTAGTACAGAAATTAATGAAGAGTAAATTTGTTTACAAATAATTGTATTTTACGTCAATGCTATGTTTTAAAAAAGTTTATCATGAAAGTAAGAATGATAATTTAATAAATAGTTTGCTAATTAAGAACAAACTTTCTCTGTTTTTCTGAACTGCTCATAAACAATTTCATTTCTGGTGGTTTTGTTTTTTTTTTTGTTTTTCTTATATCATTTTATTCAGAGTTATCCACTGGATCATCCCTGTTTTTAACTTAAAAGTTACCAGTTTGTGATTATTATTTGAAGCCAGAGCTGTCCTCATTTCTGCTGAAGACAAAGTCATATGATATATTTTTCCTCCGTGATCAGATGGGTGAACATGATGGCCCATTTCTGCCAAAAAAACCCCATCAGTCAGCAGAACACATGTTAATTGTCATATAGGTATGAAGTGCTATGAAGTACAATGTGAATACGTCCAACAGCTTTTAGCCCTGTGTGTAGTGAACTAAAGTACTTAGACTTCATCACAGCTAAAGCCTACTTTAATGCAGCTGAGTGAGTGGTAGTTATCTTCGGGTTTCAAAAGTTAGGTGCTTTAGGAGGAGGATCAGCCTGCCACTAAAACCACTTATTTTACATACATAGAATTAAGTTTCCATAACTGTTCTTTAGTATTTACTTTAAGTTTACCAATACATGAATATCAGCATACTCACTTTGTAAAAGATTTGTTAGCAAAGGTTGATACAATACAATTTGTAGAAGTTTCACCTGTAGAAAAATAACACACTGGAAATAGCAGTTTTTGTAGTCTTCTCCAGTTGTGTAAATATTGAAGATCTGCAAGATAATGTAAATATCTAAAGGGCATATTAAATCTGTTAATGGATTTGGGCTCATAAGTACATGGGGTATTTTTCCTCTATGCTTTGGAGGCTGATGAGAGTGAACCTAGTTTTAGTGACCTTTTAGAGAAGGAAGCATCTAATAGAATTAATTATTTTTCCTTCCTGATTTTATACTATATTGCTGAGATGAATTATCTTTCCTTATTTGTATGATGAGAAAAGAGGATCTCTTAAATTGGTAGAAACTCTGGCAGATTTTTTTTTCGGTCTTTTTGTTTCTAAAGCTTTTGAATGCACTTATTTCTCACATGATACAGAATTAGCCTTGCTTAGGTGGAGAAATGTCAAATTATTCAGCATTTAAATTTGAACTATTTTCAATTTACTATATATTAAGGAAGTAAATTCTAGTAAGATTATAATCTCAGGTGTTATGCTGACCCCTTGTAAGTAAAAAGACCTACACAGGATATTGTTTCTACCCTAGTAAACTAAAAACACCAGAATTGTTCTCAGTCACTGAGACCAGTGGGCACAGCAGTGTCCACTTCACTATTGTTAAACTGGATTTACCTTCCAAACTAAGGTGGCTGCATTAAAACAGCTTATCCTATCTCCCAAGCAATGTTCTTTAAGACAGAGAAATGGGAGATGCTGGTTTTACTGCATCCAGTGTTGGGGGATTGTTCTAAACAATTTAACAGTGTAGATGGTTTAGTTTCAGCGCTGGTGGTTTGGTTTCAGTTGACGGAGGTCTGGCACTTTTGAAATTTCTAGTTGTGGTCAAGCGGACTGAGAAACACCATTCAAAACTGCTTTCAATGGGACATTGACCAGTTTGATTTTCCCCAGGAAAATTGCCCAGAATTCTGAAGTTGTGGGCATGTCCAATAGGCCTGTGAGCACTAAGCAGCTTAACAGCCAAAATCCTCTTGGGATCCAGAAATGAGATATTCTTCACTCATTCTCTAAGGGCCTACTTTGATGTCAATACGCAGAGTCTGCCTAAAATGAAGAGAAGAAGGGTTCACACAATAAAATGGTGGCATCCACTTTTGCCCCTGATAAAGTAAGAGGAAGTACATATTGTGTGTCATCTTTATAAAGCAACCTGAAGATAAGAGCATTACACACAAGCTTGGGGGATGCATTCAGTCTCCCTCTCTGGCCGAACAGATTAAGATATTTCTGGTTCCATGTAAGAAAGCCTGTTCTTTAGGGTGTCTTACAGTTGCTGAAGCAATTGAATATATACCATTTAGCCAGAATGTGTGAAAATAACGTAAGATTTTTTTGACTGGACAGAGAGAAATGACATATGTATCAATGAAAACTGGCATCCAGCATTCACTCCAAATACATTTTTATCTAGTTATAATGCAATGTAAAACACAGGTACTTGGAGCAGTGGCTTTGAGCAGCTGTATACTCCATGTCCTGGTTTGAGTTACAACAGAACAACTCCGTTCAGTGATTTTACTTTTCAGATCAGTCTCTTCTAGCTAACTGCACTTTCTGAAGTTAATGGAACATTTTCTCAGTGTCTGCTTCTAGCAGTGATAGTGCTCTGTTTGTAGGGTTACTTATAAGGGGTGGTGTGCAGACCAAGCTCACTGCTGGATCTTATGTACCACATTGAGGAGTGCAGAAAGTAAAAGGCTGCTTTTGTGAGGAGGAGTGGACAGGACAGGTGACCCTAAACTGACCAACAAGGCATTCCATACCATATATGTTGTATTTGGTATAAAGCTCAGGTATCACAAGCATCAAGCTCTCTTCTTCAACATCTGGTGTCCAAGGAGGTCTCCATCTGTTCTGCCCTTGTTACCAATCCATGTATTCCTGAATCCAGTTCCCGAATCCAGCTCTTGAATCCAGTTCCCATCTGCCACTTAGTCATACTGGGACTTCCCCAGTGGCTGCTCCACAGCTTCAGTGGTGATGGTGACGTGCCATCAGAGGGTTTTGTTTTGATACTGGTTTTGTATATATTTGTATATATTCCATTTTATTACTATTATTTTCATTACAGCTGTTCTAGCTTTCTTTTCTAATCGCTAAGTTTCTCTCCCTTATTCCCTTTCTCTTCTCCTTTGGAACAGGAGAAGGTTTAACAGAAAGCATCTCTTATAGGTCTAGTGGATGGCCCTGACCCTGAACTGTGACACTTCATCAATGTTCCCAGTACCTTTGTGGTTAAGGCACTTCAATGAGAAAAAAGAAATGTAACTTTAATTTGCTTCAAGCAGGGCAGTGAATTATACCTAATTCTCCTGCTTCTGAGGAAATGTTTCAATACATTGACTAAGAAAGAGAGGTCACTAAGAAACAGTGACCTTTCTATTTGCAAGGAAACCTGGACCTTGCTGTGTTTTTGAAAGAGCTTTGGCACCATTCTGCAGAAAAAGGTCAAAGCTAATCCTAACTGCAAGGAGGTATGTCCGCTTGACCTAACAATTTTAATCTATGTCCTGAAATGGACACATCTATCCTCTGTCTTCAGCATTGCTTATTGTTAACTAGATTTGCACATGGTGAATTGCATTTTGTGATACATGTTTTTTTAAAAACAGAGGTGGCTCATCAGTAGAACGTGATTTAGTTTTGAAAAAGTATGAGAACTTTCAGACACAAGGAAGGCTTATGTACCTGGTAACTTGTATATCTGTCAGTTAAAAGAAGATAATATATTAATCTACAAAGCTTATTTTGTTTATCTCTTTAGACTATTCTGTCCACTACAGCACTACCAACGACTCTCTTCTTGGCTCCTGTAGCAAATGTAGGTGCCTGCTCAATATGGATTTCACCATCTTGTGACCAAAGGAACAGTTAGACTGTGGTGAAAGTCAAACTCTTAATAAATGAGCAGCATGTAATAATGTAATGTAATAAATGACTTTTACATTGACATGTTATTTCTCTATGCACAGAATAACTGTTTTTCTTTTCACTTCTTTCAATGAATGGACTCAGAGAATTTTGCTTTATATCAATTTCTTTTACAACTATGGAGAAAGAAACAATAAGAAACTAAGCAGTGGTTAGGTTTTCTCTCCACAGAGCAATGTAATTAGTGCTTGTTGTAGGAATCAGCATTACCACAAGGAAAAAAAAATTAAAAAAAAAAAAAAAAAAAAAAAAAAAAAAAAAAAAAGGATAGACCTGGAAGCTTTGATTTCTTGGAGCCTACTGGTACTGAAAAGTAAAGGGGAAGAAATGACTCTGTTTTCCAAGGATGTTTGTGAATCTTTCCATGTCAAACAGTCTCATTTGTCCCTTTGTTTCTGAGGATGCATTGCTTTCATACCTGAAGGTGGAATTTAGGATTCAGTGACTTATTTGCATTTCACTCGGCCAGTTCTGCATTTTTATTCTTGTTCATCAAAATGCAAGGGTTTTGTCAGTATTTGTAACACCTTTAAAATAGGACAGAATAAAAAATAAATAAATCATTAAAATCATCATGAAAGCATTTCCGTAAAAGATGAAATAATTTCTAGCTTCTTTATCCTATTCGAAGCCATTACAGATTTTGAGAATTAGTAACATGACAAAATATATTTAGAACATTCTTTTTGTTTGTTATTTCTGGGGTTGGACTACTCTTGTTAGAGTAGCATGAGGGTGACTGCTAACATCTCCAGAATAGCTTCAGCAGTCATTATTGGTCATTTCAGCATGTTCTTTCCTCTTCAGCTGGTCATACAGACAGGCTTTTAAAAAAGATGTCAGATGTTCATATGTCCTTTACTGACAATACTTAATAATTTCTCCAAAGCACCTTGGGTACTTCACTATTCTTTTATTAATAATAGGTTTTCTCTCCTGCAAGCTGAAGAGTCTTCACCTGTATAGGATTTCTGTTTCAGTCACGGCCCAGAGCCCATTCAAAAAATCAATAAAACTGTGAAAGTCTTTCATAACCTCACTGTTCCAACTGCTAACGTTTCAGTTGAATGAAAAATTTTGTGTACCTTGAGAGACATTTTTGGCTTTTAGATGTACCTCTGCTCTGACAAAGATCTTTTATGTCACTTTGTGTCTTGTTTTTTGATGAAGTTGAAGCATAAAATTGTGTTCTTCTGCAATATTATGCAAGTTTCTTTATTTCTTTACCTTGAGCTAAGATTTTATAGATTATGCCTTTTCCCCTTCAGTAGTTATAATGATGCAATATATATGAGAGTTATAGTCTACATGCTGCCTGTTAATAAATATATTACCCTTAGTTTTTAATTGAAGAGAATAAGAGTAAATCACATTCAGTAGAATTAAAAATTATATGGTAGGGAATAAGAGTAAGTAGAAATGGTATATAATCTGCCCAGACTTGGTATTCAAGTATGTGCACCTATCCTACATGCTTTACCTGAGTTGCATGCCTGGGATATTACTGGGTAAACAGATACAATTGCCATCAAAGTCATAAAAAGTGAAAACGAAGGTGCAGTAGAAGGGTAGAGAAGGGAAACAGCACGGAGGAGGAACCACAGTCCATCTGCTAGAGACCTCCCTGCTCTCTTCACGTCACTCTTTCACCATGCCCTTCAACTGCCTGCATACACTGTGCTTCCCTTCCTGATGGTAGGGAGATCTTCATGAACAGGTAAAAGTACAAAAGGAAGAGATGGAGCACCAAATTGGGACAGTGATGCTTTGAGATATGTGGTGGCTTGTAGAGGTGGTAAAGTTTGTGTCAGCGAGTGTAGAAATTGGAGTAGGTTTAATTGATTAGATAGTTCTGTGGCTGGTATGATACCTGTGTGTAATACTGTTATCAATCAGATGTTTCTATATTACTGATTGCTTCTATTTTACTTATGCTCTAATTACCAAGTGAACTGCACATCTTGTGCTAAATTACTTAAGCTGTACAAATGTCAAACAAAGGAATAAGAGAGTTATTGCATCCACAGAGGGATCCATTCACTGTCTTAACCCTCCATAATATTGGGAAGATTGTTGAATATATGCAAGAACTACAGAAAAGAACTACTGAGTAAGGTCTGAACAGTGTGCATTAAATTGTAAACAATGCCCAAGGACACATACAACAGTTAGAAGCAAATTACTGAATAATTGCTCCAGTTTCTGTTCTATTTCCCAACTTGAAAACGTTTGTTATTCCAAGCAAAGTTCTTCCTTTAGTTTGTATGTAAGACTCCTAAACCAATATATAGAGACAGATGGGAAAAACGCTGGTATTTCATGCATGAGGTGTGCCTAGAGAGCAGCATTTCAGCTTCTTTGGGCTTTTGCACAGTTCTGCAGAGTTGCTTTCAGACACTACATATATTCAAAGTGTATGTAAGAATTCTGTAGCTTATCCTACTGGCCCACTGAGCTCCTCTGCTCTTTTGTGTCCTGGGGCCATGCTAGGTCTTGATGTCATGTGGTACCTCACCTCCTGTTTCTAGTTCACCTGTCTCTTCTAATCAGCTCTGTGTAATTTATGGGTCTATAACAGCATCAAAATCCACCTTTTCCCACTCTATACAATAGGACACTTTAGTAGCAATACAATGAACCTCTTTTAGTTTGTGTGTTATCTTAGGCCTCTCTGATGTTCCTGCGCATTATTTACCGTTCTGTTCTGCCTCTTCAGCCGAACGATGCACTGGCTAGCTTGTGTGTTCCATGGAACAGTGAAGTAAATCAGATAGACTGAAAATTGATGTGGGGTACCTCTGTAACTGTAGCTTCAGTATCTTAATTATGAATTTAAAACTACTCCTGTGCCATATCCACACTACTAGACCACAGAAACAGTGCTTTGGTTTTGCATATTTCTTTAATTTAAAGCTGAATTTGAGGGACAAATCCTTCTACGACTGGGAAAGTAATTTTAGAACAAAAGACTGTTTTGCCATTGCGTGCTGGGAACCTTGCCGTCACCACTCACTGTTAGGTCTCGTCAGTAAAAAATCTTTTAGTTTGCATCTCTTGCTGTTTTCGTAGGACTGTTTGGCTGAATCACAGCCTGCCAAAGCAAGCACTGGTTGTGTGACATTGTGTAATATTGCAGGCATCATCTGTTTTGCAGGATATACGTATGCCATGGCAGTGCTAAATGTCATGCTGTACTTCATACAAGTGCCTGACCTGAGATCTGTGTGACAAAACTTCTGTAACTTCCTGTAACAGTAGCAATAAAAGAGATGCCAAAGACAGTGGCACCCACTGAACAGACACAGGATTACTTGCACATGAAAGCAGAAATCTGTACTGTGTAGACATTGCACTGGCAAATTTTGCATTACTTTTACGTGGCTTGATTCAAAACGGGATGTTAGTGTGAAGATTTCCATTTGTTTTCAATGTTACTTATTATTTACTTGTATCACATAGGTAGAAACATAAAGCTTTCAAAGAAAATAATGATGCAGGAAGGTCAAATCCCAAGTCATGTAAAAACAGGGTTACATAGAAAAAATTGGGAAAAGGTGATGTTAAATATCAGAGAATAAAACACAGATGTGGGCTATATGTCCCAAGTCTATGCCCTCTACTTAGCAGTTCAAGGTAGTCACTACCAAAAAAAGAGATAGAACGGAGTAAACAGAGGGTGGGGCAGGATACGGATTACTGACATACGTCAAGTCATAAACCTGCAGCCACAAAAGCAAACAAGAAGATGAGCACATTGAGTGGCAACTCCCTGTCACCCTAGGGATATACATTCATCACCAGATGAGGCTGTTCCAGTTCAGTTCAGGAGCTTGTCCACACTGAAAGCCAAATGTCCCAACTCTGGTGAGCTGGTATGTGTAAGGAAGATGTTTGTGTCTTTTGATAGCTGAACAACCCTTCATCAGCCCTATAAGGGCTTCATGATACTCTCTGGGTACAAAAATTTGATGGACATATGATAAACCATGGAACAGAAAGAACACCTTTGTTAAATTAATCCTGTGTTACTAAACCACAGGATTTTGCTAAACTGAGAATCCGAAGATGATACTGCTTTGCTACTCTAAGTAGTTCTACAATTGTGTAATGGAAATATAGTAACAAAAATGTGTAACGTCATACATTGAAGTCCTTCCATTATCCAGTATTTTTAAGGTAAAAAATATATTTGAAATTACATAACAGTTATATTTCTCTACAGGGCAGCGAACATTTCACCAAATGTTTTAGTGACTAGAGATAGACCGTTGGCAGGATTTTAGGCTGTCTGTCTAAGCCTGTAAAAGTAGTAATCAAACACTGTAAAAAAATAATAATTTCCTGTGAAGGCATTCCACATCTCTTAAGGAGAGGAGCACTTTGTAGTTCCCATTTACAGTACACTATTTATTCTAATGAGAGGTCAGCAGGACTATTCGTGCTTTGCTGGATCACATACAGCACCTTGGGCTATGTTTTAGTCAATAAGGAAACATTTTTTCAACAGCTGGATTTATGTTCTGTTTAACTCTATCACAACTTTGGTATGAACAATTTACATTTGCAGATAGACATAAACAAGAATAAGTGCGGGGGAATAATAATAAAATAATCTCAACATTTAAGTGCTTCCAACAAAATCTGAGTTTTGAGTCTGACTTTAAGAAGGCAAGAAGTCTGCAAAAAAAGACAGACGCTAAATTTTCCATGCAGGGCACTGAAAATCTGCCTCCTTTGTTATATTGATTTGAATGCAGCTTTTGCATTTTCAGTTTAGGCTGATATTACAACAATGTTCATGGTGATGGGAAAGCAGTGCACATGTACTCGGCAATGTATAACAACAAGACTGCTTAGGGTCAGCAAGAATTTACCTAGTGAAACTCTGGTCTGTCCTGGCATGGTCTTTCATGGACATAAAAAGTATTCTTACTGTGCTGGAAACCAGAAAAGAGATTTAACACCTTACGGTGACTGCATAGTCTTGGGGTTCACATCTGATCGCTGGAGGGTAGTGGGCAGCGTTTTTAACCTCTGGTGCTCGTACATAGTTACCGATGCTGTTAGCGACGCACTGGGCAGAGAGGTGCGCCGAGGGGGACAACCTGCCCTGGCACCTCTGGCTGCGGGCGGGATCCCGGGGAAAGAGGGGACCGGCACCTGCCGGCCGCCGGGACAGGATCGCGTCTTCTCCGCGGCGCCGCGGGCCTCCTGCGCACCGCCAGCCGCCGGCAACGGCCCAGAGCCGCCACCTGCGACCCGCCCCCCGCCTCACGGCCGCGCCCGGCCCCGCGGGGCGCCGGGGCGGAGCAGGGCCCGCCCCGCCGAGCCGACGGCAAAGTTGTGCCGCCCGGTCGGACCGCCGCCGCTCACGCCGTTGCGTCCCGTCCCGCGCCCCCGGCCGATGGATCCCGAGGCGGCGGGGGACGAGCTGTCCCGCCTGCGCACCCTCTTCCTGGCCTGCGACACCAGCGGTTCGGGCCGCATCGAGCGGGAGGACTTCGCGGCCCTCTGCGCCGAGCTGCGGATGAGGCCGGCGGAGGCCGAGGCCATCTTCCAGCGCCTCGACAGCGACCGCGACGGGGCCATCACCTTTTCGGAGTTCGCCCGCGGCTTCCGCGGCGCCACCCGACGGCCGCCCGGCGGCAGCGAGCCGGAGGGCGAGGAGGAGGCGGCGACGGTGTGGGCCGTCGCGGGGCTCGAGCAGCCGTGGAGGGACTTCGAAGTGCGGCTCGGGGACGAGGCGAGGTACATCCCCAGGTAAGGCCCGGGCCCGCCATCGCCGCCTCCCGCACCCCCTCGACCTTGGGGCGGCGTCGGCGGGGGGGGGGGCGGGCGCCCCTTGGGAGCGAGTCCCCGGCCGCGGGGTTGCCGAGGCTGAGCCTGCCCACGGGGCGCTTCGCGGCGGCAAAGAGCCCCTCCTGCCCCGCCGAGGAGGAGCAGCCCTCCCGACAGCGGCTGGCGCCGCTGCTGATGCAATACCCTGCTGGGGAACGGCCTCACCGGAGTTCAGCCTGACCCCTCGCCTGCCGCCCTTGCAGGTGTTTAGAGCTCTTTTCACATCTGCTTCCTGGTTTTGAGGGTTTCCAGCTCTGTTTTTGCAGCGTGCCGCCTCGGGCTCGCTTCCTCTCCGCTACTCTGCGAGGGACACGCGTGGGAAAATCAGGACGGTGAAACGCACGGGATTCATGCAGAGTGCTGCGAGCTCTGCATATGAGCCTTCTGCCCCTTCTGTCCCCCGACCAGCTCACGGCATCTTTCTTGCACCCTCAGCTTCCTTTACCACCTTTGCCTCCAGGTTAGCAGGCTTCATAAATACGGCTTTATTGAGGTGAGGACCTCACTCAAGTTCCTGGGAACTTTTGCTCTCGGTGGCAGTGGAGACAATTGATGGTAGCTTGATTTGGGATTAAACCTGATTACCACAGCTCCGTCAGTACTGAGCTCGTTCCAGTTTGCAGTGGCGCGTTTTTGGTGATTTGCAGAAATTTGCCTGAAACCTGAGGTGCTCAAAGTTAATACGAGAGTGTTGGCTCTAAAAAGTACAGAGTGATTCTGCTTTGTTTAAAAATTGTAATTTTAATCTGGAAAACAAGCAGTCTTAGTTTACGGGTTTAGCAGATAGTTAAGCGGCAGTTAAAAGAATACATACATGAATATATCCAGACAAACTGTCAAGTTGCAGCAGGTCCTTGGCTGTGAGGTACACACACAATCTAGTAAAAAGCCTGTTAGTTTCTGTGTAACTTACGTAACAATAGAGTGGAATGTGCAGTTTGTTTTTTACAGGAGCACGTATCAAATCATTGGGAAATTTTTATCATACCAGCCTCCATATGCTGCACCTTAAATTCTTATCTACCCCAGTAATTATAGCCAATTTAAAAAATGCGTTTAGATTGTGAGCTGAAAAGTTTCTTTGGAAAAAATTATCAGTCACTTAACCTGTTCCCGTATACAACTGGAGTCTGTTTTTCTTTCTGGACTGGAAAGGTAACACTGGTTAATCTTATTGGATTAATCTATTTCGGACAGATTAGTAAATTTATACAGGTCTTTCTTGCCTAGTTCATGACGTCTTCCTTGGTACACATTTGCTTTCTACAGAAAGAGAAGAACAAAACAACAGGCTGTTTGAAAATTTGCAGAAGCATTTTGTAACTTGACCTAAAGCCAGACAGAAACTCAATATATGGAAAAAATCAGACTCATGAACAATGATGGCTTGTGAAAGTGTCTGTCTCCTTTTGGTAATAAGCCTATCTCAGTGTCTTGGTTAGGATGCTTGCAGCAGCAGTTTGAATGAAGTCCAATTGTTTGACTAAGAGGGTAGTAGGAGGGAAGGGGAACACCTTTCATTGGCTTAACCATGCAGAAATGTCCTTCAGTTTTGTTAAATTCATGGTGACACATTAATGTAATTTGTGTTATGATTCTTATACATTGAAATTGCAAACAGAACTAAATTTTGACAGTTAAATACATGCTGTATCAGGAGGACAGTAATTTGATGTAAATGCTTCCTATTCATATTTGGCTTTATAAACAGCTTTGGACATTCTTGGTACTTGGTTGTACGTATTAGATGAGTGCCAACATCACATGAAGAACAGTGTGCCCTTTGTTTTCTTCTTTCTCTTTCCTGTCCTGGAGTGCTAGAAGCAGATCTGTGTTACAGCTCAATGTTTTTCCATTTGTGGCCTGCATCTTTTTTTTTTGTTGAAAAGTATCTGCAAATTTTTTTCTAACGTGAGTAGTCCCACTAGACTCATTAGGACTGCTTGTGTTAAGTAATGGGTACATTAGAAGTGTTTGACGTCTGGGCATAGGTTAGATTTGAAGCAACAGAATATAAGAAAACCACAGAAAGTACAAGCTAGTACTTCCAGAAAGTTATTTCTCTCTTTCTTTTTTTTTTTTTTTTTCCGTTTCAGTTTTTTTTAGGGAAAGACAATATTTTGAAAAACAGACCTAGCTTGGAACACATCTGCATCCTCAGTACTATAAAACAGATGGTGTCCTCCCATTGTGGTTTATTACTCTTCATACGTTTGCTGTGACATTGTCATTGAAAACTATAAGAAAAGTAATTAGGAAGAAGAAACTCCTTAAAATCAGTTGACTGAAGTTAGTTGTCCATATTTTTTATCTTGATCCTGTGTATATTTTATCTCGATTGTTTTGGGTTTCAGTCTCTCAAGGTGCCGTGCCTTCTGGCCCCAATCTAGCAGAACACTGGCACTTGTGCTTTGTTACTATTGTGGTTCATACAGAGAGAAACGAGGTGTAGGAGAGTGAAGTCTGAGACAAAACCAGGGCTGAAGTCAGGATGGTCCCCGTCATTCCTGAGCTTGATTGAGTGCCCATGGAAATCAAGGGGAAATTTTTCACTGATACCGATACACATGGTTCAGACTCTGTTTCACCAGCTGAGCTTTTGAGAGCCATATATAAGCCTTCATAATGAGGTGTGAAACCCTGTAGCAGATCAGTGTCCTAACCCAGTCCACAAGTAGCAGATACGAGATGCAACCTTGTTTACTGCCAGGTACTGCCTCATTCCAGGTTCTAAAATAAGTGTACAGTAAAATAAGAGTATTTTCAATTTAGGTAATTTTAAAAAAGATAGTTTTATTATGCGAAGGATCCCACCTCTCTGTAGTTTGAAGTTTCAGTTGCACAGTTCTTTTAGTTTAAAATATCCAGTCCGTACTGGATTGTTATTGTGTTGTGATTGTTATCAGTTGCAATTAAACAAGAAGAGTAACATCAAAGAGTTTCTTTTCATCCTTGCTCCTCTTCTTGCCATCTGAACAGAATTTTGGGACTAAATGCAGTTACACTTCTTGGTAAGGTGGTCACTGTGAGACAAAATATTGTTTGCCTTAGTCTTTACAGTGGACAGTTGTGCCTCTAGTACAAGAAAAGTTGGAAGCCTTTCCAGTCTGATCTAATACAATGCATGAAGACAGATTTTAGTGGAATACGTAAAGCATTGTATTTTTTATTTATTTATTTTTTTTTTTGGCATTCAGTTAATTTAAAATGCAGGTACCCTTCTATGTTATATCTTGTCAGGTATACTGACTAATAAAGAAGATTGTAGTGCCTTTGGTTTATACGTAGTGAATTGCCAACTGGAGTATACTTATGTGAGCCAGTGGTACAGGAGTTAAGAAACTTACCTATTTGGTGGTCCAGACAGTGAGTGCTCCAGTCTATTGCGCACACTGTAAGAGTTTAGCCCTTGGCTATGTTACTGGGTTTTGCATTCCTTTTAACTATGTGGCCAACCTTATATCTGTTTGGATTTCAGTGGTAAGAGCGAAAGGTTCCTGCTGCACTCCTAATAGGCATGTGTTCCTTTAAACATGTGGGAAAATCTTCTAATGGCAGTACTTTTCCATTTCCCAAATTGAACCAAGGATGATCCAACATTCCTTGAAACCTCAAAAGAAAACCTGTACTTACGAATGCTATGACAGTTGTTTGTGTCTGTAAATTACAGGCAAAAAAACTTCCCTTAAAATGGATTTTGAAATTTTAATGTCAAAGACCTTCAATTAGAAAAATGGAGTTGGGACTGTGTGTGCTGTGTGTGTTCTTGTGTAGGCAATTTTTCTGTAATATTTGGCAAATAGGATAATCTGATTGGAAAATGAGTTAAATTAATTTGAGCGTGAATGGGTGGATGAATATGGAGAAGAAAGTTTGTATCCCTATTTCAAGCTAAATTCTTCTGCTTCTGAGAGTCCTCATACTTAATTGCTCTGTATTTTAGTCTTGGGGTTTGTCTTGTGTGCCTTGTACTTTGGGTCAAGCTGACTGTTGATTGTATTCCAATTTCAGCGCTGTCAGACTGAGATTTTATGTGTTGTACAATTCCAAGGTCTCATAATGTGATTATGGTAATGGTTCTCTCACGATCCTGTCGTCTGGAGCTGTATAGAAAATGTGGATCTGGGGGACGTGATAAAATGAAAAAATAGTTCTGGTTTTAACATGAGCTACTTAGACTGCAAAGACAGGCAATGCTCTTGGGATATACTGCTGTGCTGCAGCAAAGGAGAGGGGGTCTGCTGCATAAAAAAATGTCCAAAACCTGACTTGCTTTTGCCGTCACGAGCCAGGATGGATTTTTGCCAAGGTCAATACAGAGCACAGCATCAACTCTTGTCAGGAGTTTGTTTTTACTTCCAAGAGATGATAAGCCATGATGTCAGCACTGGAGGGATTTCTTTGGAAGTCAAAGTGTGTTCCCTAGAGAGAGAATAAAAGGCAAATCCTGAAGAAAAACAAATGCTGGGTCTGCTGTTGTCAACAGTGCTGGAGAGGGGATTTCTGCTGTAAGAATGATTTCTTACCTTTTACTACGTCTCATGGTAGAGGTTTGACAAATGCGTGTTGCTGGAAGTGCGATGGATAGTTTTCCGGAGAAGGCTTTCTGAGCTACCTTAGGTTTTACTGCTCTTCTGGTTTTGCTTTAATGGGTACAGCATCTGCGTCAAATAACTGTAGCATTTTTTTCCTATTACTTTCATGTCACGCTGTCATTTATCATAACATTATCCTTTGGAGTGTTCTCCTTTTCCACAGATTGTCATTCCCTCCCTGTCCCACAGTCTTTTCCACTCCTGCTCCACTGGTTCCAAATCAGAATTCTGTCTTTAGGAAGGGAACAGTTTTTATTCCTTGTAAACATTAAAAATCCCATTCCTGGGATCAGACCTTGGCCAGGCTCTCTCATCTGGGGATTGCAGATTTGTTCATATTCCTTTAATGAAGCCTGTTTCTTAAGGGGCAGATACAGAACATGAAAAAGTAGTATTAAAAAAGCCCCGTAGTGCTTCAGGTTGAGAAATATCTTGAATTTTACACCATGTTAATGTGTCATATAATCTGTTTTTTCCTTAGGGCACTTAATGTAGGGGAAAGTGCTAGGCACTCATCTGTAATGAAAGTAGGTTCTTTCTAGTTTGAAATGGATTTGGTTAATCTTTTCTGTTGGCTGAAATGATGACATATCCAAGGCGTCTGCTTTTCAGAAAAAGGTATTTCTTTATCTCTTGGTGGCACACATAGGCTGTTGGTCTCCAGTGTAAGGATAATCATCAGATGCTTAATGCTTGATCCTTCTCTTCCTTCAGCCACCTAGCTCAGACCTTCCTGACTCAGACAGCCTTGTACATCAGGCCCATACCAGAAAGAGCTGCTACATCTGATGAGAATGATTTTAAAAGCTCACCTGCTCTGGGAAGAGGCCACTGAAGTAGTGTTCTAAAACTTAGGAATGGGAGCATATTTCAGTGTGAAAACAAGTTTAAATGTAGTAGTGATTAATTTCACTTTTATCTGCACATACGAAAATAGAAACTATCTCTTTCCAGTGCTTGAAAGTTTTATGGGTCAAGAAAAGAAATAGAAAGTGTTTGGGGACATTAAGTCTGAAGGTAAGAACATGAATTAAGAAAGAAGTGAAGACAGAGGTCAGTGATTGTCAAGAGATGGTGTTGACAAAGATACGAATGTGTACAGAAGGACCTACAAAAACAGTCCTGCTGGGAGACGCTTTGCTCTGGTTTTCTTACCTCTTGAGACAACCCTTGCCCAGCTGAGCCTGACAGCCCATGGGCAGCTCCTGCCTAAGTGAGCTTTTACTTTGTTTTGCTGCTTTGTGCTCCCTAGAGTGCTAGGTGCAATAAAAGTGCTGATCACCTTGCCAGTCTCCACCTTTCTGAAGCAGACCCAGGTAATCATACGTAATGTAGCAACAGAAGAAACACTGAATCTTTACCATGTGAATGAGGGAAGGTGATACTATAACATCTTCGATATCCTCCAGTTTTCTGCTAGCTTATTGTGTGTTGGTATATCTGTGTTGGAAAACTATACTGAAAATACTGCCCTTGGGGTCAGACTAAGGGGCCCATGTAACGTAGCATCCTCCCTGGCAGCTACATAGGAACACATGTAAAATACTGAGCAACTGTAGAGTTGGTTCTTCTTTGATAAATTCTCTAGCTCCCTCTGAGCTACATTCAGAGCATGGATCATTCGGCAGATGGTCACTGTATATTCAGGAAACCAGAATAATACTATGAATTTATATGAATTAGCATAGCTCTGTGAGTTAAATGAAAGTATGCCATTTAATATAATCTAAATATCTGATTAATACCAGTGGTTTTTTTTTTTTTTTTTCTTTTCTTTTTTTTTCCCACCCCCTCTCCCTTCTGCTTTTCCTGTATTCTATCATGGTATTTTAATTCTATTTACACATTGTGTTATCATCAGGGCAGGATTATTATCTTTCTGCAATTCTCTCAGGAATTCTCTGAAACCATGTGAATATAGTAACTTAAGTTAACTCTTCTGTGAAGTTGTGCAAATATTGACTAATTATACTTACTAAATACTAATTTTACAGACAGCTTACTTTATAAAGCCTTTAAGGTGAGGGAAGGTAAAGACAGAGCTTTCCAGAACACTGTACCTATTTGGGTACTAGTGTTTTGTGTCTGTACTTTGTAGAAGCTATAGAAAGAGTTGTATGGTAGAGAGTGTAACCATGGGGCCAGAAGGTCCGAAGTGACAGTTTCTTTCATATTGTGTATCAAAAAATGCTCTTTCTATGCATTAGTATTTGTGAAAGTCTACAGTTGTGTTAGTGTGGAATTTAAAGGGGTGCATCTAAATCCATTTAACAGTGATACCAGGTTTTAAAGGAAGACCAGTTTTGAAGAGCAAACATGATAATTTCTGTTGAATTTTGCTAAAACTGAAGAAAAAGCATTCTAGTTGCCTTTTTGTCCACTATAAGTATAGACTTCAGGGTTCAGAAGTCAGCTTGGTGAAATCCATTTGTGAAATCTTCCTTTATACATACTTTTGAATAACTAATGCATCTGCAGAAAGAAATAGCATGTATTGTAGGGGAACTGAAGACAGATAAAGAAATTGGTCAATACTCGTTGAAACTAACCTGTTGTGCTGCAGTGGTGTCACTGATATTTTCCAAAGCATGTAAGAAAAGAGGAATGATTGAAAGATGGAAGGATGCAATACAGAACAATTCCTCTCATAATGATCAAATACTTACTTGCATGTTGATAGAGAGTGTCTATAGCTGCATACTTCTAAGCGCCCGTGTATCTATAAAATATTACCACAGTATGCTTGCTGCTAATTCATTGTAGATGCTGGAAGTAACTGAAATCAATAGCAGTCTTCTGAATTCATGAAAGTTCTTCTTGCTTAATATGTGATTAAGCAGTCTGGTTTGTTTTTGTTGTTGCTGTTGCAGTAGTTGTTGAGTCATGTTTTTAATTAAGACTTCCCATAAAGATGCCATAGAAGGACTCAGGTAAGTGTCACTCAGAATTTCAGTGACAAATTTGATCTAGAAAAGCCCTCCAGACCCTTTCCAGGATCCTGCAAGGTTGTGGTTGTATGGGTATTGTTTTGCTTCTTAAGCCTAAGTACTGATTTATAAAACTGAGTAACTGAGAAATTTTGAATCCATCTGGATGGTAGC
This sequence comes from Todiramphus chloris collaris, assembly GCA_025345505.1. NCBI lineage: Eukaryota > Metazoa > Chordata > Aves > Coraciiformes > Alcedinidae > Todiramphus > Todiramphus chloris. The sequence continues at coordinate 26,623,878 of JANVCC010010406.1, read as the reverse complement.
TGGTCACTGGTCTAAGGATGAATAATAAATACAAAGAGATTTTTTTATCACAGGGGGAGAATAAACTCTCACAGTATACTATTTTGTGCTTCTGACTACAGTGTCTTAAAGCAGACTTAGCTGTATGGCAGAGGCTCAGCAGCACAGAGATACTGATTTCTGTGTCAGTTTTGGTATGTGCCTTTTCATACACTTCGAGAAGAAGCTGCAAGAGGGAGTAACCATGTCACCTGTAAAGACAACAAAAGTTACAGAGATACAGTACAATATTCCCTTTCTGTAAATAGAATGAAAGTTGCAGAAATATGTTACAATATTCCACTACAAATGTCTTCTGCTCCTGGCAGAAAACACAGTAAGCAAAGGCCAGACTAATTGTTTGATTCTCTACTCTCATCAGTGTAAGACACTGTACCTTCAGTTTTGCTACTCCATTAATAATCTGTATGGTAGGAGGCCTCTGGTATTAACATTATGCATGTGCTATTTTTGAACACAGGATTTGTTGTACAGTTTGAGGTACAGTGTAATTCTGTTGATGGAGATTCATTTCATTTAAAGACTAATTAATCCTGCACAAGATGGGGTGAGAAAGATGGAGTACCAACACAATGCTATAATCTTTTGAAAAAAGTTATGTAGGTCCTTAAAGATCTAGCCCTAATTCAGTGACCTGTGGTTTGGAAGAGCATCAGGAAAACGTTTGTTCACATAACAAATATTTTATGCTAGCATCAAGTAACAATTTTCCTACTGTTTGCTTGCTTAGAAAACAAGGTTATTAGTAGGCATGTTGTTGGTGAAATTTAAAGTAAATGTAAAAAAACCCCAGAAAATACCAGAACACAGATTTCATGTTTGTATGTTGTATTTCTAAGAATCCTATATATTCACCTAGATTGTGCTGAATTTATCTGCCTTGGAAAATTGATTAACTCTGTCCATCTTGCCTATTTTATAGGTAACTTGTTTAAAGGACTGTGTGTATATTCATGCTGTTTGAAGAATTGATATTCTTCAGCAGCTAATTCTGGATATGCACAGTGTCTGCTTCTATATAAAATTTGTAACTATTCTGGAATACTTTATTAGCTCTTTTGGTGATCAGTTTACAGCTCTGAAGGACTAATGCTGAAGTGCTAGGCACTCATGAAATGCAGCATATATTAATAGCTCTTAGTCCAACTATCAAAAATAAATAGAACTTCAAACAGAAAGACTGTGGAGGGGCTGCATTTTGTTATGTCTGAACTACAAGCAGGCTTGAGGTTCAAGCCCATGCATTGTTAATGGACACATGGTAGGAATTCTGTAAATGGTAACACCTTGAGACACTGAACTTGTTTGTCTAGCTGTGTATAATCAGCGGACAAACAGTAAATCAGTGGAAATCAATGTCCAAATGCTACAAATCTGCTGTACACTTGCAATTTAATTCATAGAATCATAGAATAGCTTCAGCTGGAAGAGACCTTCATGAGCATCAATGCCAACCCAACTCGTAGCCATATCAAAAACCACTAAACTATGTCCCTAAGCACGTCTACCTGTCTCTTAAACACCTCCAGGGATGGTGACTCCACCACCTCCCTGGGCAGGCCATTCCAATGCCTGACAACCCTTTCCCTAAAGAAATGCTTCCTAATATCCAGCCTAAACCTCCCCTGCTTCAACTTCAGGCCATTTCCTCTTGTTCTGTTGCTTGTCACCAGGGAGAACAGGCCAACTCCCGCCTTGCTACAACTTCCCTTCAGGTAGTTGTAGAGGGCAATAAGGTCTCCCCTCAGCCTTCTTAAGGCTAAACAGCCCCAGATCCTTCAGCCTTTCCTCATAAGACACATGCTCCAAACCCTTTACTAGCTTTGTAGCCCACCTCTGTACCCTCTCCAGCACCTCAACGTCCTACTTGTAGAGAGACATCTAGGAACCCAAACCTCAGAGTTACTTTGTGATACACATTACTATTAGAGCCATTCCAAAACTGTGTTGTGCAGTAAAGCCTTTAGTGAACAAATCTTGCATTTGTCTGTTTTTTGTTTTTTTTTTCCTAGTTTCAGTATTTCTGATGATGCTGATAATGTCAGTTGTTTTATTGCAAAGATGTTGCTAGGAAAAATGTCCTTATCATTTCTTTAAATGTGAAATACTAATTGAGTAAACATACTTTTGGGGAGTAAACATACTTATGGGGAGTTCTTTAATGATACATTATTTAGAAATACTTTGTAACATCTAATGATCACATAAATGTACATACATTGAAAGATATTCAGAGCATTGCATTACATTTAACATAACTTCTGGAAATAATGAATACAGTTAAAGCACTGACCTTTGTAAAGGAAACCCTTTGCAAGACAGAAACATATATGTACATAGAAATGCCCCTGACATCAGTAAATCTATATTTCTTGTTCTTCTGGTTTGTTTCTGTATGTTGAAATGAATGTTAACATTTCAACTGGAAACAGATTTTATGGTGTCCTGAAATACTTCATTATTTTAAAACAGGAATCTGAGCAGTAGTAGCAATTATGGTACCATTGTAATAAAAGAAGTTACACCCTGAGTGGGAAATCACACAGAAGAAGAGTGCTGCAATGTTGATAGCTGCTTCAACAACTCTGGAATTGCTTCAAGTGGGAAAAAATTGCAGAGAATATTCACTGATTGTTGATATCATGCATACGGGGAAGGTATTAAATAGCACCATTTCCATAGTAGATGGGAAAACATCACCTGTCTAATGAGGAGGATCTTTGAATCAGAGTTTAAGCTTTCATTTAACAACAGAGTTGCTAATAATCAGAGTTAAAGCTTTCCTCTAATTTTTAAGTTCTTGAATAGCTATTCATGTTCTGGCATGTAGTCTAGGTGACAATCAACCTCATTTGTTCAAAGTTTGTATCTAACTTGCTAAATTTTAAGAATACCCAAAAAGAGGAATATCTTACTTTGTAGTACATTTTTCAAGCCTGTTACAGAACATTGTTCCAAGTAAGTGCATTAAAATGGCATCTCTCTTTTTCAGACAAGACCAGGTCAGTGTTCTGTATCAGAACATACACTTAGTGGAACCAAGGTTAATCCAGCCATATGAACATGTCATTAAGAACTTCATCCGAGAGATCAAACTACAAAGCACAGAGATGGAAACTTTGGCCATTGCGGTAAAAAGGTATAGTGCTTTGTGTTTCTAGTTTGGTTATGCAGTTACATTTTTCTTTTGTCACACTGTAGGGCTAAACTACTGGGGGTTAATGGCAAAATACATCACGCAGATATTTCCATAAACTGATTTCAGAGGTTCGTTTATGTGCACATACATGTGCATAAACACATATAGCAGCTTGCAAATGATTCCCTGTTCGTATTTTGGATAAGCCATGGATCAAATTTTTGCATGCTCTGTTCTTATATTTAATGCCTTAAAACATTTTGCCTTCTCTTCTTTGTCTGCAACTTTGCGTTTTACCATGCACACCCATTAAACTTTCATTTTAGAAATTGTGTTTTTGCTTCTTCAGCTTTAGGGAGTGTATTTACCAGCTGTAACTACCTGACATTTGAAATCTCACGTCATTATTCACAAAACCAAACAATAGCTCAGGACAGGGATCTGTATGTTTGGGTGATGGCAAGTTGCTGTAGTTATCCTTTTGAAGTCTCTTTGTAGGATATCCAGAGGGGCCTTTTACCTCTGTAACATAATTTTCAAACTGCAGATGTGATGTATTTTGTACTAATCATCAGCCGTCAGCTGTTATTTAAAATCTGTTTTGTGTGTATCTTCAAATTAATTTGTGATTTTGGTTCCCAACCATACCAGTTTCATGGTCTGGGTAGTGTTAACTGTTTCCATGTCCATCTGTCTAATTTGTTTCAGCTGAGGTAGGCAGATGAGTTTTTCACAACATTTCTGTCAAGCCAGAGGGAAATTCCTAAAGGAGTATTTACTTTTAAATTTTAGAGCTCAGGATAAAGCAGCAGTTCAGCTCAGTGAGCTGGAGGAGGAGATGGAACAACGGATACAGGCTGCAGAACATAAAGCTAAAAAGGAAGTGAGTACTTTGCTTTTACAGAATTTCATAATGGCCAAACTCTCGATGGTTTTAAACAGAACTGGTGGACAGGCGTGTTTTTGATCCTGATAGACTGACTCAAAGCTGACAAAGGCAAGGCCTAGATGAAAAGAAGCCACCCATGAGGTGGAAAAGGTGTTCTTTTAGTGCTTTCCCAAAGAGGAATAGCTGCTTAGATGTTATTAACCAAGAAAGTAAGTCTTTTTTTCTTTGAGAATATACTAGCCTAGGGGATTTTATTTCTGAGACCAGTGTTGGAAACAGATTGGAGAAAATGACATTTCGCTATCAAAGAATGGAATCTACTTCTCCTACTAGATGAATTTATGTAGAAATTAGTTCCTAGATCATTTGTTTCTAATTTGTATACATCTGCCCAGAGCTGTGATCTTTCTTTGCCCCATTCTATCCTGCAACAATTTTAGAGAGTTGCAGACATAAGAGATGGTAATAGTGATGGCAATATGTGAGGGCCTGGACCTCCCGAAGTTGACAGGAGATTCTGTTTCAACATGCTCAAGTTTTAGCCGTTGTTTGAACCAGCTTGCAGTCCTGATGGAGAAGTACAAGAATCTTCTTCCTCTTACCCACTGAAAGATAGATTAGAGCCATATGTGGCTTTGTATTTCTAAGCAGAAGGTGGTACAGTAAAACCACCCTACCTGTGTTGTCTGCTTCAGGTCAGACTGTTACTAAATTCACATAAGATAAACCTAATTTTGTAATATGCATATGAATAACAGTTTGTGAAGGTGTTCTAATGTGGCATAAGAAATGTATTCATTAAAACGTATACTGTGGGCATAATTATTGCTTTGTAGGCAACACAGTATACTGAGCATCTTTATATTTGGTATGATTTCTTTCACCAAAGTGTTTGCTGAATCAGAAGACACTAAATGCAGTCTGACAACTTGCTGATTTTAAATAGTTCATGATAATTGATCTTTAAAGGTAAATGATACTCTGATAGATTTGCTTCAAGCAGCATCTTTTTCTATACAAGAGGAAGTGCTTCTACCAAACCATAAGTCAGTTGTTTTCCTAGAAAGAAAATATGATGACAAAACCCCCCAATAAAGTTAGATACCACCACAGCAAAAAAAGTGTATCCTAATAGGTTTAACTAATGGTAATAGAAATTTCAGAGGAGAAAACCTATTTCCATTTCCGGAGTCACTAAGCATTTATGTTTAGAAAACAAATACATTCGCTCTGGAAAATTTCTGTTCTGCCAAAATTAGTGAATCACTGAAAAAAGCCTTTCAGACTCTTTCACTGCTGTGAAAAGAGGACTAGGATGTGTGTGTATTCTCTCACTCTGAGAATATCCACAGTTATGTACTAGCATTACGTATAAATGTGTCTGCAGTGTATTATTCACATCGAGTCTGTGTTCCTCATTCTGAAAAGTCCTGAAAAGTTGCATGGGTTATGATTTCACTGTTCACAGCTCACTCTAGGTATGAAAGATGGGCTATTACTTGTTTCTTACAGTGCTCTTTTCATTTTCACTCCTGAATGTTCCCCTCAGCTCATAGCTCCACCTACTTCACCTACTGACACGCCCTGAGAGTAAATGTAAGATATTTACTTTGTGGGATTGTACGAAACCATTAATCTTAATGCCTGTATTCAAGGCTATTGTTTGTCAATGATCTCACTCATGCCATAGTGACACCTGTCTGTATTTTGTTTCTTCAAGGGAAGCAAATAGTTACCAAACAATACTTAGGAGCCCTATATAGCTGACAACAGTAAGAAAAACTTAAGTTGATTATTATTTACACACGGATTATCATTTAACACACGGATGTCAGCATCACCTACAGGAAAACACTGAATTCTCAGCCAAGTCCTTGTCTGTCTTTTACTGTATGAAAACTCAGCCTGTCTCATTGTCACTCACATAAAACTGCTGCATTCTGGTTTCTTGTGCTGTGAAACTGTTCACTGAAATCCCTGTAGAGTGACTGGAACGAGTTAAATGCATACTCATATACAGTATGTGAAACATACTATTCTTCTCATTGTAATATCCGTTCGAAATCTCGGTTTTGATTAAAATAGAATTCAGAATAGTGTACCTGTATTGATACTCAGACCAAGTACCGTATGAATCCAAAGATGCTGTCTTCAGCATACCTTTCACTGAACATGGGCCTGTAACACTTGCAAGCAAAAAAAAATTAAAAGAAAACCAGAAATAAGTAACTGATAGTGGCCCAGTAATGCTTTTACTAGCAGATTGTATTCCAAGCCATAGAAAACTGTTTTGAAAAAAGCATGTATTGTCCTGGTTTTTTTGCAGTTGTATATGTATACATCTGTGTGTGTGCAATACACACCTGAATGTATGTACAAATAAAATATGAACGCTGCTCTCAGTTTTTTTTTTTTTTAAAAACACTGAGAATGCTAAGCACAGGAGACTATTACATGAATAACAAATACCAAATTGGCCCATGTCTTTGCTTTCACTGTACCATTTTATTTCTGTGAATATTTTACAAGTGGACTACAATTATGGAATAAAAATCTGTGGATCTTAAGAAAAGGGCAGGCTAACATAATGGCAAGACAAAATTACATGTATTAGGGGGAAAGTTTGTGGATTCCAAATGGGTGAATGCATTTTTTTAATAAACATTTGAAACCTGTATCAACTTTTAATGAGATTAAAAATACTGCAGGAGAAGCGAAAAGCTGAAGAAGCACTAAATGAGCTGAAGCGCCAGTATGATACTGAAGTTGGGGATCTTCAGGTGACGATAAAAAAACTTAAAAAGGTGAGTTGAAGTCATGATGAGAGTTTTTAAAGTTTTAAGAGATGCTAACCTTATGAAGTGCCTTCCCCAAGATGGATAAACATAGTTGTGGCTTTTTTTGGTGTATTTAATGTGCATTAGTAAATGGCCGTTAAATTAATTCTGTGTAATTTACTAAAAGGAAAAAGGGACCAACTGCTAGCCAAATTCTGTTGCTGAATAATTTTCTAGGTCCATCAAGTTGCTAACACTGCAATTACCTGGTCTTGTATTTGATACATTAGAAATAGTCTAATATATTGCCTCTAAGTATTTGTAATTTACAGATTTAGATGAAACTAGCAACCCAAATACAGTAATTTACAGTAATATAGTACCTTTTAGCAGCTAGTGCATTTCTCTCAAAAATTAATGGTAGAGGTAGGTTTAGGCTGTAATTTTAAACTAAAATTAGTGGTGGAACTAGTCTGAACCTAACTCCCACCTGTTCTTTTCATTTGATACCTAAGCATAATGTAAAATCTCAAATATGCGTATTTTATTTAGGTTATTTTGTTATTATAAATTTTATATATATTAATTTATTTATATATTATATATTATATATTTGTTATTAAAACCCTTATATTATATATAAAGGTTTTAATTTTGGTATAAGTTTTTACCAGAATTACAGTGACTAATGAAGATAACGTTTTTGTTCCTTCATATTTAATTGAACTTAAAAGAGCATTGATAGAAATGGAAATTTCTCACAAGAAACACGAGGGCTTTTGGTAGAAGCGCTACACAGATGAGGTAGCATATAATTATATTTTTTTTTTACATTAGTGGGAATACACCTGTTTATATCTTCTCAATAGCTGGCTTCCTGTCACTAGCTATTCATATTCAACACCTACAGAGTGCAAAATGCTCATTATACATTTTTCAGTATTGATGTAAAAAACTGTATGGAAAGCCAGTAATCTTTTGAGTAATGCTGCCTACTCACACAGTTGGGAAGACTCTGGATTTTAAAAACTTCAATAGCTCTAAAACATTTTAGGGTTTATTTAATATGATTTCCATTACTTTTTATGTACTTGAAACAGAACAATCAATAACATACAGTAACTGTGCATTTTTTGTAACCTAGCTGGAGGAGCAATCCAAAAACATAAATCACAGGGAAGATGTGGTTGAATTGAAAAAAAGAATACATGATATGTTGCTGGTAAGAGATAATTATCATTAATATATCAATTTAGCCTCTGCAATACAGATTTTTAATTTTATTTTTTTTTTTACATTTAGTATTGGTAACTTTTAAAGTTATTGATAAGTGTATGAGGATCTTTAACTTGGGGAAAAAACCCTGTTCTGTATAAGTATTCTAGGTATAACTCATTCTGTAACTCATTCTGTAACATTCTGTAACTCTACTCTAGGTATAAGTCATTCTAGGTATAACATTTAAACATGGCTTGAGATGATATAGTCCTCTTTTTGATTTAGAGTTCTTTCATTTTCTCTCCCCCTCTATGCTCAGATTTTCTAGTGTTTAACTTTTATTTAATTTTGATAGTTTTTATTTTACCATTATAATATGCCAACATTTTATGCAGGTAGTTACAACAATTAACATCTAATATTTTCCTTTTTTTTTAAGGAAAATCAGAAACTTAAGAAAGATCTTCTAGAAGCACAGACAAATATAGCTTTTCTACAAAGTGAATTAGATAGCTTGAAAAGCGAGTATGCAGATCAGACTTTGAACACTGAGAGGTAAGATACTTCTACATGATAATAGTTTCACCAGGGAAAAACTCTGTTGTCTGATGTAGTTGTTATGTATATATTTGGTAACTGTTATTTTCTATATTTGCTGTAAACAAGAGGTACACATTTGATATAATGCAAAATATGGCATGATTACTGTTCACTTCTCTTGTCATGTTTCTGAAAGAGCAAATTCTGCGTATGATGTGAACTCTCATAACCTTGCAAGGAAGCCCATTGATTTTACTGGGACTTTACTTAGGAGCAAAATTTACAGCATCAGGCATTTTTTCCCTCTGTGGCTTTCACTCAGATGAATATCTGTACAAATATAAGGGACAATAGTTTTGAAAACCTTTCACATCAGTCTCAACCGTTTTTTTTTCTAAAGTGAATGAAGACTGCTTCTTAGGTATTCATTAAGAGGAGCATAAATGACAGCTTCTTTGTGTGGTTATCTACAGGTAATGCAAGTGGTGTTTCCAAGGAAAAGGAGGCAGTCCATGTGGTTGTGTTCTAGATCTTTTATTTTTCATTCACAATCTTTGTTGAGATATAATGGTAGAGATCAATGAAGTTACCAAGTGATTTTACTTTGTATAAAAATACTTTTAATGTATTTCAGCAGAAATGTAAACATAGAAAAACTGTATTCAGAAATACTGTGAAATGGTATCTTCTCCCCACTATATATTTCTCACCTCTTATATATGTTGACTGTTGAGTTTTGTCCTCTAGCAAAAGCAGTATTGGAAAAATAAGAAAGGATATCCTGTAATGTACAACTTGTTGGGGTTTTTTTGTCAGAGACCTTGAAATGATCCGAGAATATACTGAAGAGAGAGATCATCTGGAAAGACAAATTGAAATACTTCAGTAAGTTCTTAGTAATATAAGTTTTTGTGAACTTTTAATGAACTTTATTTGAATATGTTCAGGGATAAATGTTTTTGTATACAAAAGACTGGGATGAGATTTGAGAAAAAATACCAAGTAAAAGTACTGAAATGGCCTCAATTCTTAGAGAAGGCACTGTGTTCTACTCTCATAGAAAGTTCTATGCTACTAATTCTGCTATGTTACTGAGCCACTTCATTGTTTTTTCTTTCTTTTCTTAGCCTCACTGACTTTCATTTCTTTATGATAAGCTTAATGACATTTGAGTCTATCCATGCTATTGTAAAAATTATTACTTGGCTTCTTCTTTTATTGACTTGGCATCTCCAGTAACCCTCTGTCATATTCTCTGGAAAGTACTAAGTGTGTGCACTATTACACAAGGTGTGCACAGATTCTTGCTTTCAAGAAGGGCCACAATGAATAGTTTTTTAATATTTTTAGTTAATTTCGTTACCCTAAACAGAATATCAATCCTACTCTCTTTCAAGCAGCTGAATTACATCTGTCCTTAGAGTCTTCTCAGCAGTTCTTAAAGGGTAGTTGCTTTGTATTTCAGAAATGGCTGTACCAGTTTACTGTAGCTGCATTTAGTGGCCATTCCCAATGTCATTTTTCCCCTCAGCTGACCACCAGCCATGCTACAGAGGTGAAATGGGATTTCCTAGGCTGCTACTGGAGGCTAAACTTCACGGTGCTTTTTTCATACACAATCATTTGTCTAAGTAGACAACACATTTCTAGTTTCACTTTACTCTTTAGTGTTTATATAAAGAAAAACAAAAGGATTTTTGATATGTATTTGTTCAGTTTTTCTTTTTGATAAGTTACGTAATCCTGCAAGTTAAACTATGTTTCCTTGTTAGATCAGCTAATAGAAAACTACATGACAGCAATGATGGTTTAAGAAGTGCACTTGAAAATAGTTTCAGCAGGTACAACAGATCATTGGTATGTATTTATAATTTTCTTATTTTATAGTAGAAGGTTTAACAATTAATACACCACATGCACATTTGTTTGTACTTCAGTGGGTACTCAAAAAATTTAATTTTGTTTAGTGGGCACACTGTGGAAATACACTTGTGCAGTTATGTTTGATTTTATTTATGTTTTGTGAATTAATAAGAGTTTATTAAAAGAGCACAACAACTTCCTGAGGTGCTTTGGAAAGTAGTGATTTTTTTTAATATGCTATGGCCTAGTATATCTGATAAGGTGAATAAATCAGCAGTTTCTCTTGCACCAAAGGATATGTTTGTATTGTGTATATGGGAGTGCCCTAACACTTAAACCACACTTTTTCAGCACACTGCTTTCTTTTAGTAGCAAGATCTTAACCTACTTGAACTTTTGTCTGGGCAAGTCACTGGGAAAATGAATAGCAGGGACCTCAGTCAGACCCTTCTGGGCTATCCCAGCTGTACAGTGATCTGTTGTAACAGATATAACCTGTCATCCTCCAAACCAGAGAAAGAATGTTGCAAGAAATCTACTATATGCTGCCATTTTGCAATACTGGGAAACCTGTTAAACTCCAGAACTGAAGATCAGGCAAGCTGATTACAATAGTAATTCTGATGATGCCCACTTCATCACAACAAATTGGATGCTTACACTCTGTTCATCAAATTTATTATGCATTTTTTATGCATTTGTTGCAGCGGTTAGCAAACACCTCACCAGGAAGTACTATTTCTAGAAGCAGTCCTAAATGTAATGGTGGACAGTCTCCTTTACATCCACGGTATGACAGGTAAGCCAGGTTTGTTTTTATTAAGTTAAAAAAGATGAGGGCATCACATTTGTCTTAGCAGAGCAAATACTGTGAAAGAACAGAGTGAATAGTTCTGTCTGATTGAAAAGGAAAGTGTGAATGTAGCATATGATCTAAAGTATACTGAAGTCAATAGGAGTCTTTTCAATGACTTCAGATAGCTCAGGAAAAATCTTTTCAGTGCAAAGCATGAGTTTTTCCATTCTAGTTTGATCCTCCATCTCCTCTTCTTGTCTAAGAAAATCTAATGAGGATCTCTGTTAGCTAGCTTACTCAGTATATTTAGGGTGTTCTTGGTCATACCTTCAGACTGTAAGTCTGATTTTCCTTCCTTATCACAAAGCTATTAGGGCCTAATTCTTCAAAAGAGCAAACATCCTCATCTCACGCTGACATGCAAGGATAGTGAGTACACTTGATGTTAATGGGGTAAGAGCCACAGAGAACAGTAAGATACCTAAATGCAACTATCAGATGATCAGAGCTACTTCGGTTTTGTACTTAATGAATGCATGTCATTGATCAGAGCTTCCACAGGTCATTTCAGAGACTCTCAAATTCAACAGTCACTGGATCCAGCTTCAAGAGCCATGTACTATGTAGATCATGCTATGTTTTCACACTTCTTGTTTGTTTGTTTGTTTGTTTGTGTTTTTTTGTTTTTTTTTTTTTTCCTTGATTTTAAACATCTAGAACTTAGAGCAAAAATGTGGCAGGGATGCCATCCATATGGACCTGGACAGGCTTGAGGGGTGGGCCCATGCCAACCTCATGAAGTTCAGCAAGACCAAGTGCAAGGTCCTGCACCTGTGGTGGGACAATCCCAAGCACAAATACAGGCTGGGTGATGAGTGGATTGAGAGTAGCCCTGCAGAGGAGGATTGGGGGTGCTGGTTGATGAAGTGCTTAACATGAGCTGGCAATGTGCACTGGCAGCCCCAAAAACCAACTGCATCCTGGGCTGCATCAAAATATGTGTGCCCAGTGGTTGAGGAACATGATTCTGCCCCTGGTGAGACCCCACCTGGACTACTGCATCGAGCTTTGGAGCCCCCAACAACAGAATGACATGGATCTATTGGAGAAGGTCCAGAGGAGGACCACAAAGATGATCAGAGGGCTGCAGCACTTGTCCTGTGAGGATAGGCTGAGGAAGTTGGGTCTGCTCAGATTGAAGAAGAGAAGGTGCCAGGGAGATCTTATGGCAGCCTTTCAGTACTTGGAGTAGGCCTACAGGAGAGTTGTGAGGGACTTCTTATAAGGGCGTGTGGTGATAGGACAAGGGGCAATGGTTTTAAACTAGAGCAGAGTAGATTTAGATTAGATATTAGGAAGAAATTCTTTACTGTGAGGGTGTTGAGGCACTGGAAGTGGTTGCCCAGAGAAGTTGTGGATGCCTCATGCCTAGAAGTGTTTAAGATGAGGCTGGATGAGGTTTTGAGCCACCTGGCCTAGTAGGAGGTGTCCCTGCCCATGGAAATAGATAATCTTTAAAGTCCCTTCTAACTCAAGCCATTCTATGATTCTGTTACGATTCTATGATAAACAATCTGCTGTCATTTTCTGCCTTTGATGTCTTCATAGTATGTAATTTTCTGAATCTTTTTTAAACACCTACTTTTTCTGTGCATGAAAAAATAGACCTTCTAACTGAGACTTGAAAAGTCATCATCAAGAACATAGATTATATAATTTAATCTGTGTATCCTAAGAGTTACGGCTGAAAATAAAATTCTTCAGAAAGGCAAAATAGCCATTGACATATGTCTTAAACTGTATAGTTGTCCTTTCTAACTATAGACTATTCCAGAATGGCTCAGATTTTGTTGGGAAAAACAATTGTGGAATAATTTATCTTTTATTCCCCATCCATATTTTCATATTAGATCATCTCCGTGTGTGGATGAAGATTATGATTCTTTAGCCCTTTGTGATCCTATGCAAAGGATGAACTGTGAAGTTGACAGCTTACCTGAGAGCTGCTTTGACAGTGGTTTGTCTACACTGAGAGATTCAAATGAATATGATTCGGAAGTGGAATACAGGCATCAAAGGATTTTTCAAAGGTCACAGTGTATGCAAGAAAGCTTTGGTGGTGATGCTTCTGATACAGATGTACGTGGCAGACCTACTCCTTCTCTGAGAAGGACATTTGGTTGGAGACAAAATTAGTTTCCTCTTTTTAAAGTGAAATGGATCTTTGTCCATAGGCCAATTAAAGCTAAGTAATTGGGTTACATGCATTTAAAAAAGATTAGTGACAATTTTTTAAGAATGCATAAATAGTTACTTCTCTTTAAAATAAAATGTTTGGTTTGGCATTTTTTATAGATTTTTTTTAAGTAATAATATTTTGAAGTCGGTGTAGTTTTTGGTGGTTATTAAACAGCATGTAGACAGGAGTTAATTTTCTAATGTTTAAGAAGCAGATACTGTAGAAGTAAAATAGGTTTCTGTTGATCTTACTATGCTGTGTCAGTGAATGAAAAATCGTGCATACATTGATTTACATAGTAAGTCTCAGAATTTAGAAATGTAGGAAGGTGTTACTGTGTCCATTTTATTAGTAGTAAAATAAGGAGCTTTACTGGTGAGTACATAGCAAGACTAGTATCAAGAGCAGCAGAACAAGGATTTTTTAGAGCAGATCCTCTACTGTGCATTTAGTAGAGATCTTTAGTCTCTATTTGCTGTTGAAAATGCTATGAATAGTGTTGATTACAGTTGTGCTGTATTTAATTTTGCTTGAGTAGTAATAGCATGAAGACTAATGGCTTATAGGGAAAATCTTAATTTTTATAAAATAAGCTTTGAAATAAAGTATTTGTTTATTGTCATTATTTTTAAGATGAAATTTATCATAGAGGAATTAATTTGCTGTATCTGGAAACTGTACTGAAAGCATGTATGCCAAACAGCAAACACACTTAAAAGAATAAATGTAGGCTATAGTAAACAGCAAATGTGAATAAGAATAGAGTAATCTTGGTATATTGACTAGAATTGTACATCTCTGCTTGGTTATTTATCTGTTTAATTCAAACTGTTAAATGTTTTAATCAGTTTTAGCTGTACCTTTCCAAAATAGCATACCTTTGTCACTGGACCTAACACACAAGCTTGTACTTCCAGGTTCCAGAGATCAGGGATGAAGAAGCATACTGTCCTGGTAACAGCAGTACAGTATTAGACTGGAAGCCCTCACGACCAGTAAGCCGAAGCAGCTCAATTGCTTCAACAAGGAAATACATATCTGCTCTCACCAATCAGGTAACCAGTTCTTTAGGAAAAAAAAAGTGATAGAGAGGATATTTTTTTATCAGTTGAAATAGAGAGGTTCTTTTTATTTTCAGTCAGATGCAACTGAATGTACTCCAAAATACCCCAGTTCAGAGAAGGCTTACAAGATTGTTCTTGCTGGAGATGCAGCAGTGGGAAAATCCAGTTTCCTTACAAGACTTTGCAAGAATGAATTTCGAGGCAATACCAGTGCAACTCTGGGTATAGTTGTTCTTCTTAAAATACTAAAGTGAATTTCATTGCTGTTCTGCAGAAGCGGGTGAAAAGATTACTCTCTGTGATTGCTTGCTAGGGTTTCCTGAGTATAGACACATGCAGTTTCTTAGTCTGTGAGGTCTAATTGAGTACTAAAGCTTAGAAGTACCTATCTGCTATTTGGAGTGGATAATAGGGTACTGCTCTAATTTGGTTTCTCTTTACAAAGCAGAAAGCCTGTTCCTGAACAACACAAAGCACCAGAAAAGAGAGTTTAAATGTAGCGAACTTAGAGTATGCGTACAGTTGTTTTCGCATTTTTCATTGCTTTCTTGTCTTCTGGGCTCTTTCCCTAGTATTTCATTCTATCCTTTGATGTCTTTCATACTATTTTTTGTCTCCATTTCTTCAAAGTGTTATTGAAGCTTTGTTTAAATGCAGCTGGAGGGATTTCTGACCAACCTGTTGTGTATATTATTATAGCTATCAGCTAACGAACGTGTCTTACCGATTCCAAAGACTGAATTTTTCTCTTCCAATCAAATCAAAAAAGTTGTATTTGTTTTATTGCTTCTGAGTCAGGATTTTTGTTTTAATTTATCCTTTTCCTCCTCAGCTTTTCAAGTGAAGTCTGTTTTATAAAACATTTTCTCTTCCATAAAACTGTTTAGCAGGATAAAGCAGAGAGATCTTCTTGTTTGCTGGTCATAATGCCAAATTTATATCAATGATTCTGGGAAATGTAAATTCTTTAGATGTTTTTCTAAAGACAAATTAAATACGTTCAGGGGATTATTGTAGTTCAAGGATATGTGAATGACTGAAATCTCATAATCTATTAAAATAGATGTATTTTGAAGTAACTTTGATATAGCACATAACCTTTCTTTTTCTGTGGTTTTTCTAAGGTTATTCATGTTTTTTATTTGACTATGCACATTATTCTTTTCAGGTGTGGATTTTCAAATGAAAAGACTAATTGTTGATGGAGAACCTACAGTCCTACAACTGTGGGACACAGCTGGGCAGGAGAGGTTAGTTATTCTGTGCCCTTAATGTAATTTCAATTGAGTAGTTTCTAAAAGACATTTGACTTTTTTTCATTGAAATGAAGAATTATTCTACTAAATATTATATGGCCCAGTAAGTTGGTATGG
The DNA here is from genome assembly GCA_025345505.1 of Todiramphus chloris collaris. Taxonomy (NCBI): domain Eukaryota; kingdom Metazoa; phylum Chordata; class Aves; order Coraciiformes; family Alcedinidae; genus Todiramphus; species Todiramphus chloris. The sequence goes on along the minus strand of JANVCC010010406.1, from coordinate 26,607,941 downwards.
TTATATGTAAATGTCTATAAATAGAAGAAATTATGCTCTGCTGAGACCTAAAGATGAGTGGAATGTTTATTTGTTAGCTTTGGTGATGCCTGAGGTAATCCGTTCTCTCTGGAGTGAGAAACAAAAGTTGAGGTTCACCGTAGCATTAATTAATTAAATCTGTATGTCCCTCTCTTGCAATACAATAAGGTGGAGTACATGTATGTTTTTTCTTCCATTTTCAGTCTTTAGCTTTCTTGGTCATTACAGACCTGTATTTCTGTATTTCCTTCCCTTCACCCTCCTTTCCTTCAAAGTCCTGATCCTTATTTGCTTTGCATTTAGTGTATGAAAGCTGCTTCCCAAAGACTTAAAAAATATTTAGGCAGAATTGTACAGATTGCTGAATGAATATCCAGGGTTCTTCAAATTACTGTGTAGAGTTTCCTCAAAATTCTATGACATCCTTACTTGAGAGCCATTACTTCTTTAGTGACAGCTTTTGGGGCTTATTAATAGGTTAATTTAGCACCTTGTAAGTCAGTTTAAGCTGGTCATTGACCAAGATTTGTGCTGGGCTATATGTGTTTACTTTTGCCTGAATGAATGGTTATGTGAAGTAGGTTGTCAGAGGGGCCTAATCATTCTCCTCCCACTTAATAAATTTGTGAAGAATATTGTTATATATAAAGTAAATACCTAGTTGCCATACTTGGTTGTTAAGTAGATTGTGTTATGTTAATGGCAAAGAGGACTGTAGCTGATGAATTCATTCCTGGAACAGGTTTTGTGTTTTTTCCAATGTAGCAGAGTAACTGTCTCAATTTATGAAGTTACATGAAAGAGAAAAAACCTTGACACCAAATCAAAAGTCTGATGTAAAGCAGTTTATTTGTAACAGATACACTGTAGGCTGTTTCAGTATAAAAAGCATTGATTGCTGTGTAGGACAGAATTCTGTGGATCCTTACAGAGCATTTGTAGCCCTGCCTCAGCAGTTTTCAAGAACTACCTAACGAAAGCAGCTATAAGAAAACTCAGTAGGGCAATAAAGTAATGCTGTGTTCTCAGTGATGTTAAATTGATTTTTTAAAAACTAATACTACTACTAATAAAATAACCTTTTTTTTTCCCCAAAAGATTCCGAAGTATTGCTAAATCGTACTTTAGAAGAGCAGACGGTGTGTTACTGCTCTATGACGTAACGTGTGAAAAAAGCTTTCTCAATGTGCGAGAATGGGTGGATATGATTGAGGTAAGACCCTTAGGTATATAAGACTTAACTGTTTCACTGCATTTTTAACCTTACTATTTATAAAATTTGAATATCTGTATATTGGAATTAGCTAGACTGCAGTCTCTTGTAGAAGTAAAAGCTACATGGAGGTCCAAAACGTATCTGATAGATCTTTTGGTATAAAAAGGTATCATGTAATCATACTCTTCCCATTAACTTCCTTTTGAAATGAACATGTGAGCCCATTTCAGATATGCTCTTGTGGATGGCTTGAGTATTCCTTGGAGTCTTTGCATTTTAAACCAGTTTGTTAGATTCTGTAAATTAGCTAGAGTTCAAGTGAAATTTTCAGTATTTCTTTCTACTATTACTTCTTGTTTGCTTATTTGAATACAGATTCGCATTTGTTGAAAGGGGTTTTTCTCTTTTACCAGTGGTGATTAGTAAGAGAGAAAGTCATAAGCAAGATAATTAATCTTCTGAAAATCATGGTATAGGAGTTGGTCATATATCATTTGGATACAATAACCATTTCCATTAGATGAACTTAACACATGAAATTCCTGTTGGGAAACAGGGCTTATGGGAATGGAAGCACATCTTTGCAGGCTGATATTTAAGCTGACTGCTTCAATATTGACTAGCTCATGGAATGTTCTTAGAAGAACGTTAAGAATTTGTCATTTGTGCTAGCAACATTTTTTTCTGGGAAGGAAATCAGTCTGACATGATGATGCTTGTTACTTTTTTTTGTATTTTGAGTGTTACAGAAATAAGGAAATAAATTCTGTTTATAGGATGCAACTCATGAGAATATTCCAATTATGATGGTGGGGAACAAAGCTGATCTCCGTCAAGCTGTTACGGAACAAGGACAAAAATGTGTGCCTATAAACTATGGAGAAAAGCTGGCTATGGTGAGATCCAAGTCTGCCTCTTTAGTAGAAAACGGTTTTAAGAACTTCAACCTGAAAGCTACGTCAAAAACTAGTAAACGAAAGTAATTTCCTGGTCATTTGTTCAAATCTAGTAATAGGATTCATGGATACTTTTAGAAGGTGTGTGCTGGGCTAAATCACACCCCAGTGTCTGCTCAGCTGAACTTCATTATTGGCTGGGATAGTCTCCTCAATCTTTATGGTGAAAAAGTGGATGGAGACTGAGTTTTTCTGCTGCTAAAGAGAAATTGCCAGTACAAATATGAAACACACCAGTGAGTGTATGAGGCTTTTTACTTGGCTTATATCTTTTAAGCTTTTGAGTGGAATATTACATATTCAAGAGACTGTCTTGTATTCCTGCCACTTCTGCAAAAAGCAAAAAAGGAACTTTTTGCTATAAATAGGGCATGGACAATTTTTTAAATAAATATATTTATATGGGGATAAGGGATGTACATATCCTGTGTTTTGGAGAAAAAATGTGTAGAAACTTTAATGTTTCTTGCTGAGTGCTTGTGCAATTGGTTGATTATACTGGGGCAAATATTGTGTCTGTTACTTCTGGAATGGTACTTCTGGTTAACCTAGAATACCAGATGCTGTAGTGTATGAGAGCTATCCAGCTGGATTCAATAACCTGTCCCAGCAACTCTCTTCTTATTTTGCAGTCTTGTGAACAAGAAGACTGAGTTTGGACATTAGGCCTATGATGTGTTTTTTATTCAGTTTGTTAATTCTGAATATACTGACTATAAGAAAGATACAATTAAAAAGCAATTACTGTGTTTCCACAGTACTAAAGTGAATATATTGGAGAATGAAGAGTACCAGAAGAAATGCTGTTCATTTTAATGTGTGTCATCTTTCTTTGTGCTATTGAGGAAACCATTTGTAATTGAATATACATATTCACATGGGGACCATTTCAGATTAGTTGGCTTAACATTTTATTTTTCCTCACAGACTTATAATGCACTCTTCTGTGAAACAAGTGCTAAAGATGGATCTAATATTGTAGAAGCAGTTCTTCATCTTGCTCGGTAGGTAGCCATGTTTCTATTTTCAAATAAACATATCTGGGTATATTATAAAAAGGACAGTATATGTGAATATACATACTAAGACACACATGTACATTTGAAATTGTACCACAATCAAATTCAACAAACAGAATTTAAAAAAGAATGCCATGTTAAATCTTTATAGATAAATGCAAGACAGGATATATTCTCAATTTAATAGAGTAAAATTTTTTGCTTTCAAATGTTACAAAGCTGTCTCAATAATTATTATTTAAATTAGGGCTCAGTTATGGAGCTCACAATTTTAAAACCTGTTTGGTGAGTGAATTGCATTTTTTAATGGTAAATGGATTTACTTTCCTAATTCTTTCTTAAATGAATTTCGAATGCATGTAATTAAATGTATAATTAATTCCTAATTCTTTCACATATACTAATGTATATTCAGCTTTATTACTGACCATTTTAGTCCCACATATTTTCTCTTATGTACCTTTCTCTAAATTATTTCAAAGATTGAAATTCTGCATATATCCATGTAGCAACCTGGTATTTCTGTGATTTCTGAGCCAAACATTACACTTCTACTACCTTTCCAAACCATTCTTGGTTACAATGTAATTCTGAAGGGCTGTTGATTTGTAATGAATCCTCAGGCTCTGATTTTTTCAGTTTAGTACATGGAGCACAAGTCCAAAAGTACAAACCATATTCATGTGATTTTTTGCAGCAGCTTACTGCAATAATCAAACTTTTAAACATTTGGTCAGTCTTTGATTATTCATTGTTAAAATACTGCTGATTAACATGCCTTAAATACAAAATACTGGCTTTCTAGAGAGTATCATTGCTTCTTCAGTTGAGACCTACAAGGGCACCTGTATTTCCAGGAAAATGCATGCATCAGAGATGCAGCAAGAATTAGGGTACTTATTTATTGGTCAGTGTCAATGTGAAGTTAATTTCTGATTTGTTAAATAAGAATCTGGCTATGAATGCAGCAGTGGATTATGAAATTAGAGAACATACATACCACAGTTATATAACATTAATCACAGTAGGAAATTTATCTCTTAATGATTAAACTTGATAACTCTGTTTAACTATGTCAAGGATAAAAAAAATCTTGTTTCAGAATCTAAAAAAAAAAGGATATTTTTCTTCACAAGGTTCATTGACCGTCAGGTTGTCTGCATTTTCTTGTACTCAAGTCTTAGTAATTTGTATTCTTTGAAAGAACCATTTCATTTCAAAATAAACATTTCTAAATGAACACTTCATTACCACTGTGTTGAAAAATAGAGAGTTCTGAGAGGAACTTCATGCACTTACTCTGCTACTATGAGGAGGACTTCCACTGTGTGTGTGTATATAAACTCAAGAAATTTTAGAGTTGGCTTTTGACATTTTAGGGTCCCATAGTAAGAACACAAATCAATAATCACTCATACATGAACCCTTTAAAGTCTGCTTTTATAATAAAACATTGAACAGTGTGTGAATTTCCTCCAGGGGTGAATTTATACTTGAAATTGCAGTTATTTAGTTTTATACTTTTGACTGTGAACATACTCTATTTCTATGATAATACAGTGAAGCAAACAAATGAAAGAAAAATGATCAAAGGAAAATGAAAACAGAACATCATGGAGTTATTACATATCAGAAATTAGTTAGACTAAGTATGGTTTGTATAGAAATACTGATACGATTCCCAAACTGAAAATGTGAGACATGTTGATTCTGTGCACTAAATCCCATAGTTTTAATGGCACAATAGATGATGGTAAGCTCTGTAATATATACTGAGAGAAACAGAACAGGGAACATGAATAGAAATGTATTAATAGAATAAATTTTTCCTTTGTGGTTTTTTTGTTTGTTTGTTTTTGTGGGTTTTTTTTCTTTTTTACCTTTTTTTTAATTTTTTTTTTTTTAATTTTCTTTTTTTTTTTTTACAGTGAAGTGCGAAAACGAAGTGATAATCAAGATGATACGACTTCAGTAACCAGCCTGGCTGGGACACCTGTCAAAAAACTGACACTCACAAAAAACTGTTGCAATGTTTAAGTGACACATATTTCCTGACCTAAATAACTTGGGGTTTTTTGTTTGTGTTTTTTTTTTTTTTTGAAAAAAAGGATTTCAATAATGTATTCTTTTTAATGTGGATATATACATCCGTGTATTCAGAAATTGCACATCACGATAAAAATCCAGACTCTACTTTCTACTCCATCATATTTGTGCACTTGCTTTACACCATAAGCTCTGATTTCACTTTTCTTAAGTAGTATAAGTCAATGAAGTGAGCTCAGAATCAATGCTACAGTAGTCACTGCATACAACGTTGTAATACATTTTATCTTCTTTACCTGCTTCTTTCTTTATGAGCTCAGTGTTTCTTAACATACAGAACACAATAATATTCTATATGACTTACAGGTTAAGAAAAAATTACAACTTCAGTTAATTTAAGCCTAAGTCTGCTTACCTAGTTTTTTGAAGGTTTTAAGTTCTATGCTGATGAAATATTGCCCTAGGAACCTCCTGATGATTAAAAGGTTGCCTAGATGCAGATAAAACCTAAGTTCAGGACATGAAGCAGAATGGTCTCTGTCAGGAGGCGACAGTGGCAGGTGCATGGAGTTCTGGTATAATTTCTCAAAAGTTGGTGAGTTAGAATTGATTTAAGTTTGGGAGTTGGGATTTGATTTAGAACTTAGAAGTAAATATACTTTTGATCTGAGCCTAAAGAGCTCAGAAGTGAGGGCAACATTTGCATGGACCATTACCATTCAAAATACCAGTGCGACTATAACACCTGTGGTATGTAGGATTACTGAGATGAATTAATGATCCAATACCCACCTGTTTGTGTAGACTAGTTCATTATTAGTATTACAGAGAGATATGTGTTCTAATTTTTATCTTGTTTTTCAAATGTCTTCCATTCAGACACTGATAGAGGGATTGTAATGGTGCAGAGGAGCCTGTTTTAAGGGATATTCTTTATGCATTTTTAAATTTTTTAACCTGCAGGTGAAAGAATTGCTGCACATGCACAAGCATCTGTATAAACTGTTTTTTAAAAGAAGTCCTGGAAATGAGCTGCAACCACTTACCTTAATGAGAATTCCTTTGGCTAATTTTAGGAAAAATGTGAGAAACTCACCAGTGGATGGTAGCTTTCGGTGTGTGCATCTCTAAAAATGGAGTTTTTACTGCTTAGAGTAGTTCCCAACAATCCTACAGTGTGGTAAGAATTTTAGGTATTTCTACAGTTAGCAATCACAATCCAATTCTCCTCAGCTTTCACAAATGTTGATAGGAAGGGAATGGGGCCCCTTCAGAGCCAGCAAATCATTTCAGTCTTTTCTGTATATATTAATAAAACATCTCCAACCTAAAACCTAGCTCAGTAAATCAACCTTGAATAAAGTTTTGTGGACTGATTGGAAACCCATATGACTAGCAGCTGTTACTGTATTTTATCAGTAGTATATTTGAACACTGTGTAGATTGTGCTGTGTTAGCAGTTCTGTAAAATGGGGAGTTCTCAGAAACAAGATGGTTCATAATTAAAAAAAAAAAAATACAGTTGTAAAGTAGGAAGAGCAGTGTTTTTAGACATCCTTTCAAAGCTCTAGAGCAGCTAGTCTTCAGGTAACTGAAATTTTGAAAAATTAATGCCAGAAGGAAGAAGACATTATATTTCATTGTACTGCAGCCATAGAAGAGAGAATGTGGTTTGTGTCCTTTTTGAAGTAGTAAGGGAATCTTTACACACTGCCTTATTCCACACAGGACACTTTAGGGTTGTAGCATCTTTCCACCTAGCAGCAGTACAAGAGGCCTCACTATAGTGAGACTTAGCTGGAGCAGGTGGCAGAGAATGAAGGAGATGCAGGTATATCAGCAGTATACTTGGTCACATATGTATTAGTCCTGTATTATTTAAACAAGAAAGTTACAGCTGTAATTAGTTTCTCTAAAGAGAAAACCACACTTAACTGATTTCATTGATGAGGGTCTCTTGTATTTTCTTTGTGTGTAAAAGTTTCTCTCTTTCTCCAAAGAAGTGAAATGGAAGTAAAATTAACGTGGCTTTTCTTGCAGATAGTTATTTCTGCAGCAGTAGGGAGGAGAGAGAGAGGTGATCCAGCACTTGGTTTCTAAAGTGTAAGTTTACAACATAAAGGCATTTGCTTTTTCTCAGCATGAGAAGGTCCTGATTATAAGCTTTTACTTACATTCCAAAATACTACTCCTTCAGTGTTACTAGCTTCTATTAACTTATAGACTTCATGTTCTGTGTGTGTCTTCTGAGCCACAGTGTTTGACCAGCTCTGTGGTCTTGACCTGGACAGGAAGGATTTCTGAAAGTGGTTTTGTCCAGCCTTCCAAGCAGCAAAGCAGACTGTTACTAGCCCTAGACCAGGTTAGCACTGGGTTTGGCTAGCCAAACTGTGAAAATTCCCAACGATAGAGATACCACTACCAGTCTGGGCAACCTATTTCTGTGCTTGCATTCCCCTTCTGGATAAAAGCTTACCCTCCATCTTCAACCTCAGTTTCCCAAGTGGCTACAAATTTGTAGCCTTTTCCCGTCATTGTATCATCTCCTGCTACCAACAAAAGTTTGGCTCTCACCTTGGTAATTCTCCTTGCAATATCTGTAGGCTGTTGGATCCCCCTTGACCTTCTCTTCACTGACATAACAACACTGTGAGGTACCTCTTGCATATGTGGATTCCACATCCCAGAGTTAGTGTGTGTGCATGTGCAGTAATTAAGATCCTTATCAGAGAGAGAGTGCCATGTGAATATCCATGCCTATAGAAAGCCTGGTTGAAGGATGTGAGTTCAGGGACCTGCCTTCACACCTTTCTCTCTGCAGAATTGGGCCATTGATATTTTGGGTACTTTTTAAAGTTTATTTTAAGGATCAAAATCTCTCTTACTTGGACAAATTATATATTTTTATATATATATATATTTAAGCTCTGTAAAATTTATGTGTCACGTAAAGCAACTTAATTTGAAACAGTGTTGTTTTTAAATAGCATTCAGGGTTGGAAACTGCTGAAGTTTTGACCTTGGAGTAGTTTTATGGTCAATGTCTAAATTACTAAAAAAAGCACTACAAATGGGGATATAGCTATAGCTCAGTTGGAACTGGTTTAGAAATCCTATGATGATCAGCTCCATCAAGTGTGAATTTTCACATAGTATCATGTAGAATTCATGGTAAAGCAAAAGAACTTGAAAAGAATTATTTAAGTTTAGAAATTAAAGCATGTATTTATACATGGAAATAATGAATATATGAAGTTTTCTGTTGTTTTAAAGATTACCTTGCCTTCTACTTAAAATGTAAAATGGCAAACATTAGCTTCATACTCTGACATGGTTGCACTATTGTACTTTGAATGTTTTTATGGTTTTGTTTAGTACATAAGAACTATTGACTTAATTGCACAGTTATTTTTTTAGTCAGTGAATGTGTTCCCTTAATACATGTATTTATTTGAAAAGGAAAGACCTTTTTTGTTTTTCCTCATGTTCTGTAAATAAATTACATTCATTTGACACGGAAGTATTATTCTATCATGGTTTTGACCCTTTTTAATTGTGGCATAGTGCACATTTCTGAGGCAATAATTTCTGTGAGATGCTCTGAAAATGTTTCGATCCCATATGTTCTTGTAACTACTTTGTGCCTGTTTAGTATACTTTAGTGGCTTAATAAGCTGCAGCTTCTTTTATTGTTTTTAGAAGTACCGTTATGCCCTAACATGATTGGAGTATTTTTCTGTGTAATTATTTTTGTATTGACTACAAAATCCTCTGATATTGTAGGAAAAATAAATCGCAGTTTTAAATAACAGTATAACCTGTTAAAACGTATTCAAGGAAAATATCTACAGGCCACCCCTGGAAGGAGCATCATGTAGATGTGCGCTCATGCAGATGCCCTATTAAGCTAATAGGTTCTGTGCTAGTGCAAGTAATCTATTCATATATAGATCCTTTTAAAGAGGTTTTCTTTTTTTCTGCATTCCACTGCTGTACAACAACGTTTGGTAATATTTTAGGTAAAAAGATTTCAGTGAAAAATTTAAAATTCATAAGACAAAGGAAGATATTTAATCCTATACCCAAAGCACTTTGTTAGATTACAAAGAAGCCTACTTCCAGGATGTTTCTGACTGTATTAGGTAATTAAAAAATGGACCAATATGTCATGTGCAGTTCAAATGCCCTTTACCACTACCCCTGCCAGATTTGATGTAGCATTTAATGCTATCCCTCTAACCCTGTCCAGGCTATTTATGGATCGAAGAAGCTTTTTACAACATCAATTATTTTCATATTTCTCTCCCACTGTATTACTAATCAGGGCTAATCCTTTCTTATTGGTATCCTTAGGAGTAGTAACATCAATATTTGTAATTATTCACTTCTTGTTTTTATCCACCTGTCTAGTTTTGTGAGAAAACTCCTATGGTTAAAAGAAAACTTGACTCATATACGTGTAATGTAGGTTCAAGAATATTGCTCAGTTTGTAAAAAGAAGTCCTTTTTCTATGATTTCTGCTCTTTGAGTTATGGCTATAGATTGCTGGGTTTTCACGAAATTAGTCATTAGGTGGCCGAGTAACAAATAAACCCAAGCTGTGAAGTTTTCCCACAGAACAGAAAGTGAAACATTTAAAATAGAAGAGTATTTTCATACTAGTAAGAGGAAGAAATTAAGTGCCAATACATGTGCCAACTTTTAATAAAAGTCTGCATTTTATATAAATAAGGCTCTAAATGATGAAAAACTTTTGAAACTTTATGCTGTTTACAAGTAAAACTATGGTGTTTGTGCAGTTTGTTCCTCCTTAAAACTATAGATCACTATATTCACTGTGATTTTGTATGTATATGTTTAAAAAGAATTACACATTTTCTGTATTACAAATTGCTGTTTAATAAAATATGCTTCAACATCCATTTTTCTTCAGTGTATTTTCTTATTGTCAGTGCTCATGAGCATCTGTGACCTGTCAGCTTAATGTCGTTAGAGTTCACCAGTTTCTGTGTCCAACAGCATACAAGATACCAGATACAACCACTGGTATTTCTGGCTGCCTCTAACTGCTTAGCATTGATGAACAGCCATCAGCTTCACTATGAGCTGACTGATATTCCACACTATGAGTCCCGAGAAAGTCTGGAAATTACGCTGCTGTATCTGATAACAGAGAAGCTTTTGCCACTGTCTCTAACCACTAACGTGTGATATTGGTAAGGTAAGAAAGAAAAGAAATAAGCCTATTGCAAATACGCTCTATACAAGACTCTAGACCTCAAATAGAAAATACTTAAGGGTGTATATGTCAAAGAAAAAACTGCCTCAAAAGCCAAATTAAAAGCTGCTTCAGGAAAAATTGGCAACTTTAAATATTAGAATTACAGAGTCATTTAGGTTAGAAAAGACACTTAAGATCATTGAGTCCAACCATTAACACTGCCAAGTTCACCACTAAACCATGTCTCTAAGCACCACATCTACTTGTCTCTTAAATACCTCCAGGGATGGTAAGTCTACTACCCTCCTGGGCAAAAGTAACATTTTTTTGCATTGTATTCTCTAATTACTTGGGAATATGCATCAACTTTGAGTACAGAACTGCCTCAGAATGCTTTTCAAGATTTGCATGAATGATTTAGATTGTAAGGTGGTCCCAAGGAATAAATAGTGTATTTCCTAAAGACTTCATGGACCATTTGAGAGTTACAGCTCTCAGAATAGCTGTGCATTTTGAAGAGGAACGTGAATAGTTGGAGCAATGAAGTGCTGTGATGAGCATAAAATCTGCCCTTAAATGAGGAGCATCCACAAATCATTTTGTGCATGTAACAGAGAGAGCTCTTTTTCTGCCTGTTAAAGAAATCTGTCTCTTTTTATTTATTTTTTTTTTTCCTAAGTGTATTTACAAATAAAGTACTGGAAAGAACAGGAGTCATGCTGCCTGTGTGTAGTGACTTTCCCAGACAGCATGATGACAAATCAAGCTTTTAAGTGAGTTCAGAACAGAATATGACACTTTTCAGTGAATGGAACAAATAGGTGATGTGTAGTGTGAAATATCTTTGGTGATTAGCTACTGATAGGATTTTGTAGAGTAAGTGGTAAAAATTATACTTCCAAAGAATACATCTGGAGCTAGATTAAGAGCTTTAAAACACAACCAGTGAAGCAAATAAGTGCCTATGTAATTTAGAATCAGAGGTATTAGCAGGTTTAACCTGTGTCTTTAAAGACAAGTTCTGTAAGCATTTTGGTAAGTCACTTTATTAAATCCTGTACTTTTCTTACCTTTAACTTAAATTTGAGAATTAGGGTTCAGGCAACTGAGTACTTTATGTATCAAGACATTTAACATATTTTCTTCCTGAAGGAAAGTCATACATCCAAAAAACATAACCAAATATTTGAAAGCCAAAAGTTGACCTGCACAGTGAACCTGGAGAGACTTGCTGTTCTGCTCCCAAGACCTGGAGTTTTCTAGTTCTCATTTTAGTCTTTATTTTTCACATTTTTCTGTGTCAATACTTGTCTATCCATACACTACTCTCACTATAGTCCTTCCACGTTTTGCATCATCCCTCTCATTCATCTACTTCCAATTATTTATGTCTCCCCTATTTTTCTTTTGCCCATAGCTATTCCTTTGCAAACTTCGCTCCCTTCTGCTTCACTGTGATACCAGTGCAAGGGCTCTGCCTCAAGGAAAATTTTCTCAGATAATCATGCAACAGTTTCTTTGACAACTTGCTGAAGAAGAGCCCAGGTGGTAATCACTTTCTCTGGTAGTGGTTGACATTGTTCTGATTTCAGGTAGGAAAATGGGGGTAGCTGTTTTTTATCGCTGTTTTTTATCACTTTTTCTGCTCAGATACATGTTTAAGGTTTAAAGTGCAGTACATGAATCTCAAAGAGGCATTGGCAAATTGTAATGGTGGCATGAACAAGCTGGGCTTTTTTTTTCCCAAGTATTTATCTGATTCAAGAGAGAATTTTCCTGAAGCTAGCAACAGAAGACAAGTTTGCACTATCAAAAAAACTACAGACTCAGGAATGACTTTGATCTGTTAGGCCTTGGTACATGCTCTGATTCTGTTCCCCATTCATATGTTTGTTTCTTTTCCTGCCTGCTTTCCTTGTTCATTTTGCGTTTTAACAAAGGAATGACAGTGAGGGCCAGAGAAACCTTGCCAGGAGTATCCAAGGAACATGTACGATGCAGGTTGTTTAGGCATAGCCTGAAAACTTGGAAAAAGAAACAGTCTAGCTTACATAAATGCACCATCTACTTTGTTCATAATTTTATCATGTCACAGACTGACTTTAAATGTCCCAATAGTGCCAAACATAGGCGTAGGTAATGCCTTATTATGGACAACACTGTAAATAGTAACTTGTGAACAGACTAGTCCTTTTCCTAATTTGAAACTGTACTTGAGTGGTGATAGCTGCCTTTATTGGGAGGAATTGTCAATTTAAGGAATTTTAATTTGAGAAATCAGCACTAATTTCATAAAGCAATCATCTCACACTCCAGAACTTACTTTTGAAAAACAATGGTTAAGTTTTTGAAGAATGATTACGCTAGAAAGCATTAAGGGTGCATTAACCCTTTCTAAACACTTTCTCACCGACCAAGCAACCTACAGTAGTTACGTATTGCTAGCTGTGGTAATTTGGTTATATTGTTAAAAATGACTGTGAAGTCTAACTGGAGGTTTATGTCTGTAGGAGTCAAACATTTTCCACCAGCTTGCTGCATATAAAGATGTAAAACAGGGTTTTCACTGACGTGGTTTACTGTACTGTTAGAATTTCTTACAATTTAGTCCAGTTAACTGATATTTATGCTTGTGAAACAAATAGGTTTGAGACTTTGAATGATGGAACTCGATCAAAGCGTAGGATTTTCAGCATTGTTTGTAATATGGACATGGTCCCGCTAGAGTTAACATCTATAAGGTAAACAACAAAACACAGTCACAAGCTACCGGAAATTTCAAACTAAAGTATTAAAGACTGTCAACTTGTCCGTGGTAAAATACAGATATTGTAAAAAAAAACCCTGTTTTTTTAACAAACCTTGTAGTATTTGTTTACTCCTAGTGAAATGATGAGCAATCCTGCACATTTGCAATTTATGGAATGAAGGCAATGATGCACAGTTATGATTTATACTGTGTTTTGTTGAAACGTCTGACACTGTTTATTGTGAAAATCCGCAGTAGTGTAAACACTGTCACATACATAAACCATTTCCTAGACTAGACCAATTTGTTTGTTGAAATAGTTGTCATGTAGTATAGATTTCTTATTTGCAGCTGTAACTTTTCATAGTTACTTGTCATGCTGTATGTTAATACAACACGAAACTATTGCTTCCTATATGAAATCGGTGATCATTTATTGAACAACACATTTGATGTGCAGAAATGTCTATTTATTTACATTCCAGTACTTTGTTTATTCAAATGATATTTTAAGGGTAAGATTAACTAAGATTTCACTCTCATAAAATTCTATCACAGTTCAATGGTACACAGAGGGTCACTTACATCTTGAAAGCAAAAAGCCCTTTCGCAGCAAATACTCTTCCAATTGCTTGTTCTGGGTAGTCACTAGAGGGCAGCAATGTCCAATGTAACAGTATTAATCCCTCAGGTTACGTTCCTTTTGCAAAAACAAACACACAAACCCCACACATTAGAAATACGTAACAGTCGAAAAGTAGGTTAGTACAGCAGAACATTCGTACTATGTTAGTTAAATTCAGTACTGTTTTCAGTAAAACCACCCTTCTGAGTGGTTTATTACTTGCTTGTGAAAATTACCCCAGGGCTAAGCTTCACCTACACCCACACACCCGTAGCAGAATTTTTTGCCATACATTGGTTGCAGTTAGTGGTGCAGCAAATATGTCTGTGGTGCCAGCTGCTGTCTTCCAGAAATGCTTGGATTAGTTTAATTCTTTGATTGCTTTAGTTTGTATTTTAGGTTAATTGTATTATGAAAACAAATTGCTTAAGGTAGTTTTCTGTAATGAAAAGCATTTTGTTATGGTCTTTGAATGAAGGAAAGAACCCCCATCCTATCTCCTTTAAATGACAACCTTGCACAGAAGGAGGAAAGTGTGTCATGTTTTGTGTCTTGGAGTATCTTGTGTGCTGAAGAGGCGACTTCTTTTAAAAGTCCCTTTACACGTGTATCTTGATGGTCTGAATGCATTAATTTTGAGTAAGTAAATAAAATGCAAGAAATATAAGGCCTTCTCTTTGAGTCTATCCCGATTAGAATTTTTGGTTGTTCAGTGGCGTGCATTAATTAGCAATTAACTCAAGTTAACTAAAACAACTGTTAAGACTGGCTAGTCCCAAGGTATTTATTCATTGCCCCATTTCATCAATGCAGCAAATGTTTGTTCTTTACCCTGCTGATCAGCCTAGGGTAATGAACAAATGTTTGCAGTTGGAAACAAATGAGCTCCATGCCAGCCTTACTGTGTGCCATGAAATACACTTGCAAACACAGAAAAAACTAATCATTAAGTGACAAGCCTCTGACCCTGGAGCAAAGATGCTGGCCTGGTGCTACAGTAGCCTTTGCCTTCACTGTGGAGGCTGTAGGCTGAGGGGAGAGCTGGCCTGCCATTGCCCCCACTGCCCCATCACTGAGGCCTGGGCTAGCTGCCTGTAGCTGTGGACAGTTTGCTGCCCACTGGAATCATGGTAGGCTCGAATTACAAATTTCCAGGTGCAGCAGAAATGGAAGACAAAAGGAATCTGTCTCAACCAGCCGATGCTGGCCTCTTATGAGGTCCCTACCCTGCAAGGTGCTGGCTGGTGCTTGTGGGAGATGGCTTAAGGAGGATGGAGTGACCTGGGAGCTGGTGAGTGAGGGGAAAGTGAGACCCTGGCCCTGAAGGTTGTCCCAAAGGTTCCTCCCATAACAAAGGAACTGCTGAGTTGGGGTGGAAGGCTGTGAGGGTGGAGCCACAGGGCTGTCTCCTCCACCAGAAGTGGTGGTAGTGGTATAAAATGGTGATTCCCAAGGTGAGTGGCCTGATGAAGTGATGGGTGCTGATAACTGCTGTTTGGGATGTGCCCCAGGGTGGTTTTGTTTTTGTTTTTTTTTTTTTTTTTTTCAGTCAACCCCCTGCTATATTGTGTCTGGCAGCCCTGTGCATGGAAGGAGAGAAAGCAAACGTTGCCCTGCTGCAGGCTAGCGAGGCTGCAGTGAGGGTGGTGAGGAAATGAAAGTTTATGAAGGGTATAGGCTCAGAGGGCTGCGTAGGGATGTGGACAGAAAGCACAAAGTGAGTAAATGGAGCCCTTGAGAGAGTGCTATTTATATGGGCAGTCTGTAACAGCACCTATTTTTGAGAGGATGTCAGGGCTGCAGGCTGCTAAGCGTGCTCTTCTGCATCACTGGGTGAATTGCATAAAGAAGAGTAAAATTTTGTGCTCAGCCACCCTCCATGCAGTGTTCGGCCGTGCCCCACTCTGCGTGTTGCTGCTGCCTTGTGCTTGCACAGGCTGCGTAGGGAGCGAGGCACAGCCCTTTGTGGGACTTGGCTGTGCTGCTTTATATAAATTTACATTGTTTTACACATGTGTTTGTTTGTGTGTTTGGTTTTTTACACAGAAGATTTGAAGATCAGTGAGTCATTTCCAAGATCTGGAAGAGCCCCAGCCCTTGCAATTGTCCATGTTCCCGATGGATTAGTTACTGTCTGTGGCTGTTGAGGGGCTGGCATCCAGGCCTAAGTAGCCAGTAGCCCTCTCAAGTCACTCTGGGGAGCAAATGCCCTGATGCCTTACATGCATAAGTTTGCCTTTATAAAAGGTAAGCTGGGAGAAAGGGCCTAAACCCAAATGGTAGCTGAATATGAGTTGCGTTAGAGCCTGAGCGAAGCTCTGCTGAGTATCTGGAGGCATTTCTAAGACCATAGGTGCTGGAGCTACAGTGAGGTGATGATGTTTCCAGAGACAAAATGGGTTGGGAACTGTTATTTCTCCTTTGTTTGGACATGTGAAAAAGAACAATAAACCATAAGGAAATAATGATTTATTATTATTAATATTATTAATATTCTTATTTCTATTAAACCTCATAGATAGATAGCTTTCGTTTCTGGCTTGTCTTTGGAATGGATGAGTGAGAAATAATTTTCTTTCTTTTTCTAATCAAAGCCATGTGTATCTGTTCTGGAGTTTTGATGTCAAATGGC
This sequence comes from Todiramphus chloris collaris, assembly GCA_025345505.1. NCBI lineage: Eukaryota > Metazoa > Chordata > Aves > Coraciiformes > Alcedinidae > Todiramphus > Todiramphus chloris. Next base: position 26,591,455 of record JANVCC010010406.1, on the reverse strand, counting down.
TTATAGTTATATGTTTGCATGTATTCATATATATAAATGTACACACACAAACTTTTTTCCAAAATGAGTTGCTTATGAAGGTTTCAAAAGCCATGTTTCTATGATTGTTTTTGTGTTGCTTCAGTAACTCTGGATCATTTATCCATGTAATAGCATGGTCTTCTGCTTCACTGGTTATATAGACATCATGCTTCAATAACTTCGTTTGATAGGATTCAGATGAAATGCTGCTTAGTATATTATATGTTTGAAAGCTTACTTCTAGCAAATAACAAAAGCAGACATTTAAAAAGACATAATCAGGTTGACTTAAGAGGCTAATTAGGTTTCAACGTATATATTAAAATATATGACTGAAGAACATGTTTATAATTGATGTAAATGTTGCTGTATGTTGTGATAGAACTGAAATGTGAATTATTGGCAAATACAGTTTTTGTAAGTTAAGATATCTTAATTTCTTGTGTAAATAAAAAGTACTAACTGGCAGTGTATTTTAGGGCTTTATTATGAAAGTTGTTTCAGTTCAGCAAATATCTATTTGACCTTAACAGTGTCTTCACAAGACAATAGTGTAATAATGATTACAGGACACACATGATGCTGTTCTAGATTAGCCTACAAGAGCAGGGTTAACCATTATATTACCAGTACTCAAAAATATTTAATCTCTGTCGTAGCAGATGAGTGAAACTCAATCATAGAAAAGTTAATCCAGGAGTGGTAGATATGGGAGGTTAGTCTTCACATCTCAGCTAACTCAGTAGTCGTATGTATCTCCAGCCATTTTCCTGCAGCTCCAGTTCAGCAGTTATTTTAAATGTGCCCCAGAGACAGATAAGGGTTGTTCTGGTCAAGTAACAAGGAATATTCTTGGAAGAGGAAAGTCTTACCAGTTTTGCCTTCTCATGTGTCACTGAATATCACAGACTGTCACTTGTATATCAGACTCTGGTATTAGTAATTCTAGAGGTAAGGCAAAGGAGAAGGGTTGCCTTTCAAATGCGTTCCATATATATGAAGCCTAATAGCTTAAACCCCAAACCTGTAATTCAAACTAGGCTTGAAAGTGACTGATTACACCTGAGGAAGGAGAGATGTCACAACTCACTTCTTATGGACTATTTGTGACTGCTGGAATCAGCAGTATCTATTAGATAATGTCTACAGACTCATTATGTTCATTCTGTTTACCCCCTCAAAATTTGGCAAATAAGAGAATAGTATTTTCTAAGAGGGTTTTTCCCCTGTGAAGAAATTACTATCACATAGAGATGCGCGGAGAAGAAATACGATAAATCAAGGTTAATATACTGTCTTCAAAGTACTCTTCAGAGTCTTGCCTTTAAGATGCAGCTGTCCACCAAATATGGATGGAAATCTAGATTGAAGATTTGCTTCATCTTTTTTTAAGTAGTAGGATATGTTGACATCAGAAGCTTGATATTCCTTTTTCACTGGTTACCTTGGGACCACAGTTCCAAGGACTCTTCTGTTCCTGGCTCAAGAACTTCTCCACAAGAAGAGCATGCAGAATCTACTCGAGCTATTGATATGAATCTGCTGCCTGTTTACCATGAGAAGGTAAAACACCTCTGACCTCAGAATGAGAACTTTAAACACTTGGAGAAGAGAACTTCCTGTTCTGTCACTTCACTCTGGAGACAAATGATTTTTCATCATTTGGTATTTTAAAGCATGTGCAACAAGGTAAAACTATTCTACCCTTCAAAAGTTGCTGCAAAAGAGCTTTGACTGGAATGTTGAAAATCTAAATTCCATATATAATTTATATTTGTCTGAAAACTTTTTTTTTGTTTTTCCTGATGTATAATAATGATTCAGTATAAAACTACACTTCTCAGTGCAGGATAGAGTGTGACCACTGTCTGTATTGTAAAACTCAAGTTTATTCTGAGAAAACCCTAGGTTGTGCACTTGTGATAATCTTTGTCCATGCTGATTTTCCTGTTGTATGTGTAGGTCAGGTCTTGGTGAGGCTGAGTCCACAACAACCTGAGCTTATCAAACAGCTTCTCAAGCTAAAGATTTCTTAAATACAGCATTATTACCTTCAGTAAGAGACAGCTGAACCCCCAGCAATGAAGGAGAAGCATGTGAGTTGTGGAGCTGGTCTCTACTGTCTACTGGAAATATGTAAAAGAGAGTAGCATGAGTTCTAAAATACACTGTCTAAAATAAATTTTCCTGAATAGTAAACCTTTCTCAGTGCTGTGTTCACTCCGTCTGAAGAAAAAAAACCCCAAAACCAAAATTAAATCTTGTCAGAATGCAGGTATATGTTGTGAGATACTAACAGATACTACCAGAGCAGTAGTTTTGTAGTTTGAATGATTTGGCTAATAATTTATTTTCCCTTCTTTCAGGGTATCAAGGGAACCTGAAGGGGACAAAGCCCATGTAATACTCATTGTTTGCATCTCAGCCTTGGATTTTGTTGTACACCAGGAGATATTCTTAGGTTTTATTGCTTGTGTTCTTAACATAAGGAGATGTGCTGTTACTTGAATCACTACCATGTGTTCACTGCAAAACAGGGGAATGCTGATACCTGCAAAGATACCCTTGACTCTCACAATGATAATATTCCTGGGATAACTGTTATAGAAAATAGAACAGTCAAGCATAGACTTGGTCTGCTCACCCCAGATGGTATAGCTCTGTGTAGTAGAAGACTTAGTTCTACTATGACATAGTTCTGTACCGAAGATACTGCAAAATGGATAGTATAATCCCCAGTAAATAGAAGTGTATTTTTCATAAGATTCACATGCAGGTAAGTAACAGAATGTCAGGGGGTCTCATTGAAGTGATTGTAAATGTCAAGGAAAGCTAAACCTTTCGAAGAATTAAGACATGAATCTCACTTAAAGTTTGGACAGAAAAGATGTCTCTGTTTTCCAAATGTTTTTTCAAAATTGTACATGTTTATCAAGATGGAAAATGTAAATTCTTGATTATTTGCTCGTCCTCTGCAGAACGCAAGACATGAAGTGGCTAGTAGTGTTAAACAAACCATCTAGTTTAAATGTGTAGTTTCACCAATTTTCTTTTTTTTTCCACTGACATCTTTCAGGAAATGGTTGAGCTATTTCTGCTGATACATTTAAATAAATTCAATTTAGCCTTAAGCAGAGAGAAGCATGAAAATTTCACTCTTACAGAGTAAATTTTGCTGAAGTTATAAGCAGGAGATAAAATTATAACAAGAATGCAACCTTCATATTTCTTGTGAAGTGAAAGTAAATGTCAGTAGAACATTTGCAGGTGAGTGCAAGTTGCAAGTTGTTGTAAACGGAGAGAAAAATACATTTCAGAATAATTTATTCTATAAGTGCTGAAAAATATGTAAAATCATATGCTTGTGTGATCTGTTACTGATTCCATACCCAACTTGGAACATAAAAAATGGCTTTTATGGGACTATTTGATAGTATTCCGTCACCTTTTCCATTTAAATTGCTGTGGATACAGATCTTATAATGTGATGGGAAGACTAATCTGTATATTGATCTTTTTGAGGGGTACCTAAAATCATGTAGGCACTGATGATATGAGTGTGTGCTTTCATGCTGAGTGTGTGCTTTCATGCTGAGTGTGCAACAGCTTTGCTAAACTAGTAGGATGTGTGAGACAGATAAAACAGTGAGAAATAAGGTAGAACAAATCAATGCAGAAAAAATGCGCTTCCCAGAATATGATAAAAGATCAAAGGGATCAAAGGAAATAAAAAACAAACAACTAGTTGTGCAAGTTTTTAATGGGGAGATACTTGTATGTGGCCAGAAAAGACCCAAAAGCAGGGTTTGTTTATTTACTTTTTAAGTGCTCCTTGAACTCTTTCGTGTAGAATATGAGGATTCCGACCACTCCTGCAAGATTTCCAAAGGTCTGATAAGGTCTAATAACCTGGGCTGTGATAACCTAGTTTGATGACCTGACCCAGTGCAAATAAATTGTAGGGTTTTTTTTTTTTTTTTCCCGAGGCATGCACTATGTAGCACAAAATCTTATTTCCTTGTGTAATTCCCTGAACAAGAACCATTCCAGTAGAGATGAATTGTGAACTGAAGTTACAGTAACACTGTCAGACAGAATATACATGCCAGTATTTTACATATATTGAAAAGAGATTAGTAAATTTTTTACTTGGTGAATTTTCTCAATTCTGGCTAAAAATGTAGTACTAACACAAGCTATCCAGTCAAATACTTAATCCCACCACCACAGAAAGTCCCTAAGCTTCTGACTGCTGAAAGTTAGGAAAGTTCACTAGAGAACTACCACTAACCTTAATTCATCAGTCTCGCTCTACTCTATTTGAGATGGAGGGTTTTTTTTTTATATTTTATATTTTTATTTTTAATAGTGGGCTGTATAGTGCTGTATTTTGAATTTGTAGCTGAAGTGGTGTTGAAAACACACCAGTGTTCTGGCTGTTGCTGAGTAGTGCTTGCCCAGCATCAAGGCTTTCTCTTTTTCTCACTCTCCTCAATCCCCTTCCCCCCTCAATGACTAGGCTGGGGATGTTGGCAGAGGACACAGCCAGGACATCTGCCCCAAACTGACCAAAAGTGTATTGTATGCCATATAACATCATGGACAGCAATAAAAGCTAAAGGAAAGGAGGAGAGAGTAGGGACATTTGTGATTATAGTTTATATCTTCCCAAGTAACCATTATGCGTACTAAGGCCCTGCTTTCCAGGAAGTGGCTAAGCAACTGCCCACCCATTGTTAATAATGGATAAGGTCCTCCTTTGTTTTCCTTGCACGTGCAACCCTTGTTTCACCTATTAAACTGTCTGTCTCAATCCATGAGTCTTCTTGCCTCCGTTCTATGTCCACCACTTCCCAAGGGATAGGGGAATGACCAAGTCACTGTGTAGTTATTTGACTACTGGCCTGGGTCAATCTACCACAGGTCTTTTTATTGCACAACACTGGGCTTAAGGGGTTTGACATAATGTCACGTTTGACTGTAGTGTGCTAGACTGAATTTGTAGCTGTTACAACTGCTTAGCTGTTACTTGGCAGGCTTCCATGCTTGCTGTGGGCCTGGTTCACTTTGTTGTATATTAGAAGCTATGGCTTGTTAGTGTCTGGTTTTGTTTTTTGCTATTTGTTATACTGCTTATCATCTTTCTTTGCTGTGCCTGGCAACATTTTTATAACAGTTTGTGTCCATATGTCTGGGCTGGCTTATGACCCTGGCATTGCTGCTATTCCTGTACTTCTGTACCAGACATGAACAAAGTCAAATATGAACTGGAGCAGGAACATATCTGAAGGGACTGTGGCTTGTGAATAAGCACATACTGAAGCAGGTGCTGTTGAAGTAGAAAATCTATAGCCTGGTCCAAAGGGACAAGGAATGGAGACTGTACTGGATATACATTTAACCTGTTTTAATGCATGGTTTGAGCTGTATGTCATAGGAAGTGCTATAGCAGGAATCATCCAAATGAACGGAGTATGAACCTCACAAGAAATTAGGCAAGTGTGGTGGCAACTCAGCCTAAGCTGGCTTTGCTTCTTGCCAACAAACCAAGCCATGTCTTCTGTTCTGAGCAACAACTGTAACAGATAGAACCCAAGCCATGGACTGAACAAAGTCAATGACCTTCTATGTTGATCTCATCTATCTCATATTTTCTCCCCATCTTACAGGAGAGGTGAGTGAGCAAGTAGCTGTCTGGATGTTTGTCTATTGGATTCATTCAACCCAACACACCTACTCATCTGTTACAAAATACCTTTGAAAAAAAATTATTTGCCCTTGATATGGTGTCACCTCCCCCTTTCAACACCTTAGAGTTCTTTCTGGTCAGCAAGGACTAAAGAAAAGGAAGCTGGGAAGAACCTAACTGCTAGATGCTATTTGAGACAGGATGTTAGCCTAGAGGGACCTTTCACGTGATCCAGTAGAGTTTTTTTTCTGTTATTGGTAGTGAATTGGTCCTTCTCAGTCTCCCTTATGTTTAGAGTAAGCTGTGCTACTTGGTTTTAGTATCTTCTTAGCAGAAAGCGAAGCTGAGTTAAAATTTAAATTAATACTTGAGATTACAGTACGTGAGGAATCACTAAAACCTAAAAATGAATAGTGTATGCTTATGTAAAGACTGCAATTTTGGCTTGAGATGCATTAATCTGCAATTAATCAAAGGGTGAAAACACTGTCAAAGAGAAATTGCTTGTGTTTGCAAATGGGTTTTATTATAATTGTGGAAGGAGAATTTGAAAACAATTGTTAAGAACACTGCAGTCAGAGTGGTATCATTTTATGGAGCGTCTGATTAAAAGTAGACCTCCTTTTCTAGCCTATAGATTAAAAATGACTCAAGCTGAACAAGATAACTAACTCATTTAAAATTAAACTAGCTGTAATGCTAATGAATGTACATAAAGGGGATGAGGAGTCAATGAAAGTTAGATTATCTTATCTTTTTTTTCCACTTGTTTTGGTTCTGAGTAAATAATTCCTGAATTTACCTTACATATGGTAAGGATGTTAGCCACTCTTGAGTTATGTTGTAAGTGACACCTATAGAGTATAGTTCAGACTGGAAAATAATATGAGGCATATGATGGCAAATATGTTTCTTTTTTTTTTTTTCTGAGAAGAATATTGCAATGTCTTTTAATCCCAGTGTCCAGTTCCACTATCATTTTTTTTCCCCCAAAAAGAGATATAAAAGGGTCTAACCAAATAGTTATATAACTACTTGCCATGAAATTTTGTTATATTTGTGTACCTTATTTTTGTGTATTTTCATCAAGAAGAAAAGTGTATTTTGTAGCGTAGTTTGAAATATGTCTGGCATCCAAGTTCTTTGACAGACAAAGCTCAGACTGATGTATGCAATCCTTTGGTGCTAATGTATGAAAGATGTGGGTCTGAATTTTTTCAGTTTGGGGGTTTATTTCTTTATTTATTTGTTTTTGTTTTGAAAAGGAGGTTGCTAGCTGACAGAACTTTTACGTATTTGTGTCCTAACACCAGCTAAAAGAATAACCTTTATATACTCTTGCCAAGATAACCTTTGTGCCTTTTTTTCCCCAGATATGTTGGTTGAAGAGAGGGGATTTAGCCTTTTGGATCAAATGTAAGCATGTTTGTTGACCTGGATTTACAAATATCTGATAACTAAAGCCTAGAGTATCATACCTTAAATTCACACAAACAATGGTGTCAGCAGTTCAGATTTGTATTAAAAGACAAACCCTAATAAATTAATAAATTAGTGAAATAGGAAAGGTCTTGTAATACCTGCTGGGCATGAGATAAATCTTTTGATTCATGTTTTAGCAAATAGGGCAGTGTTGCTATCAGTGACACCAAAACACATGCTGAGTCAGTCACTGGAGCAGAAATTCCATATTACTGGATTATCTCCTGCAAATGTGAAGGAAGGAATTAAGCAGTGTTTGAAAATAGTAATTTTTGTTTGTTGAAATACTGATTGCATGTCAAAGCATTGATTTACTTACAACTATGAACTGTATCTTTGATGTGCTAGACATCAAATGCTAGACATAGCCTCCATTGCATAGATGCACATTTAATTGAGACCAGCATGTTAACTGTCTCTCTCATTACTCTCATTTCTCTCACTACAGAGAAGAGTAATCTTTCAGAGAATGTAGTGACAGATGATGACAACTGCAGGAAAATAACAGAATATGTAACCAGTCACATCTTAACAGATCAGAAAATGATCTATGGTCATAATTTAGGAAACATGGATCGTTTATAATACCATCCTCCTTGTCAGATTTTAAGTTGTATTGTCAAAACCTGGACTGTTGCCCCTCCATAGCCTCTATGTCTTTTCATACTTAACGTAACAATAGAGACCAGTATCTACTTTTCTTCTATTTGATCTAGCATTTAAACTTGTACTGGTACATTTAGAGACTCCTTTGTATAGGATTTTTTTGTGCATGTATGCACAAGTGTGCACAAAATCCATTCATCTCTTACTAGACTGCCTTATTTTTCATAATGGCTTTGCTGTGGCCTTCTTGTTTCAATGTAAGAGCTATTACAGATCTTCTGCATTTGAACTTCATGTCCCTAATAATGAAAAAGTTGACAAGCCCTTTAGCTCAAAGAAATGCTGAAGGCATTTCTTTCCACGATATCTAGGGGAATATTTCAGTGTAGCAGCCTGTTTGAAAAAAGAAAATAAACTTAAATTGATTAATGATGGTACTTACTGATTATAAAGTAGTTTTTGTCTTCAAGATGCTTCAATCACTAATTAATTTTTCAACACCTTACTACCCTCCCCATCTGCTGCACCATTCACCTCTCCACCTGTTACTGTCATTTTCTACCATGCTTTAATTTTCTACTTTAGTTAATACAGCTTACTGTCTTTTTCATACTCCCATTTGCTGATTATTTATAAGCATCATGTGATTCTTCAGTATATTTTTTAATGCACACTCATCACTGACCATAAACCTATAGAAAATTAAATTTACTGCATTTGACTGTGCATCAGATTCTAGCAAACTGACCATAAATTTACCTGAAACATTTTCAGTGGGTATTAGATTTAGCACTGCTGATTCATTGGGAAAAAAAATTAGTTCTAAATAAACAGGTGAAGATAGCTTCAGCAATGTAAATAAATACATACAATTAATTTCCCCTTCAACTTTACAACTTCAGAGTGTGGAAATATTAACAAAAGTATTATCAAGCTTACAATTTGCATTATAAATATGACTTTTAATTACCTAGAATATTAGAGAGAAAGAAAAGTAATTTCTTTTAAAATTCAGTAAATCAAGTGTTAAACATCTATTGCTGGGCCAGATGGTGGGACATGAAAGATCATGTTTTCCCTTAGGATTTTGTGGCTGGCTCTAGAAAAGAACATTGCTTATGCTGTCCCTTCCACAAAAGGGATGGAGCTGAATTGCAGATACAGTGGCCTCCATCTGTATTTCTTGGGGACCCACAAAATATAATGTTGGGCTTCTTCCTCTTTTCTTTAGAGACTGGTATCCTTTAGGAGAGGAATTCTTTGACAGCTGTCACAACTTGTGTAAGCTTTTATTAGTGTTTTAAAACTACAGGATAATCACTATCTCTGGTCACTTACAATATCATGAATACTGTTAAAAGTGAGCAGGTGTTTTTCATTCTCCAATGACTTCACTTTTTATAGAAGCTGTGTTATTTCCAAGACTTGAAGTAGTCTGCTTGCAGGTTTTTTTCACTCTATTTACTTTATATCACAAAGATTAATCTGTACATGTTGTGTAGTTGGTATTCTCCTCATTCCCAACATGTGCACAGTTGCAGCAGTGTTGTCTAAAACAAGATTTTGTACTTAAGGTAACAAACAAAGTACAAGTAAGTGACACTTCACTAACTCATTGCAATAATATGGGGAAAACTAATGGTTGTACTCTATGTTTGATCTCTGACATTGTCTTGTAGGCACATTTGTTATACGCTGCGTGTAGAGAACTCACGTTGCTTTAGGTTTTCTGAGGCTGTTACACGTGAATATATTGGCACTGAATTCTCAAAGACTGTGCAAGTTAATTGCTTATTTTTGGTCTTGAGTTCAAAGAGTTTTGCAATTCCTATCTATCTGTATTTATCTAATCTACATTAAGTTAGATCCATTAACTTTCATCTGCTTTGCAAGGTTTTGGTCTACAAAATATTGTTTACACTGATGATGAGACATGATAATTGACTGGTCTTTTTGTCTTTGAGGTTTTTACTTTCTTTCCCAGCAGCACAAGCAGAGGTTCTATTTTTTTCCTCTCTTTTTTTTTTTAACTGGTTTTTAACTTTTATTTAAACTTTTTTTTTTTTCTGTTTTACTTTCTTTTGCATGTTTCACTGCTTTGTGGCAGTTAGTTTGCTTTAATGAACACACAGAGTTCAAGTCTATAGAGATAAAGGACCAGCCCTTTTGCATTTTTAAAAAACATAAGAACATTTGTTTCTTGGTTACATGTAACTGAGTTTTTTTAAAGTGAAAACCAGTGCTTTATAGCTCTACATCATCATCAGAACTGAGATAGTTGTGACTCCTCATGCTGATTTCTCTAACAGAAGCTTCTATTTTGCTGTCAAGCAGCAGAACAGTTCTTTCCTTAGGTTGCAATGGGAAACTTACCCAAATCTTCTGAAGGGAAACATAATCTTTCCTTTATTTCAGTTATAAAACTGTCATTTGTTGAAGTTCTTTTACAGCAGTGATATCAACAATCCTCCTGGATGTTTTGCCTACTGAGCAGAATAAACAACTTGCTTTTGCCTGAAGCCTTTATATATATAAATATTCTCCTTCCAAATTCTGGTATCACTTATCATGTCCTGCTTTATGTTAATATCAAAAACTTTAGCTTTTTCTAAATTTATGTACTCAGAATTTCTTAGGTGACAGAAGAAGTTTATTGTAGAGGTGGTAGGCATGCTTTTGGAGAATTCTTGGCATGGTCTAAATTGGGCATTTTTTTAACAACAAAACATGAGGAATGGATATTCCTCATACATTCTAGTGTGAAGTAGAGTTCTGTGAAGGTAGTTCTTTGTTTCAATAGAAAAAAAAGAGAGTTTGTGCCCTACTGTAGTATTTCCTGTGCTCTGGAATGCTGTCCAATGCACATCATAATAGTTTTTTTTTAATTGTTCTACCTGAAGAAAATGATGATAAAGCTGTAATTAAGAATCTCTTAATCATATAGCTTTCTGGAAAAATTATGCAAAAAGGTAATAGACTGAATAATGCTGATCTAAAATTAAATGATGAATTTGATGGGATATGACATACATAGAAAGCAGAAAACATTATTATAGAAGAATCATTTTCTCAAAATTGTTCGGGTAAAATACAAATAACATGATTTTCTACCAGAACCTTTTTAATTGGGAAGAATGGACTGAATCAAGTGACAGATACAATTTTAGGAAACATATTAGGCCATTACCCACTGTGCTGTTCTGATAGACTGTGGTAAGCAATATTCCTACGAAGTGTAAGGAAGGGTTTTATATTTATAAAGAAACTGCTAATTAATATAAAATGTTTTTCTTTTATTGTACAAGTTTAGGACTGAAAGACTTTGGGGTGAATTAGCCCATTTATATTCTGTGGTGATTTTAAGACAGATGCACCATGTCTGAATTCTGGTTTATGCTCTATAAGTGAGATTGCTGTTTGGGACAGTGACTAGTGACTTCTCAGTGTTGTAATTTCTCTGTTTTGTGGCTCTGTAAAGCCCATGGGTAGTGTCTGAATGCGCAGGTTTCACTGAACTTCTTTGTAGGAAAGTGGTTTAACTAGAAGGAGAAAATGGGTTCCAACAAAACAGGAAATAGGTTGTCTACTTAGGTAGTAGGGTAAAGTTCCTGAAAATTTGAATTTTTAGAACAGTTTGTGAAGGAGGAATGTATGAAGCATGGCCTCTGGCAAGGTAGAAGCAATTTAGCTGTTGGACCACTTTCATTTCAGAGTTAGCTTGCCTGGAGCAAAAGAGGAATGGGAGAGACATTCTTATTTCTAAAGGAATACAAAAAAGTCTCTACCATCTTCAACCTTTTTGACCTTCTGGGAAGGAACAGTTACAGGTACCACCTGAGAGCAATAAATACTGTCATAGTGAGTGTCACTGGGTAAAAATCTGCTCAATTCATGTTTAAATCAGATGATAATTGTTCATTGATTTATTAACAACATGTAATTATCTGTTAATACATGAACTACACATTCAAGGCCAGTATCAGCAATACAACTGCAACACTAGATTATAAAATGTTCATAAGAACCTACAAATTTCTAAACACGTTTTGTTAATCCTCAAAACCAGTAATTCTCAAAAGTCCTAATCCCATTGTCACAATATCTGTGGACCACATGCTCATCTCCACTCCTGTCCAGGCAGGTTTCCCTATTTCTCCTACTGGGAGAAGTGCAGGTGCTCCAGCTCCATCTGAATCGATGTAACCCTCCACAACTTAATGACCACATGCTGATGAACTGCTCCCCCCACCCCTCCCAGCCTGCAAGGTTACACAGGCCTACTTGACGTGGGGGGCCATGCTTGCTGCATCCTGCACCATCACCCCAATAAGTGCTGCAGGATACATCTCTGACAGGGAGGCTTCTTTATCAAGTCTGGGCAGGAGTGAACACCAGTAAGGTGACTTCTGTCTATGTCAAACCTGCTTTGACTGCTGCTCTGTTGCCAAGGTCTTTTCCCTCAATCACACTTTAAAAAAAAAAATCCTTAAGCTGATTCCTCTTTCTCAAAACTCTTTTTCTAATCTCTTGGTTAGTTTTTGATCTGACTGATGATAGTCTCATGCAAGCTTTATCTTTGTTAAATGCCTCATACTCTTATCAGGTTTTTGGCAAATACTTTGTGATAGTTTTGGATAGGCCATTTTTATACACTCTTCACACGTGCATGACAATGTCAGCTGTTACTATACAGATCAAGTCACTAACAGAGGCCTTGTGAATTGCCCATGCTTGGTTTCCAACATCTTGCATGAAATTAGAAGATGACACAATTTATAAAAGTTGCCCTAATTTTTGACAAGAGACTGCAGATAGAAGTAATACGTCAGACCAAATGGTACATCTGGGAAAATCAGACATTGTTTTGGACACATTACTTTTCCTGTTTTTTTTTTTTTTAATTTTTCTTTTTCTTTTATATGGTTCTGCATCCTATAAAGACTCTTTTTCTGTGTGTTGTATTCAAGGCTACAAAGTGCACCAAACTTTAGTTTAAATCCAGAATATAAATAAATGGGATATTTATGAAGGGATTTTTTTCAAGTTCAAGGCAGCTGTAGGATTGGTTGGAATTGATGCCTACTGTGTCTGTCTGAAAGGTTTCATCTTCACAAAGGTGTGATGAACTGTCTGTTTTACTTCAGAGGCCAAAGGAAGAGCAATGCTGCAACCTACTTAAACTGAAGTAGAGATATAAGTAGACAGGATAACAAAATTAAGATTTCATTGAGACTAAGGCATTTATTTTTAGACATATAAAGACAGTGGATGTTAAGAAATGTAATTCAAGTCCATCCATGTGCTACCATGTTCCTGAAATTTACTCTTCCCTTCACTAATACACACGTATTCTATTAAATAGTACCTCTGCCATCTCAAGTGCACATGAAGAACCAATGAATGTCATCTTATATAGTTGTGCTGTTGCTTTTTTTTCCTGAAGATCACTATGACTATTCAAACAAATTCACTTTCAAAGAAGGATAGACATGTTGATGTTACAGGTTTTCTTATTTTTCATTGTCCTTGAAAATATTACTGATGATTTCTTAGAAAAGAAACATTGAATGTTCATCTTTCTAGCTGAATTTCAGGCGTGGTGATATGATTAAATATTACCATGATGAGATCAATAATAATGTCAGTTGTTCTCTAATTCAACATCCATTTATAATGCACAGTCTGTGGAGGAGCAAATATAGGATGCATTTTGTTAAGGTTCAGATGATGCTATTTGTTCATTCTTTTCCACTGTCATGAGCAAATATGGTGATTTATATTGACTCAGAATGCACCTATCTAAATAATGGTTGTGTTCTCAGAATTCTGTGCTGCAGCATATTCTCACAGTCCAAAAAAATGTGAATTACAGCTTCATCAGAATCTATGCAAAATCTAAACTCGGGAATTTCTCCAATCAAAAAACACAGGTCTTAACCAGGGAATGTTTTATTCATTTTGATATTCAGTCATACATTTTTTTTTTATAGTGTTTTTCAAAATCTGAAGCTATGCAATTACAATATTTAGAAATACAGTATATGAAATTCTTGGTTGTGGTTCACTGCATACTCATAACGTTTGCTTTCCCAGGTAGTGTGGTATGACTCCTGATCCTGACTGAATGACTTTGCATCTTCTGAGGCAGATGATTCTAGTGAAATTATTAGTACAAGAAGGAGAGTTGTTTTTTTTATTAACCCCTTGTCTTAGGATCAGAATCAAATTCAGTACAAACAGTTGCAGAAAGTGAAAGATGTATACAACTGAATCAAATTAATGATCTCTATTCACAAAAAGATTTCAGTGATATATTCCTGGACAGATTAAACCACTCTTGGAAGTTGTCTTCTGAAGTTAATTTTAGTAGTTCAAAGTACTTTAAATTTCTAATTATATCAAAGACACAGTGTAGAATTTATTTATTTATTTACCAGGGAGATTTTAAGGTATTTTGACAACTAAGTTATTAATTCATTTTTCTTATATTAATTGTATTAAATTGATAGAAGACTTCCTGTGAAATGTGTGTCACCATTCAGAAAACATGGAGCTTTTTAGATAATGTCTTACAACTGATACTCTGAAAATATTCAAGTAACTTCCTTGATTAAAAGTATTTTGTAAATGTGATTGTTGCCCTTGGAAATAGCAAGCCATGCTTTCACGTGCAACAGCTGTATCATACTTGCCTATGCAGTATTTGATGTCATCCACAAATGCTACTTATAGAGACACTATAGAGCTTAAGAATGGTGTACTAACACTGTAAAGGATCGACTTACCCTGTGCTCTTAGCAATAAATTTCTTTAATATCCCTATGTAATTTTGAAAGTTGAAATGGGAGAGATAATGAAAATGAATTAAAAACTTGGAAATTATGTGGATAGTCCACTTGCAAAAGAAAAATCATCACCTTCCAATGGTTAGAAAGGTCAATGACCTCACTCATCAGGTTAAAATCGTAAGCTAAATCATATCATCTGTGGCTTGCTCCCTGTTGGGGTTCTGTGCCACCTCCCAGAAGTCCTGTCACTGTCGTGCATTTTCAGAAATGTAACCTGGATTAGTGTGAGAAAGAGGCTGCAGAGTATGGGATCCTATAACAGCATGGGTCTTGTTTAGAGGCTCATGGGAAGAGTCACCCTATTTGCTGCACATGGTTATTCTGAGATCTCCCTCTGCTGCCCTCCCTTGCTGTCACAGTTTGCTAGCTGTACTAGTTTCTATTTAATTACTCAGTGAAAATGAATTCTTGAGACTCACTGCATCTTATTGTATAGGATAAATACAAGACAAACTCTGAGGTATCTGATTACCACTAGTTGCACATATATAGGCTTTCGCTCTGTTGCTGACAACTGTTTACGTGCTGATGTTCAGACTGAATGTGCTGCCCATACAGAAAATAAGACTGCAAACATGGCCTGTGGTATAGCCAGAGGACATCCCATAAAGTGCATGAAGCTGTGTATGCCTGTTCTGTGGTATAGTTTACAGGGAGACACTTCAGAGCAGGCTGTGGCATGGACAGGAGGCACACTGATCATAGCTGCTCTCAGTACTGCTCACGAGAAAAAATGCAGGCATGACCAGTAAGCATTGGCATTCTGCTCTGTACAGGAGATTATTTTTGTTCCTATGAGCTAGGTTTCCCTATTTTTCCGACTACCTATATCTATGAAGAACTCTAGATGCCAGCAAACATTTAAAAATTTGATCATAAGATATCAAAGTGGAGGTTTTCAAAACAACTTATGGGTCTAGCTAGCACAGAACACCTCTAAAATCTGACCCTTGGACAGTTTTGATAGAAAATTGGCTACTTTTCTGCATATATATGTGTATATATATATAATTTTTTTTTTTTCCCTTTGGTAATAATCCCTAATGCTTACTGACAAAAGGTAGTTTCCTGAATGTAGCATATCTGGGCATTGTTCCAATGAAAATGTTAGCTAGATGCTACTCTGGCTAAAGATATGGAGAATGAACAGCTTCATGCAGGTAGCTCCAACTGGATAGAGCTTCTTAGCCTGAGAAGATGCTTTTTGCGTGCTTTGAAGGGGAAGGAAGGAGCAAAAGCAGCAGTTGTTCCCAGACTGTGGAAATAAAATACTAAACAAAGAAAAGATAGGTGTTAATTAAACAAATTTTAGGTTTAGTTCCACAAAGGCATTATACAGTTGTCCAAACTTTATACCTTGCTCTAGATTACATTGGCACTAATTAAAGTGGCACTAAGAAAATGTGTATGAAGAGAAACAAATGAATTAATACAGCAGCAACTGTGATCAAATCACTTTTTAACCAAAGCTGGAGTTAATCTGCAATTTCTTCAGACACTTGAATATATATTTTTTAGAAACTGCTTTTGAAATGCACCTCTATAAACTGAGGTCTGCCTCTGCAAGACCTTTCTCATTACTGGTTGGGTAGACGTCATTGCTGGCCTTGGAACTCCTTCCCTGGGCCAAAGGAGCTAGAAGGAATCCATAGTAGTAAAACAGATAAAGAAAAATAACTTGTCAGTGGTCAGTTTTTCAAGAAGTTAATTTCCATAAACATTAGAGAATGGGACATCTTTAAACCACAGTTGTGCTGGGAATACTCAGTCCTGTTTTGCATACTGTACTGAAGTAGCACCCCTCTGTTGCATGCTGTGTAGATGTATAGATGAAGGGTCCTCACCACATTGTTTAAATGTACAGATCCATTCTAAATGGTTAATGTAAACATAGGTATGTACTTTCTCCTCCATGTGGTCTGCCAAGTAGCACACTGGTATGAGAACATACAACAAAGTTTCATGTATTTATTCTCCTATACACAGATGTGTAGAGATTAAATAGGAAATTACTAACAACTGAATGTGAAAACATAGATGTGTGTATATACTTAGATATGTATACACAAACACACACACACACACACGTGTATATGGAATGATATTAAAGGCTGTAAGCTGCCCTACTAGGCTAAATGAGGTTAGAACCCTCCTGATACTGCAACCACCTAGCACAGACCAGCCTGTGTCCAAATTCTTTAAACTGCTGGCATCTGAAATGCAAAATTTGTTCATAAACTGTCAATTAACATGAGCAAGAGGCTTTTCCTCACCCCTGAGTTGCATCTGAAAGTTGTTTAGCACAACAATAAGGGCCGTTATGAAAACTTCGTACTAGAAATCACTGGATTTCGGTGTCTAGGAACATTCCCTGGCACTTTATTTTACTACTAACGCTTGTTGCCAAAGAAATGATTGAGTTGCTCAGTGTCAGCATATGCATAGCCACGTGGGAAGCTTGTGACCATGTACTTAATGCTATGCTGTATGGCATCTCCAAATAAAAGGAAATTCATCCTTTCCATTAGTTAACAATCAACATTTCTGTTGCTAGAGCATGCCTCTCTTCTGTGTATATATGAATGCACATTTAAAAAGGGAGGGGGAAGTCATTAAGAAGTCCTTGCTGGTTGTGGTGCATGCCTTATTTTAACTTGTTCAGCAGCAAATAGGATAAAAATTTTTCACTCCTGCATAAACCTTGTCATTACCAAATTAAGAGGAAGAAATGGGTAGGTAATGAAAAATGCTTGGTTGGAAATGTTCAGAAATAAAGTTCAGTAACACATGTAATAACATTAGGTGGTTGTAAGTTTATGGGACATGATGATTAGCTAATGGCAGTAAAAAGAAAAGACTGGTATGTTGCAGACAGTCTGTGATATCTGAGCCAGAGACACTGTGATCCGTCACTGATTTGTGATATCCTGAGAGGGAGGACATGGTACACTAGTAAATCCACAACAAGGAAAATCTCTCCTGTGCTGAGACTGATTCTACCACTCTTTCTTTATGGAAAAAAACCCCAAAATGTTTTGCACAAGAAGACTGGCTATGTGCGCAAGGGGATAAGTCTCAGAAATGGTTTTGTGCAGAGTAAAATGATTCATGGTAATCCATTTTATCCTATTGAAGACAGCTGTGCGTTCATGGCAGTGGAAGTTCCTGATTTCCTGAGCTAGTTTGTTAGTTTTGATTACAAGATTTACTGAGTTTTTCACTGCATCAACTCTTTCTTTTGTTTGTGTTGTATTTCTGTGAGACTTGGCAGAATATGCAGAATGTATACAGGATTTACATTATATCATCATGAAGGCATTCAGAGACTTGTTTTTAGAGGTTAAGAGGCAATAAAGTGAAATAGGGGTGACTAACCTTCCTGACCCTACAGACTTCTCATCAGAACCTTTCTATGCTTCATATCATGTCTTGGATTGATAAGGGAAAATGGGGCTTTCAGGGTAGTTCACAGAATTGGAGTGCTAGCAGTTTCCTGGAGTGTCACAGCTCCTAGAATAAGCCAGGAATGGGCCTCATTTCCTCTACAGCTAGAGATTTCTATTGTGTGTTCCCACCATGGCCTCACTGCTAGCTGTGCCCATAGACACCATACAGGAGTATCACTGCTTGAGATTAAAGTGAGAGCCAAAGGATGACTGCGGAATAAAAGAAATTCTTGATTTCATACCTGAAACAGTAGCTGAAATGCAAGTATTTCACTGTAATTTTCCTGTTCATAACTTTAAACAGTAATTCATATTACACTCTGTGGAAAATTCAAAATTACCAGCTACTTTGAGTTCTGATTTTTAAGGCTAACCATAGAGTGGACAACTTGGCTTTGTGAAACAAAACCTTAAAATGCAGTCTCAGAGGCTGATTCTTATAGTGGATATGAATGCAGGGAAAAGCTTGATTTGTATTCTCCTTTTGCCTGTAGGAAAGGTAGTAACATTATTCACGATGTGAAAAAGCTACTACCCTATTTCTGCTGCCAAAGTGCTCTTGCAATCACAGCCTAACAGAAGACGAGCAGCCTTATTTAGGTAACCTGTATGTAAAATCTCCATAACTTGCCATGGCCATTTCACAGCTCCTCTGGAAACAATTCCTAAAGATAGAGAAAAACAATTTTAAATATGATTTGCATAATGAATCTTTATTGTGTCCTATATTTAACATCTCTATCAGGAAACTAGACTATTTGTGTTTTCCATCCTCTAGAAAACCAATCCTGTCTTCATTACCCAAGCCTCAGTGCATAGACAAAAGGGAGAAACAAGAAACAAATGCCTACATTGACACCCAGATCTTTCCTATTTTATCTTGACAGGGTTTCATTTATACGATGGTGTATTTTTCCCTTGCAGCTATTGCCTTCTGTTACTTTTTATGGTAATTGAAGCTGGACCCAAAAGACCTTAGAGGCTTGTATCTTCTCCTCACATGAGTGACACTTCAGTGATAAACTTGAACTTAAAGTTACTGAGGCGTAACTGAGGGTTCATTTGATAGCTAGTGGTTTTCAGCAGCACTGCAGGGCTTCGGGGGCTCAGCGTGAGCGAGATTGTTAATGTCCTGTGAGGGAAAACAATAACACATTTCATTAATGCGTTCATGTGTGAAGCATCCATTAGTGCACTGGAGGTATTAATGACGTTATGCTTTAAACTGACATGTGGGGCATGACAGGAATTGCAAGGTCTGATGAGAACAGATGACAAGATAAGCAAATATTTGAATGGCTTCATTTGCCTACAGGTCAAACCATGGCGCAGGGGAACTGAGAACGCTAAAACCTGGGAGAGATTAGTGTTTTCCTAGCACGGATTGAACCCAGGAAAGCTGAAGAAATATTGCTTACTAAGTAAATAGAATGGTCAGTAAGGGCAGTAAATATGTAAAAGGTACAAGCTTAATTATTACTGAGCCTCAGTCAGTAGTTCTAATTCAATTTGAGTTAAATTGTTAAAGCCACAGCACTATTAAAGGTATAGATAAGTAGAAAAACATTTTACTTGTATGAATATTCATTTTAATTTTCAGTTAATTTCCCTTTTTCTGCCTTCTGCGAGGGTTTAAAATATATAGCCAAATAAGCTGCTGACTAAATCAACAACATTATTACACTTTGTGCCAGAACTGATTTTTGCTATGGGATTTTAATGACCTAGTTTGTCTGCAGGTCAGCAGAAGGTGTAAGAGTTGATAAGATTATTTTTCTTCTCTGATTGTCATGTGTAGTTGTTTATTTTGTCAGGTTTGAACTAGCTGTAAATTAGAAGATAAAGGCCTGTCCCCACCCTGCCCCCCCCATGTTTTGGACCACTGTTGGATTGCTGCAGGAGACTCACAGTGCAAAGGATTTGACAGCTGCAACTCAGCCGTTAAATGACAGTAGTGCACATCTCAATGCCATCTAGCATAATTTAACATGAATGATCTGACATGCTTGGCAGCTTCTTGAAGAAGGGGAGGAAAAGGCCACTCTTTTGCTAGGTCTGATTCAGAATGATTTCATACAACCAGACTTTTCAGAAACAGTGACGCTTGCTAGCTGGCTAATGCAATGAGATTGGGCATTATGAAATACTGTTGTTAGTGCTGCTGCACAAAACCAAAGCCAAAGACTTTTGAATTGTCAGTTGCTTAGGAATCATGAATAAAAAACTTTGTGTTTCACTTAAATATCTTCAACCCACCTTCAAAATTCATGAAAACTTCTCCACAGCTCACCGTACTCTGACTTTCTCCTTTTGGTTCAATGTGGTGATTACCTGTCCAGGTGTTTGTCTTTGTACGTTAATCAGTCTTGTAATAATTTAAAAATTAAACAAACATCTCTGACTTTTTCACACTGAAAGCCTCGGAAAGTTGTTCAGAAGTTTCTATTAAAAGTGTTGTCACAAAAATTACTTATTTGACTGAAATTTTCCATCCATAGACTTTCTGACGATACATTTTTGGAAGAGTTGAAACACAATACCTTCAATCAGTTGGAGTCGTCAGGAGGTGAGAAAATATACTTTTTGTCTGCATAGTTGTCAACGTGTAAAGCTATTGCCAAGAACAGTGTGCGTTTTCCATTTTAATAAGCTGTAGATTCACATGTACAATTTGCTTGTTTTTATGCTTGCCTTCACAACAGGCTGTCTATGAGAAAGCATGCTGAAGGACCACATGTTAACTCTCTTCCACTGACCAGGCAAATTTGCACCCCTTTTTTTTTTATTGGGTCATCTATATGTCAAACTAACTTACATCTTCTCAAAATTCAGACAGCATAGACTAGAAAGAATGGGAAATGGCTAACTGGTATAGCAGATCAGGAAGGGAGTCAGGGCTGAGCCTCAGGGAGCTGATATTTGTCTATTCATACAGAGATATTCCTGTAATACAACAAGTGAGAGGGAGCTGTGTGAGAAAGACCCTGCAGAGTGATTCCTGATAAACTGGTTTTCAGTGTTCTTCTAAGTGATGCATCAGTTTGGGCTTTGAGTTCTGTTTGTCCTTACTCTTCTCAATCTCACCTCTAAACATCAATATTTTTCTTTTTAAGACAGGCAGTACTAATTAGATATTGTCAATTTAAAAGTAGCATAAATAATAATATTTAAAAAAGCCTTCTGGGCCTACTGAGAATATTTGCTTCGTATTCATATCTTCTTTTCAGGGTCCTCTGCACATCATGGCCTAAGATCACCACACAGTTTATTTTTGTATGGTTTCTAGTCTGCTCTAGAAATGGAAATGATCTTGATAAGCAGTAGAACTTTTGAATGCTTATTTGAACAGAGCCTCCAAGCCTTTAGTGACTTTCCTGTTGCTAATGCTAAAATAGTATCTCTAATGTTGATGATGATAAGGGTTGTTGTATGATGCTGACTCTTGAATGTTAAATATTGAAGACAAGAGACTAAGATAAAAGGAGATCTTTGAGCATGAGTTATCCTATGGCAACAAAATGACACTATAGTATTTTTTAATAGAAAGTTTGACCTTTTTGATGAGGACATGTCTAGGGATAAATGACAAAACGCCAGGTCTGCCCTTTGCTTTGCATGTTGAAAATGACTGACCAATATTTCTTTTCATAGCATGTCTTATCTATCAGAAGATAAAGGGACAGCTGAAGAATCTGAGGAGCCATAAACCTATATGGAAAGTAAGTCTAACAAGTCTGAGCTATTACAAGCATGCAGATTGTGCTCTACACTTTAAGCACAGAGGGACCTGACTTATAAATTACAAACCCAAGAACATTTTCTGCATAACTACAATGAGTCTGAGCCATAGAATTTCTTAAAGGATCTAATGGGTCAGATCAATGGGTCCAGCATCAGGAATGTAAGCTTGTGCTTCAAGACAATAATGATGTAAAGTGTATCCTTTTTATGACACGGTATCCCTGTTAATTCCATGGTTTTGATCTCTTACTGTGCTAGAATTCCTCTGCTTATAATACTCCTTTAGAGGTGACATTTGATTTGTGAAAAGTTCTACAAGGCCAAAAATGGTTAAGGTAGAGTAAGAAGTTTGAGTTTAGTCACTCTGCTTATGTGAAATGGGTTAATAGTGTGTTTCCTGCTTAAGAATTTCAAAATTTTTTCCCAGTAGTCATCTTAAACATTCATGAAGGTCCTATTTTAAACTTTAAGAGTATGTGACATATATTTTCAAGCCTTTGCTTTTACATTTTATACAGTTAAACTTAAATCTTCCCAGATTGTGAAAAGCTGTGTTTCCTTGGAGTGAGAGACTTGTGTCACACTGGATACTTGAAAATGAAGGTGCTAAACATGAGCAAGCATTCAGCTGGGTCCCCTGAGTCACTTGCTCTTCTTAGTAGAATCCTTTAACCCATTTGTTAAGAAGCACAAGTATATATTGTACTCCCCACACCATAGGTTTATTACAAGCTGAGAAATGGCAAAAGCTTTCTTTGGCTTTGGTATTTGTCTTAAAATGAAAGTTTTCACTTGTAAAAGCAAGCCAGATTGACAACTGTATCCCTTTGCAAAGGCAGCCCTCAAAACCTGTGTTGTGAGGCTTATAGAATAATTCTATCACATTACTTCAGCTCTCATCTCTTGCTTTCTTCCAAGACATCCTCACAGTTTTAGTGTTTCTACTCCATAGCAAGCAGCTTTCTGCCATTCTAGTTCAGGGGCTTAGGTCCATGAAGGAGGAATTCAGGACAGGGGAGGCTCTTCAAGGGAGTTTATTGAGAAGTAGATGATGACAATGTCCTTGTCTTCCTAGAGTGATTTTACTGTACTGGAAGTTCATTCTCCCATCTCACAACGGTTTATTTTGTTTTGGTTTGGTTTTTTTTTGTTTTTTTTTTTTTTGTTTTTTTTTTTTTTTTTTTTT
>JANVCC010010406.1:26522958-26568336 GCA_025345505.1 Todiramphus chloris collaris | reverse complement strand
TTTTTTTTTTTTTTTTTTTTTTTTTTTTTGTTTTTTTTTTGGTTTTTGTTTGTTTGTTTGTTTGTTTATTTGTTTTGTTTTGGTTTTAATGGAAGGTGGGATTTAGTAATGTTTGGTTTCCTTCTCAGTAGAGTATGGTGACTTTCAAACATCTTGTGGAACTGCAACTATGTGGTGTAAAACTTCATTTGAGAAACTTGTCACAGGGTGACTCTGTGAATAGACTGTAACTCCAAACACGTGTCTCTCTTGCATAGAAGTTTTTATGGACTTTTTGTCCACTTTTCTGATTTTGAGTGTATCTTTTATCAGAAAAGGCAAGTTTATGTTGCCTTCTGTGACTGCTGGAGTTCATAAGCTGCTGAAGTCATCTTCTCAGAAAGCTTTTGGAAACTGCTAAAGGCATACAGGAAGTACTCTTGAATAGCAGGAAATCTGCAGTGTACATTTCTGTTTTAATATCTGATACAGATTTTGTATAAACAGCTGGTGATTTGCAATCATTAACTAGTGAGAATTTGTCACAATTTGTCTACTTTTCATTTCACTGATTATCTTCCAAAAATTACGGTCTTTCTGTGCTGACAGAAAGATTCAAAGTGATCTTTCCTATTGCTGTAATGTCACATTCCAATCAATGGATATGCTTTGAAAGTCTTATAATAAATAAAAACTAAACTAACATTAAAAGTTGGGAATTTTTTTCTATTGATAGTCCACATATAATAGTAGGCCTTTAGGATATTTTATACATTTATATATAGGTAACTACAGAAGAGAATAATAAAATTTCTATGACTGTGTAAGACTGAAGTGAGCTGTCTGTATCCTAAACCAAAGAGGACAAGAGATGAATTCAGAGAAGAGAGAATTTGTTGAAACTTATGTTGAAGGAACACATGGCATACTCTTTAAAAAAAAAAGTCATATCTGCTTGATTCTCTCTGGGGCAGTGAAATGTTGAGAAGTTCAGATAGTAGAAATGGTATCTATATGAGCTGAGATTACAAAGACTTTTTTCTTATTCCCTACAAGCAGCATATTCTATGAGATCAGTATTTCAATGACTGCATTAGGAATGCATGAATGATGAGGGTCAACCCAGACCTTGCTCTGCCACAGATTTTGGAAAATAAACACAAAAGAAAGGAGAAGAATGGAGTGGTTAAGCAACGTGGATGTTTTTGTTTGGTCCAGTTTAGTGAGATAAAATGTCTTAGTCCCAGAGGAGTATGAAGATGGAGTTTAAAGCTGGTGAAAGGAGAAAAACCTGAGGAAGAAGTCAAGTGGGACAAATGAGAAGGTGAGCAGGCAAAGAATTGTCTAACAAACAACATTTAAGAATTTGCAGTTTTAAAACATTGCTGGATTTTCCTGCTGTATTGTGTACTATGGCTTTCACACAACTTGTCTGGCAATGAAATGACAGTGCTTCTGAATAATGTTCTCAGACACTTTCTAAGAAAAACTAGCAGTTTTGAAGTCACTGAAATGATACAATTTCTATGCCTGCCCTGCTGTACTGTATATTTTTACTGACAAACACCATAATAAATCAGTAATTCATGGCATATTTCATTTAGACGCTAATTGCACTTCTAGCTCATTATTGATATTAATGATCCAGCAACTGTAACTGTTAAGGGATGAACAATGCTGAAATCATGGTCCATAAGCTTGCTACTCTTTTAATAAATTCAAATGAGAATTAGAATATGTATGCAAATTGATGTCTAAAAGGAATGGGAGTTTTTCAGCCCCGTTGGATCAGTTCATGTTGTTCGAAGTCAATGTAATGTTCATTTAGACAGGTGTTTTGAAAAGCAGCTGAGCAGTGTCCTGGGCCTGGGCACTAGATGTCAGTCTCAGAGCTGACAGAGAGAACACAGCTTTGCAGAGCTCCTGTGTGGTTGAACTTTGCATCATTCTATTTTGCAATAGAATTGCAACAAACTACGCTGGTTCTTTATGGATGCACAACCATGAGGAAAGAATCCCATGAAAGAAGAAGTAGAACCATTTAATTATGGAATGTTGCAATACTACTGTGGTGCCCTACACTTTTGGTCCTACTGGATTGGGGAGGGGCATGAATTTCTGGACATCTTATATCTCTGTATAAATAGTGTTGACATGTCTGAATCAACCTGATTTTTATTTATTTATGTGATTATTTATTTATTTTATTCTGAAATGGTATGTAACTACATCTGTCAAATGAGTAAGAAATTATAGTCTCTGACAATGCAAAAGAATCCTGGAGGGTATTACCGAAAGGGCAACATCTAGCATAGACCTTCATAAAGAATGTGACTTTATTTACCTTTAGTTGAGATGCCACCTGACATCCTTGGTCAAAGGCAAGTATATTGATGGCTTGCTAGGAAAAGTAGCATTTTAGAATACTATTGAGTGGTAATTGTTAATTGGCTAAGCAAAATAATTTGCTTGCAAGTCAGTTGCTTTTTGATGAACACAAACAGAACTGTCCTTACCAATCATAGAAAAAGAAAAAAAAAAGTACTTTTAAAGTATAAAATTTATTAGCTAACATGATTTAATTCCATCATTCTTCAAGTTTTCCAATAGATGTTGGAAATAGATTACAAAATATGGATCAGGATTCCAATTTGAAATTGCTCCGTATTTAAAAGTGGTAACTCAAAGAAACTTAGCCAAAGTAATCTCTTATTTTTAAAAAGAAATTTCCTTTTTGCTAAGCCTGGCAATGATTATGCCTGTCATCTGACTGTTGTGTATTTATGAACATTCCTCACTTTGCTGTGATCCACAGGTGTAATTCAGACGCACAGTGTAGTCTGATCTATTCATTGACAAAAGTCATACATGAGTAAATTCCATATAATGGTTGAAAATCTACAAAGAAGCTATTATTCTCTGATAAACCTTGAAGGCTATTATAAATTCATTAAAAAAATTACATACCAATCGAGAATTTATTTCATCCTTGTTAAATCTATATAAAATTGCTGTTCTTGAGTCAAATACTAACCTCCCTGTATGACAGAGAAGCATGCAAAAGCATACAAGTATCTACAGTAGGACTGAAGTATACTCATTGTAAACCCCAGAATCTGAACCTTAAACACTACCTATGTAGCTTAATATTTTGTAGCTTAACAATTTAAAAGCTATTGTTAAATTAGAACTGCTTCTAGATAGAGTTGTAACAAATTCATGTCTAAGAAGTCAAGCTGATACTGAGCCTTTTTTATAGCCTTTCCATGTCTAGATGTGGAACTAATGTGTTATTTGCATAATGCTACTGATGTTCTGACCTGACTCCAAATATAGTTGGTTGGTCATCATTACAGATACATAATTCTTGGCTGTAAGTTTTTTGTGGGTAGAGAAAGAGCTGTACTATGAAGGCTGTGAAAACTAATAAAGTCTTAAAATATATATCATTAAAGGAACTCTCTTTAAATACTGCTTAGGGACCCAGGGAAACTGAAAGTTTCTTGGTAACTTGAAGCACCCAATGTTCTCCATAATTTCTCTTGACTTTAAAGGCAAAATACCGACATCAGTTCTGGAACTCTTGCCTCTTAGAATAAAACCTTCCTTTCTTATCCCATGCTAAAGAAATGCTCCCTGTGAATACCATTTAAATACATTTAAAAAAATGTTTCCAGTGTTTATGTGCTGTATGCGTATACTCCGTTTAAAAATAACTTTGATATTGGCATAAGTAAAGCTTAGTTTATGGGCATAAATTCCTTTTCCTGTGAAGACCTGACTAACGGTTGTTATTCTGCTCCTGAAACAGATTCAAATAAATACACTATATATCTTTACTTAGTGATTCAAATCTGCTAGTCTAATAGAGATAGAAAAAAAGATGCAAGATCAGTCAGAAATTTAAAAATCTGATCCTTCCTCTGGATCTCCTCTATCTCAATGCTCAAATTTCATGTCATATACACAGAATAACAATGATTTGGCAAGCCCGTCATTTCTCAACCTGATAACTTTCCTAAGACTTGCTACTTTGTTCCAACACTTGAGTTCTGTTAAGTGAGTTTGTTTCTTCAAATTAGTAATAAAGTCAGCTGAGAAGATAGCAATTTTATTAAAGATACTTTAAGTACACATACTTTTTGAGAGTGTGGTTCACTGTTGCATGCCTGTTTTCCTGCTGAAGTTGCAGTGTCTTGGGAAGAAATGCCTTAAAACAAATTTCAATTTAAAAATCATTGAAATATCAGCAAACTTTCTACTATTAGTGTATGTATTCTAATTTAAACCACATTTTTCTCTTATTATTGTTCATTGCATACAGTTTTCTCAAGTTAAGCATTAATGGGAGGGGTGTCATGCTCTAGGGTCAGGGTGGCCCCTTAGACCTATAACAGACGTTCTCTGTTAACCCCCCTCCCTCCTCAAAGGGGAAGAGAAAGGGAATAAGGGAGAGAGACTTAGCGATTAGAAAAGGAAACTAGAATAGCTTTAATGAAAAGGAAATAAATAATTATAAAAATGGAATATATACAAATAAATACAAAATCAAAATCAAACCCAACCCCCCTGATGGTAATTACATCACCGTCACCACTGATGCTGTGGAGCAGGCACTGAGGGAGTCCCAGACTGGGCCCCGCAGCAGATGGGAGCTGTGTTCGGGAGCTGTGTTCAGGGGCTGGATTCTGGTACCGGGTTCAGGAACACGCAGACCGGATCGAAGGCAGAATGGACAGAGGCCTCCTTGGGTGTTCCGAGGAAGGAACCGAAAGAGGACCCGAGCCAAGTCAAGCAAAGCTGGCAGAGCAGTCCAAGAGGGGAGAAGAGCCACAGACACTTTGGATCCTTCAACTCTGATCTGAATATGACGTGTATGGGATGGAATCCCTCGTTGGTTAGTTCAGGGTCACCTGTCCTATCCGTTCCTCCCTGCAGGTGCAGCCTTTCACTTTCTGCACCCCCCAGTGTGGTACAGAAGACCCAGCAGTGGCCTTGGTCTGCACACCAATCCTTGGTAGTAAGTCTAAACATGGGGTGTTATCACTGCTAGAAGCAGACACTGACTGTGAGAACAGGCTGCTACCTTCAGACAGAGCAGTTAGTTAAAAGAACTGAGCTGAAAAGTAAAATTACTGAACAGAATTAGTTCTGTTCTCACTCAAACCAGGACAAGGAGAAAAAGTAAACGCTAATATTTCATATTAGAATTTTTCTTGTGAAACTTCAGACATAAACTCTATATTATGAGAAAGATCTGATAGATTGAAACCAGATGGAACTGTTACCAGTTTGAATTTTTCTTACCTGAGACTTTTTTTTTTTTTTTCTCTTCAGGATCATTGTTTTAGTCTGGCAAACATGCTATGAATGTTGATAAACATCTTGAGTGTCTCAAGTTTAGTGATGCTTTGGAGAGAAATGGAATAAACAATGTCATTCAGATAGTGACAATGGACCTTCCTGAAAGTGGCTGATACCAGAAAGTCTTCAGAAGGCTTCTGAATGGAATAAAAAGAGGGATCTTAGGCTTTTTTTTTTTTTTCGTGTTATTGTCTTCATTTTGGTTATTGCCTTCATTTTGGTTATTGCCTTCATTTTGGTTATTGCTTATTCTGAAGTATACGCAACACTAAATTTTCACTCTGGATACCTGGAGATAATTGCAATATATCTCCAACTCCTTTGATGTACCTGATATTAAAGGCTGACTCCCCTGTTGAACTTACCATGCAGTATCCCAATGAAATCAAAGATAAGAAGCAACTTTGCATTGGAAAGGAGGTTTGGAATGAAGAACATTTAACATTGTCATTTGTACCCTTAGATTCAGTTTTGTACTCTACCATTGCCCTTCTGCCAATTTTATGGAAGTTCCTTTTAACCATTTTCACAGTAATATTTGTATATGTAAATGCTTTGAAAATACAGGCCTTCTGCCCCTTTTCCCTTCACTACCCCATTTGAGAACTGTAGCTACAGTGTCAACATGCATGAGAAGTTAGGTGTGAAGATGAAGACACAGTGGTCTTGAAAACCACTTGTTGCTTCTCTATTGAGTGTCACATAACTGGTCCTCAGATGAGGAACAGGATGAACTGCAGCTGATGTGTTGAATTTTGAGGATCCAGTGAGATATGTTATTCCTAGTACTGTTGGAATGCACCTTTTGTGAAAACCTTTTAGCCTACCTCTAAAAAGGTGTCTTAACTTCACAGAAAGAACTACTGATGCTGGATATATCTTTGACTCCATCCAGCAAGTGATGCTTGTTGCTTGAACCTATCATTCTTTACATATATCACCACAAAGGACTTTAAATAATAGACATTTCTGAAATAGTCTTAGGGGAATGAAGGAAATGGTCTTTTCTGATATTCAAGACAAGTAAATTGTTACTATGCACTGTTACTGGGGTGAAAAAAATAATACTGCCCCAGGTGTAGATTTTTGGCTTGCTGAAGCTGTCTGGTATAATTGCAATGATTTTAACTATCAGAAAAAACAGTCCTGTATTTGGAGAGGTAGCTGAGAATATAGGGCCTTCTTTAATATGCCTGACTTTGAGATTTACCTTTCCCACTTAAAAAAGGCAACATTTCTGTTTTCTGCAGTCACTGAGCCACTTATATTCATCAGCAAACAAGAAGAGTAAAGATAGGTGACAGCGACTAACCAGTTGTTAATTTTATAATCTCTTTGTTCTTTTCATCACATTACATGAGATGAAGGTTTTTTTGGTTTGTTGTAAATTTTAAATACAAAATTTAATACAGAAGTTTACCTGAGTTGATAGCTTAGGGACAGTTCTTTTATTCTGAGGAGCGACACAAGAGAGGAAAACTAGGCATATGTGAGAGAAGATATTACTTGAATGACATCAACATATGAGAAACCGTGTGAAAACAGTAGGCAAATAGGAGAAAGATGAAATTATATGCATGGTATCAGCAGATGAGCAGATGTCAAGACTGAGAGGGAGTGAAGGAAGTATGAAAAGACACAAATTGCATGAGGTAGAACATTTACAGAATTGTGCAGTATTTTGTCTTAATCATGACAAAAGAAACTGAACTGATGTGCTTTATTTTTATTCCACTACTGTGTAAGGATGACTGGTGAAGAGGTTTTAAAAAGATCACAGCTGAGAGGTGATAAGGTTTGCCATTGTTACAGATGTATAGGAGAAAGAAATGAAGAGAAGGAATCTGCGATGGCCACCAGGTTTTGACTGCTCTCTAATTAGTGAGGGTCAAAATGCTGCTGTCTGTTCTCATGTGCTTCTCTGTGATTCAATGTGAATCACTTCACATGGTGACACTTGGCCTAATCATTGTGAGTTAATTTCTCATTTCTGTTCTAAAAAATTTCTAGCCTTGCCCAGTTTCTACATTTGCCCATCATGCTTAACTACTTATGTAGCTATGCAATTCTATATTAACACTGACACTTCAAAAAAATTAATTTATCTAGCTAAAACCAGAATTAGTGTTGCTTTTAAAATAAAATATTATTTGAACTGAGTTTTGTTTATTCCCACAGCCCTTCTTTAGAGGCCGCTTTTTAAATTGCCCACTAAGGCTCATGCTAAGTAAAGATATTACTATCCTAATTATTAAATGATCAGTCAGTACACATCTATTATTTTTATTTGTGAACCATAAGAAGTGGTGCATCAGCCAGATATTTGAGCTCGTAAGAAGCGTGACACTGAACAGAAGGGCCTGTGAACACCATTCTCCCTTGGTCTGTGCTGGACTGCAGCTGAGCTTGGCAGGTGTGGAGAGAGGGAACCTACAGAGAGAAGTTGGAGGGAACATTGATGCAGAGACCAGAAGAAAGACACAGTGTGGAAACATGAAAGAGAGATCTCATATAGATTAGTCTGGTTAGAGCATGATAAAATGGTGTGAATCATTGTAGTAACAGAATTACTTGGCTACTTTCACATGTCTCAGTGTTGCGTGTATTGTATAGATGCATTCTGAGAATGCAAGAGAAGGCATAAATAAGTAATTTTCACTGAAAATCTCTTGATAAGGTAAGGTTTTTGTCCCACCTTTCAAGAAATGAACTTGATAATTGCTTTCTATTCAGCTTTCTCACAATTTACATTTAGTGAAAAGATACCTACACATAAAGGTTGTAAGGAATTAATAAACTTTGAAATCTGTAACATTCTGAATTTTTTTTTTAAGTGTAGCTTTTATAAGTGTCTTTGTGTAGTAGGACTTTTGGAATCTCACTGGAAGCATCAATGACTTAAATCTGTTAAGGTTGCTGAACACAGAAACAAGTTTAATATCCTATTTAATTCAATCTGGGAAGGTTTTCTATGGTGGGGAACCATTTTTTTGGTGGAAATATTGTAATATGCCTATGAGAACTGGATGAAGGCAGCTTTTTCAACTTCAGTGAGCAGCCACTAAGATGTGAGCAGACACATAGAGCAGTAGCACTCCATACGACTTGAGAAAAATGTGGTTACTTTGTTTATGAAAGAACTCTAGTATAGAATCATAGAATTGTCAGGGTTGGAAGGGACCGTAAAGATCACCCAGTTCCAACCCCCCTGCCATGGGCAGGGACATCTCCCACTAGAGCAGGTTGTTCACAGCCCCATCCAGCCCGGTCTTAAAAGATTCCAAGGATGGGGCTTCCACCACCTCTCTGGGCAACCTGTTCCAGTGTCTCACTACCCTCATGGTGAAGAGATTCTTCCCAATGTCTAACCTGAATCGACCTATTTCTAGTTTTAATCCATTTCGTCTGGTCCTATCACTGCCCGACAACCTAAAAAGTCCCTCCCCAGCTTTCTTGTAGGCCCCCTTCAGATACTGGAAGGCCACAATAAGGTCTCCTTGGATCCTTCTCTTTTCCAGACTGAACAACCCCAACTCTCTCAGTCTGTCCTCATAGAAGAGGTGCTCCAGCCCACTGATCATCCTTGTGGCCCTTCTTTGGACATGTTACAGAAAATCCATATCCTTCTTGTAATAGGGATTCTAGAACTGGATGCAGTACTCCAGTGGAGTAAAAGGGGGAGAATCACCTCCCTCGACCTGCTGGCCACACTTCTCTTGATGTAGCCCAGGATATGATTTGCCTTCTGGTCTGCAAGTGTACACTGATGACTCATGTTGAGCTCCTCATCCACCAGTACTCCCAAGTCCTTTTCTTCAGGGCTTCTCTCAAGCCAGTCACTGCCCAGCCTATATTGGTTTTGTTCCGACCCAGATGGAGGACCTTGCCTTTGTCCTTGTTGAACTTCATGAGATTGGCATGGGCCCACCTCTCCAGCCTGTCAAGGTCCTTCTGGATGGCATCCCTTCCCTCCAGCATGTCAGCTGCCCCACACAGCTTGGTGTTGTCAAACTTGCTGAGGGTGCACTGAATGCCACTGTCCATGTTGCTGACAAAGATGTTAAACAAGACTGGTCCCAGTCCTGATCCTTGAGGGACTTCACTTGTCACTGGTCTCCGCTTGGATACTGACCCATTGACAACCACTCTTTGGGAGGGGCCATGAAGCCAGTTCTTTATCCACTGAATTGTCTGTCTGTGAAATCCATGTTTCACCAGCTTGGAGACCAGAACGTCATGTGGGACAGTGTCAAAGGCTTTGAAAGGAAAGTAAGAAGAAAAGTAGAATGGAAATAATCACTTAGTGGGGGAAGCAACTAAACTCCTTTAAGAGAAGAAGCCCCAGGTGAGGGCTGAAAGCTCACAGATCATAAAAGCTCAAAATAGGAATAGTAGAGGCAGGCAGAGCCTTATGCAGCCATGCAACTGGCAATGTATTTTTTTCTGCCAGATAAAAGACATTCATTCATAGGACTATTATATGCTGAGAGTAATATCGATCCCTTTCTGTACTGCCTTCTCCATATAATCCCTGTAGAAACAGTGCAGAATGCTGCTTAGGCTATAAAGACAACAAAAATGAATTCTTTATTCCAAATGGCTGCATTTCAAGCATAATTATTTATCTGCAAATTACTGAGAGAATAATTACATATTCAACTGCTTATGATACTATTATCATTCTTAATTTTAACATATATGGTCATAAATTCAGCTCTGAAGTTTTCTTACATTTTATGTAAGCTAGTATATCAGAGCAATAGATGGAATGAATGATGCTGCAAAGACTTCATAGATCTTCTGTAAAAGGGTCCAGTCCACATTCAGAGGCAACCTACTGTAGAACACTGAACTTCTGGATACAAATGGTGTTCATGGTGCTTCAGTTTGTGTTTATGACTCTTTCTGGTGAGGGTTTATTCTATTTTATATCTATAATGAACAGTGTTGTAAAAAGGTAAGGAGTGACCAAATGTCAGCAATGGAGGTTGGGACAAACTATGCTGGTAAAATGTTAAATGTTAGCAGTTACCAAATCTAGCCTTTTTTTTTTCTTTTTTTTCTTCCCCTGAATGTGGGAAAGCAGAGGAGGGAAAGCATGAAGCTTCAAGACTTTCATTTATCTTGTTTTTCTGATAAGTTAGAGTTCTTGAAGAGTTCAGGTGTAATCACAGCCTTCTGTTGCAACAGGAAGCACCATCTGCTGAGGCATTCTGCAAGCAATATAACATCTCTCCAGAGACAATTTAGCATTCAATTCACAGAGAAGGATGGCAGGGACTTGTAAACAAAAGAAGACAACTGAAGCAGTGAAGAATGGGCTGTGCTCTAAAGATTCAATATGTTTCTTTATAGCTGAAAAATTCTGTAATGCTATAAAAGCCTGGCAGAACTCTCTGATATATTAATTGTGGCTTTTTTTTTTTTTTACTCAAACTTGCTATTTGAAAGCCAAAAAGTAATGCCAAAATATTGTTTGCCTTTTTATTTTATTTTTTTTTAATTCACTGAAATCTTCAAGTTTGTATGAGTCTGTCCCAAATTATTTAGCAAATAACAATTGTTTAGCGAAAAGGAGAAAAAATTTTAATTGCAGCTTAATGGTAATAGGCAGGGTATGCATACAAAGTAAATAGATATTGTCTGTCAATGCTTATCGAGTTTTGAAGTCACTTGAAATGAACAGTAGCCCTGCTAGAGGACATATTGCTACTGTAAACACTTTATACCTTCCCATAAACATTTTAAAGCAGACCAGGTGTGGGATTGTCGTGGTGTGGAGATGAGATTTAATGAAAACTATTTCCTGTTTTGAATTAAATCAAAGTATCAGAATTCTAAAAGACAGACCTTTAGAGTATCTTTAAGTCCTTACTTGTCATATTTAAATTAAATGAATGCCAAAGATGAGGTACAGAAAGTTTAGGGCATGACATTAGGCAGTTTATAGGTTCTCCTGGGCAAAGTAAAAGGGCTAGGTCCTCAGTTGGTCTAGGATCTATACTAGGAAATATTTTAGAAAACCAAAGCCTTGCTTGATCACTGTCTCATGAAAAGCAGATATCTATCATTCAGGAAACTTCAGCATCTTTCATTACATGGCAGCTCCCCTTAGGAAAGTACAGTTGAGGCTGTGGTCTATCTGTGGTGATACAAGCATATGTAAACTGTGTATTTCTCATATGCTTTTTTGTGTTATTCAGTATATGTTGGATTTGTGTGATGATAAACAGTGTGAGGGGAAGAGAAATAAAAGGAGTATCTTTGTTTATTGATTTCCATTTCATGATAGTTTTGTTTTATCAGGTGAGGCAACATCTTCATAGTTCTGGTGAAAAGTGCTGGACATTAGGCAGTCCAATATTCGCTTCCTTGAGCTTGAAACTAGTGTTGAGGCTCATTTGTCATTGAGATAAGTGTGAGTCTAATCAGGGAGAATTATAGGTAATATAGGTGGCTTTCAACTAAATTGAACACTTTTAATTATGACATGAAATACTTGTCTGTTGCCATGAACTCCTTAAAAATTCTCAGCCTTATTTTCAAATGTTGGAATTTACTATGAGTCCCTGCAGGTCCAAGAGGGTTATAAGTTGTCCCTCTACTCATGGATGAAGTTCTCTCATTAGGTATTTATATTTTGTCAAACCTAAAGTAGAAGAGGCAACTTGGTTTTGACCACTGTGCTAACTATGTTTCAGAACATGTCAGCATTTGCATTATATGAGCTGTAGAGTCTTCTGGGCTACAAAAGGTAGCACCCAGTGCAAAAGAGAACATGTGTCCTCCCTTACAAAAAGGCAACAGTAGTGACTTTTACTAAAAGATGTTTGAGAAGGAAACAAAGACAGGGAAATAATAAGTTCTATTTATTCACAGAAATCCAAATCCTGTCTTGAGGGCACAGAAAAAGTACAGATTTAAAAACATGATAGGATGAACACAATTATCTGCTTCAAATAAATCTAAAAATTCCAAACAAAGCAAATCATTCAAATTTGTCTCCCCTTCCACATACCTACCGCATTGATACAATGTTTAGTAGGTTTTCAGTCATGACTAAGTATTGATAGATCATCTTCTAAGGAAAAGATGCTTTGTTTTGTGAAGAGCAATAAACAACACTGTGAAAACTGGAGAACCAAAAGTGTAGAGTAGAGCTTTATGAGTCAAAATCATAGAGTGGGATCAATAAAAGAAAAGTGTTAGAGGAATTAGGACATGGTGGCCCTCCTCTGATTTAATAATACTTTCCAGGAGAACTTCAGAAATCTTCTTCTCTCTTGGTGCACAGAAAAGTTCTCATTTTGAATATATGTTGGTTTTGTTTATTTGTTTGGGTTTTATTTTTGGGGTTTTTTTTTTGGGTTTTTTTTTGTTTTTTTCCCCTGGTGTAGTTTTTGATATATCAGTGGTTTTTTTGTATTGCCTGGTGGCTATAGCTGGGAAAACTATAAAACAGTATAATGGTTTCATATTTAGAAATGAGCAATGACTGCAGGACTTCCCCTAGAAGCTAACAGTTTCTGGAGAGCTGTTTGGCACTACCTGTAATGCCTACAGTCAGACCTATTTCCTTTCTCTAAAAAAAGGCAACTAATTTGTGAAAGAGTTAGTAATTGCTTGTCCAGATGTATTCTGAAATGATTTTTTTTACTGTAAAAAGAAAAATTCATGATGGGTAATAAAAAATAAAGATAATGGGATTTTTCGCCTAGCTTTCATAGAATTGCTGTAGGCTGATTTGCAAAACAGGAAAAAAAAAGTTT
This sequence comes from Todiramphus chloris collaris, assembly GCA_025345505.1. NCBI lineage: Eukaryota > Metazoa > Chordata > Aves > Coraciiformes > Alcedinidae > Todiramphus > Todiramphus chloris. The sequence goes on along the minus strand of JANVCC010010406.1, from coordinate 26,555,224 downwards.
TAGTAGTTGTAGGAGAGCTTATTTTGCAAGTCTGAATCTCAGACTTCTGAAACCCTGCAGGATCCCATCTCAGAACTGATTGGGATGAATTCCCTTGTCATAAGTTAACCCTGTTAACTACTTACAGTATTCTGGAGCCCTACTGTGATTTGCAGTAAACTGGTTAAGATTAAAATGCCTTTAAGGACTTGCATATTGCATCCTCTTAATCCCTTTCTTGGTTTCGAGATCATCTATGCAGAAACTTGCTTGTTCTTTACCTGGAAATTGTCCTGTTGATGGGTTTAGGAATTATACTGATTTAGGCTTTTTAGGGCTGAGATTTGTAATGTTCATTCCACCTTGCTGTCATTAATCCAGTAATGTTTCTGGCCTGCCATCTGGAATGACATCCTGGCACATCTTAAGTAAGAGGAATTTGCCCTTTGTTGGATTTTCCATTTTGGGTCTGCATAATCAAGAAGCCTGCCAATGGCTGGTAAAATGTCCTTTCCCTCTAGTTGTGTGGCTCTTGTTTTCATAACTTTGAATGATGTATGACTTTGATATGAAAAGGTCACTTTGAACAAAGAGTCTAACTCAACAGTATCTGGAAGTGTTATCCACTGTTGTTTCAAATAACGCCTTGGATTGCTACTGTTTAAGGAGCTTTGAGACCAATATTTTTTTTTTCCTCAGCTTGTCTACTATGTGTATGTTGTTTTAGAGGGAATCTCTGTATCCTGAGGTGTTTTTTTCTGTTATGAAGTTATTTAAATGAAGGGGATTTACAGTTAATAATTCCATTTATGTCCTTCATCTGGAATAAAGAGACAGAATTAGGTTTTGTCATTTAAATTAAATGCTCTAAAATAAGCAATAAACCAAAAAAAGGGCAACCCCCCCCCCCAAATAAAAGCCTCAACACAAGTCATATTCTTTCATGGAGGTGACTTGCCAATCTCTGTTAAAGCACTCCCTGTTTCCTCACTTCCCACTGTCTCTGGATGGTTTTCTTGCTCATACTCCTAGCACTAAAATTAATAACATGAGATAATTTCAGCTAACTTTTATTACATTGTTCCTTTGGAACAAAGGGGAGCTGGAAGCAGTTTTTCAGTGTTGTATGTAAATATTAGCATTAAGATTCAACTACATTAACTGGGTCAAAGCCTTTGCTTGCACTTGTTTGTGCTGGCCTGAGAGAGATTTTCAGGATGACACCAAACATCTTTAAAAAATCATAGATTTCTTAATCTCGAGCATCAAGAAGGGCCAGAGAAAAACACCTCCTGATAAGAAAGGGGTAAGACTACAACAGGTTTTGCTGTTATGCCTGGATAGTCATAAAGTCTCATCACTGAAGAAAGAAAACACTGAAGATCTTGCTGAGAGCAGAAGCGATTTTAGATGCCCTCAGTATTTTCTCTTGACTTTGGCATCTGAGAAATCTCACATACTAGAGAATTGTCCTGCCCATAATACTGTGTAACAACGCATAGCCACATCATGAATGGTAGAAGTATAGCACATAAAGCAAAATAAGCAGTCCTGTAACTGGATCCATAAAATTATCAGAACATGAAATGGTGGCTGTAACACTTAAAAATTTTCTCATCTGAGGGAAAGGAAGAAAAAACCCTCTTGAATTACAGGAGTGTTGCACATCTGAAGTGAATCACCACTTCTAAAAGACCCTTGCATGCCTCCTCTGCCTGTGAAGGTGGATGCTCTCAGACTGTTTTTATCATGCTTATTTCATTAGTACTGAAAAATTGCAAAGCTTACTGTGAATTTTATTTCTTCTAGTAGTTTGCATCGAGAAGACCAGAAACACGACTTTACAGATAGTGAACAGAAATCCCTAGAGTACCAACAATTGGAAGTGCATGTTAGGTTCTCTATTACTTGATCAATGTTGTCACTAATGCAAATCTATTCCCACAATGCACAGAGTGTCATTAATTTTATGTTGTTTACGTACTCTTGCCATAAGGTTAAGCAATTCCTACTATTAAGCTAGACGAAATTGCATTACCTTAATGAAATGCACTTTACTGATAAAGAAGAATGTCACTTTCACAAGTGGAAGCACTGTTAGCAAATTTTTACGAGAGAATTCCCAAAATCATATCTTAATTGCTTGGACAGCTGTGTAGTTTACATAACGAGCAAACAATGCCAAGGTTTTTTATTTTCTTTGTCAGCTGTATTGGATGTTAGTATGCATGGTGGACCTTTTTTAGGCCTTTTATTACTTGATTGCAAATCATTCTTCATTGCTGCCCAAATTTATGGAAGGACATTGCTCCCTGAGGTGCCATATCCTTTCAGGTCTGTAACTGAACATGACTGATGGCTCCAGTGTAACAGTTGCTTATTATGGCGCTCACTGAGCTATGATTGCTCCAATACTTTATGTTGGCAGATGTGTTTCCCTTGGAACAGCATCTCCAAGACAGAGGTCATTGATCAAACCCCCCTCTGGCTGTTCCATTATGTGCAAATTATTGCTAAAAGCAGAGAGACTGCAAAGGGGGTGAGTGTGTGTGCATGTGTGATTGCATGCGGTCTGCTCACTGCAGAATTGAGGGAAAGGAAAAGCTAATATTATGAAGCAAAAAAAAAAAAAATCTGTCTAAACTGGAAAAAGGTCTTTATAATGTGATCAAATGGAGGAGAAAGAAGGAAATTAAGCTTATTTCAGTGGGGAAACAATTGCATAATACAGTAGCATTTTCTTTTAAACTGAGCAATGCACACTATTCTTGTCTGTGCTGTGTTGCTTGTGTGTATTTTTAGCATTGAAATTGATGAAAAAGGGTCATTCAGTACCTAAGACACTTCTATTAACACATGTTAAATAAATGAGAGAACTTCTATTTATTGGAGAGGGCCTAGTTAGTGGTGATCAATGACTGAGCTGTGCATCAGTTCCTAAAAACCAGAATGGAGACAGGGTTGTAGAAGAAAGCAGGTGACTGTATTGAGTGCTTTGCAAAGTCTGTCCTGATTTGAGGGAGAACAGAACTAATTCTGTTCAGTGATTTTAGTTTTCATGTCAGTTCTTCTAACTTCATTTTCTGAAGTTAGCAGTGTGTTTTCACAGACAGTGCCTGCTTCCAGGAGTGATGATGCTCCATGTTTAGAGTTACTACCAAGAATTGTTGTGCAGAGCAAGGCCACTGCTGGATCTTTTGTACCATATTGGAGGGTGCAAAAAGTAAAAGACTGCACCCCCAAGGAGGAGCAGCCAGGATAGGTGACCCTAAACCAACCAGAGAGAGATTCCATTCCACATGTCATATTCAGTAATAAGCTAAGGAATCATGAGGGTCTTGGCCCTCTTGGCTCACTTTGCCAGCTTTGCTCATCTCAGTTCAGATCCTCTTCCAGTTTCTTCCTCAGAGCACCTGAGGAGGACTCTGTCTATTCTACCTTCAATCCTGATCTGTGTGTTCCTGAATCTGGTACCAGAATCCAGCTCCTGAACACAGTTCCCATCTTCCATTCGGCCCAGTCTGGGACTCTCCTCTTGAGTGCTCTACAGCATTGGTGGTAACAGTGATGTAATTACCATCGAGAGTGGGGGTTGGGTTCAGTTATGGTTTTGTATGTATTTGTATATATTCCATTATTATTATTATAATTTTCATTAAAGGCATTTTAGTTTCCTTTTCTAATTGCTAAGTTTCTCTTCCTATTCCCTTTCTCTTCCCCTTTGGGAAGGAGGGGGTTGTTAATAGAGAGTGTCTGTTATAGGTCTAAGGGCCTGCCCTGACCCTAAACCATAACGCTGTCTCAGTGGGACTACTGGATGCTCACTATCACAACCACAATTTAACAATGAGTAAAAGGTTTTAGGTGACGCGAGTGGTGTCGCACAGGGAAAGAATAATACCAGAATCCTGTGAGCAACTTATACTATATGTATGAGATGTCAAAGCTTTGGTAAAATTTAATGTAACTTTTGTTTTTGAAGTTTTTTTAAATCACTTATGCGGTTGTTTCTTTTCTTTTGTTTTTTTTATTTTTTTCAGCTGTAACAGACAACACCTCCAAGAAATAAAGCTATTAGATTGTCTTGGAGGAGGGAAAAGTTAATGAAAACAGCAGGTCAGTGGGGACACTAAAAAAAACCATCCCTCTGAGAATTAATATATTCTTTTTTTTTTTCTCTCTTCCCCTACTACTAGTACTATTACTATTACTACACAATCTGTCCAGAGTCTAATTATTTGAAGCAAGTTATAAATTAAATAGAACTTTTCTGGACAATTTTCTGCAATTAAAATAGAATGTTGAGCTAGAACTTCTGTTTTCCTTCTTTTGTTCATTTATTTTTTTTGTTTGTTTTGTTTGCCGTTTGTTTCTTGAATGTACCATTTCCCTGGCTTTGTTTTAAAAGTTGTTGAAAATAATTCCAACAGATGTATATGTGTATAAAATTGCAAGTGAGACCTTTGTGTGATCGCATACAAAAATAATTAGGTTTTTGTAAAAATGAGTCACTGAGTTATTTTACAGTATTTCCTAGATTTACATCTATTAGCACTATGGTTAACAAGATGGGAAAATTGTTAATTATGGAAAAAAATCAGTTAACTGCACAGCTTGAAAACTTTGTTTTAGTTATCAAGATCTGTCTCCATCCACAGAAACAAGTCAAATGTCACTGAACAAAGTCCCAAGAATATTGCTTTAAGTTGTCCCTACTTCGAATGAAAGTGCAAACCAAATCAGACTAAATGACATTCATCAGTCCTTTTCATATAAATTATTCTGTAATTTGACAAAGTTTTCTGGATCATCTTCTCAGTAACTAATCATGTTACTGAACTTTACACCTTATCAAAGCATAGTGCGATTCTGCAGCCTTTACTGGTTGTAAGGGGTATTTCTGATCCATTCCCTACCATGCAGTAAAACCAATTGCAACTCGCTCTTTGAGTTCCTTTGTCTCATCACAAATGTAATCAACCTATTGCATCCCAGTTGTTTCTATGTACCTTTCTAAAACTAACTTTTTTTTTGCGTGTGGTTTTGTTTTGTTCCTAGCACCAACAAAATCAGACAACAAAAAAAAAATCAGAAACAAATTTCCTTTAAATATTCTGCTGATTTCAAAACCAAACTTTGTTTTAATATTCTTTTCTCCAACTTATAGCCTGATATTTAACCTATTCCCCCTCTAGGTATCCACCCTCTAATTGCTTTAACACTTAGCAGTTCAACAAAAAAGCTTGTTATAACTAGCCTGGTTTAATGTGCAACCTATCTCTTTAAAGAGAAAACGTCTAGGTCAAATACATGGTTCTTGTAAATTGAGGTAGGTACACTTAAAATGAATGGTGCAAGGATTTGGCCCAGAATATCTAGACTTTTGTAATGATCTTAGAGTGTTTCAAAGCAGGAAGACCATGAACTTCTGATAATAAGCTTCTTTATTGTATTCCTTGGTAAAAAGTTAAGCTCCCATAAAAATGTTCTGGAATAGCATTCTTCAAGGGATTCCTATTTTTCTTCACAAATAGTTTGACAGTGACCATGCTGGATAACAAGAAATTACTATCTATAAAGTGTCAATTATTTTAACCACATGAATTATATTATATCTAATTCAGCATTCCTTTTTTCTGCTATTATAAAATCTCTCCCTTGACTAAACAAATTAATCAAAACTGGAGAAACTTTTAATGTGAAACTAAGTCATTTACACAGAGACAGAATTGTATTTATTCTCTCTCTTTTCACCTGAAATAAGACAAAATTGCTGCTTCAGAAACTACATCAGATATTTATAGTCTGGTTATGTGATGCTCCTGCACTGCTCTTATTGGTAAGTCATGTATTTCCTTGTTCTGGTGACGTTATTTGCTACCCATCAAGTCAATAATACAAGCCATGATCCTGAAGCTGTACCATGAAGCAAACTTCCCTGCCTAAAGATAATTAATATATAATGCAATTAATTGCCTTTATATAGTTTAACTAGAACTTACAGTGAGAAAATTATTTTTTCAGTCCTTTCTGATGTGATATAGGCATTCACACAAGAAAACAGGAAATACGATGGAGGACTAGGATGCTATCTACCATTCTGTGTAATTAGTTATTTTCAACTCAGTATTTGTTGTTCTAAACAAATTTTAGTAGAAACAACACCTCTGGTGTCATGGTGGGATTAGGATCTCTTGTAGTTTTGGAGAATTATAGAAACTTTGGAGAATTATAGAAACTTACAGACTTAAGGTCAAGGATGACTGACATATTTTTCTCTCTAGGCCATGATCTTGCATAATTTCCCGCAGAATCCTCAAGGCGTCTTGTGTTTACACCTCTGACTTTCAGAAAGTCACAATACAACTATTTAAACCTCTTACTCTTTAAGAATTAATTCCTTCCATTCTTAATGTGCATTTTAAACAGGGATCTACACCTTAGTAGCAAGATGTATGTAGCTTACAAAGACAGGTTTTCTAAAGTAAAAGACATAGGTCATTTTCTATAAAACCAAAACATGCAGGGCACAAGCCCAGGCTTTTTAATACTAGGACTGTCATTGCCCTTTGCTTCTTTTCTGCAGAGGTATTGTCAGCTGCCTAGTGAATTAACATGCACACCTACTTAAAATGCCTCTAACAACAGAGATTTAAGAAAAAACAAGCAAGCAGGCTGCTTAAAACCTGATTGGTAACTGGTGCTCAGTCAATGGCCCTGGTATTTTCATCTTGTAATTGATGTCTCAGATATTAACCTAGGAACTGAAGTCTTCTTTTCATCCAGGATAAAATATTTAAGTGTATCTTCCTCTATATTCAGTGTACTGAAAAATGGGAAACTAAAGTATCCATGATCAATTAAAAATATTACAAAATATTTTTAGGTTCTTTACATCAAATTATTGCCTTACAGCATTAAAAACAGATCTCAAATCCCAGATCTCTTGCTGCAGGTGTTTGTATTCAGAAATACCATTTTAAATCAAGAAATCTTTTTGCATAATGGCTGTGTCATATGTTCCAAATAATATTTTGCTTTGATGAACTGGCCTTTTCTGGTTAAGGAAAAACATTTCCTTGAAAAGACTCAGCACTAGCAAAGTAGACTCAGGTAACAGATTGTATTTCAGTTACACAGACTTAACAAAACCATGTTAAAGCACTAGAAACAGTCTGTGCCAAATAATTAATCCTATAGAAGTTGTACATGTATTGCAGTATTTTCTCAATTAATGCATGGTCCCTTAATGTGCTTTTATAAATGAAAGCAATATGGGTAAGAGCAAAATTGTTCATCAAAATGGAATAGCTGTTAGTAAGTGCAAAGTTGCTAGAAGTCTTTTGCAATCATTCCCTAGCAAGCAAATCTGAAATAGCAGTCTTTCCAGATCAGTGAGTGTCTTGTCTAAGCCCTGCTGACTCTTTCTAGATTAGGGGAAAAAAAGATAAATTCCAGACTTGTTCCAGGTCAGTAAAAGTATTTGAAGTCTGTAAGTTACCTTGAGATGTTGAAGAATGAGTTAGATTAAACCAAATACAGTCTATTCATTGCAGTTGAACTATTTCAAACTGTGTAAAATCTTGTCAAGTTTTAAATGGCACGAACTGGGACTGGTAAAATCATATGTCTCCTGACAAGGGGGTAAAAAACCAACCAAAACCACAACCAAAACCTTAAAACTAAAAAAACTTTAACCATTAAAAACTATGTTTTTAGAATAAATTTGCTGTATAATTTTATTTATTTATTTATTTGTATTTATAATCAGATTGACATATTTCTTACATGCTGCCTCCAAACAAGTGTATTACTGACGTTTCTTATAGTGCTCAATGTTGGTGTAACTTTTAAGTGTCCAAACTGTGAAAATGAGAGGGTACAGTTTTAAGCAGTATTCATATCTTAGCAAAGACAGGTCTATCATGTGCATGTTCATTTCAAAAGCCTTTCCCTCCCAGCATAACATCACTAATTAAAGATTCATTATTATTAAAATTTCAATTTGCACACCCTGATTCATTTAAGAAACTGGACTTTAATTCAAATACATAAAGTGAAAGTTCTCTTTATTAGAGTTTGCTCAAACATGATTTTATTTAGTTCAATGCAACATGTATAATTTGCAACCATACAAAAAAACCCACTGTATAGTAGATTTCTCTGTGTGACTGTAGTGGGTCTGGCTGAGCTGCTTTTCCGCACCCAGCCCTCATGCTGCAGCACTGGGAGCTGGAGGGTGTTGATAACACACCCGTGTTGTGACTGCCAGTGCTCACACGGCACCAGAGGATGGGGGGCAGGATGGGGGAGAGGATACAGCTGACCTGAGCTGACCAGTGGGATATTCCATACCATATGACATCAGCTCAACTGTAAAGGGAGAGGGCAGGAGGAGGATGGGGGGGCATTCTGTTGCAAGTGGCTGCTACATGTTCCTGGAGCCCTGCTTCCTGGACTCGGCCTGACATCGCCTGTGGATGGGAAGCAGAGAATAACATCTTATCTATCATAACCCATGGCTCTTTGCGTCTTATTCTCTCCCTGCGTGCTGTGCTGACGGGGGTTGTTGGGGGAGTGATAGAAAGGCTTGGTGGGCACCTGGTGCCGTGCCAGGGTCAACCCACCACAGTGACTGTATGAAATAAAGAATTTTAATGAAATTTTCATGCATGTTTATCACCTTCTGTTCATCTAACTCTAGGTTTCTTTGGGACTCATAGTATACTGCTGTACTTACGGGTATATTTCATCAAGAAACTGTTGGCATAGGCTGATGACATTGGGAAATATGGTCTTATTGAATTTTTTCAATAACTTGAACACAAAAGACCAACACAGCAACACATCTCATTTTCCTATGATGTCATTAGCTATCTTTGGACTATGGAGCACAGCAAGGGGAAAAAAAGTACAACATCAGTCTGGAGGCTAGGACAGAAAAAAGAGGTGTATCAGACAGCAGAATGAAAGTGGGAGGCACAGGTCCAGCTGGAGACCTTTACTCTGTTCTTTAACAGTTACCTTAGTTTAATCATTGCTTCATTTCCCTCTTTCAAAATAAGAATAACTTCCTATTCCATTAGAGTCGTGTGAAACAAAGATCCTTTAAAATAATTTTGTGACATGTGGCTCCTACTGAAATATCTTATGGCTGCGTCCAGACAACTAAATAGCTTATTTAAACAGACAAATTTTCAAATGGAGTATTGAAAGATAATTGGAAAAAAACCAGCAAGACTTTGTACTTTGGCATGGAATTCTGTAGTATCATGAACTTCAATATGCTGGAAATGGAGGTCTAAGTTATCTCAACTGATCAAATATCATCAGCCTTGTGTGAGCACAGCATATAAACCCACAATAAATTTGACCGTTCAAATTAGAGTTTAATTCTCAGAGTATGCTGATGTTTGGGTTGGCAGATGTAGGAACAAAAGAGAAGGTGTATATCAATCCAAATACAAAATCCCTAAAATTCTAGAAAAAAAAAAAAGTTAAAAAAAATTGTACTTCATCTGCCTCAGAATATTTTTGCCTCCCTTGACAAGGCTGTTTATGTTCAGCTTTAGGTTAGTTCCTGTTCAGTATTTCTCCCCTCTTTTTTAAACATATCTTGCTGTATTTAGTATCATTATCTGAATCTGGTTATATGCCTACCAAGACCCTCAGGAGAGGTAATATGAGATCTTGTGATACAAGGTAACCATAATGCAAAGGTGCTGGATGCAAAGGTATGCAGTAGTAATACCCCCTCTATTTAAATGCCTGCATTTGATTTGGCAGATTTAATTTTTAATTTTTTTTTTTTGAGTGGAGATTTACTTTGTGGGAAAAATAATAGAAATATATGGTATGCTTATATATTATGGTATAGGTAGAGATTAATCTGTTTGAGAGTCACCAGGAGAAGCCTAGAAAGGATGTGAATGAACCTTGGCAAGCACCAGAGTTTCCAGGTGGAGACAGAAACCTTGATGCTTTGTTTTCCAGCTTTAATGGCACTGCAGGACTAGAAGCAGTATGGGCATGTAACAGAAAGCGCTTCTGAAATACAAAATTGTTCTGCTGGTTCAATTTATTAACAAAATACTTATGGATTAACAGATTAAGCCTCAAACCGTGTACTATGTGCACTTTCTGTTTCTTGCACTTGCCATGAAGCTGTTCTAAAGGAATAAATCTAGTGTCAACTCTAAGAAATTTGACAGAAAGCAAATAGTGGGCATTTTCAGAATTAGTGAGTGTGGAGCCATGGGTTTTTGTCCATCCCACACTTCATTCATGCACAATCCGTTGTTTTCTGTGTCATTTATTCTCCAAACAATGATACCATATTCTTAATTTTTCTGGATAAAAGCAAAATTTAGAGTACTGTCTTTAACTTCTTTCAGGTAAAATCTTGAATTGGAGTGAATTGAGATATAAAATAAACCATGTCAGAGTTTTCCTTTTTCTTTGTAGCACAGTGTCTTGCAGGAATATTTATGATATTACATGGAGTATTTAAAAATTATTAGGATCCCAGGTATGCATAAGAAAGACACAGGCATGTAACTGTTAAATATATGTCACTATTGTTTATAATTTTTCAGATGGAAAAAGTAGACTCTGAAAGACTCACTGGGCAGTATCACAGAGTTAAGGGAAGCTTACAGTTATGATAAGGTAACTGTCTGCAGTAATCTTGTCCAGCCTATCTCAAAATTACTGTGTGGAAAAAAATCAAGAATAACTTGCCGCTGAGGTGATTTTGAGTGGTCATATTATTGTACTTCCAGGATAAACCCCAACCTGTTGTATCTATAGTGCAATCAAGCAAAACTGTCAGAATACACCAAGCAGAAGGAAGCACACAGAAGATAATGTCCAAAAACCCCATCTATCAATCTAGGAAAAAACGTGTCCTGCACTGTAATGTACATATATCTGATGGTGTGCACAGAACAGAAAATCTTGGCATTGCTTCATAATCACTGAAAGAGGAAATGAGTTTATCTGCATGTATTTATTACCAGGTCACATGAATTTTCTTCAGGGAAGAGTATTGTTGCAAGAGTGCCTGAATGAATCTTTCTAAACCAAATTTTACTGTTAGGGATGAGAATTCTGTGCAGCAAAGACAAAAGTGGTTCTCTTATGAGGAAGGATGTACTTACTGGAATATGTAACATTACTGGTTCCCCTAGAAAGTACCCAGCATTATCTTTGAAACACATAAACTCCATCAGTAAGTGGAGTTTTTGCTAGTGTGTGTCTGAAATATTTATTTTTGTTGCAGCATCTTTACTGACTTATAGTACAAGTTACATGGCTGGAGAAGGAAACAATAACTGCAATATCTCTGTATCTCAGGCTGTTGCTCTCATATGTGTCCCACCGGGCTATGAAAATGCAACATAAATTTAGAGCCACGTTCTGGAAGTTATTCTCTGCTGGGCAACACTAGAGCTGATGTGGATGATATCCAAGTGCCTGCAAAGCAACTTTCAGAACTCATTCCTTACAGCACTGCTTTTTAACCACAGATGCTCATCAAACAGGCATCCTCAGTAGTGTTTTGGAAAGCTTTTTGAAGTCTTTTTGATGTCAACAATGTTAAGCTTAAAGCTTGGACAACCCCATCACCACATTACAACTCCAGCTATGCTTTCTTTACATTCATTTTTTTTAACTTACTAAGAATTAACCTGTCCCTTTTATTTTAAATGATGAAAATTACATGATGTAATAGAGTGTCCAACAGGTGTGGATCAACATGCTTTTTACAAGAATCATAGAAATGGAGTTCTAGCTGTTTTGAAGTTATGCCTTTTGAACACTGTCCACAGTACCCGGAGAAAATAAAACAGGGAAAATTTTGTCTAAACATTTTTCTGTAGATGTTTTACATTGATAGTTAAAAATATACATCTCAAAATACAGCAACTAACAAGAAATGGTGACTTCATGGTGCAAAATAAAACATAGATCTATTAGTGTGGATATGAATGTAAAGGATGATAACCTTACAAAACCTCTTTCAAACAGAAACAAGATTACCTGGCCATGAAAAAGAAAAGTAATGGTGAGGTTTTGAAGAGATCCAAAAAGCCACAATCAAGAAGAATAAGATGATTTACATGATAGATTTGGTGGCAATTTAGGATGGAGTTATAGTGCCAGTGGATAAGGGAAGAGAAACTGACATCATCTACCTGGACTTGTGATAAGTGTTCAACAATGTCCTACATGATGTCCTGGTCTCTAAATTGGAAAGACCTGGATTTGATGCATGGACCACCCAGTAGTTAAAGTGTTGGCTGGCTAGTCTCACTTAAAGAGTTGTGGTCAACAATTTGATGTCCAAGTGGAGACCAGTGATGAGTGGAGTCCCTCAGAGATTGGCTCTGGGACCAGTATTGTTTAACGTCTTTGTCAGTGACATGGACAGTGGGATCAAGTGCACCCTCAGCAAGTTTGCCAATGACACCAAGCTGTGTGGTGTGGTTGACAGGCTGAAGGGAAAGGATGCCATCCAGAAGGACCTTGACAGGCTGGAGAGGTGCGGCCATGCCAACCTCATGAAGTTCAACAAGGCCAAGTGCACCTGGGTCAGGGCAATCCTGAGCACAAATACAGGCTGGGCAATAAGTGGATTGAAAACAGTCCTGAGGAGAAAAACTTGGGGATGCTGATTGAGGAAAAGCTCAACGTGAGCCAATCATATGCAAGTGCAGTCCAGAAAGCCAACTGTATCCTGGGCTGATCAAGAGAAGCATGGCTGGCAGGTCAAGGGAGGTTATTCTCCCCCTTTACTCCACTCTAGTGAGACCCCACCTGGAGTACTCCATCCAGCTTTGGAGCCCCCAACACAAGAAGGACATGGACCTGTTGGATTGTGGCCAGAGCAGGCCCACAAAGATGATCAGAGGGCTGGAGCATCTCTCCTACAAGAACAGGCTGAGAGAGTTTGGGTTGTTCAGTCTGGAAAAGCAAAGGCTCCAGGGAGACCTTATTGCAGCCTTCCAGTATCTGAAGGGGGCCTACAAGAAAGCTGGGGGGGGACTTTTCATGAGGGGTTGTAGTGATAGGACAAGGAGTAATAGCCTCAAACTGGAAGAGAGTAGATTTAGATTAGAAATTAGGAAGATCTTTGCTATGAGGATGGTAAGACACTGGAACAGGTTGCTCAGGGAAGTTGTGGATGTTCCATCACTGGATGTGTTCAAGTCTGTGCTGGATGGGGCTTTGAGCAACCTGGTCTAGTGGGAGGTGTCCCTCCTTGTGTCAGGGGTTTTGGAACTAGATGATCTTTAAAGTCCCTTCCAACCCAAACCGTTCTATGATTCTATGATTTTGTTACTGGAAGGGTTATAGGTTGAAAGAATCTATAAAACCAGCCAAAACCATAATAAAAGAAAAAGTTGAGAGTTGATAGCTTTTTACATCAGTTTCTGTACTGTGGGAAAAAAAATGCCAAAAAACAAAAATACCAAACACCCAACAAACAAACAAACTAAACCAACAAAACCCCATTAATTCCTAAAGGGGAACAAATCTTCCAGAATTGTTAATGCAGCAGCTTCAGATTCCACAAGAGTACTTAGGGGATGGATGTCAAAGTGACTAGGTTTGTGCACTGGTCATAAAGAGCATTTCCTTTTTTCACTACTTTTACTGGGCAAGATGGGCCATTCATCTACCTGTCCTGTGGGGTTTTTCTCTGTTTCTAAGGAGATGCATTTAACAAGCAGAATTTATAAAAAATAAGTGTTTGAGTGTGTTTGGATATCAAAGGGAATCCTGCAAACAGCTTTCATGTGTACTAATACATGAAAATATCAGAATAGGTGTTTCTTACACGCTTGAGAAAAAGCCAGAAAATGCATTTGCGTGATGTGAAGAGTATGATCAAATGCTTTCAGAAAGAAATTAGATAGTAAACTCATATTCTTAAGGTTGGGCATTTCAGCTCCTGAATTTTATAACCTGTCTGATCTGCTAAGCTTTCTGCACTGTCTAGGTGGTTGTGGAACTACCAGGCAGTTCTGGGGGACTAAAAGATAACTAATGCTGTGACAACATTTAAAGAGAGGAAATAGGATGACTGAAGTAATAACAAGCTTGTCTGTCTTGTGTAGATTGTAGACAATTTGAATGACAGATAATAAATGTGACTTTTTAAAAGATCTATGAAAAGTTAATTAATTGCAATAGGAAAAGATTTATTGAAAGTTGGTTCTTGTTAAGCTAATTTAGAAAAAAAAAAAAGTCACTCTAAGTTTGGTTTCTAAGAGTGTTGATGTAACACAATTAAGGATCTGCAAAGTATTTTGACTTGCTGTTGAAAAGCATTTTGACCAAGGAGTAAAACCGATACCAAATCAATATGTATCTGTCAGGTGAAAACATAATGTAAATTATGTTCTCAGAGAAATAACTGATGGGAAAACATTGCTGAGTGAATGTTTTGCTGGACTGAGTTCTGTGAACCCAGAGTTGTTTAACATTTTTATCTGTGGCATAAAATCATTACTGATCAATTCACTAATGATGTGGAAGCTGGAGGATCAACAGAAAAGAAAGCAGAGCACTGATACCAAACACTCTAGAGTCCTCTGTGAGCTGTGTGCAACCAGCAATATATACATGGAGAAACTAATACTGCAGACTGCTTTTGCATGCCAAGTGTTCTGGCATCGGGATCCTCCTGAATGAATATAGTCCAGACACCTACTGTATGTCAGAGCTTCTTGTGACAGAAAGCAGTAGGTCTGAGAAAGACTTTTAACTCGTGGATCATCAACTGAATGTGAGGATAGTGTTGTGGCCAAAGAAATACCATTGTGAATATTTTGCCATTAGTCCTGTGCTTTGTTGTCACCCATGTGATTATTGATGGACTAGTACATCACGGACAGGTACCAGCAACTCACTTTAGACACTGAAAGCTTAAAGGGGCTTTAAAGAAAACCTATGGGAATAGCCAAGCACTATAAAAGTGGTCTCATGTATCCCAACATCTGACATAACTGATAAAAAGCCTGCATCTTGAATTGTGTGTATAGTCCTAATTCCTCTACCATATCAGCAAGGAGAAGACAAGCTGGTAGTCAAACTGCAAAATGTTCCAGCTTTGTCAAAAGGCGACAACACCAAAATTATGGGCAGTGTGTGTGCAGCTGGGAACTAATGCCAGTGAGATCTTTCAGATCGGAACAGAAATGATCAAGAGCCGATACAGCAGATGCTAGAAAATACAAGAATGTGGAAGGGGAAAATAAGTAATGACTGTGGGCTGTCTACTTTCATTTAAAAAATGGAAAAATTCAAGGAAAATTATCAAATAAATACTGAAAAATAAAAAGGTTTCTTTATAGTATGCAGAATTAACCAATAAAACTAATTATAAAATGTAGATGCATAAGGGTAACATGTTGAAAAGGCAGATGAATGAACTCAAGGAAAAAATGCATTGAAAATGCAAACTAAACCAAACCAAATCAAAATAATTTCAGAATCAGGAAAGTCTTGAGCTGTGAACTACTGAAGTCTGGGAGAGCATGAAATGGTTACTCTTTTCTCTAGGCATGTGCTAGAGTAGAGCCACTGTCAGAGAAAAATTCAGGCAGTCTTTCAGGTCTGATTCCTACAGTTTCCATGTAGAAGAATGTGTGCGAAGAAAAGAAACCTGTGAACATAGCATTTTCTGGCCTATCATTTTATGGCTTAATAGAACCTAGTAACTGATAGGAAAAGTCAGACTTGAAATGAAACTCAGACTTTTAGCATTGAAAATAATTAATTTACAAGTATACTTATCAGTTGAGTCTGATGATATCTTCTTTTGTGCTGCTAAGATCAAGAAAGTGCAGTTTTTTGTTGTTACTTTGACTGCAGTGCACTGCAGTGCCTGTCCTCCCACCCCTCACTGGTCTGGTGTTAAATAGTCAGTGATAGGACAGTACTTTGAATATCTCCTGATCCAGGCCCATAACAAGACAGAGATAGAGCAGAACAACCAGTGCAGAACAATCAGTGGATGAGATAACAGCAATGACATTTCATTTTCTTATAGAGAAAGGAGGCCTTTTCTGTGTGGAAAAGGGAGGTCAAGACACCATCATCATCAAACTCTTCACTGTTGACCTGGGAACTTTGGCTGGAGACCTGAGTGTCTCTTTTCTGCATCTATGCAAATACACCTTTTCTTTATGACTTATATGATACCTTGTAGCTTTTATTTGTGGTGGGAAAATTTTTGAAAAAGAGAGCCCTAGTTCTTTTAAATGGATCCTGCCTTTTACCAGCAGAACATTTATGTAAAAATCTTCAAGGGAAAGTTCACCATTAAAATGTGTTTCTTGGACATGGTTTCATTTTTTGGGGATTTTGGGTGAAATTCACATAAAAAATAAGAAGCAGGCACTTTCAAAAGTTAATCAGGTGGTTTGTGGCATAGCTAAAAGTACATTGTTTAAGCCTGTTCAGTTTTTCTTGTGGGTAAACAGCTTGAAAGTTATCAGAAACCATTAGTGACAAAACTGAATCAACAAAGCTTTATTACCTATGATACCACAGGATCAAAAAATCACAGAATCACAGAATGGAGGTCTGTGGTCCAGCCCCCCTGCTCAAGCAGGACCACCTAGAACAGGTTGCCCAGGACCATGTCTGCACAGTTTTTTAATATTGTCAATGATGGAAACCACACAGCTTTTAGCGTGCAAGGACGGACTCCGACAGCACAGCCTATACGGTTGTAATCAGAAGTCACTTTATTAAGTACAACAGGCTATATTTATACATGAGACAATACTGCTCACGCACCCAGATCACTTCTAATTGGCCCCACACTCAAACCCAGAGTCTGTCCATGCACACTTCAAACACTTTTAATTGGCTGGCGATTCTCCTGGGTTTCTTCCTTCAGCACCCTGTTTTTCTCCTCTTATCCTCCTGCTTTGCCAGGTGCTTCTGCTTTTCTCATCCTTGGTCTTATCTCCTCAAGGTCGGGGCAGTGTTGGCTGTTTTTCAGCCTTGCAGGCCTTAGCATAACTACTTCTAGCTAACAACTATTTCTGTCCTACTCTTATCAATCCCTACAACAGCTGTCACAAAAAAAGTGCTTCCTGATGTTCAGGAGGAATCCCGTGTGTTTCAGTCTGTGCCCATTGCCTGTGGTCTTGCCACTGGACAGCACTGGTAAGAGCCTGTCTCTGTCCACTCTATACTTTTCTTTCAGCTATTTGTATGCTTTAATAATAACCCCTCTGAGTCTGCTTTTCTTTAGGCTGAACAGTCCCAGCATTCTCAGCCTTTCCTCATATGTCAGTTGTTCCAGTCCCTTAAACGTCTTTGTGGCCTTTCTCTGGAAAATACAATGTCAGATATACAGTAAAACTTTTATGTGAGATGACACATGGAACCTGTAAAGCAGATTATTGGAATATAAGTATATAAAAATGAAGCTTTTGCTCTTGAAAGGCAACAGAAATTTACATATATATGCATGCATATGTGTTCAAGCACTTAACATAAGTGTAATGGAAAAAGTACCTCTTAGCTTGAGTTAATTGCAACATTTTATGAATCTGCAAATTAATAGATGATTAAACATATGATTTAAACTCAAACGCATGCATTAGAATAAAAACATTTCTGATCTGTACTCAGACTACTAAACTGCTTACATATACAGCTTTAAGTTTTGATTAGTTTTGTGTGAAAGAAGAACTAATGAGCTGAGAACTAGTTACTTTGCCTCATATTGCAACTAACCAGAATGAATTATAATTTCTAGTCTAGCATTTTGGAACATACATATGGAAGAAGAACAGAAATTTTTTTCATCGGTAATACCACCAGTTTTTATGAAACGTCTCTAAATCCAATATTGTTCAGTTTCTTGTTACTTATTGCAATAGTAACACATTAATGTGATGTAAAATTCAATAATGAATCAATATGGCATTTCTGGAAAACAAATAGCCTTTGAATCCATCATGTTATTATCTATCTTGATCTACTAACACAGAATTCTTAGATAGAAAGTAGGTCCCACAGTTCCCTTACCATTACTTTTAGTGGTATAAAATGGAGATTATCTGGTTTTGTGTAGAAGAACTGTGGAAAGCTTACAAAAATAAAGTTCCCAGTGTAGTGAATTTCTAAGTGTTGATATCTTCTGATCACTCTTCCGCACATTTTGAGCATTGGATCCTGGGATTGTATAATGAATGTAACATGAAGCAAGCTAGTTTGAAAACAGACTTGGAGTTCTTTAAGTGATGTGATTGTCATTGTATGTGAAAATTCCACACTATTGTGCCTTTTACTTTTTGCTTGAAGGTGTGCAGTGATGGTGGATTTTAGCTGTCCTGCAATATGTGCCTGTTTAGTTGTGATTTTCTGATGTTTTGTGTATATTTTCTTAGGTGTTACACCTTTAAAATTCAAATAATTTACTTTCTCACTTACTTTTACAAAAAATAAATATCTTATTTCAATTTAAGGCTGTGTTTCCTTCTCTTACTGTGTAAGGAAGCTGTGAGTAACAAAGTAAAAAGAAATACCTGTTACCATAATTTCAGAAATAAGTGCAGATAATTGCTTTTACACATTTAAAATATCCTTCATGGCAAATGAGGGATAACTAAACTTGAAATGTACTTTAGAGGTTAGAAATTAAAATAATTCTAGGCAGCAGTGATAATCTTAAAAGCTAAGGAAAACAAAACTATATACAAGAACATGAAATGATAATGGGAGCAAAAATGAAGTGCAGAGGTAATTTAAAATACCTCTTAATATTTCACATATGATTGAGTGAAAATAAAGAAAGTAAATAGACAAATAATACTATACACACTTGATGACTATGCACTGCTTTGGAGGATGATACAGGTGTTCATCTCTGTTGAAAATAAGGCCATTAAATGGTAAAATGTCTTCTAGATGGAGGTGGCAATACTAGAGAACATAAGGCTATGAGAAATTATATCCTCTGTGTACATGCTCTGAGACAGAGCCAATAACATTAAGAGTAGAAACGGGACAATGCTGCTGATCTAAGCATCAAGTGGTTTGGTGTGTAAAAGAGGTAAAGAATCCTTTAACAGATACAGTTGAAGGGAAAAGTTCACAAGAGGAAATTAAACTGAGGTTTTCAAAAGCCCCAAACATGTAGGTGAAATCAGTGTGCTTTGTTTCTGTGTGGTAGGAACTGAGAAGTTACAGAAAAAAAAAT
Organism: Todiramphus chloris collaris; assembly: GCA_025345505.1. Taxonomy (NCBI): domain Eukaryota; kingdom Metazoa; phylum Chordata; class Aves; order Coraciiformes; family Alcedinidae; genus Todiramphus; species Todiramphus chloris. Next base: position 26,536,014 of record JANVCC010010406.1, on the reverse strand, counting down.
CAGCTTGTTCTAAGAAGACACCTTTTCTCACTTGGGGGATGACAGCTCCTTGAAGAAGTCAAACAAGATCAAAATTGTAGGTGGAAAGACTCAAAGGCCATTTTTGAAGGAACCACAGCTGGCTCTCAGGAAAGAAAGTGAAGTGATTAGATGCTCATCACAAGGGTTTATAACATCACTATGTGTATTCAAGTACAACTTGTGTGAGTGTGGTATAACAGCTATGTTTCCTCTCTGCAGGCCACTAAAACATGTGAACGAGAAATAATGTGGTTAAGAATTAGAATCTGTGCAGGTCAGGAGCTCCTGGAGCTAAAGCATGATACATTTCTCATTTGTGTGATTCAAACAGATCAATGAGCATAGCAGTAAGGACAATATGATCTTTCACACCCCACCAGGTTTCTGTGATCACTGGTGCAAAATGCCAATCACTGCCTCAGCAGGGATCAGTATTCTGAGTTGGCATTTCAGAAAAGATAAACAATGTCTTCTTAAATAATCTGTATGTCAGACTTGTGGTTGGTAACTGACATACAATAAATGTGAAAAGAGAATACAATTGCCAAACAGTATGGAGCTGGTGTTGAAGTTAATGAGGTTCTTTATACAGACAAACTTTGAAAGAACATCTAAGAGCAAATTTTAATAATGACTCAGCAACAGGTGATCTGGAACAAGGGCAGCTGCTTGAATTACCTTGCATAAAAGCAGTAGAGGGTGAGTAAAATGGACTTCACATGCCACTTCATGGAGTACAATAGAAGAAAATAGAGATCAGGTGGGTTGGGTAAAAAAAAAAACCACCCTTACATGTTCCTCCTTCTACTCCAGAAAAAAATTCCTGTGTTTATTTCCAAACACCACCTATTGCAATCTGATCCAAAAAAAATTTGTCTTCTTAGATGAGATACAATTATTTTAAATTGCGTTTTTTATTTTCAGGATACTACTGATTATCTAAGTATTCCTTTTCATTTAGACAGCTTGATGGGTTTCTTGTTTCTGAATTTGTACTGCCCTGAATTCAACCAATGCATCAGAAAGAAAGCCTGCTATGGCTATTTCTGTCATCTTGTTTGTCTCTAAATTACTTTCAGCAATTTCTGAAAATAAATCAAAACTGTGATAGTTCCAAAAGGAAGGGAGACTTTATAAAGACAAACATAAAGTTTGAACAATCAGTTCTGGCCCATTTATTTGAAAGGAAATCCTGCTTTCTGAATAAAAATGGGTTATGATGGAAAAACTTCCAGGAAATTTTAGATAGTGAGGAAGGGGTAATTTCAGAAAGGAAAGAGAAAGGAAGGAGGCAAAGACATCAATAGAATCACTGACTATTAGAGTGAGAAGTTTATTTCCTGCAAAAGCAATGCATCTTTGAAAAGCTATTTCTGGTTGTAATTTAATTATTTTCAAATGAATTGTGAAGACAGCTGGCTGCAAAATGAAACATAAATCTGAACACTTTAACATCAGATGAAAAGCAGACACTGAATAACATACACATCTGCAATGAGCTCTGCACAAAGAACTGTGTGGATACTAATTTATCCTATTATTATTATATTATTCTATGACTATATTCTATGTAGTTATTCTAATTTAGACCTACAGGTGTTGATGTAAATCATCCCAACATAGAAGATAAGATTATTTAACCTTTAATCTATAGAATTTATTACATGATATAATTTAAGCAAAAATTATGTATTTGACAATTTTGAACATACATCAAATCCTTTATTGCTTTTCCAGACTGTAAAATTTTGTAACATCCATATTGAGGTTATACATTTATACTTTGATAATATTAATTTCTGTGGAAGAGAAGCAATTCTTGAATTTCTGGTGAATCAAACACACAACATAACCCTAGAGTTCAGTTGGCTGAAAATTATCTGAATTTCCAGGTGTCTCTGCAGGGGAACCCAAAGTTCTGCTACAAAAAGTTAATAAACAGACATAGAACTGCAATGATGCCAGTTATATGAAGTAGACAAAAGAATTCACTGAGATACTGAATTTACTGTCAAGGACAGCATGTGAACATTTTACAAGGAGTTCATTTTGGGGAAAGTTTTCTAACTTTGAATTAGAAGATGACTGGTTTTGGTTCTGTTATGACATATTCAGAGTGAGGTCCTTTCCTGTTCAAAATATTTTCTATTCAGAATAATGTCTTTAGTACTTCGGAATAGATATGATGTAATTTGGAAGACTTTGAGACAACTTGTTACCTCTTAAGTACTTTATACAGGAAACTCGTCCATGGCTGGTACTAGCAGTAGGAAGACATGCTTTCAGGATTGCCCTGGGATGCCCTTCTTTCTCTATTACCAAGTACACAACACAACACTGCATAAAATCAGTGTAAGCTTTGTAATTCAGCAGAGAATAAATTTACCAGTAAGTTCCTTTTTATAAATTTGTTATTTAGTTACATTTCTTGGTGATGCCTTTTCTATGTGGCATGTCAAGGATGCGATGTCCTAGGAGTAAGATCATTAGACAAAAGTTTCTTTTTGCATGGACAGAGGTTTCTCACATGATTTTAGAGATTCCTGCCTTCTGCCCAATGCTGGAATTCTGCATACAAGTGCAGAATAATACATGTATTCTAAATAATAAATCTGTTAGATATGTGGCTGTATATGTCATATTTTAATGTATTTTTTAAACTGTCTTAGCTTTAGCTAATGTATTTACTGTTCATAAAGACAGCAATACAAAATGTAATTTAACTCCCCCTGCCTCCACTTTGGAGTTTAGAATGTCTAAATAGAAATAAATTAAGTAGAATTTAGCCTTTCTGTACTAGAAGTTAAAACTTTCAATGATTTTCCTTAAACTTATTGATTATTGGATAGACTTTAAGAAGTGCAGCTTTCCCTCCTGGGATTATCAATAATCCCAAGATCCTATAATTTTGGAAATAACAGAGGAATATGTTTAATTCAGACAAAAATAATATGAGCAGTCAATAAAAGATTACATGCAAAGAATACACAGATTTTAATAAGAAAACGTTACTGCTTAAACTGGGAATCCAAAGAGAAAAGACTAGAGTAATACCATAGAAATCTTCTAGTGTTGCTGAAATAAATCCTAATTTTTGTTTGTTATTAAATGTTTTATTTATTTATTGCTTTTGCTGTGAAGGAGATAATGAGAGCAATAGACTTTGCTCTGTGATTATAGTACTCCTATGCAGTGCTTGACCAGAATTTTTTTATGCAACTTCGTGCTTACCATTTTCTACCTGATACAGAGGTATAAAAACACAAGCAGATGCTGCATACATCCAACTGGTTAATTCTTTAAGCATCTGGCAGTGTTTCTAAACTGATGTTGTATCTGATATTGAAGCATACAAATATTTTTTTGTGTCTGTACTGGTAAACTTTTAGATAAATGTGTCCTTCTGTAGAATATTCCCATACAAAAGCCCTTCTAGTAGATGGCTAACAAATCATAATTATGTTTAATTTGTACAGGTCAGGGAGCACAATGCTTTAAATAGCAAGAACAGGAAGACTTGGATGGTTTAGAGGAAGACCAGTTTTAATGCACTGGGATTCTGAAAAGGTTTTTAGGGGATGAAAAGGCAAAAAATTCTCAAGGCAAAGATTCACAAGGAAAGAAAAAAATCCAGTTCTTCTTTAGGATGGTAAAACTTGGGGAGTATGCAGAGTTCTCTGAGTACTAATATTGGTTTAATGGTCAACAAGATTTAATCACATACGAAGTATTACTAAATCTCTATGATTGCTTTATGAAATTACAATACAAAAGTCTATACTCTGTTTTACCTTAGAGGTAGTTAGTGTGAGATGATCTGTATAATATATACAGATATATATAATATATATTTTGTATAATTTATGCTTCTCCATATTTAATGTCTGCTGTTATTACCTTCTAGTAATGAATCATGAGAAAGGGTGTTAGTGTTCATTTGTGAAAGCTGTAGTGGGAAAAGTAAAACAGATCAGAATGGAAATCCAGTGCAATATGAGCATCAGTGTAGAATCTTATTGTGTCAGAACATAGTGAAATTTATTAAGCTATAAAATAATAGAAGTCCTGTTGCTCATATTGAAGATACAATGATAAACCTGCTATAATTATAGGGGTTTTAATTTATTTCCTTCATCCAATTCTTATTCTTGAGGTGAATAGAATCATAGAATTGTCAGGGTTGGAAGGAACCTTAAAGATCACCCAGTTCCAACCCCCCTGACATGGACAGGGACACCTCCCACTAGAGCAGGTTGCTCAGAGCCCCATCCAGCCTGGTCTTAAAAACTTCCAAGGATGGGGCTTCCACCACCTCTCTGGGCAACCTGTTCCAGTGTCTCACCACCCTCATGGTAAAAAACTTCTTCCTAATGTCTAACCTGAATCAACCTATCTCTAGTTTTAATCCATTCCCTCTATTCCTATCACTGCCCAACAGCCTAAAAGTCCCTCCCCAGCTTTCTTGTAGGCTCCCTTCAGATACTGGAAGGCCACAATAAAGTCTCCTCGGAGCCTTCTCTTTTCCAAACTGAACAACCCCAACTCTTTCAGTCTGTCCTCATAGGAGAGGTGCTCCAGCCCACTGATCATCCTCGTGGCCTTTCATGGACCCTTTCAAGCACATCCATACCCTTCCTGTAACAGGGACTCCAGAACTGGACGCAGTACTCCAGGTGAGGTCTCACGAGAGTGGAGTAAAGGGAGAGAATCACCTCCCTTGACCTGCTGGTCATGCTTCTCTTGATGCATCCCAGGACACAATTGGCCCTCTGGGCTGCAAGAGCACACTGATGGCTCATGTTGAGCTTCTCATCCACCAGCACTCCCAAGTCCTTTTCTTCAGGGCTGCTCTCAAGCCAGTCACTGCCCAGCCTATACTGGTGCTTGGGATTGCTCCGGTCCATATGGAGGACCTTGCATTTGGCCTTGTTGAACTTCATGAGGTTGGCATGGGCCAACCTCTCCAGCCTATCAAGGTGCCACTGGATGGCATCCCTTCCCTCCAGTGTGTCAGCTGCCCCACACAGCTTGGTGTTGTCGGCAAACTTGCTGAGGGTGCACTCAACACCACTGTCCATGTTGCTGACAAAGATGTTAAGCAAGACTGGTCCCAGTCCTGATCCTTGAGGGACTCCACTTGTCACTGGTCTCCACTTGGATACTGACCCATTGACAACCACTCTTTGGGAGCAAATGAAATATTTTGAATCCTACCAAGGAGAAAACTGTACTGAAATCTTTTCGACTTTTATTTTTTGTTTTACCTGTTTATGGAATTTTCTTGTCTGTAAATTCACCTATTTGATTCTTAGTTTTCACCTTGGTTATTCAGGAAGCAAGGGATTAGAATAGAATTACAATTAATTGATGAAAAAAATCACCAACTAACTGAGAAATCACTGATTATATTGAAAAGTTTATGTAGACTCTTGTTTGGAAGGAGTTTTACTTAAATTTGAATATGGAAATGCTCTATCATTCTCACCATCAAATCAAACTGTAGACCTTTTAAAAAATGAAGTGTTACATTTGCAGTCAACATCTTAGTTTTAAATCTGGAAATATCTAGTGCCCATTCAGCACCAACTGTTTATCAACAGTTCAATATCACTATATGTTGTCTCTTGGAAAGACTTCTGAAACATAAGCTGTTTGGCACGTGTGATCTACTCAAGACAAACTTGGAGTACTGAATTGAACAATAACTGGATTTTGGTCAAGCAGTTCAAAGGAATGACTATAACTAATGAGATTAGATAACTCTCAAAGTAGAATAATTTGCTAACCATCTGGTAAAATAGACATTGGCCTGAAATGTTTCTTTTCCAGACTGAACAACACCATTTCTACTTCTATTTCATTATATTTCACTTTAAACTGGTACTTGAATCTTTAAAAACAAATATTGTCTCTAGAAAATATGAGCAGGGAAATACTAACCACTATTTAGTTGCTAGCACTAATACAAAGTTTTGAACTATATTTCATAATTGAAATTATGAAATTAAGATTATGTGCTCCCCTGTATGCCACTAAGGAGCACAGATAAAATGCCAGTTTTATGTGAGAGACCAAATAATTCCCTGCTTCACCTACCCTAGGCTCATCCTAGGAGCCATCGACCTATCAAAAGTCCATTTCCACAAATCCAGAGTAGAACAGTTGTGCACAATTGCAGATGGGAACTGAAAACTACACACTCCTGAGGACTGAGCGTATACCTTGTCCTGGTTCTTCCAGAGATGAACTAGGAGACCTTTAGACCCTTCATCCACATGTGAAACCCACGAAGATGGGTCAACAGGAGCAGCCTTCTCTATCACTTTTTGGACTAAGGGTGATTGCTGTTCAGGGGTGTAACAGACATTGTGAAGGTGAACACAGGATTGTACCAGACTTACTATGGGATATTCAGAAGATGAAGTAAAGTTGAAAAAGACAGGGACCTGGGTGATCTGAGGAGGAAGTCTGGGGAAATAGAGGTGTAAGGGGATAAAAATGTGTGGTCATGTGTGTTTAATGTGCTTGTCTGACTTTCCCCTGTGCCTGATCACCACAATCTGTCCTGCCTTCTTATTAAATTCCTTTTGAACTCTTTCCTAGATAAGGGATTAAATACACTGTGTATGCGTGTGTGTGTGCGTGTGTGTGTAATGCCAGCACCTGGAGTCAGATTAGGAAGTGGAGAGCCATGTGTCCATGGTACTAGTGACTGAAGCAAGTTTGACTGTGTCAATGAGTGTGTGATGGCCAAAACAGACGAAGGTAGACCAGCAGATGAAGGGATCTGGGAGCAAGGGGTGAGTGTGTCTTGGGTATCTAAGGGTGAGAGCATATGGGAGTCTGCTAAGACCAGGGGAGTCCTGGACAACTCTTTGTGTGTGTATGTCTGTGTCTGTCTGTTTTTAAGTCCCAGTGCTGGCAGCGAAGGGGAATGCAATCCAGGGGTAACTGCTTGGCAGACTGTCTAATCTACATTGTAAATGAGGCTATCTAACACAAGTCACCTGTACACAGCATAAAAATGAATGCACTATTAATAGGCATTCTTCCTATTTTTAGGAGCAAATTTTGAGTAAAATTAAAATGTTTTTTTTTTTTTTTTTTTTTTTCCACAGCATTTAATTCACAAGTTTTTACCAAAGTATTTTATTTCCTTGTTTCAAGCTTTGGGCATATTTGACTTTGAACTTGTAAATACAAGTTCATTGATTAAAATTAAAATTAAGTTTAGTTCTATAAACTTCAGCACTTTTTCAGATCTAGAATAATCTTCCAAACACGCAATTTTGACTCCGTGGCTGCTTGGTAGAGAGCAGTTTGGTGCCCACCTAAATGCCCTTAAGGGAATTACTTCAAAACTGTTACAGCTTGTAAGCACTGCTGACTTGGTTTTCTAGGTGTAGCTTTAGGTGTAACACTATAGGAAAAAAATATTTTTTAATTTTTTTTTTTTTTTCTCCTGACATTCCTGTTACTGCCTTTGTGATCTGTATCTCTGAAAAGCCCATCCACACTTGCAGTTTCAGCTCACAGTCTTTCCCAAACTGTTCCTTTCACAGTGCTGGCTTCTGTCTGGAAAATTCTTCAGTTTGTCCTAACCATTTTGAGTCTTTTCTGTTCCTCCCACTGCCAGCCCTAACTTCTCTCACCTCCTTTATTCTAATTTTAGCATTCTGTTAATTCCTGCCTACTCCATTAATATTTGCTATGAAACAACTGTCTTCTGTGCTCAAATTGGACAATTTCCTTTCAAGGGGAGATGAAGCACCATCAGAAGGCATGTCTGGAAGTCATGTTTGAGAAGAGGTTTCTTGGTCTTAGTTCCAGTGTTTGTCACTTCTGTTGGAAACCAAACTCACCAACTCTCACCAGTTGCCTTTGTCTAGGTTCCTCCATAAAGCTCCCACTGCCCTCTAGCAGATCAACACACCTACCCAGCTTGGTGTCATCTGCAAATTTACTGAGGATTGACTCAATCCTCTCATCCAGAACATTGATAAAGATATTGAAGAGAACAGGTACCGGTACTGAACCCTGGAGATCACCACTTATAACCGGAAGACATTAAAAAAAAGAAAAAGAACACTGGTGATGATTCTAGCCTAATGTCTGCATTTGATCAGGTTGATTTAGTAATTTATACACTAATTCTTGTCCAGTCTTCTACAGGTGACAACTTCACAGTAGCCTACCCTAGAAGCTTAAAGTACTGATAGTTTTAATCTTGCTGTTTATGGAGTATTTAGGATGATGTTTGTTGTCTCATCATGGGATGATAAGAATAATTGATTACCCTTCATTTTAGAACAATACTTTATGTACTTGTAGTTAGAGCATCTTCCACTGTCAGCTTCCGTGGACTTAAGGTTCTCATTGATGTATCACGTTTTCCAAATAGTTTACATGGTGTCTTACTTTCCTTTGATTGCTCAAAATTTCTTATTTTTGCAGGAACATTTGGCAATAAAAAAAATGAACTGTCTACAGTTGAATCCAATGCACTATCTGAGGTCTAACCAGATCAGAATGCAATAGTTGGCTTATTTATTTCACAATTCTTAGAACTATAAAGCACTGTTGTATTTGACATTTTTATGACACTATCTTCATACCATTTTTAAAAGTCTTCTTATATTGCTCCATATAGATCTGTAATGCTAACAACTATCTCATGTAGCCCAATTTACCTACTTTCATTTCTGTTTTCCTAGATAAATTGGTTTACTTGTTATCTTAATAAAAGGTTGTGTTTTATCTATTATAATATAATATAATATAATGTAATATTACTCTTACTGAAGTTCTGTGTTTTAGTATCCTCCAGCACTGACTTTTAGAGTATGTTCTGTCATTCCAAACTTTGTATCTTATTTCTTAGGAACACCATTAGCATAATTCATACAATCTGCCCCTTTACAAATGAAAATACTGAAATATATAGAGAGCTGGACATCTCATTCTCATGACATAACTCTGCTCCTATCACCACATTTGATTTTTTTAATCATATGCGATTTCTCAGTCAAAAGCACTTTTTTGTTACACTAAGTCTTTCTCCTCCTAAATATGCTGCTTATCTTGCATTTAATATTTCATGCATATTTCTCATAACTATGTCATTTGCATGTTTATCAAGCTTATAATGATGTATCTATATGGTCATGGGATGGATCTCCATACAGAATGTAAAGTGAGTTGTTCAAAATATCAAAATATAGATGGATTTCACAAGACTGTGAATTCTTCTTACTTGAATCTAATTTATTTATAGTTATGTAATGCTGTTGGTGAATATACCTTCTTCCTTGTCCCAATTTCTTCTTTTATTGTGTAATTGACATGAAACAATGTGTGAATTTTTGCTTTCACTTTTAAAGTATAAATGAATTTTGTAGTACTGAACAACTCAAATTCAAAGTCCAGAATTCCACTGAATTATTTGCGTTGTGCAAAGATGGAATGAAAACACAGGTCTTTCATCAAAGAGCAAAAGTGCAAATATAAAAAGTGTTATCAACAGGGATATAATATAATTATACCGGCCATTTAGAAAATCACTACTTGCAAATGCAGAGATCAACATTTATAGGGTTGCTTGGTAAGAAAGGTGCTATAGTTTCCAGTTTGACAGATAGGACTGTGGAAATCTTCTGGATCAGATCTGTTTCACTCTTATGATCTGTCTTAAGCTGATGAGGACCTCCCTAGAATCATAGAATTGTCAGGGTTGGAAGGGACTTTAAAGATCATCCAGTTCCAACCTCTCTGCCAGTGCCAGGGACACCTCCCACTAGAGCAGGTTGCTCAGAGCCCCATCCAGCTTGATCTTAAAATCTTCCAAGGATGGCGTTTCCACCACCTCTCTGGGCAACCTGTTCCAGTGTCTCACCACCATCTGTCACGGTTTAGGGTCGGGGCAGCCCCTTAGACCTATAACAGACGCTCTCTGTTAACCCCCCTCCCTCCCCAGAGGGGAAGAGAAAGGGAATAAGGGAGAAAGATTTAGCAATTAGAAAAGGAAACTAGAACAGCTATAATGAAAATGAAATTAATAATTATAAAAATGGAATATATACAAATATATACAAAACCAGTATCGAACCCAACCCCCCTGATGGTAATTCCATCACTGTCACCACTGATGCTGTGGAGCAGGCACTGGGGGAGTCCCAGACTGGGCTCCGCAGCAGACGGGAGCTGTGTTCAGGAGCTGGATTCTGGTACTGGGGTCAGGAACACACAGACCGGATCGAAGGCAGAATGGACAGAGGCCTCCTTGGGTGCTCCAAGGAAGGAACCGAAAGAGGACCCGAGCCAAGCCAAGCAAAAGCTGGCAGAGCAGTCCAAGAGGGGAGAGAAGAGCCTAGAGACCCTTCGGGTCCCTCAGCTCTAAACCAAATATGGTGTATATGGGATGGAATACCTTGTTGGTCAGTTTAGGGTCACCCGTCCTGTCCGTTCCTCCCTGCAGGTGCAGCCTTTCACTTTCTGCATCCCCCAATGTGGTACACAAGACCCAGCAGTGGCCTTGGTCTGCACACCAATCCTTGGTAGTAACTCTAAACATGGGGTGTTATCACTGCTAGAAGCAGACACTGTCTGTGAGAACAGGCTTCTAAATTCAGAAAGTGCAGTTAATTAGAAGAACCAAGCTGAAAAGTAAAATTACTGAACAGAATTAGTTCTGTTTTCACTCAAACCAGGACATTATGGTAAAAAACTTCTTCGTAATATCTAATCTAAATCTAGCCACCTCTAGTTTTAATCCATTCCCTCTAGTTCTACTACTACACGACATCCTAAAAAGTCCTTCCTCAGCCTTCTCGTAGGCCCCCTTAAGGTACTGGAATGCCACAATAAGGTCTCCTCGAAGCTTTCTCTTTTCCAGACTGAACAACCCCAACTCTCTCAGACTGTCCTTATAGGATAGGTGCTCCAGACTGCTGATGATCCTTGTGGCCCTTCATGGACATGTTCCAGCATGTCCATATCTTTCCTGTAATAGGGACTCCAGAACTGGACACAGTACTCCAGGTGAGGTCTCACGAGAGTGGAGTGAAGGGGGAGAATCACCTCCCTCGACCTGCTGGTCATGCTTCTCTTGATGTATCCCAGGGCATGATTGGCCCTCTGGGCTGCAAGAGCACACTGATGGCTCATGTTGAGCTTCTCATCCACCAGCACTCCCAAGTCCTTTTCTTCAGGGCTGCTCTCAAGCCAGTCACTGCCCAGTCTATGTTGGTGCCTGGGATTGCCATGACACAGATGGAGGACCTTACGCTTGGTCTTGTTGAACCTTATAGGCCCACCTCTGCAGCCTGTGTGTCAGCTGCCCCACACAACTTGGTGTCATTGGCAGACTTGCTGAGGGTGCACTCAATGCCACTGTCCATGTCGCTGATGATGTTAAGCAAGACTGGTCCCATTCCTGATCCTTGAGGGAATTCACTTGTCACTGGCCTCCACGTGGACACCCATTGACAACCATTCTTTGGGTGCAGCTCTCCAGCCAGTTCTTCATCCACCGAATTGTCCAACTATTGAATCCATATTTTACCAGATTTGAGAACAGGATGTCGTGTGGGACACTGTCAAAGGCTTTGCTCAGGTCCAGGTAAATGATGTCAGTTACTCCACCCTTGCCTATTAAGGCTGTGACCTTCTCATAGGTTTGTCAGGCACAATTTGCCTGTGGTGAAGCCATGCTGATTGTAGCAAATCAACTCTTCATTATTCCTCTGCCTCAGCATTGCCTCCAGGAGGATCTGCTCCATGATCTTAGCAGACATGGAGGTGAGACTGACTGGCCTGTAGTCCCCTGGTTCATCCTTCTTTCCCTTTTTGAAGATGGGGGTTATGTTTTCCCTTTTCTGGTCAGTGGGGACTTCATCAAACTGCAATGACTTTCAGAATATAACAGAGAGCGTAGAGAGCATTTGAAATATAATAGATAATGTAGTAGAAAGGAATTATTTTACCTAGTATATTTGAGAGCTGGAGTAAAAGCCACACAGGTATTCAGAAAAAAACGCGCTAAACAAAGTCAGCTTGAGTACTCGATGTTTCTGAGATACTCAGTGCGAATTTGGAATCCTATCCAGAACTAGACCATGGTTCATTGTTTTTATTCTGCAGCTGTTTCTGTCTGTCCGTGTGTCAGCCTTACAGGGTGATCCACCTGATATATGGAAAATGTTCTATAGGAATTAGACTATGACAGTGTCAGTATTTACTATTTAAAGAACAAACCTATGGTATTGCTCTAAGACGCTTGTTGCTTTGCAGATACTCTTCTACCCTCCATATTTTCCTTCACTGTCTGACAACGATTCCTGGAAGAAATAAAACCCTGACCATACAATACTCACATACAAGCTTCTGTGTGAATGTGGAGACAAGTGCTGTGATATTTTGAAGGCAGTCTTTTGGGACACATCTGGGTCACCTGGTTATTGGAGCAGAATTCAACTTATTTGTATTTGTGTCTTAAGAAACACTGGAAGGTAGGGTCTACAATAATCCTTTGAAGAGATGCATCTTCCAATGGTAATAGATAAATAACACATAAATATCAGAACATGTAGTAAATAGTGTAAAATTTTGAGTTGTTTAGACTTTATTGCTTTCTATTCCTACAGGTAACAGTTTGCCCCAGGTCAAGGCAGTTTGTTGATGGATCTGCTACTATCAGTACTTTCTCCAGCATCTCTCCAAATGGGAAATCATGCAGCCCATAGGAAAGAAGGACCTCAGTGGTGCTTTCTCCTTGACATTGTAAATGAGTAGTTAAATGATCAATCTAAAACTTGTGTATAAAATTGACCAGTTTACTCATACTGGTTGCAGCATCCCTGTGAGTCTTTTTCCTGTGTTTGTCTGTTTTCTGACTTAGAATCTGTAGTGGTTATTAGTTCCTCAGCATTTTTTAAGCAGAGAGACCAAAGCTGAGTAAGTAATGGGAAAAAAGTTTATTTGTGGCCTAAAATTCTGAATTTTTTTTTTTTTTTTTTTTTTTTTTTTTTTTTTTTTTTT
>JANVCC010010406.1:26479852-26522858 GCA_025345505.1 Todiramphus chloris collaris | reverse complement strand
TTTTTTTTTTTTTTTTTTTTTTTTTTTTTTTTTTTTTGGTCTGGCCAAAACGTAGACTCTTATTTTCCCTTTTGGTTTTTGCTACAAAAAATTGCTCTGTAGATACTTTTGTTTATATGAATATTAAGGAATTATTATTCTTCAGAAGAATATTCATATACATACAAAACCACTGACATTTGTTTTGGAATATGCTGTTCATGCTGAAATGATCTGCCTCCTCTTTGACAAAGGTTTTCTTCAGTCAAGTAATTGACAAGTGAAAACAACGCCATGTAACTCACGTGATTTAGTCACACAGCACAAATAATGAATAAAAATAGGTATAAAAATACAATAATCAAAGTGAATAATTTGCCCTTGTACAGATATGCTTACATAAAGTATTTATGGTGAAATAATGAATACACTCAGAAAATACCCTGTTCACAGATCTTTTAATAGAAAAAAAACCAAAACAACTGACTCTGAGTTAAGTAATTTTTTTGCATGTATGTTTTATCATAGAAAAATAAATAAAGAGGTTCCATAGGTAATATAGCCACATTTATCTGAACAATCTGAGGGAGAAAACCCAAGGAAGTTGTTTAAATCACCTAGCACTTAAATCTTTCTTTGTCACAGGCCCTGATATAGTCAGGTCTTAAGAACACAAATTCTGAAGTCTTTGATGCAGAGTTGTTTATAATATGTCTAGAAATGTAGGCTATTTCTGAAACAACTTGATACAATTTCAGTACAAATATGTAGTAATGGCACATTTAAAAATCCAGACATAATCAGTTTCAACAGATCTGCTTTTTATTCATGTTCAGAGTGACATGAAAAATAAGCTACAGACAGATAATCAGTAAAATAGCAAGGTTTTAACAATTTTATTCTACCCCAGGATGTAGATATCAGCGATTTTATGAAGAAAAAGGTATTTTATTTTTCACTCTTTAATTCATGTCCTACACCCCCTAAGTACAACATTTGTGCTTCCCACCTAAAAAGACCATAGTTACAAGAGCTGAAGGTGTAAGTAAGCAGTGAGTGATTGACCTTTCCATTACTGAAACCAGTCAATTGAATAGATAAATAAAATATAAGTCAGTGTACTTAGAGCCTGAAACTTAGATAGGAAATTACAGAAAGTAAAGACTTGCATAGGAATTATGACTATTTTATGCATTTATTACCTGACTTCAAGTTTCTGAAAGACTTTTTGTGTCAGTTAATCTTAATTTTTTTCTGGTTTGTATTTGGATCATATTCCTGAGGAATGGAAATAAAATTTGTTCTGTTCTTAATATCTTGTCCCTAAATTTTGTGCAACATTTCATTTGTTTGCTGGCATGACTTTTCAACCAAGCTGGCAGATGTTAAAATATCTTTTTCCCACATGAGGGCATCAGAGTTGTTCTAACATGATATATGGAAAATACCTTGTTATGCTATTTAGATTCCTGTTTTCAGAACATAAAAGTACACATGAAAGGATGCACAGCAATCCTTTACAATTATCTTTTGCTTTACAGTGCAGAAGAATTATTTAGGTATTTCTAAATGACTCCTGTTCTACTGTAAAAAGTGTGAACTGTAAGATCTACTTGGGTCAAATTCTGTTGACAGAACTCACAGGACTAGAACGTAAGAGTGTAATAATTGGACTGTAAACCACTGTTCAACTTACACAAGATGTACTAATAACAACAGGTTAGGATCAATTCAACAGCAGAATAGGGATCTCATGAAATAATTACATACGTATGTACCTCACAACTAATGTTAGGTGATGGCACTGGAGGCGTCCAAAACCAGACAATGTGCCTTTTTGCTCTTTTGCTCCCATATGCTATCTAACTGAAGACAAAATACAAAAGATATTAAATTTCCCAAACAAAACAAAAAGAATCCCTTTCATAGTATTTCAGATCAGCAAATAACTGGAATGGAATATTTTCCCAGAAGAAATTTGGCTCTGAATATATGTATTCTGTGGGCTTGGACCTGTTCAGATCCCAAAGCTGAGCTCATTTCTAATCTAAGTTGACAAAAGATTTATAAAATTGTATTTGATGTAAGGCGCCCTATCATTAATTAATAGTATTTTCCTACAGAAACTAAAAATTGAACCTCTGCTTAAAACCCAGGAGTGCTATTTCTCTGTTGCAGTCAATCAAAGAAACTGAAATAAGTGATATGGTTCATTTCCTCTACTAGCTTAAGGCTACTAGTTTATAAGAAAGTGTAGTTTTGCTGGAAAAACTTACACTCACTGGAAAGTAGCATTTTCATTTTAAAGATCTGTATGTATAACAAAATCTTCTGAGATACACAGTACTTATGAAGGAAAAAAAAAAAAAAAAAAAGACAAAAATTATTTTAATTAGAAGTGGTGCATGCCAAGTGTGAAAATTGACAAATAGTTTGACAGAGCCTTTCCTTTACCAGAAGTTTCCTTCATTTTCTTCCCCAACCCCTTCATAACTTTAACATTTTCAGCCTGTTGTATATATATGCTTGATCTGTGTCTTTTGCCCTATATTTGGCTGTGGGGAGTATTTGTTTCAGTAGATGAGTATGAATTAAAACTCAGTGATGAGAAATGGTTGAGTAGATTCCCAGTGTATTCACTCTGTTCTAAGTGAGCAGAGTTTGTTTTTTTTTTTTTTTTTTACTGATTCTTTACTCAGAATCATCAGATAGCCTGCGACAAACTCAGTAAAATCAGAAAGGATGTATAGTAGCTCCTTAGACAGAACAACTGGCAACTCCTGCTGACACACTTACAAATCCCCTCAGGTTTCCACTGGAGCAGACTTCTATTGATTTCTTTGTTTTCCACCTTTCACCAGTCATAGATTTCCCTGTCTATCTCCAAGGAAAGAATATAGTCAAACTAATTATATACTTAATTTAAAAACATAAAAGGGCAACAGGCAGAAAAAAACGTTTGCAATGTGTTAGATGAATAGAAACTTGCTTGTGTATTTTTCATTTTTATCCAGCTTATCAAAAGTATTCTGACAAAGAGCGAATGAATCTTCTACCCAGTTTAGTCAAGTTTAAATTATAGATCTAGGAGAGTGAAAACACAAAAGTTTGCACTTTAGCTTCTTGAAGATAGAATGGGATATCAGTATTTTCAATTTTCTTCATTTAATTTTCAGAAGGAAGCCAGGGATTTGTATCTAATGAAAAGCTTAGAACAGAGACTGAGGAGAGTCTTATCTTCAGGCTGTTAGAATTCACAGGCATGATAAAATTACCTCCTCTCAGAGTTTCCAAGCACTAGAAGAAAAAAATCAATCTGCAAATGACATTGGCTGCAATACTGGTGGGCTGTCTACTTATTGCTGAAAAAAGTTATCTTTGGAAAATGGGAGGAGGATGGATAGCCTTACCTTTATTGTGCATCATTTTACACCATGTGTAAAATAATAATAATGATAATGATAATTACAATAATAATAATATAATGTAATAATAATATAATGTAATAATAATATAATGAAGGCAAATGGGAGAAAGTAAAAGGATGAGCATCGGATAAATGGCAAATGAAAGACAAGTGTTAAGTTGAAGTGGCCTACATTTACACTGTGAGAAGAGACAAACTGAAAAAACCCAAACCCTCCTGTAATTTAGCATACCCTAAAAAAGGATACTTATATCATAAGAATGATGGTTACTACACTGAAACTTCATGACTTGGTTATATTTTATTTTTGTTGCATTTATTGTTAAAAACTATAACAATGAGTTTGAAAACTGAGAAAATGGAGAAAATGTGCAGTGTGACTTCTAGAAAGTAGCCAAGACTGGCTATACAAAGAAGTACTTATTCCTTACAAATAATTACATACATACCACACATGCTTATATTTTAATGGTTTATAATGAAAACAGATTAAGAATTGTTTTATTCTTTTTTTTGGGGGACTGTACCTATTTTCTTGTGGTCTTGAATTTGTCTGTATTCTAGTGTAGCTCTCCTGGTGAGTCTTTAAGAGTGCTAGAATGACAGAAAAATATTTCGGTATGTGATATCACAGCAACAGATAGATAAAACACTTCCTCAGTTTCTGAACTATGTTTGCAGTCTTTACTTCAACATCTCTAAAATATCTGAGATTTCAAAAGTGGCGTGTGGGCTGTAAAAGGGACAAACTGAAATACAGTGAATGTAGTCATTCAAAAAAACTAGTTTTGATTTGACTGACATGTGAGACTCTGAAAATACTATGTGCTGTGGGTTTTTTTCACTGAGTACTGTTTTAAAATGAGTCTACTGGGCATGTAAAATTACACTAGTTGGGTGAACTTCCATTACAACCAAATACATGAAGCATAGTTTTGCAATTTGTGAAAAGACTGACAAAACATGTTCTAGACACCTCAACAACACAGGTTAAAAAAACCCCAACAAACTGTTCTCCTTTACTACTAAGGAGAACTTTCCGATGTCAACTTGCTGTATTTTCTGTAATTAGCTTTCTATATTAGAGGTATTCTTCTACGCATTTTACAGTCATCATCCTACCTGATAGCAGGATGGAGATTTCCTTGTTGTCCTAGGACAAATATTTCAGTTATAATTATCTGAAAAACTGCCAGCAATGGCAATTTAAAATTACATGCAATGTTTATACATTTTATTTTGCTTTCCATGAACATAGTTTCAAAGGTTAGAGAGTTAATGTCTACTTTAGACTGTTTTTCCTTAAACTCCCAACCATAAAATAACTGGTGCTATGTATTTTCACACTACCTATAATATATGTTTTAAATGCTGAGGTAAAAGGTGTAGCTATGATTATTTTTTGTTTCCATTCTGCTCCTTTGTGAATTCACTAAAACTAATTTTCTACTTTTCTTCACTTTCTGTATTCTGTTGCTACTGTTGTAAAATGCCTCTCAGTTTCCAAAAGAAATGAATAGTAGCCAAATATAGAACAGATAAATGTCCCTAGAAATAGTGTATTTTGCACAAACCCTAAAGAGTCAAATGTTATATTTTTTGCTTCCCAACCTTCTTTTTCTCAGCACAGACAACCAATGGGAAACAGATTTTGAGACCCACAGAAAGTTGCACTGAAATTACCAGGCTTATTTCCTTGAGATAGCATTATGTTCATTTAATCATCTCTAAAATAATTTCAGGAAGAAGTGCCTATAACATGGAAGGTTAGTGGCTGCTCAGCTCCTCAGCCAATTTTCTTCTTTCCTGAGAACATGTTCATCATGTAAACAGTTTCACTTAACAGCACAGACATCTTATGTCATTACTTGGAACCTCTCAAACACAGGGAGTATGACTTGTTACATCACACTAAGAAATATGATCATCAAAAGTATTTTTAATCAAAAGCTCCAAAATGGATTCTGATTATTTGTAAATAAATAGGTTTATCAACTTAGCAAAATTTATCTGTGTTGAAGGAGACTAAACTTTGCTACAGCCTAGTTCTCTACAGAGTGGTCAAGTTTTCATTGAGTCCACTATTGCTGGAGCTGTTAGGTTATCTTCTGTTTTCTCGTAGATTATCCTGTGTTAGTCTTCAGCAGGTAAAAAAGGAAGACATGTGGTCTATGTAAATCTAAATATGCTTGGGGGTTTTTTTCCTTTTTTTTTTTTTTTTTTTTTCCCTGAAGCACAGGATACAACACTTTGCTTGCCAGTATTTACCTTTGCAAGGCTGGACCAAAGCCACAGGTTGTGTCAGATTCAAAACTGCATGTTAAATAGGATGCTGGCAGGGGTTTGGGCTCTATGATCTCCAGAGGTCCCTTCCAACCCCTACCATTCTATGATTCTATGACCTGTGTCAGCAGGCAGAAAACCATATATACACTCAAGGGATGGGGCAGCTTTACTGAGGTTTTTCTGGTTGTTCTCAACTTTCCTGAAAAACTTCAGTAAATGCTTGGATACAGCTCCTTAATGCTCCTTATACAAGATGCATTGTAGGAATCTGTGGTGCTTTTAAAGGTGGCCCTCTCTTCTCTCCCCAGTCCAAAGAACATTCTCAACTGGATGCCACAGAGCAGCTTTCTGAAAGCAGATCCCTCCTTCCTGTGCATGTATTTCTGTTCTGGAATGCAACTTTTTATAGTCCAGCTAAGTTGAGTTAAGTAAATCAATTAATATTTCAATGTTTTTCTTCCCAGATTTGGATATCCTTTTTCTGATAGAGCTCAGCATAAAGGAAGATTGATTCTTTTGGGCTTCATTGTTTTGAAGTGATGACCAGCACCTTTGTGTGTGCTCATAAAGTGCCCAATTAAACAGTTGCTTTCAAAAATCTTCCCTTTAGGAGAGTGTGCCTCAGAACTACTGTATCAATTTTTTGTGTTAATAATTAGCTGAAAAGACTCCTGCAATGTTTTTCTTTTTAATTAGCTATGTATGGTTCCTTGTATTCCTCTTCCTTTCCGGCAGTTTCTTTCTCCCCATCTCCTTTCCTTTTCTCTCTCTTTCCGCTTAAATAAATAAACCCATGAAGGTGAAGTGTAAATTACAACGAACTCCATAATATAAACAATGAACATCCATTTTTTTCCATTTTGTTTCTGACATTTTGTAAAGGAAATAGAGTGTATATATCCAGTGATTAAATAAACAGCATTAATGGGAATTCTAATCTGGCATCCCATACTACCATTGTCTTCTTCCCTAGCTCTGAGCTACAGAACATTAGAAGGCCGGCTTATGCTGAAATACACCCATCTGTTCATTTTATTTAGAGCTTGCACCCTTTTGCCATTTCCATTCTTAGGAAGTGACTAAGCCTAACACTGTCTGGATAACGTTTCCTTCTTTTACCTCAAATTATAATAATGTTTTCTCTATTTTATTAGAGTCTCTTGAGATTGTGACTGATTTGCATATTCTCTAACACTTAATTAACAATGCCACTTTCCCACTGCCTTGAAAACAGTTTTCATTCTTTCCTCGGCAGGCCTCCAACAATTACCTCCCACATTTTCTGCTGCGGTCCTTTCTATTACTTTAATGACAAATAATTGGACAGATTCTGAGTAATGAGGGTGAGAGCCAAAGGACTGTTGCATAGGAGACGGCTGCTTGTTACAAGACACTTTTAGTGGTCTCTAAATCAGATAGACAAGTAGAGTAATGATCATCTTGCAGTAATGAGACGCAATTAAGAATCACTGCAGCAAATGACAGAGCAGTTCATTGAACAATAACCTCCCTCTTCCTTTTTTCCAAAGATCGAAGCTTAATTATAGCATCGCCATTTGCAACACTACAGTTAAAGTTGTGTCAGCATTTCCATTATAAACCTGCTACTTTAAAGGGTTTATAACTCGCATTAAAAAAAAAAAAAAAAAAAAAAAAAAGCTTTGAGCTGGAAATTTCCTTGAAAAACCTTTCAGTTTGTTATTTAATTTTTATGATTTATTTATTTATTTTACAAAGTGGACCAGAGACATGTCTGTTCTAAATAGGCATAGCTTCATTGATGTGACTGAAGCTATAATAATTAGTGTTTGCTGAGGATCCTTCTCAGAGGCTGTATGAGCCCACATGTACTAATGCACAGAAGCCTGGCACTTAAGCTGAGGAGCAGCAAAAGCTGCATTTGAGGAAAAAAAAAAAAAAGGCTCCTCTATGTTGTTTTTGTGGTGAGGAGGACGGAAGGACATTTCAATGGCTTGCAGAGATGGGCCTATACAGCCAGGTATTCCAAAGAGCTTAGGTCCCATTTAAACACCTAAGTAAGTGTCCAGCTTTTCTATAATAAAATTACAAGTGTTTCTGAGTGCTCATGTAATTTCAGCAGCTAGAGATTCACCCTTGAGGTGATTCTGATGTCATAATTTCTCATTCAGTGTATATATCCCTGGTTTATTTTCATCACTGAATATACCAGGCAGGAAGGAGGTTGATTAGAAAGCAAGCACTGTTTTATGCATAAATATCCTCTGTAATGAACAAAGATTAAATTAAAAGAGTGAGAAGAAGTAAATAACAGCATAATGAGCTGTTGGGAAAATATGCTGTGCTGACATTTAAAAGACAATGCAATCATCAGGCACAGTCAACATGGGTTCACTCATTTGATATCCTTCTACGATGTGGTCACCCACTTAGTGAATGAAAGGAAAGAAGTGTATATATTTCATTTGGATTTTAATAAGGCTTTTGATACTGTCCCTCACAACATTTTTGAGGACAGGACAAGTTGTCCAACTGTGGGATAATTTGGTTTATGATGCTTTGGGTGAAAGACCAGCAGAGGAGCAGGGCTTAAATTGTTGTAGTGAAGGGGGCTCCATCTGGATGGTAGCCAGTCACTAGCAGTGTTCTTCAAGATTCAGTTCTAGGGCCAGTTCTGTTCAGTATATTTATCAATGATCTGGATGCAGAAGTTGAATGCATCATTAGCAAGTCTTCGGTCCATACTAAACTGAAAAGTGCTGTTGACTCACTCAAGGGACAAGAGGCATTGCAGAGGGAGGTAGATACATTGGAACATTGGGCAATCATCAATGGCATGAAATTTAACCGGAAAAAATACCAAATTCTGCACCTGGGATGAAGCAACATCAGACACGAGTAAGAATTGGGTGAGGAGTGTCTGGAGAGCAGCACAGCAGGAATGTATTTGTTGGGCGCTGGTTGACAGCAGGCTCAATGTGAGTCAGCAGCATGTCCTGGAAGCTGAGAGGCCAAACCGCATCCTGGGGTGCATCAAATGCAGCGTAACCAGATGGGCAAAAGAGGCGATTATCCCACTGTAGTCAGGGTTTGTGCAGCCTCACTTTGGACACTGTGTGTGGTTCTGGGCCTCACAATTTAAAAAGGTTGAGAAGGTTTTTGAATGTGTCCAGAGGAGAGCACCAAACCTGGTGGAAGGACTGGGAGACATGACCTGTGAGGAGCAGCTGAGGACTCTGGCTTCATCTAGTTTGAAGAGAGGGAACCTGAGGGGCAACCTCACTGATATCTACAGCTTCCTGAGAAGCAGAGGTGGTGAAGGAGGTGGTGATCTTGTCTTCCTGGGATCCAATGACGGGATGTGTGGGAATGGTTCAAAATTGCATCAGGGGAGTTTTAGACTGGAGATTTAGGGAGCATTTCTCTACCTAGAGGATAGTCAAACACTTGAACAGGCTTCCTAGAGATGTGGTTGATGCTCCAAGACTGTCAGTGTCTATGAGGCTTTTGGTCAATGCTCTTAAAAACATGCTTTAACTATTGGTCAGTCCTGAATTGGTCAGGCAGTTGGACTACATGATCATTGGTCCCTCCCAATCAA
Source organism: Todiramphus chloris collaris (assembly GCA_025345505.1). Lineage (NCBI taxonomy): Eukaryota > Metazoa > Chordata > Aves > Coraciiformes > Alcedinidae > Todiramphus > Todiramphus chloris. The sequence continues at coordinate 26,513,586 of JANVCC010010406.1, read as the reverse complement.
GATATTCTATTCTATTCTATTCTATTCTATTCTATTCTATTCTATTCTATTCTATTCTATTCTTTCTATTTCTATTATTTCTATTTCTATTTTTCTATTTCTATTTTTCTATTTCTATTTTTCTATTGTTTCTATTCTATTCTTCCATTCCATTCCATTCCATTCCATTCCATTCCATTCCATTCCATTCTCATCACTACATTCCCATTCTTGATTAAGAAGGGTAAGCTTCAGCCAAAGGTTTTTAGACCTGTGGCAATTCTTGTATGTCTCTTGACGCTTGTTTGCATATTATGTATTTATGATTCAGATTATGTGTGGGGTTTTGGTCTGTGAACAGGTTTCTAGCACATATGAAATACTTAAATGTATTTCTTTTAAGAATTTTACGTTGACCATGTTCTGTAAAATATGTAAAGGTTTTATCAGAGGACCTTATATGTATATCCAGAATTAGGCTAGACCTTAAAAGAGATGTAAGCATATTGAAGATCAGATATGAAGTCAGTATGTGATTACAGCTTTAATTCTTCCTCTGGTAACACATATCCTTCCTCTTTTAAATGCAGGAAAGTTCTCAGGTGTTTCTAATAATCAGATAATGTGAATCTGAACCTATGAAAACTACAACAAAAACTGATATTTTTTGCATTTTGGAGATGACAGAAAACTTTTATTTACAAGGTAAAGGGGAACATTAAAATGAGTTATCAAGTTATTTCTCTATACTTCCACCACCCCCTTTTTTCCATCTCTCTTTTTTTTTTCTTTTCATTTTAACTTTAAAATGCCAGTTTTAAGAACAGTTTCCTCCTTTCCTTCCTGAAATAACTTCATTTCTGTTGACATACTTAATAAGAATTTCTGATTATCTAGAGCATAGAGCCTTTTTTTCATATACACAGCTAAATGTCAGCTTTTAGGGAAAAGGGAAATATTAAATTGAAGATCTTTGTGAATACTCTAGGACTAGCAGTTTTTAAATTTATAAACTTGTATCTGCCATGAAACCAGCATTACTGGGAAACTAATTACAATTTTATTAGTTTTCACAAATGAATCTGGGTTATGATGCTTTACTTAATGAGAAGTTATGGACAATTCCATGTTAACATGTAAGAGAGAGCTGAAGATAATATATCTTAATTGTAGCATTTTGCACTTGTAAATAGACACAGATTTTGACTACTACTTTTAATGAATCATGGAATTATTTTTACTTTGCATAATTTCAGACTTGGAATGGGAAAAAATATGAGTTTACCTCAGTTTGTAATACATGCCTTTTTCACACTGATTTTTCTGTTTAAACTTTCTATTCAGACTACTGTAAAAAGATCTTATATCTCTGTTGTTTACCCTGTACTTAAGCTTCTAAGGTAGGAAACATATGCCCAGTAAAACTTGAGAAGAAACTTTTCAAACAGTTCATGAACTAGAAATCCAAACATTGAAGGTCCTTCAGTAGCAACTGTTTACATTTATGCTTTGCAAATATTGCTACTTCATGATTACAACTGTTAATCCAGTTGTATGTAATAACACACAGTAACTATAAATATTTTTATATGATGCCCCATTCAAAGAATCATAGAATGGTTGAAACTGAAAGACATCTCTGGCATCCATCTTGTTTAAGCCCCTGCTCAAGAGATACATGCTATAAGAGGCTACCTTTGCTCAGTGTCCATAGCTGCTACTCTCCCCATACCAAAGCTCAAAGAGCAAGCCAAAGGTCCTGCTGGAGTCTTCACACCTTGCATGTGAAGTCACAGGAGCTCTGAACAAAATACCCCGGGACTGAGACTGCAGCTGCTGAAAAGCAACAAGGTAGTCACAGATGATCCCTGATGTCAATACTGGAGTGTTGAAGGATGACACAGCTAGGAAGGCTGATGCCCTTTTAGAGTGGAAAAGCCTGTTCCACAGGTTGATTGCCACTCTCTCATGGCCCTTTGAGTGGGTTTTAACCTCAGGCTTGTTGAGTCCTGTGATAAGAGGCTGGTGCCCTAAGCGCAAAGCCCAGCAATGCAGATAGGGAGCCCTGGTGAGGGACTCCTCTAAGAGCTTCTCTCAAGGGAGGAGGACCTGCCCCTTGTCCCTGGGGGAAAGCCTCAGACAGAGATCACAGAATGGTTGAGGTTGGAAGGGACCTCTGGAGGTCATCATGTCCAAAGTCTGCTCAAGCATGTTCACACAGAGCAGGCTGACCCGGACCCTGTCCAGATGGCTTTTGAAGGCCTGCAAGGATGAGGCATTCACCAGCTCTCTGGGCAATCTGTTGCTGTGCTTAGCCACTTTCACAGGAAGAGAGTATTTTCTCATGTTGAGAAGGAATCTTCCTTGTTTCAGTCTGTGCTCATTGCCTCTTGCTCTGTCACTGGGTGCCACTGAGAAGAGCTGGGCTGTGTCTTCTTTACAGCCTCCCTTCAGCTATTTGGAAACCTTGATGAATTCCCTTGCTGAGTCTTCTCTTCTCCAGGCTAGACATTCATTTCATTCACAGTCTTTCCTCCTGTGGGAGATGCTCTAGTCCCTCCAGCATCTGTGTGGCCATTTATTGGACTCTCTCTAGAAGGTCCATGTCCCTCTTGTAGTGGGGAGCCCTGAACTGACCACAGTACTCCATCAGTGGCTTCACCATTGCTGAGGAGAGAGGAACGGCTGTCATCCTCAGCCTGCTGGCAAGACTTCTTATGCATCCCAGTATATCTCTTGCATTATTTACCACACAGGCATGGTGTTGGCTCTTGTTCAACTTGCTGTCTAGGACCCTCTCCATATCCTTTTCTGCAGACCTGTTTTCCAACTGGTTGTCTGCCAGCATACACTGGTTATTCCTCCTTAGGGGCAAGGACTGTGTATTTCCTTTGTCAAAATCAATGAGCTTTCTGTCAGTCCATTTATCCAAGGCCCCTCTGGATGACAGCATGACCCTCTGGCATATTAACCTTTCTTGCCAGTTTTACATCATGGGTGAAATTGCTGAGAGTAGACTTTGTCCCATCATCCAGATAATTAATGAAAATGTTAAATGGGATTGGAATCAGTACTGACCCATGTGTACTCCACTAGTTACTGGCCTCCATTGAGACTTCATGCCACTGATCACCACCCTTTAGGTGCAGTTTTTCAGCCAGTTTTCATTTCACCTAAATATCTGGTCATGCAGCTGATACTTCTTCATTTCCTTTGAGAAGAATTTATGGGATACAGTGTCAGAAGCCTTACTGAATTGTACTTAGGAAACAGGTGCTTTCTCCCTTTGTCTACCAAGCCAAACTTTTCATCATAAAAGATTATGACTAGCAGATTCACAGAATGGTAGATGTGGGAAGGCACCTATGGAGATCATCTGGTCCAAACCCCTGCTCAAACAAGACTGCCTAAATCATGTTGCCCAAGATGGTGTCCAGACAGCGTTTGAGTATTTCCAGCAATGGAGACTCCAAAACCTCTCTGGGTAACCTGTTCTCAGTCATCGTCACAAGAAAAAGGTGTTCCCTGATGTTCTAGAGGAACTCACCATATTTCAGTCTATGTCCATTACTTTTGGTCCTGTCACTGGACAGCTTCAATATCACTGCTCTCCACTCCACCATTCTACCAAGTCAGCCATTTAATTGTAGAAGATTATCAAGTTGGTTAAGGATATTTCCTTTGTGAATGCATGCTGACTGCTACTGATTACTATCTTTTCCTTCATGTGCTTGGAAATGGTTTCTAAGTTGTTTCATAACTTTCTCAGGGATTAAGGTGAGCCTGTAATCCCCTGGGTCTTCCTTGCCATTCTTGAAGAAAGTAGTGACATTTGCTTTCCTCCAGTCTTCAGGCTTGTCCCCTGGTTGCCATGATCATTCATAGATTCATTGAGATTGACCTCAAAGTGGCAGCAGTCAGTTCCCTCAGCACTTGTGAGTGCAGCCCATTAGTGCAGTCCCATGGATTTATATATATCCAGTCTTCTCAAGTATTCCCTAATCTTATTGTCTTCCAGCAGGGGTGAGTCTTCCTTGCTCCAGACTATTCCTCAGGTCTCTGGGGCTTGTGACTCCTGAAAATCAGTACTACTGGTTAATACCAAGGTGTAGAAGGTATTTAGTACCTCAGCCTTTTCCATGTCCTGTGTAAACATGCCCCCTGGCTTGCAGAGCAATGGCCCTACTTTTCCCTATTCCTTTTGTCACCTATGTACTTATGTAAGCCCTTTTTTTTTGTCTTTCACATCCTGTCAAAGACATCCTGTTTGACATTCAATTCCATTTGGACTTTAGCTGTCCTAACTTCATCCTTGGATGAAGTTTTTCTGTTCCTCTCAGGTTACTTGTCATTGCTTCAGTTTGTCACATTTTTGTCATATTTATTTCCTATACTGCATGCATTAGTATACTGGCACTTCGGAGAGACACCCTGGCATGTTAAGTTTCTGGATTGGGTTTGGAGGATTTCTTCATAGGGATGCCTTATAGGCATTTCCTTGGTTACATGAAAAAATGGCCCATTTTGTTGATTTTGTGATCCCTTGCTGTCAGATCAGTCCATGCCTTTTGTTTAGTGATCCTGTTGATTACTCCTTCACAGGACTGTTTGTTACTCTCTTGCTCCCTCACCGTTAGTTTAAAGTCGTCTTTTCATCTCATCGGTGACAACAGCTTTGGCCAGCTCAATGAGGTGAATCCCATCTCTCACAAGCAGGCACTGATCTGCAAACAGGATTCCATGGTCACAGAACCTAAACCCCTGTTACCAACACCAGTTCTACAGACAGTTATTGATTCGTCCTACTAGTGCTTTTCTTCTCAAGACAGTCAAACATTCTTGTAATCATAACATTTCTGAAAAACAACTTTGGACTTCTTCAAAGTATTAGTTGACAAACCTAACTTGCCTTTTGTTGTCACATGAGATTCATGTATTTTATGTACAATGGAAGATACCTTATTTGGCAGTGCCTTTAAAAGTTGGAGTTGAAAGATAAAATGTTTAGGTACGCTTTCTGCATTGCTATAGACAGTTCTGGTGCTTGTTGCCTCTTTTGTGCCCTCTTTAGAGTTTTGTGTATACTCACAAATAGCACTATATATGTCAAATGCAAATCTCACAATAAAATATTTTAAGCATAGGTCAGCTCTTTAGGAAGAAGGGGAAATAGCATACAGTGTTTTCCTGTTTTTTTTTTTTCCCAATGGTAGCTTTGAAGAAAATAGGGAATATTTTTTCTTTTTTTTTCTCCAATCTGTGTAAGAAAAATGGCTGCCCACTCTGCACTGTCATGGCCCCTTTAACAACTTAAATGTCAAACTCTAAATCATTCTAAGTGTGACATGATGTAATTAGTGTTACAAAGAACCTATGGGCTATGTTTGGTATGTATGGACTGTGTTCATTGACTTTAAAATCACCATTGTCAAAAATGAGTTTGCTTCAGCATCTATGTAAGGTTATCTCTTCAAGAACCTGGTGAACAGGTTAATTTTATTGATAAGGTCTGAAAATGAAAGGGACTTATTCAGCATAAACTGATACATTTAAAAGGTAAATAAAGACTGATTCCGTCTTTAACTGCTCCTATGTAGGGAAAAGAGTATATTAAAAATGAAACAAAACTCTGTCACAACTTTGACTTAATTGATGGATTTTCACAAATTCTGAAGCATTATACACATAGGTAAGACTATGATGAGCAAACATTCCTTAAAACTTGTTTTATCCTTGCCCGGCTGTTTTTCATGGGAAGTACATGTCTGTATGTGTGCATGTATGTATGTATAAATACACCTACTTATTAAAAATAACTAAATTTTTCAAAGCAGGTGGGCCTTTCTTTCCTCATTGTAATGCTCCAACGTCTTTTTCACTTCAGTTTTCAACTGCCTCATGGGCCCCTAAGCCCACTAATAAAGTCCGTGTGAGTAAAGCATGTTATGGATCACTTAAGTCAGTTAGAAATATATGATTCACTGGGACAAGATGGAAAACATCCAAGGGTGATGAAGGAACTAGCTGATGTCATTGTCAGGTGGCTTTCTTTCATCACTGAGAGGACAAAACAACCCTTTGAAAGGAGGTTCCTGATAACTGGAAAATGGCAACTGTTGCAGCCACCTTTAAGACAAGAGGTAGGATTCAGGCAACTTTAGTCAACCTGGAAAGATTAAGGAGCAAATCCTCTTACAAGTAATTTCTAAACACTTGAGGATGAAGAAGGCTATTATTGTATGCCAGCATGGGCTGACCAAGGGTAGATAATGCCTGACTGACCTGACTGCTTTTTATGGTGATGTGACTAGCACTTTGAACGAGGCAGTGAGTGTTGTATACTTTGACTTTATCAAGACTTTTGAGCCTCCTAGTCTCATTATCACCATATTGTTGAGATACAAGCTAGTTAAATGTATGATAGGTAGTCAGAAAATTGGTTGGACTGCTGAACTCAAAGAATTGATACCAGTGGCACAAGGTCCAGTTGGCAGAGAGCAACTAGGGTCATCCCTCAGGTATCAATATTGTGAACAAATACCTTGGATGATATGACAGAGTGCGTCCTCAGCAAGTTTGTGGACAAAACCAAACTAACTTCAGTAGTCAGTATACTGGAGGGAGGGGTCCCTAGCCAAACAAATATGGACAGGCTGAAGAGATGGGCTGGCAGGAATCTCACAGAGTTTAACCAAGACCTACATCTGGGTTGGAATAACTGTGCAACAATGCAGACTGAGAGTCAGCTGGCAGGGAGCCTGGTCTGAAGAAGAGGAGCTGGGGGTCCTGGTGGACAAAAAGTTGAAAGTGAGTCAGAGAAGCCCATTTGCATCTTCAGCTGTATTAAAAAAGTGCATCCATCAGGTCTGCGGAAGTGACCCTCTATTTGGTACTTGTGAGACTATATCTACAATAAGCTGTCTAGTTCTGGGTTCCCCGGTACAAGAATAATATTGACATACTCAGGTGAGTCCAGTGGAGGCCACCAAGTTGGTCAGGGGGTTCAAGCACACAACATAGGAGGAGAGGCTGTGAGAACTAAGACTATTCTGCTCAGAGATGAGAAGGCAAAGGGGAGAGCTTCCTATTGTTTTATAACTATGTAATGTAATGATAGAGAGAAAGTGGAGCCAGACTCTTCTTGGAGGTGCATGCTAGTAGCATGAGATGCAATAGAAACAAGTTGAACTGTGGAAAAATGTGAGGTTTATATACTAAGCTTTTTATTTTTTATTTCATGAGGATGATCAAATCCTGGAACATATGGACAGAGAGGGTGTAGAATATCTGTCCTTGGAGGTGTTCAAGACTCCACTAGACAAGCATCTGAGCATCCTGATCTAATTAGGTCTGCTTTGATCAAGAGCTTTGTCTAATGACCTCTGGAAGTCCCTTCCAGGCTAAATTATTCTGTGATTCTACAGATAACAATGAAATTAATATTTTCAGGCGCTCAGCTTTGAAAAAATTGGACTCTCTGCTTAAAAATTCCAAACCAATATATATTTCTGTGGCATACATAAGAAAACAATCATTGTGTCAAAGAACATGGAACTGATCATTTAAGAAATTAGAAGACCCAGTGTTGAGTATAAAAATTTAAAATGTCCAGGAAGGCTTAATGCATTATCCTAGTACTAAGTTCAGCTGTTTCACATAATTTCTGTTACTTATATTTCCCACAAACTGAATTTTAAAAATTGTTGTTATTATTATTAATTTTATATATATATAAATAGATGGTTCATGTCTGCTGCCAAAGTTCTAAGCAGATATGTGGAATACTTATGAACAGTTTGAGACTAAATTGGTTTTCTATTCATAACAAAACCATTTTCTCTAGAACTCTTCTCAAAATTATTCCTTGTTTTGTATACATGTGTATAGCCACACACATCTCCTAAAGACCAGCAATTATCCCTGTTTCATAATTTCCTGATACTTTTGAATTTGGATTATAAAACAATATACTTTATTCAGCAGATTTGTTTTAATCTAATTACATAGGTGAATAAAAATTGCTGCATGGTGTTGCATCTAATGTAAGTTATCTATTATTCACACCACATTTACTTTTAATATTCATGCAGATTCCCTTTGACATAACCTACTGTGTCACAGTTAATCCAATAAAGATAAAATATAGCTCAGCAAAACACTAGTCGATTCCAGCATTCTGGTAATTATTAAAGACTATTTCACACTGGTTCCTTCAATCAATGCATTTTCCCTTGGATGTGACAGTGTTCCTCTTTGAAGCTTTCAATCCTCCCAGTGGATTCAGAGGAACATCCAGGCACTTTTTCAGTCTCTGGGTCTCCGAGGCAGTTCAAAGAGCACAACAAGCCATCACTGGTTTATCCTCAAAGGCTGACACTGTCTGTTTGATGTATGGTGACTTAAAAAGTCATCTCTAGCAAAGTATGTGTTTGCTACCAGTCTATTGAATCAGCCATTTATCAGCTAATCTGTATGCACCCAGCATGCCTGCTAACAGATCCAAGGATAGAACACAGTCTCCTCCTGGGCCTACTATTGATTTGATTTCCCTCTCTAATTTCATAGCGGTTTTGGTGTCCAGTTATTGAAGCAACCTTTTACCTTATGAAACAAGCACATATGCAGCATTCTGGTGGTTGTGAATTTGTGTGCAAGAGCTGCTTTTGAGGTGATGAATTTTCAGCAGGATTTGCCTTTTTCTTGATCTTCAGGAGTCTGTAGCCCCTGCCTGCCTCAGTCCATGAGACACACATGCAGTGCTGTAGATTTTTTGTTTTATAAATTTTTACTGTAAAATCACCAAGGTTAAGACAACAACATGCAAGTATAAGTGATTTTACAATTAAGATTAGTGTCTGTGTTTCACTGTTTTGTTGGTCAGTGGTTGGCAATAACTGACTTCTGTCACTTGATTTGATCTTTCATTGTAGACATACTTTACAATTCTTACTGTGTTATAAAAGTGATCGTTGGTCTAAGTTTATTTTAGGACAGTCCTCTTGGTTACAATTATCTCCATAAAGCAAGTGAGATTCTGAATGACATTAAAAAGTATGGTAAGGTGTGCAAACACCAGCCTCTTCCCTTTCTTGCTTTTAACATCCTGTGGTTCCCTCCTCACAATTTTCTTCATATGAACTAAAAACCTTTGCTCCCAAGGTATTATTCTTGCCAGATATATTACTGCTTCTACTATTAATCCATCTGATCATCTAATACTTTTTCCTACAAAAGCACCTGAGAACACTGCTCTGAAGTTTGATATTATTACTATACAAGGTGGGAAAATTCTATCCAGAACGACAAAACCCAACAAAACTGGGTAGTTCTGGTGCCAAAGGACACACAGGATCATGAATAAAATACCTGAACAGGTATTAATGTCAGGAAGAGTTCATGCATCACACGCTTCACAGTGAACAAAAAAAAGCAGAGCATTTGACAAAAGAAGCGGATTAAACAGTTTTATAGAACCATTTTTTAACAATTTTGAGATTTTTTCCCTATTATTTTCTGCTTTTGGTAAGGGTTTTTTTTTTTTTTTTTTTTTTTTTTTTTTTTTTTTTTTTTTTTTTTCTGACTTTCCATTTTTATTTGAGAGACATCAAATACAAGGATATAAAGGCACTCAGTGGTATTTAAGAGTTTCTGGATTTTGAAACAAGCAGTTCTACGCAACTGAGGCTATTAGGATAACTTTTGCAATGCTTTGAGTAATGTAAGCTTTGCTACTTAGGAGAACTGAATCGCCAACATCACTTCAAGCACACATGCCATTTACAAATATTCCACCTGGACTGCTTTGGCTAACAGATTAGGAATTAAAGAATGTAAGTGACCTTTTTGAACTAGGGTTAGAGGTTAGGGAATAGTAAAGCTAGGTGTTTGTGTATAATGTATACACATATATAGAGAGTGCACTTTAAAGCTTCTGAGTATCTAGTTAAAGGCATGCTCTAGACTTAAAAATTTTCACACTCTATCTAGTATTAATCAGGAAAAAAACCTGAGAACTGCAAGTACTTCTTCATTCTCCTTCTTCTAACACCTCCACATTTTCTCTCCTTAGTTGGGGAAAAGCAGTTGCAAAATGTATCACCTACTGATACCTCTCTCAAGTCTGATCCAGAGTTCCTGATCTGGTCTGCTGCCTGTTTCTGGAATCCATTCTCTACTCTGTGTCTGTCAACCTTAGAAAGATGGGCTTGCATAAGGAGATAAAATGAACCTGTAGCAAAAGCAAGACAGAACTGAGAGTTATATAATAAGCAGTGTAGCTTAAGTGTAGGTATGCTGATTTAACTAGCTGAGTGTCAGCAACTGGATCTTAGTATGGGTAGGTGGAATTGCATGAGCACCAAAATAAAGCCCAGACAGGTGTCAAAATCCCATAGTTCTGTTTTCTTTTCATGTAGAGTAGGTACAAACACCAGATCATAAATGCCTTTCAGAGAATCTTGCCTAACATTTTTCTACCGTTTAAGACTACTTAGTGAATATTAACTGTTGTGTCAAATCATATCTTCCTTATATTTTACTGTTCTGCCATTTCTGTTTACACAAGCAGAAAAGTGTTTTTATGCATACCGACTAGATCTTAAATTTCTTCTACCTAATACAGTAAATACGAACATCTAGTTTATACAACTTCTGTTTCTTCCTTTGTTGCTTAGTATACATGACTTTGGGGATTAAATGTAAGATAAGATGGCAGAAAATCTTTTCAAATCCCTCCTTCCTACTGGAGTAAAGATTAAAGTGCATATGCTAACTTTACAGAGCTTTTTATCAGCTCCTGAAGTTTCTACAAAAGCTTGTTGCTGACCAGGAAACTAGGTCATGCAATTGTTCTTCAGTAAAGATGTTATTTTGATGTGCCTCAGCAGCAGTCTTTCTTTAACAGGAGTCCTGAGCATTTTGCAGATTGAGGTTCATGCCACAGATACTTCTTTTGAGTTAATGAAATCCTTCCTTCTGACTTAAGTTTCTTGATTGATGTGTCCCATTCATTCATCACATGAGGTTATTCTGTGTTGTGCTTACTTAATTATTGAAATATATTTTCAGATGGACTCTGCTACTATGGATGCTGAAAAGCTGCTAGCAGAGGGATTTTCTCAGGTTCTTACAATATTCGGTGAGAATCCTGCCTTTCTCATGTATGTTACGAAAAACAGTAGGATATTTTTTGTAAGCTAGAATAGCATGTGGTGTTTTGCTAAATTCTGTTTATGGTACATTGGAAATATATTTTGAAATGGGTGTTGTAGGACTTTAGCCAATCACCCTAGGAGATGGGTGATCACTGACCAATCGCCTTATGGGGCTAGGGTATATAAAACGGGGTTATAAATTAATAAAGTTGCTTCTTTGCCTTCTCTTGCTGAATTTGTGTGTTGCTGCATCCCTCCGCTCCCGGTATAAACAGCAACATGCTACCATTCAGAACTATGTTTACAATGACTTCTGCCAAGTTAACACCTTATATATATAATGCCAGAAGGAGGACACTAAATATTAATGTGAGCAGACAAGTCCAAATAGATATAAAATTTATTTCAAAATGATCTTCTGTAATCACCAGGAGAATTTTGGGAACTTAATTTCTCAGGAAGTCATGTTTTTATGCTTTCTCATTCTGAGAAGAAAAGAATTATTGTTTTGTTCTAGTGGCTGTTTAAACTATGTTAGTTAATACACTGTGAAATATGGATAACTCATTTGATCAGCTATCCCTTAGCATGTATATTAATTATGAATCAATGAAAAGAACTATCATTTACTAAGTTACAGTTATGAAGGCAAATTGGAAGCATCTGGGACAAATTTAATGATAGAACTTCTTTGTTTTTAAGAATAATAAATGCATACCACACACAAAACCACAAAGAAATTATTTATGAAAAGTCTTCTGACTTCAGGCAAAAAATCTAATCTTTTTTGAGGACTCCTATCTAATAAAGGTCCCACTCAAATCATTCAACCTGGGCAAAAATGTATCAACACATAGCTAACCCTATCTGCATCAACATCTTCGAATATATAAGTTGATATAAAACCACAATTATTATTTTGTTAAAGGAAAAAATTACTTTTTCTGTCTGCTCTTCTGATTATAGGAATTTATGCATTTATTTGCAACTATCTTCCTATGCTTTTAACATGACTAAGGAAAAGAAAACACTGTTGAACACATTTACGCATCAACAGAAACATTTTAGTAAGATGTATGTCTGCTTTTCTAAAGTTTAAGCTCCTGAATATCTTGCAAAAGCCATAATATATTTCCAGTTGACTATGAATGTGTATAAAATTCACCTCATATTATCATTGAAGCAAGGACTTAAACTCTTATCTTTCCACTGATTTTGTTTAAACTCCATGTCAAGTCTTGTTTTTAAAAATCTAAGGGCAATCCAAGTAGAGTGCTTTCTGTTTCATGTGTTCAGATGGAAAATGCCTTCAGAAACATCATGGTCCTTTTATATTAAAGAAGAGACTATATATTTCTTTTTTCCTTGTGACTTGTAAAAATGAGTCAACTTCTGTTGTCTTCTGCAGTTTATTGGTGAAGAGCAGTTCTGGGATTAATTTTGTGCTGGAACTCAGTGTAGGGCCAACTGTAGACAGGAACTCCAGTGACTATTTTGTACCCCAAGGGTCTAGTGGGTGTTGGTTGCCTTGATCTGTCATTCTCAGAACTAGTTTTGTCCTGTGATCTCAAGCTCTGAGGTAGAGAAAGGATTTCTGAGAGCTAGTGACAGTTCATAGTGTTGCTGTAGGCAAACAGTGGACATGGAGGGTTGGATACTACCGTGGGGTGTGTACAGAAAGAGTCCTTCCAAACCATATTCTAAGCAGTGACTTCTGAATTAAGCATGTTAAAGAAATGTTCTCTGATGAGGGCCAGGTTCATGTCTGTGAATACTTGCATAGTTAAAAAGGTAAGCCCTGCATTTTGATGGTTTTGCAAATTCATGAACTTAGTGTTAAGGCCATCTGGTAAATAGAAAGAAGTATGCACCTCTTTAATACTCAAAAAAAAAAAAAAAAAAAAAAAAAAGGAAATATTTTATGGTGAAAACATAAGTAAAATAGGAGAAGTGGAGTAGATCTTCCTTGATTTCTGTTTGTATGACAACTATGGGGTCTCATTAATTTATACAGTTACTGAGAGGCTGGGCATTAGAGAAAGCTATCATCCCTCCTAAGTAATAAAAGGAAAAGAGAATTGCCTCAAACATATATGTGCAGAAGTGTCACCTATGTTGTATGATTTCTTTTTAAAGAAATCCAAGTGGAAACTACAGTGATCTGGTCCCAGCTGACCTCCACCCAGTTGCTCACTCATTCCTCTCCCTCTTGAGATGAAGGAAAGGAAGGACAAAACCAAGACAAAATTATGGGTCAAGATAAAGATAATTTAACAAGTGAAGCAAAGCTGTGCATGAAAGCAAAGCAAAATAAAGATTTCGTTCACTGCTTCCCATGGATAGGCAGATGTTTAGCTGCTTCATGGAAAGCAGAACCTCACTACATATAACAGATACTTGGGAAGACAAATGCTATAACCTCAAAGGGGTTGTTTCCCTCTTCCTCCTCCTTTCCCTGAGCTTTTACTGCTTAGTACCTATGCCATATGGCATGGGATATCCCTCTGTCCTGTTGAGTTTGACTGTCCTAGATGTGTCTTTACCTAATTTCTTGTGCATTCCCAGATTACTTACTGCAGGGAATAGCAGGAAAAAGAAATAACCTTGAAGTTGTGAAAAAATTGTTCAGCAATACCTAAACAACTGATGTGTTATCAACACCAGTTGTGAGGAAAAGCACATGCTGAAATTATAGTTGCGGTAATATTGCATGCTGAGAACATAGCAGAACCTATCAATTGTGGATACTGTTAGGTAAAATATTACATGGGCTAAATGGTGCATTGGGAATTAAGGATACAATTTCACTTTGATGGGAGGGAGGATTTTTAGCATATGGCTTCCATCTGCTTTGAAAATTAGGACTGAAAGTAAAGGAAGGAGAAGGAAAAGATGCTGGCCTATCAGAGGGTGTAAAATAATACAGGGGGGAGGTCAACAAGTAACCAATTCTGCTTCTCAGTCTTGAAAATCTTGTTCACGTGAAGTGATGGCAAGCACTTAAATGTGCTAATAGCAGAGGAGAACTATCTTGCACTGTGTACTGTAGTGCCTTAGTAAGGTTAACAAACTACATTAACCATTCACTCATCTGTAGCTCATAATTAATCACTGCTTGAAGATTACATTGTGTAATAAATGAGGACAGACATGATTCATTAAAACTTCTAATTAATTCTGTTTAATACTATTTCATAGCTCATTGGTAAGTTCTGAGAGAAAGATTATGTTATAGGATATTTGATGCATTACTGCCAAAAAAGTAAATAGGGCAAATATAATCTAGAATGTAGCATGAATATTTTCAAACATAAACACTAATTTTTTTATCTGGTAACACTGGATCTATACTTTGTGTCTGATATCATCTTCACTGTCAAATTAAATTTTGATTGATCTATAACCCAACTGTAGAAATGAGTCGTAGGTTCAACTCTTCATTCTCTTCAGAGCAAGCATACTGCCTCCTCCTTTGCCAAATCCTCTTGGAAAATAAGTTTAAGAATTACTCCCAGTAGGACCAAGCTTTTTACTGCATGATGAAAATCTGAACTGCATTTTTTCAACCAAGCAATAAAAGTTGAGTGATTAATGTGCAGGGGTGAAAAAATGGTCTGTTTAAATGTAGTGATGAAGACCAACTAAGAAGCATAGCTGTCTGAAAATCAATTTTTGTGGGACGTTAAAAGCCTAAACTCAGTTTATAAGTGTCTTTTTCAGTTATTTCATGAATCTGAGGTTCCATGATGGTGAATGCTATATGAATGTGTAACAAGTGTCTGGGGCAGATACACCTGACTCCTTCCTGGACTTTGGTTCAGGCTGACTAAGGAAACAAGCCTCACTGAACTTGTGAGCTGGAAAGCCCCTGACTCACATACAGGGGAGTGAAGGTGTCTTGAAAAATATTTCAAAAGGTAGTTTGGAAACCCAGAATTGCAAGATGACCAAAGTACAGACCAAGATACCAGAGATAAATCCCCAACATATGTCTCGTGTATGCTATAGACTAGTAGCCAAATACTTCACTCTATCAATATTTCCATTAGGATGGGCCCAATTGGAGCTCTTCCTGAACTAGAACTGGACTGCATGCCATGAGACTCTCCCCTATAGCAGGGGTGCCTCTCAAGATTAGACATTCCTTACCTGGCACTAAGAGATCCTTCCTTACACAGGACAAAGAGTTCCCTCACTCATGACAGAGCCTCAGTACATAACATTACTAATCCATGTAGCTACTCAATATTATTATAAGCATTGTACGAATAATTCCATTAGATATAAACCATTGACCAAGTCTGATACTCAGATTTGATCTAGCCATACCTAGGCTCCAAAAGAAGTTCAGAAATCAAGGGTCGCTTGCTTTGTTTGGATGTTTCCTTAGGCTCTTGAGCTCTAAAATTCCTAGTTAGGAAGAATAGAAGTAAGCTTCCTCCCCGTGTTTTCTCTGGCATTTTCAGGGAACATGGTACTCTGTTAGCATTTCAAAAAACGGGCCTCTGTGACCAGTGCTGACCCTGAAGATGCAGGGGCAGTATTCTTTTGTCTATGAGAATTCTAATTATGCTGTCACTCTCTGCCTATTATTTATCCATGAAAACCAAAGAAGTGATGTATTGGGTGTAAACACAGGTGACAACACGCTTCTAACAGATTTTCTGTACTAATGTAAATATGTAGATATAAACAAACAAACAAACAAAATTGAAAAATAAAAGAAAAAAAAAAGGAAAAAAAAAAAAAAAAAAAAGAAAAAAAGGAAAATTGAGTGTAAGCATTGCTGCATGAAATCTTTCCATGCCACCTTACTTGACATTGCCTTGTTTAACTTTATTTGGTCCTGGAGCAAAAATCTCTCCAGTTTTACTATGAGAATAAATCTGTAGCTTTACTCTTTATGTAAAGTGTCTTTAGATAAACTCCTTGTCAGTCACTTTACAACCTTTGCCATCAGATGTGTTTCCATTTCTTGAAGTTTTTATCTCTTTCAGACAACTGAAACAATTAGTATATTGAAAACACTCTAGTGATCTCAAAATGTCAACAGACTTAATTTCCTAATTAAGGCTTTATTTCACAATTGCTACAAAATTTCATTTTTGTGCCAAAACTTCTTGCAATAGTATTTTGCTTTTAAAACTTAAATTTGCAGAGTAAAAAAAAAAAAAAAAAAAGGAAAACTATTAATAGTCAAAGATACAGAAAAAAAATTGGGCTTGATTTGAGCTAGGTAGTCAATCAAAGAAACAAAAAAACACCAACCCAGTGATTCAGAAAATAAATTTCTTGTATCTGAGACCATTAAACTATTTTTTTTTTTTGTTGTTGTTGTTTTGGTTTTTTGTTTGTTTTGTTTTGTTTTGTTTTGGATTTTTAATTTTAAAAAAGTATCCTGCCACCAGCTACCAGTTCTTCATCTTACACGAAGCTTCATCTTAAATGGATGCAGCAACAAACTAACTACTGAAGTTTTCCATTCTTTAGAGTTGTTAAATATCTGCTAGATACTTTAACCCTAGACCAATGAAAAGTGCATAGGAAAATAAAAAAGGACATCTTAGAAATTAATTAAATAAGGTCAAATAATTTATACCTAGGAAGTAATTCATATGACATATCTATGATTTACCTTACTTTGTTGAATGTTTAATCTCCACAGAAGCAAACATTTTACAAACATTAGAGACATCATGCACAACACTGGTGCAATAGTCTTGAAAGTCTGGACTAAAGAGGACTGCATTAGCTGCAAAAATGGGAGGGGTCTCAGCCAATATTTCCAGTAATGAGATAAACCATGATAGTCCAATATTGTTTCCATAGTTGCCTTCAATATTTTTTAGTAATTTAACTTTGATTTATATGGCAGGATGAAGATGAAAGTAAGGCACATGAGGCTCTGGATTCATAGTGCTCCTGTTTTATAGGTAATATTTTTACTCTCTGTTTGAACGTGTGAAACTTGTAGTGGTCTATGGAAAAACAGGAAAAGAAAAAATATGATTTTAGCTACTGAGTATTTTGTAAATTGTATTATGTGGTGTAATTTACCTTATTGCATCTGATTGAATATACTTCAGTGCATCTAACAACACCTGTCTGCTCTTAGCAGAATAAAAATTTAGTTTAATAGATGTGGACCATATGGGTAAAAAATGCTGAGCTAACAAAAGAAAGAAGCATCTGTTCTGCAAAAAGTTGTATATAATTGCCTTGACTGCAGGATTTCCTATAGAACAAGGAAAGGTATTTGATAGCCAAGCCTTATTTCCAGATATGTCTCTCTCCCTTACAGTAAAATCCTGTTCAAATTGACAATTGAAAGAGGAGGCTTGAAGTGTAAACTATGAAATCAGTAAATTATAGAATTAATGGGATGAAGAATGTATTAATGAAACACAGTTTTGGTCAGTGTCTTTCACACTATGTATTTACATAACATGAAAAAAAACAAGAGGAAAAATAAACCATAAGTTTTTATTGATTTTATTTGTTTATTAAAGTGAGGAACTAGAGGAAATAGGCCAATTTCTTGAAGACATGGATTCTGATAAATTCAAATAGCTTATGTATTCTTTTTCAGCAATGAATTTATCTGTAACTTCTAATAGTAGCATTTTTTTTGCTTGCATTATTTCATGTGGTCAAAGTGATAAAGATGTATTTTAAGTTTCTCTGTGCCTTATATAGCAAAAATAGCTTATCCACTTTAGAGGAGGATGCATAGCTCTACAGTTCTGTTAACACTTCAGTTTTCTGTAACTCATTGCTCTGAACAAAAGTGGTGATTCCATTCTGCTCAGCATCTCTAGAAGCTCATTCATGGCTTGAGTGCCATCACACAGTGAATTAGATTAGCTAACAGCTCCAGATGAAAATTATCTCTGGGTAAAATAGTCTTTCTTGGCAGTCAGATCAGCTCTCTGATGTAGTCCATCATACAACTGTCCAACTGCTAGTGAATGTACAAGAGAGAAGTGGAAAAGAAGGGCCTTTTAGAAGTGGATGCATGCTACTTCTACTGCTTTGAGTGAGATTTGTGTTATCTTATGGAAGAATATAGACCAGAAGCTTAGAGCATCAGAGGGGTTTAGTTCTTTAGCTGTCAGTGATTCAGCTTTCCAGGTACTTTGCTTTGGGAGTTAGGATTTTAAGAACTTTGTGGGGTTCTATGGCACACTGAGATGAGTGAATCAGACTGTTGGGCGATCTAAATTCCAGGATTTACAGCTGATTAATGTACCAGACAGCACAATGTCTTCAAAATGTCAAAATTTTCCCCCATGAACAGTATCTGTGTCAAGTTCAGTCACCTACATTCTTTATAGGTGGAATTAAAAACGGGCACTAGAGACTTTTCTCCCAATTGGAGGTTAGCAGTCTTCATGTTGAACATTTTTTACACTACGCAACTTAGCAGCAACTTGAGAAAGTTTAGTAATGCATGTTTCATGTAGTCAGTTCTTGTTTTTCTCTCTCTGATTCCTTACACTTCAATTCCCACGCTCACTTCAATTCCCAAGGTACTGCTGGTGAGCCCTTGTGTAGCAGGGAAGAACAGTGTTATGCTCTGAGAGAAAAAACACTCCCCCAAACAATATTTTGTGAGAAAAATCACTCTAAAATAGCACATAAGTGATAGAAACTTCACTGAATAATGCACTGGAGCAGTTGTATGATATATGATATACTTATTTTATAAGGATTCTGGAGAAGAGAAATATCTTTCTACCAAATAGTTCCCTTGCAGCTTATATATTTGTCCACATGAGGACCATGCTGTGTGTCCACTGATTTACTGCAGACAACTTCAGAACTTTGTCCCTCTGTATTGAGTCTCAGTGACTGAATTTGAGTTGCTTATGGTAACCTGACAGATTATATACGAATTTTGTTGTTCTGAA
Source organism: Todiramphus chloris collaris (assembly GCA_025345505.1). NCBI lineage: Eukaryota > Metazoa > Chordata > Aves > Coraciiformes > Alcedinidae > Todiramphus > Todiramphus chloris. The sequence goes on along the minus strand of JANVCC010010406.1, from coordinate 26,494,544 downwards.
ATTGACAGCACAACATGTCTGTAAAGCTACAGGAGTTTCAAAACACATAATACCTTGAAAATTGAACTCTGGGGAATGTGGACTCCAGTTTAATTGGCTTGGGATCACTTTTTTTTCAGGAAGAAAAATAATGTCTTAAGCATTCTGTAGAAGGAACCAAATGCGTTTTCCAGAGTGCATTGTGCTCCTCTTTAAGAAAACAGATAGAAACAAGGAGTCACTTAATGTTATTGTTGAAGAAAACTCTTTTCTCCCTACTCTTTGAAGAAATTTTTCATTGTTTTGGATAGAAGGAGGATAAATCAAAGGATAGCAGGAGAGAATAAAGACCGGGGACTATCAGCTCCCTTTTATATATGACACTTCTGATAAATTAAAGCCACATCAGGTTTACTCAGCAAAACTTAGCTGCTTACAAAATAATTTAAAGGGGTTTTTTTTGTTTGGTTGGTTATTTGGTTTGTTTTGGTTTGGTTTTGGTTTTGTGCAGGGTCTTTGTTTGTTTGTTTGTAGGTTTTTGTTTGTTGTGGTGGGGTTTTTTCTGTGGTTTAGTCACCCTTCCTATTACATCAATCTAATGTTAATCAGATAAGAGTGCTGCATTCTATCCTTTGTTAATTTACATTAGGAGAAACAGACACGTGACTGACGATTAAAGTTCCTAGAGAAAAAGTAGTAAAAAAACCTTAGGTGTTTGTTCCAAAATCCAGAATAAAGTCCATTTACTCATTTAAATTATGCAAAAGTTTATGAATCACATTTCAAGAGTAGCCTTTGACCAATGTTCTGTGCCTTGAAAATGAAGAATGAGGAATGCAAATAGAAATCATCTGCACATAATATTAAGGAGTAAACTTCTCAAGTTAGTTCAAGGTAAAGAAATGTACAACTGCTTTTGCTTAAAAATTCTCTAGCCTATTTTATGCTATATCCAATAACAATAGAAATAGAATCAGCCATCTGTTAAAGGCTTATTGTTTAACAATGCTAGGAAAGTCTGATGAAAGAGCTTTGCCTGAAAACACAAGATATTTTTGAGAATATTGCTGATGATATCACAGGTTTTGTGTGGGATAACCTCACCAGTTATCCACCTAATTAAGCAAAATGACTTGTCTGATAAATTGAACCCTGTTAACGACAACCAGATGTTGACAAAAATCACAAGGGATTGTACTGAGTAATGATTACTTAAAAATCATATTAGGAGTTTCATAGTGGGCTTTGCTTGAAGTCACAGTCCAAGGAGAACTATGCTTTGCCTCTCCTTGCTTCCAGCTTCACCTCAGGATAAGTGTCTGGGGACTTACATCCCTTGCCAGTGATTTAGAAGGGAGACTCAAGTTTGAAGAATTTGGAAAAGAATATTTACTAGGGACTTGCCAGTGGCTTCCTTTTGGAAAGAGGCTGTCCAGGCTTCCTCTTCAACACAGGCACTCATGTGCTTCTCCCAAATGCCCATTCCTCCAGTACTTCTGCCTGTGGCCAAAATGTGTTGTGCTTGCATGGCACTTTGCTTCTGGGGTGTCTCTGGAAACCTGTGAGACTAGGGGTCTGGATCTTTGCTGTCCTGACAGAATTCAAGACAAGGCACATGCATCAGCAAGAAGGTGTCATTCCCTGGCATGAGTGTTGCTATGCAGACAGTGTGTTCCCAGAAGAGCAGAGCAAGCATTGCCTGCTTGTCCTCCTTGGACTCCTTCTTGGACTGAAGGAGTTGGGCTGTAAGGAGTGAGACTAGAGAATGACCAGGGACAACTAGGTGTGATTGCACCAGCAGGAGGACTCATCAGGGATAGGGCTGTCATCTTATTCCTGCATCCATAGAAGCTGGGTAATATACAGGTCTTTGGGACCTGCAACCTGGTGTATGCCCAAACAGCCCCATGCTGGCTCTTGGAAGTGGGATGCCAGGAAAGCAGGAGGGAAAGCTCTCCCCTTGCAGCAAACCAGCAAATGTTGCTCCTCTGATTGCAGAAAAAATATCAAATAAATCAAAGATGTTACTTCCATTAAACAAATCCATCCTACACCTCAAGAAATTCTCCTGCTGGGTTTCCTGCACTGCTGAGACAATATAGGAAAGCATTTCCTACAGTGGGCAGATCCTTAGTTTTGTGGAAAAGCAGCCCCTGGAAAGCATATGGATGTTGAATGGGTTCAGCAGCAGGCCAAAAGCCGAGCTTGCAACACCACTCTGCCCATGAGCTTCAAGGCTGAAACTGTAGGGCTGGGTGGGTGCTCCCTGTGTTCGGCAGGTTTTGCTTCTGAGAAATGCTGGGTGCAGGATCCTTCTGGGAGGAGGACCATAGAGCTGTGCTGTGACACAGTGCCCAGTGTCTCCCCAGAGGTCCCCTTCTGCCTCCTTGTAGTTGTCAGCATGTACCAAGTGCAGGAGTGGGTTAAAAGGCTGACTGCAGAGTGGGCATGTATCTCTCCTTCTGGCTCAGTCCTTGATGCAGGCAAAGCAGAATTGGTGGGGGCAGTAGACTGCATTCTTGATGTCTTCCAGGAAGATGGGGCACCAGGAGCTTTCTAATGCCTTGTTTGACACTGCCTGTGGCAGCTGGCTCATGACACTGTCTTTTGCAACAGAGCCATGTCTTCTAGGTATTCCTTAGTACCTGGCGCTATGTCCAGCCAAGAGAGATGTGCAAAGTGACAGAGCTTTTCTGATGCTGGGAAGGGAAAAGAGAAGAAAGGCCCAGAAAGCTGTGGGAGCTGGGAGATAAGGGTCTGCTGACAGGTATTCTTGCAGACTGTAAAGCATCATCATCATCTGCCCTGTGGGCCAGCCGACCCCATGGGCTGCCTGCATCTCTGCCTTCCCCAGACAATCTGCTCATGCTGGACAGAGTGGTGTCAGGATAACATCCTGTCAAGGCACCAGGACAATGCAGGCTTGGGCAAAGAGCGACGTGCAGGGAGAGTTCACGTGGTTCTGGGTGGGGGATGCTCCAGTGGGGGCTATGCAGGAACTGTGGCAGGGCAGAGAGAGATGTGGTTCCAGGCTGGCGTGTGCCCCAATCTGTGCCTTCTTGAAGGGATGGTTCAAGATCAGGAGAGGAAACTCCTTGTCAGCAGCCCACTGCAGAAGCTGCATGTGGTGGACTCTGGTGAGCTTTTGGGGTGGGGGCTAGGGGGGCAGCATGCCTGGGGGAAGAGCTGGTGTGCCTGAGCCCCTGAAACCCCTGTGCTCTTCCCAGACACCATCTCAGTTACCACAGGTTACCTGCAGAAGGTGATCAGGGAAAGTGGAGGAACTGTTGAGGATCTTCAGCAATGCTGACATCCTTGGCACTCTCATTGTACCCACAACCTTGGGGCAGCTATGGACAGGCCCTGTAGCACTGCATAGCTGGCCAGAGGAGAGATAAGTGCTGGAGGGGGCTGCCTTTGCTCAGTGCCCACAACTGCTATTCTCCCTCATTCCAAAGCTCAAAGAAGAAGCCAAAGGTCTTGCTGGAGCCTGTATGCCTTGTGTGTGAACTCACACGAGCTCTGGACAAAATGCACAGGGACAGAGCCTGTGGCTGCTGAAAAGCAGTAAGGTCACGGGCAGTCACAGCTGATCCTCAGTGTCAACACAGGAGTGTTGGAGGCTGCCTTTGCCACAGAGTGGTTAGGAACAACTGTGAAGTTGAAATTATTTATATTAGATATGAATATTATTAATTACAACTTAAATTAATTGAAGGGTAAGTTTGCTTACTACAAACTAATATCAGCTAACTGACGTAGGATTTAAAAATTTGTCCTGAAATGACATGCATGTTCTAATATGTATCCAAATGTCATTTACTTTGAAGGATCTGATGGGTGAAATACTCTTACATATGCAGGTCTTGTAAATGTCTCAAAGATGCTGGAAGGCTTTCATGTTTTTCAGATTGGGGTTTCAGATTAACATGCTTAGAGTTATTCCAAGTCCTTTTACTCATGCTCAGCACAGCATGAGCTGACATCCTCTGGTCCCAAAGCTCTGCTCCTTATTTCAGAGCATTGTGAAAAAATTCAAAAAATCTCTTTGAAACGTACATAAGTATCTGGAGAGTTGTAGATGTTTTAAATTTTACTCCATGTACTAATAAGCATATGTGCTTATTGCATTTTATTGCTGGACTTAATTCTTCTTTGAGATTAATTTTTGCAGATGTCGTTATAAGAATCTAACCAAGAAGTCCACAGCAAAAGCAGCATTTAAATGTGTAAAGTCATAGAATCATAGAGTAGTTTGGGCCGGAGGCACATTTAAAGGTCATCTAGTTCAACCCCCCTGCAGTGATCAGGAACATCTTCAACTAGATCAGACTGCTCAGAACCCAACCTGACCTTGAAGGTTGCCAGGGGTGAGGCATCTACCACCTCCCTGGGCAATGTAGGCTGGTGTTTCACCACCCTCATCATAAAAAATTTCTTTGTTATATCTACCCTGAATCTACCCTCTTTTAGTTTAAAAGCATTACTAGTCCTGTTGCAACAAGTCCTACTAAAACATCTGCCCCCATCTTTCTGTAGACCTCCTTTAAGTACAGAAAGGCTGCAATGAGATCTGTTTGTAGCCTCTCTTCTTCAGGCTGAACAGCCCCAACTCTCTCCATCTTTCTGCATAGCAGAGGTGCTCCATCCCTCTGATCACTTTTGTGACCCTCTTCTGGACCCACTCCAAGAGGTTTGTGTCCTTCTTATGTTGAGGGCTCCAGAGCTGAACACAGTAGTCCAGGTGAGGTCTCACCAGAGTGGAGTAGAGAAGCAGAATTACTTTCCTCAACCTGATGGTCATTCTTCTTTTGATGCAGCCCAGGATACAGTTGGCCTTCTGGGCAACAAGTGCATATGTCTGGTTCATGTCCAGCTGTAACTACATGGTGTCTTCTGAGTGGTGGAGATAGAGGGAGAACTTGTAAGTAGGGTTTTTTTATTTTCCTGCAAGCTACAGTGGTAAAAGTCCCTAAACCTGGTGTTTTTCAGCTATTCCTGTAGTAATTTATTGCTCCTTTTGTTGCTCTTTTTCTGTGCTCTGCAGGAAGGTTGAGATCCTTTGTCATCCTTTCGAAAGGGTTAAACATGATACCGACACAGGTAGGCAGCCTAATATCTCTTCAGTAATTGTATCAACAATCTGGATGAAGGAGTTGAATGCACCATTAATCAAGTTTGCTGTCCACACCAAACTGGGAGGTGCCGTTGACTCACTCACGGGACAGCGGCCTTGCAGGAGGAGGTAGATACATTGGAGCATTGGGCAATCATCAATGGCATGAAATTTAACCGGAACAAATGCTGAATTCCGCACCTGGGATGAAACAACATCAGACACGAGTAAGAATTGGGAGAGGAGTGTCTGGAGAGCAGCCCTGCAGAAAGGGATTCATGGGCTGCAGGTTGACAGCAGGCTCAATGTGAGTCAGCAGCGTGTCCTGGCAGCTGAGAGGCCAAACCGCATCCTGGGGTGCATCAAACGCAGCGTAACCAGATGGGCAGGAGAGGCGATTATCCCACTGTAGTCAGGGTTTGTGCAGCCTCACTTTGGACACTGTGTGCGGTTCTGGGCCTCACAACTTAAAAAGGCTGAGAAGGTTTTTGAATGTGTCCAGAGGAGAGCACCAAACCTGGTGGAAGGATTGGAAGACATGACCTGTGAAGAGCAGTTAAGGACTCTGGGTTTGTCTAGTTTGAAGAGAGGGAAGCTATTGCTCATCTCATTGCTATCTACATCTTTCTGAGAAGCAGAGATGGAGAAAGAGGTGCTGATCTCTTCTTCATGGGATCTGAAGATAATATTTGTGGAAGTGGTTGAAAGCTGCACCAGGGGAGGTTTGACTGGACATTAGGAAGCATTTCTTTACCCAGAGGAAGGTGGAACACTAAAACAGGCTTCCTAGAGATGTGGTTGATGTTTCAAGCCTGTCAGTGTCTAAGAGGCATTTGGTCAATGCCCTTAAGAACACACTTTAACTATTGGTCAGCCCTGAATTGGTCAGGCAGTTGAACTAGATGATCGTTGTTGGTCTCTTCCAATCAAGAACTTTCTCCTCTCCTCTCCTCTCCTCTCCTCTCCTCTCCTCTCCTCTCCTCTCCTCTCCTCTCCTCTCCTCTCCTCGTGCAATTGTTTTAGTGAATTTATTCCTTTTGATCCTTTAATTCTTAAAGAGAAAAAAAAAAAGTCCATAGCAAGGTTGATAAGATTCAGATGGATAAGAAACAGATTTTGCCCTGCTCTGAAAAAGGTCACAGGCCCATTAAAACATAGATATATACACTGGTCTTCTTATATCTGCTGTAACTTGAAGTGCCAGAGGAATTGTTAATTTCTTCTATAATGCTAGCCACCTAACTCTTTTAGTATTTTGCTTCAATGTCATGTGTGACTAGTGTTCCAGTGACACTGATGTGGGATTATAATAAATTCTCAGTGACAGTAAAGAGACTTCCAAGTCATTTGGGAAATAGAACAGTGATTCTTGTGTGGCTAGGTGTGGAAGATGCTCATGTTGTTTCCATGAAAACCAGTAGTGATTACATGTGTAAATTTCCTATGTTTTAGATAAGAATAGGCTTAATAATTTTTAATGATTTCATGTCTGCCAAGAAAATAATTTCTCTCATAAAAGTTCTGCTTCTTTTTTTTTTTTTCCAATGTACAGGAGAAAGATAGAGAAATGGTCACTAAGCTTACTGAGAAATAAAGATGTCTGGTAAAACATGATGAAAACATTCTACATTTTCCTTCTTTTGTATTGATAGGATATATGTATTACGATACTGTAATGAATATGATTTTTGTATATGTATCATAATATTACGATATATTTATTTCTAGAAACTTAGTCCTAGCTGAAGCACATATGCATGGATTAGATAGTTACACAGGTCAGACTCACTAGTAATGGATGTTCATCTCATTTCTATGGCATTTAATGGCTGCTCTGGCTTGAATTAAACTATCTTGTCAAACTGTTAAGTCCTGATAGTCTTCAGCATAGCTTTTCTCAAAATCTTTTATCATGGGTCTGCAGGGTCTGGGCGCAGAAGGAAATAGTTTAAGCAATAATAAACATGCATGTAATTTCCTACTAACTGTTTATTAGTTTGAGTAATTGTGGAGGGAAAGTGTAGAACCAGACTGTACATAAGGTGTAGGATCGAATACAAATCTTAAAGGTCTTTTCCAACCTGAATATTTCTATGATTCTATGACAAAGTATTGGAACAGGCTTCCTATGAAAGACATTGTCACCATCCCTGGAGGTATTTAAAAGATGTGTAGATGTGGTGCTAAGGGTATAGTTTAGTGGTGGACTTGGCAGTGTTTTATTTACAGTTGGACTGGATCTTAAAGGGTCTTTTCTGAATTGTATCTAATAGTGCAGTAAGAATTTCAATAAGTATATGAATATATTTAATGAAATGGAATTGTAATTCTGGTTTTCCGTACCACCTCCACATACAAGGTAGTAGAGATGCTGTCTTTTCTGTGAATATTCCCATACTTTTGCTGTGAGATGATTTGTTTCTATGGCATGTGTCATTTATGTGCTGTGGCACAAAGCCTTGCTCAGGACTCCTAAAACAACAGCTACGCATTTGATTTCATTGTGCTGTGCATAACCCACTATTCTGAGTCTGACCAGTAGGGCTTGTGAGAAATATAATTCAGTGTGTCCCAATATATTGGTTGAGATATATCTTGCCTGCAATCATAACAACTATGTACAAGCCCAGATGGCAAGTAATCTAAAGACTCAGTCAACACTCACATATACTAGTTTGTGGAACATATAGAAGAGGTAGAAGATGAAAGTCCTTAACCAAATATCATGGTACTGTTCCCTGTGAGAAAGTTTAGTTCCCAGTGAAAGCTTACTGAGGACTGTCTCCCAGAATGAACAATAGGAAGAAAGTTGTGTCCATGTTCCTCCTTCTTCTACTTCTTGGAGTAAGAGAAAGACTTGGAATAGAGCATGGGCCACTGGGAAAGATTGGAAAGAATGTATTAATAGAGGGGGATTCACAAAGATTCATCTTTTAGAAGCACGTTGAAAAGTCTTGATTCTGAGCTATATAAAAAAACCAGAGACCTCACAGTTGAGGTGTTTCACAAGCTTTTCAGAGAAAGAGATGTGGATCCCATCTTCTTCTCTGACAGGGTAAATGTATTTTTGGGAGTAGCATCAATAAGGTTCCTGGAGTCTTTCTGACCCTTTTCCCATCCATCATGGCTGAATGTTGTAATAGACTACAAAATCCTGACTTTTAATGTAGTCTGCTGAGCACCTTCTGAAAATACAGAAAGTTCCTATCAGGTAGAACAGCAAAAATTAAAGCACGAAAATCAACAGTTATTATAAAACTCTTGTTCTTGCTGTCTAAGATGACTAAGTTAACATTGCACTTCTTGGCAAGCTTGCTAACTTGTTTAAACTGAGGATTAATGGGGTAATGGATCTTTTTATATCATTGGCAAGCTATTCGTCTAAAGGTCACTGATATTTGAGTGTTTTTATGCTGGTACAAAACAAAACAGACCACCCAGAAAAACCTATAACAAGAAAAGTGTCACCTACATATAATATATATGGGTATTTTCTCTAAGATTCATCTTCTGCCTCATCAGAACCCCTTTTACACCTACTATAAAATGAGCTTTTCGACTCACAATGCAGAAATGGATTTAAAATTAAAAAAAAAAAAATCAAGATTATCATCCTTTATTTTCCTATTTAGAGATCAAAATGGACACATTAATAAAAAATAATTTTTCTCTATTTTTTGGTTTATTCACTATACCTGCTCCAAGAAGAGTGGGATGAATAAATCAGGTCATAGAAGATAGTTTAAACATCTTCTCTCAGGGAACAATTATGTATAAAAGTGGAAATACTCTTGATTGCTTTCCATTTATTCCTGCAGATACTAGTTTTTCCTATTACTTGTTGTAAAGTTTGAAATAACATCAATTTTTAAGGACTTGAAAGTGCTTTTCTATTTGAAATCAAACAAGACAAGAATAATTTTCATTCCAGTACGGTGTGTTTGCTTCTTGAAGTATGCTGAATATATAGACACCTACCAAAAATAATAAAATAAAAAGTGGGAGAGAGAAAAGCTAAGTGACGGAAATGAGTAATTGCTTGGCAGCAAGTCTGCAGGGAGAGAGCTGACACTATACAGCACATATTTCATGAATAATGAGAGGAGTCTCAGTGCTGTGCAATCACTGCCTATTGGGTCAGAAATTTCACATTACTGGATTCATCAGAGCAGATCGGTGTCATAAAGACACTCTTTCCTGAGGTAAACATACCTTCTCCTTCACTGAACTGTCATGTCTTAGTTTGGATAGTTGGTATAGAGTAAAGCCTTATGAGATCTGTGAGAGGGATATCTGGAATTGGGAGTACTTCAGCTGTGATTCTACTAGCTTGTTTATTTATAGAAGAAGAAAATTACTTAAACAAATATATCTATAAGTATGTCTAAAACATATACAGTTTCACTTGGTCTAGACAAAAGTCTGTGCATATGTGGTTAATGATAATTTAAGTACAGCATTTTGTCAAAAGGTAGGAACATCTGGCTTTTGAAAATCCATCTTGTTTATGCTTTGTAGACTATCTTCATGTATTTTTTACTTTTCCTATTTACCGCTATTCAAAGTAAAGTAAGTACTCCATTTTATCTTTTTTTTTTCTTTTCTTTTTCAGTGGGTACACTATTCGAATATATGTAATACGAGAGTCATTTGTTCTTTCTGCAGTAGGAAATAGCTAGGGAAGACTAATAGAATGAAAAAGCTAGTTTTGTCTGTGTTGGAGAGAGTGCATTCACTACAGTATTTTCTGTCTCATTTATTCTTCACCTGACATCCTCTGTTCCTAATAATTTCTGTTCTCCCTTTGATTACATTGTAGTTACATAAATCTATAAACTAAAATAGTCAGGCATGTTAAAGTGAAGTAAAAGGTGCAAGGCAAGATAAAAAATATAATTTGTGTGTTAAGACAGTACAAAATGTTTGATTAATACACTGCCTTTACCCTCATCCCTGGAAGGGTCATAATTCTGTTTCCTTGAAAACAAATGCTGAAGTAAGTAGCTAGAGCCTCTGGTTTTTTTGGTTAGAGAAGTTAAGAGGGTTTCTTTGCAAGCAAACCCCATTAGGTGTTTCCAAGAAACATAGGCAGTCTCTGTCTTAGTCTTACTGTAAAAATAGAGTAAGAGCATGTGTTAATAGCACTTTCCTAATGGCATTAACATCCTGGTAAGACTTTTTTTGTGGCTTGCAGAATTTAATTATTTTTTCTTTTTGGGAAGTTAGTGGAAGACAGAGGGGATGTGGGGAAGAAGACACCCAGTCCCCATGTCATTCCTTGTTTGACAGATCTGCCTCTAATGAATTGAAGAGGCTGGATAATTCTATTCTTTTATGCTACTCAGCAAAGTCTGTTCACATACTGAAAACAAACCTGTGGGAGATATATCTCCTGGGTCATTCTGTGCCAAAATATGAACTTGCAATACACTCTAAGCAAGGCTGGAAGAAGTTTAGACATAGCAAAATCGTGTGAAGAATTTTTTTTTTAAAAAGCATCTTTTTAAAGACATGGTGATTAATATAAAAACTTTGTATTTTTCTGTGAAGGAATAATTTAAGGGGAAAACCAACACAATTCTACAGGGGAACCCTGTAATTGGAATCATAGAACCATAGAATATCTTTGGTTGGAAGAGGCTTTCAAGATCATCAAGTCCAACCGTTAACCCAGCACTGTAATGTCACCACTAAACCATGTCCATCATCACCACATCTGTAAGTCTTTTAAATACTTGCAGGGATGGTGACACCACCAGTCCCCTGCGCAGCCTGGTCCAGTGTTTGATAAATCTTTCAGTGAGAAAATTTTTCCTAATATCCAGTATAAACTTCACCTGGTGCAACTTGAGTCTGTTTCCTCTCATCCTATCACTTGTTACCTGGGGGAACAGACCAACACCCACCTCTCTATAGCCCCCTTTCAGGTAATTGTAGAGAGCAAGAAGGTCTCCACTGAGCCTCCTTTTCTCTAGACTAAACAACTGCTGCTTCTCATAAGACTTGTTCGTGCTTTAGACCCCTTGTAACTTCGTTGCCCTTCTTCAGACCTACTCCAGACTCTCAATGTCTTTCTTGTAGTGAGAGGCCCAAAACGGAACACATTATTCAAGGTGTGGCCTCACCAGTGCTAAGTATAGAGGTACAGTCACTTCCTTACTGGCCACACTATTTCTGATACAAGCCAAGATGCTGTTGGTCTTTGACACCTGGGTGCACTGTTGGCTCATGTTCAGCCAGTTGTTGACCAGCACCCCAGGTCCTTTTCTGCCATGTGGCTTTACATCAACTCCTCCCCAAGACGAAGCGTAGCACGGGTTGTTGTGACCTAAATGCAGAACCTGGCACTTGGCCTTGTTGAACGTCATACCATTGGCCTTGGCCCATTGATCTAGCCTGTCCAAATCACTTTGCAGAGCCTCCCTAACCAACACTCATGCTAACTTGGTGTCATTTGTGAACTTACTGAGGGTGCATTTGATTCCCTTGTCCAGATCACTGATAAAGATATTAAAGAGAAGGGTCCCCACTACTGAGCCCTGGGAAACACCACTTATGACATGTCCACCAGCTAGATTTAACATCAAAACTCTTTGGGACAGGCTACCCAGAAAGTTTTTTTATCCAGCGAAGCATACACCCACCCATACCATAAGGAGACTTACTTTATTTTTTTAATGAGAATTCTGTGAGAAACAGTGTTAAAGGTTTTACTAGAATCCGGGTAGACAATATAAACAGGTTTTCTCACATTCACTAACTGGGTGATTTTGTCACCCTGTTCCTGTTATTTACTATCTTGCAGTATGAAACATGTAGTTCTCAACCTTATGGAAATAACTGATGGGAAGAGCAGTTTGTGAGACAATATCTGATGCAGTGCTTTGATTTTGTTAAAACTGTCCTGAAAAAGAGTTTAGGTTATCAGTAATAGTGAGGTATTGATATGATTTACAGACAAAGGTTTAATCGGACTAGGACTTGTTGGAAATCTCACCTTTGAACACCTAGCCTTCGACAACAGTTGCAGTATTGCCAGTATTGTCATAATGAGAAAAAAAGAAACAAGTACAAAAATAGAAAACCCAAGGTGTAAGAGCTGTTCTTCTAGTTTCTTCTCTGTAAAAGAGAAAACAGGCATAAAAACTAAAGAAACTAAAGCTTATGATATAAAAATCCTCCATTTTTTAATTTATTTGGAAGATAATGTTATGGAGGGTGATCCTTCTCTCTCCCTTTTGGTTTGCACTCTGCAGAAGAGAATTGCTTTTTGTGTCTCCTGATAGAAATGAATGGGCTTAAAGAGTGCTAATTTATGCAGAAATTTAAGTAGTGGAAAAGTTCAGGAGTGCATCAGCTCACTGATAGTTTACTGTAGGGAGCAAGCATGAAACATTAGAGTATATGCTTTTCAGGAGCAATAGGAGCCTCTGCTTTGCAACTGTGGAAAAATAATTTAAAAATCAGTCTACAGAGGACTGGGAATGAAATATATCCTTCTATAGACAGAGGACCAACAGCAGCATCTGCATGAGAGTCGTGATTCTGAAGAGTAGGTCTTGCCCCCAGCATCTCTGAGACTTAAGCTTGTTGATGAGCATGATCTGACGCATATGTATTTACTGTGCATAGCATTATAGTCTTATAAGTGGGCTTAGCAAGGCCTTGATTGAAGCTGGCAATCAGCTTCCTTCTGCTTGCTTTCCCTGTGTAACACAGCACAGCATAAAATCCTTTACGTTCTGTTTGAAAGGTCTGAATTATTCATCAGCCAGTTAATGGCAGGTGATGAGATCTTTTCACGCTACAGCTCTGTCAGTAGGTGTTTATTACTCTGTTTCACCAGCAGCCCTGCTACTAGTGTAGGGCCAGAAGAACCTCACATAGAGGTTTGACATGTATCAGTAGAGATAGCTCTTTAAAGACTCTCTTTTGCCTGGGAGGTCATCTGAAGGTTATTATGAACAAATTATTTCTTCATTTCCGCTGACTGAATAGATAGCCTTAATGATCTGTCACCTAGCAATAGGCTGCCTGTTCAGACATGAAGAATGGCATACTGATGGCTTATAACTAGAATCAGTTCATTTTAGCTATTCTCTTGTCAAGCATGTTTCCACGATACATATAGTATTTACATATTCATGAGCCTTTGCAGACACTGACGCCATAAGGGGTCCTGTCTGATAATGTGATACAAGTTTTTACTGTGTTCTGAGGCACTTGAAGTCTATTAAGTGAATCAAATCTCGTGTTCTTGCCCTAAAGAAGTGGGGCTGAAATCAACATTTGTGTACAGTACCTTACTTTTTTCCTGTCCACCTATCTCTTTTCCTGTCCACCTACCTCTTTTCCTTGCTGAAAGTTAATTCCATTTTATAGAAAGGCATTGTGCTCAGCCAAATTGCCTCTAAGAAAGCCAGAGCATCACTTTCTTATTCTACTGCTGTTCAGAGAGGCAGTTCTTATTGTTTGGCTGCAAGCAGGGAAGGTGACCTACCCAAACAAATGTGCCTTTTTTAAAAATTATTTTTTTAACTCTACTGAAATATTGATCTCTGACCCTATTTCTGTGTGCAAAGGTGGGGGAAAAAAAGAATTAGAAATGACTGTAAGTGGGGTGTAGGATGTGGGGTGGAGAAATAGAAAAGAGAAAAAGAGAATTAATCTTCCTCTCTAAACCAGCAAAGAAACATGGATTTTTCTTCCCAGTCTGAATCTTCACTGTTTTGAGCATATGTCTGCTAACATGCTATTATTTTCAACAGAGATGAAGTTAAAACACACCACCTAATAGAATCGAAATCATGAGCAACAGTAAAAATTGGAACATGGCTTGAGCCATTTCCTGCATTTAAAAGACCCGGGTAATAAAAGGTCATTTGCTGGAGGTGGCATTTGCTTTTTAATTTAGAATTTTGTCTTATTTCCTGTTCCCTTCTTTTCTTCTAAGACAGAGAAAAGTGGGGATAGCCCAGAGTGTAAGAAAGTGAAGAAAGGATGAAGGAGTCAAACCACCATTTCTCTTCATCCCTGAAAAAGATGGAAGATCTAAGAGGCAACAAATGTTTTCACTTCTTGCCACCATGTACTGTCATGTGAGACTGCATTTAGGAGACATTAGAGGGAGAGACAGAAGGTTAAATAGAAACTGATATTGCAGCACATTCTTTTGATATACTTGATGTCTTGGTTATCTTTGAAGTGATTTTTAAGTGCTAAAGTGAATCTAAGGCATGTCATTTTAGGACTTGTAGCCAATCAGAACGTGGTAAAGATTTTTTCCCAAAGAAAACATTTTCCTTTAAATTTTTGCATGGTTTGGTTAGGTTTTTGGTGTTTTTTTACAGTTAAACATTTGAACTTGTTTTTAGTGTTAAAAAAATTAGAGAAAAATCTCTGAATGTTTTATTAATTTTTTTTTAAGAAAAAAAGGTCTCAAAATTTTCTGATTTTTTTCCATTTGCTGTTAATTAGAACTTGCTTTTTGAAAAATATTTGGTATGGATGACAAATTTGTTTTATAAAAAAAATAATTTACAAGATTTAAATTAATTCTGTCAGAAATATATCTTTTTTTTTTTTTTTTTTTTTTTT
>JANVCC010010406.1:26458294-26479752 GCA_025345505.1 Todiramphus chloris collaris | reverse complement strand
GTAAACGCTTACATGGAGAAGTGAATTCTAGAACGGGGGCATCATAGGATGTGAAGGTAAATACAAAGAGGAATCTTAACTAACCAGCCAAACTCATGCATTGATTTAGACCAGTAGCTTCCTCTCCAGTGCTCACTGACTACTTGGTATCCTGGAAGAACAAAAAAGAGAAGTACAGAAATGCTTGTTGTTTATGACGAACAGTGTCAGGTAGTGATAATTAATACACACTTTCAATTGCTGTATAAAGACAGAGGCATAGCCTGGAGTAGAACTTGGCTCAGTGTATTTAATTTACTCCTTTACTCTTTTCCCCTTTTTGTTAACCTGTGTCACAAATATGTTTAATTCAGAGCACCACTTTCAGTATGTTTAAAATTCTTAAAGATAAACATAGTTCTGTTCTTTCATTATCTCTGTTTTGCTTGGGATTAAAAACAAGAATCCTGTTACTTGTGAAGAAATTTGAATAAATTTTCGTATGAAGCACACCTGCCTTAATATAAAAGAGGTCGCAGAGCAAGGTACTCTCAATTTAGTCAGTAGTAGGAGTCTGTATGCAGTTGCTTGGGGTTATACAGAGTATATATTGTTGGACACAGAGGAGACAGAAATTTATTTATAATGATATCTTTCTTTGAAGATGGTACAAACTAGGATTGATAGAATCATAGAATCATAGAATGTCAAGGGCTGGAATGGACCTCGAGAGATCATCTTGTCCAACCCCCTTGCCAGAGAAGGATCTCCTAGACCAGGTCACACAGGAACGTGTCGAGGCAGGTCTTGAATATCTCCAGAGAGGGAGATTCATTCATTATGGACAGAATTCCACATGCTTCAAATTCTGTGGAAGATGTGATGTACTGTCACTCCCTGATGAAGTGTGGATTTGTGCAAATCTTTCCATGGACGTATTGAGCTCAAACAGCTTTAGCAGAATGTGGTTTTAGTCACATCCTCTGTAGTTAGGGGATGATGTTGTTCAAAAGATTGCTGCAAAAGTACATATAGACAGCCAGGCAGCAAGAGAGAACTCGTATTTTTTTCTGATCAGAAGTGTAGAGGCCAAACAAACAGTGAATATCTCCAGTGATGTGAATGGTTCAGTATTGAATGGGACTAGTAAAACTCCTCTGGTTTCTCTGGAAAGCAGCTTTCTTTTTTGGTTTTTAAATTCTCTATTTTTAATCTTATAAAATACTATGTGTCTTTTATCTTACTGGATTAAACACAGATTAAATACAGATTTTTATGTAGCTGTCCTGAATATATCAGGCCTTTTCAATAAGTCTTTGATGTTTTTTGAAGTCTTTGAAACCTGACTTGGATGAAATGTCAATGTATTCATGGTGTAATGCAGTGAGGAGCATGGCAGTTTCTATTACTGTCTTTGAGAGTTTATTAGAGAAATGATGCCTGACAAGAACTACACATTATAGAAGAATTGTTAATTTTGAAATTAGCTCTGGCAGATCTACTTAAAGAAGTTTATAGGGGGTTAAAGTGCTCTCAAAATCATCTGAAATGAAGCCTGCAGTGAAGATACGTCAGAAAGGCTGATGGGGGAATATGTTAGTTCTACCTGCTTTAATCCATTTGTTACCAGGAGGCAACTTAAACTGTGTGCAGATTAATGAAGCATTTGAGTCAGATATATACTGATGAACTTGTGCCTGCTTCTCTACCCTTTGTTGCTACGGAACCAGGGAGATGTGAAATTGCCAAAGAACCTACGCCCTGCTCAGAGCTCCTCTGATAGTCAATTAGAAAATAAAATGGAACATTTAAGAAATGAGGTCCCAGCTTCCTGATCACATGCAATGCATGAAAGCCTGCTTTTTTTCTGGTGTATACTTTGCTAATGTGTGTGGTATTGGTACATTAAGTAAACTGTTGAGTATGACAGAACGTATGGAGTGAAAGTCACTCTGCCCCATGCAGTCTGACTAATCAGGTGTTATACAGGGAAATTTTCAGGTATTTGTCACCTCCCAGCCTGCAATCAGGACATACCCAGAGCTGTCACTGTATCTATCACAGAATACAGAAACAGGAATGGTATGTGCACCAAACTAGTGTATGTGGTCCTAAGACACAGATTCTTACTGAATATTCAGAATCGGTATCCTTTGAAATCTATTCTATAATGTCCCCCATCCATTAATATTTTCCCCTTCTACATCTCCTTTCACAGAATATAAGAGACAGAGAACAGCCTCTGTTTCACCCATAAGAAGGACTGAGACTCTATGGGGGTAGAGACAACTATCATACAATATAGAATGATTTGGGTTGGAAAAGACTTTTAGAGATCATCCAGTCCAACTCCCCTGCAGCGACAAGGTACATCTTCAACTAGATCAGACTGCTCAGAACCCAACCCAACCCGACCTTGAAAGTTGCCAAAGGTGAGGCATCTACCACCTCCCTGGGCAACATGGGCCGGTGTTTCACCACCCTCATCATAAAAATTTTCTTTGTTATATCTACCCTGAATCTACACAATTTTAGTTTAAAAACATTACTAGTCCTGTCGCAACAAGTCCTACTAAAACATCTGCCCCCATCTTTCTGTAGACCTCCTTTAAGTACAGAAAGGCTGCAGTAAGATCTCTTTGTAGCCTCTCTTCTTCAGGCTGAACAGCCTCAACTCTCTCCATCTTCTGCATAGCAGAGGTGCTCCATTCCTCTGATCACTTTTGTGACCCTCTTCTGGACCCACTCCAAGAGGTCTGTGTCCTTCTTATGTTGAGGGCTCCAGAGCTGAACACAGTAGTCCAGGTGAGGTCTCACCAGAGTAGAGTAGAGAAGCAGAATTACTTTCCTCAATCTGATGGTCATTCTTCTTTTGATGCAGCCCAGGATACAGTTGGCCTTCTGGGCAACAAGTGCATATGTCTGGTTCATGTCCAGCTTTTTATCCACAAATATCTCCTTTGCAGGGCTTGTCTCAATCCCATCATACCCCAGCCTGTTTTGACACTGGGAGCTGCCCCAGCCCTAGTGCAGGACCTTGCACTTGACCTTGTTGAACCTCATGAGGTTCACAATGTCCCATTCTCAAGCTTGTCTCAGCTTCTCTCAGCTCTGGATGGCATCTTCTCTTGGGTATGTCAACTGCACCACTCAGTTTGCTGTCATCTTCAAATTTACCGAGGGTGCCCTTGATTCTGCTGTCTATGTCATTGATAAAGATATTAAACAACATTAATCCTAATGTGGACCTCTGAGGGACACTAGTTGTCACTCATCTACATCTGGGTATTAAGCCATTGGCCACCACTCTCTGGATGTCACCATCCAACCAATTCATTATCCACTGAACAGTCCATCCATCAAATTAATATCTCTCCAATTTAGAGAGAAGGATGCTTTGGGAGAGCATGTCAAAGGCCTTACAGAAGTCTGGACAGATGACATCCATCGTCTTTTCCTTGTCCTCTGATGTAGTCACTCCATCACAGAAGGCCACTAGGTTAGTCAGTCAGGAGCTGCCCTTGGTGAAGCCATGCTGGCTGTCTCAAATCATTTTCGTGTATTCCCTGTGCCTTAGCATAGCTGCTGGGAGAATATGATCCATGATCTTCCCAGGCACAGAGGTAAGGCTGATAGGTAGGTTGTTCTCAGGGTCCTCTTTTCTATTTTTTTTTAAGATGTCTGCAATATTTCCCTTTTTCCAGTCACCAGGGACTTCACCTGACTGCCTTAACTTTTCAAATATCATGGAGAGTGGCTTGGCAACTGCATCAGCCAATTCCCTTGGGACTCTGAGATGCACCTCATCAGGTCCCTAGACCTATGTATATTCAAGTTACTCAGGTGGTCATGAACCTGATATTCTATTACAGTGGGAAAGACTTTGCCCCCCTGGTCCCCATCTTGCAGTCCATCAACTCAGGAAGTGTGAGAAGAGAGACTGCCAATGATGACTGAGGCAAAAATGTTGTGGTGTGCCTCAGTCTCCTCCTCAACTGCTGTTACCAGCTTACCAGTCTTGCTCATCAGTGGGGGTGTGCTTTCTTTGACCTTTATTTTATGGCTGACATGCTGGTAGAAGCCCTTCTTAGTATTTTCATCCCTTGCCAAGTTCAGCTCCAGCTGCACCTTGGCCTTCCTGACCCTATCAGTACACATCTGGGCAACATCCCTACACTCTTTCCAGGATACCTGTCCCTGCTTCCACTGCCTGTGCAGTGCTTTCTTTCCCTTTAGTTTGATTAGCAGGTCTGAACTCAGCCACACAGATCTCTTACCTTCCTTGACTGATTTCTTACACATGGGGACTGAGGGCTCTTGTGTTCTGTGGAAAGTGTCCTTAAAGGTCTGGCAGCTCTGTTCTGCTTCCTTGTCCATGCGGGTAATTTCACAGGCAATCATATTCACTAAGTCCTTTAAGAGCTGGAAATTTGCTTTCCTAAAATACATGCTCCTGACTTCACTCCTTGACTGACACATAGGAACCCAGGAGGTTCCTCCAGTGTATCGATGATAACTTTTTGACTCCGGTGATGGATGAGCCAATAAAGAGAGATATACTAATGAATATAGTACTGACAAAGAGGAAATGGTGGAAGACATTAGATCTGGGGGCAGCCTTGGCTGTAGTGATCATGAGAAGCGAGAGTTCAGAAGCATGTGTAGCATGAATAAAACAGCAGGTAGGATTGCAATTTTGGACTTCAGAAGGGCTTATTTCGACCTCTTTAAGAAACTGCTTGGAAAAAAACCCCATGGGTTAGGGGTCTAAATGTAGGGGGCTCAAGGGAGATGGCTGATATTCAAACACCACTTCCTCCATGCTCAGTATTGATGCATCCCTAAGAGCAAGAAATCAAGCAAGGGAATCAGGAGACCTGAATGGTTGAGCAGGGAACTTCTGAAAAAGCTCAAGTGGAAGAAAGAAGTTTTCAGCATGTGGAAGAAGGAACTGACCACTTGGGAAGATTACAAGAAAGCTGTCCGAGTGTGCAAGGATGAAACAAGAAAAGCCAAGGCCTCCTTGGAATTAAACCTGGCAAGGGATGTCAAGGTCAACAGGAAGGGCAACTTCGATTACATTGAAGGTAAAAGGAAAACTAGAGAAAATGTGGGCCCATTGTTGAATGAGACAGGTGCCATGGTGACAGAGGATACAGACAAGGTGGAATTACTGTGTGCCTTCTTTGCTTCAGTCTTTACTGCTCAGGCCAGCTCTCAGAAGTTCCAGACTTTGGAGGTAACAGAGAAAGTCTGGAGGAAGGAAGACTTTCCCTTGGTTGAGGACAATCAAGTTAGAGATCAGTTAAGTAAACAGGATATACACAAGTCCACAGATCCTGATATGATGCACCTGCAAGTGCTGAGGGACATGGCAGAAGTCATTGCTAGAACAATCTCCATCACTTTTGAAAGGTCCTGGAGAACAGGCAAGGTGTCTGAGGACTGGAGAAAAGCCAATCTTCAATAAGGGCAAGAAAGAAGACCCAAGAAACTACAGCCCAGTCAGCCTCATGTCTGTCCCTGGAAATACGATGGAACAGCTAGTTCTGGGTGTCATCTCAAAGCTTGTGGAGGAAAAGAAGGTTATCAGAAGTAGTCAACATGGATTCACCATGTCTGACTAATCTGATAGCCTTCAATGATGGCATTACTGACAGATGTGGATAGATGAGGGGAGAGCGGTGTCATATACATTGACTTCAGCGAGTCTTTCAACACTGTCTCCTACATCATGCTCATAGGCAAGCTTAGGAAGTGTGGGTTAGAGAAATGAACAGTAGGGTGGATTGAGAACTTGCTGAAAGATAGAGCTTAGATGGTTGTGATTAGTGGCACAGAATCCAGTTGAAGGCCCACAACAATGGTGCTCCCCAGGGGTCAGTACTGGGTCCAGCCCTGTTCAATACATTCATCAGTGACATGGATGAAAGGACAGAGTGTACTCTCAGCAAGTTTGATGACCACACAAAACTGGGAGGAGTGGCTGACACACCAGAAAGCTGTGCTGACATTCTGGAAGAGATGGACAGGCTGGCGACTTGGTCAGAAAGAAACGTTTTGAAACAAGGGGTCCCTGCACCCAGGGAGGAATAACCCCAGCACCAGAGAAGGTTTGGGGCTGACCTACTGGAAAGCAGCTCTGTGGAAAAAGACCTGGTGGCCAACAGGATAACCATGATCCGGCAATGTGTCCTTGTGGCCAAGAAGGCCAATGGCATCCTGGTGTTCATAAAGAAAATTGTGGTAAGCAGATCGAGACAGATCATTCTTCTCCTCTGCTGTGTCCTGGTGAGGCCATATCTGGAGTACTGCTTCCAGTTCTGGGCTCCCTGGTTCAAGAAGGACAGGGAACTGATGGAAAGGGTACAGCAAAGGCTACAAAGATGATTAGGGGACTATGAGGAAAGACTGAGGGACTTTGGTCTTTTTAATCTGATGAAGATTTAGGGGGTATCTTATCAGTGTTTATAAATACTTAAAGGGTGGTTGTCAGGAGGATGGGATGTCTTTTTTCAGTGGTGCCTAGTGACAGGACAAGAGGTAATGGTCACAGACTTGAACACAGGAAGTTTCATCTAGACATGAGGAGGAACTTCTTTACTTTGAGGGTGGCAGAGCTCTGGAACAGGCTGCTGAGAGAAGTGGTGTAGTCTCTGTCTCTGGAAACATTAAAAACTCACCTGGATGCATTCCTATGTGACGTGCTCTAGGTGAACCTGCTCTGGCAGGGTGGTTGGACTAGATCATCTCCAGAGTTCCCTTCCAGCCCCTATCATTCTGTGATTCTGTGGTAAGCTTCAGTGTGTGAACACTGCAGCCCACTGCTTTACCAAAGACCAATGCTTTACTAGCTCTCAGGCTAGGCTAGGCAGTAAGTGAATAACCGAACATCATTAAACTAGGCATAATATTTGGAAATAAATCAGAGAAGTTGCTAAATGTGGCTTAAATTCAGTATAGAGTGAAAAGAAGATATGCATCTCTGTACATCTACAGATGTAAAGCTTCTAAAGGATATGTCATGAATATAGTTATGTTCATATTCAATGCTACAGGACATATAAAGAAACAATGTCTGTCATAGTTATTGATTCTGTAAGGTTCAATGTATTCTTATTTTCCTGTTGACTGGTAGGAAAATGTAATGGATACTGTAATGTTAGGATATCCCAAATTCTTACTCACTGCATGTTCTAATGAGTCTATCTTCTCTGCTTTTCCTTGGTACTGTAATTTTACTAGTTACCTACAGCTGAGAAAGCTTGAAAATTCAAAATTTCTCTTTGTTCTTTGAAATTTGCAAGGTTTTTCTACCATCTTTTGCATTCAATGATAATTTTCAATTTATTGTATTTTGCCATGATTGGTGTTTCACTGTCATAGGGGTGTTAAATAACTACTACTTTTTTAAAAGTTTTTTTTTATAATTCAATTTGTTAAATGATATTATGACATCTTTTTAAAGCTTTCTGTTTCTGATGGAAACCAACAATGGAATAGAAAAGGTAACAGAAAAAAGGTTTAGCCAGTTTTATTTACATGGCTCACTAAACTAGACACAGCAGCTTGCAAACGATACAATTTGTGAGGCAGTTTCTGCTGTAATGAAGATTACAAGCAGCAGATGGAATTCCTAGAAAAGCCCTTTGTGTCTCTTGGGATAATTTTTGTCTTGAAAATCATAGGTCTTTTTCAGTTCATCTGTATCTACAAAGCTGTACACTGATCTAGTCTGGATATTGAGAGCAAAAGGAGCTATGTGTCACTGTTGTTTAGTCAACTAAAAGATTACATCTATGAAGTATAAAATGAGATTTTGGAGTAGAAGGAAACCTGTAGCTTTTTTTTTTTTTTTTCTAGTAACTAGCCCTTTAAGTGTTCTGAGACCTAGGTAGCCAGCAGAATTGAATTTCACACAACAGATGCACCAAAACCCAGTGACACTGAGGCCGGCAAAGGAACTTCATACAAGAAGGGATGCTGTATCACAGGATCTTGTAGCTGTCTTGAACATTCTCCTGAGGTAGGCATTCTGGTTCTAGAAAGTTGTTTGTGTTGAGTAATGGTCAGAAGAGAAAGCTGGGGTTTATGCTACTTCCTAAACTTCATGAAAAGAAGATTGCAAAAAAAAAAAAAAATCAATTTAAAGAATTTTTTCTTTTTTTTCTCTAGGTCAGTCTGCCACCTCTCTCTTCTTTTTACTGGTGGGAGAAGGTACAAAGAAGTGAGATAAAAGTGAGTGATAGAAAGGTGATAAAAACCGTGTTAGGTATTTAGAAACAAAGTGTTTGGATAGTGAGACCGGTCTTTCTTTTCAGTAAGTGATAATCCTAAATGTCATTTGTGCAGTCACAACTATGTACATTATTGCTAATTCTCAGCTAACTGCTAAACTTGAAGTTAAAACTTTACAGAAGAAATTTTTAAGTGTTGCTCATTTGACAACTTGTGAATGTCAGATTGGTGTTAATGAGACTGAAAAATGAGTGCTTTCTGCAGGTAATATGCTTGTCAGGGAAACTGAGAAAAAAATCTCTGCAAAGGCAGCCTGTATCCTTAACCCAATAAAGGTATGGTGAAAAAATTAATCTTCAACATAGGTACCTTTATTGTGTTATCGTTAACTGAAAAGACATTTTCTGTCCCTCTGCACCTCGTGTTCCTGCACTGAAAAACAACTACTCTACCCTTTTTTCACACTTCACCCTCAAAATAGTAAAGAGTACAGAATTTTTGTACTAATAGGAGATGAGACTCCAGGACAGATGATTTTTAGTGCCAGTAATGTCTTCTCTGTAGATAGCATTTGGCGAACCCATTTTAACTGTACAAAGATGAGAGTGTAACTTTTTCTTCTGTACTTATACACTGTTATCCTTCAGGAAGCAGGGGTTGGTGAAATCCAAGATCAAGACAGCTGAGGCATGGAACTTCAATGGTTTTAACATAAGCTGTAATGAGACTACACTTTTTCTGAGCTATAATAAGAGATGTAAAAATATCCTCGTGGCAAACCCTTGTCATTATAATGACTGTATGTCTACACTTATAGCTTGATGACAAAAATAGTTCTGATGTGCATAGTCCACTGTGTTGTTTTAGCTCTGCCTAGAAAAAAATATCTTAGAAGAATATGAGTAATTCATAAGAAATATTCTTTTTCTAGTCAAATAAAAGTACACAAACTTTTGGCAGGGGATTAGTTTCCTCTTTGTGACTTTTTTAGTTTGATTTTACCTTCATTTTTCTCAGACACACAAAACCTTGAAAAATTATTCAATGACATTGTTTAAGCTCAGTTCACTTGGCTTATCTTTTTGCTTTTTTATCCCTAAATGAAAAAACATTTTAGAATGTATTTTCTATAACACTTTCTGCTACACTCCTGGTGCTTTTTAAAGACTATTCAGAACTGAGGAGTCATCATTTAGGAGCCCTTGTTTCTCCATCCTCTGTTTCTCCATCTTTAACTGCTCTGGAAATTGCAGCCTCGATTTCATCAGGCAAGGGTATTTTAATCAAGCTGACAATTACATTTTCTAACCATGATTTGGATTCTAGCAGCTAAAAAAAGGCAGTAATAGGGAAGTTCTCAGGATCTAGACTGTGTTCACCATGCGTCTTTTAAGAAAGGTATTAAATACCTTACACAATAGCTTTTATGGAGGTAGTAATTTTCTTACATGAATGAGTTACAGGCAAAATACCGTTTCCTCTCTGTAGACTAACTCAGTTTTTATTGTATCAGGAAAAAAATAGCAGGTTTGGACCATAACCAAGAGTATAGGAGATGCACTTCTTGGAGAGGTCCATGGAGAACTTCCTTGTGTGCTTGCAGTCAAATCCTTAACAGGTATGTCAGGGAATTTAAATCTAACAGTGTTGTTGTGCATTCATACATCTATGATCCTCTGCACATTTTGTGTTTAATGTCTTGGTCTGATTCTGCTTGATGCTTCTTATTGAAAGGGGCATGCAAGTCTCTGGACTTGTGAACGTCATGCAACTTTAAGGTTTGGAAACTATTGATATGTCAAATTTTCAATCATGCTGAAAGTGTTATACATCTATCCACCTCTCCTGAAACTTGTTCTGGGCTGAGTAGCCTCTGTTTCTTGAATGGCATTAATTCTAATACTTCTTGTTGCATTTCTGAATTTTTTCTTTTCAGGCAATTTACTATCTAATTCTTTTCAGTTAAATGTCCCAAAACAGAGAACTGATGTTAAAATTTATAGCTCACTGTAAAGTTTTGTCTTTTACCTTCCTTGAGTATCCATTCTTCTGTTTGTTTGCTCTTTAAAGAAGAATACAGCTAGGACGTTGCCCTACCATTATCTTATGCAAAGTACATATTCTTCATTCTTCTGTGATAGAATGTCATAGTTCACACACTCTGCCTGAGTAAGGGGGTCATCACCTGAATCTCTTAGAATAAAATATAATAAAAGCTGTCTTGCTGATTCTCCTTAAGCTGGTATTAATTGCTTATAGAAATAGAGGACAATATGATTTAAATTTTCTTGTGTAGCATTGTTTACAGAAGACTTTGACTTCTGTAGAACTTCTGTCTTTTTTTAAGAGCATTTGGCTTTTATTTAGGTTATGTTTCACTTAATCCTGATATGCTGTGTTTATTTCTCTAGACCTCAAAGCCCCCATTAAATAAATCCTTTTTATTCAAATTACTTCATGCTGGACCTAGTCAGGACAAACCTTCTGTTCTATAACATGCTTGCTGGAACTAAATTATTCTATGTCTGGATTCTACTGTCTAAGAATTAGCTCTAGATTTGGTTCAAGGCAACATTCAGGGCAGTTCAAAACAATAAATTTCATAGGAGATACCATTCTTTCACTGCTAGAAATAAGTGGGGGAATATTAAAGACTTCAGCTTCTAAGAAGGACTGGATGTTCCTCAGCGGGACTGAAAATTTGGCACTTTTTAATTTAAGAGTTTAATCTGTCTTACTCCATGAAAATGTCTTCAGAATGGAAGCAATACATGTTTTCATTGTTCAGAAGGTGAGTTACCTTTCAATCAGCCATCTCCTTCAGAGATACCCATGGCTCTGTTATTCCAAGGAAGAGTTTCAAAAATTTTATGTTTTCAGTCAAGTGGGTATGTGGATACATTTGAGTCAAGTGGATATGACAGTGGCAATTGTCCTCTGCAATAGAAAAAGCATATATTGTCCATTTCCTTTATAGCTTTTAAGTGGTCAAGCAGATTTTTCAGCTTTGGTGGTAGAACAAAAGCAGTCACCAAAAAAAAAAAAAAAAAAAAAAAAAAATCTTATTTGCTTTATTTTATTCTACCTTTTATTTTTTTTTTATTTTCAGTACATGTGAAAGCTTCCATCCACAAGAAGTGCCAAAAGGGGAAGAAAAATCCAATTATTAGGAATTATTTACCCTGAATAAATTTGTATTATTCTTAGGTATTTAAGACCACATATATATCCTTCCTATTATAATATACTTGAGACAAGGACTGGGGACAAAGACTTTTTTATTCTTTCAGTATGCTAGAGTCATATGTGCTAATTTATTTAGTAATGATGAGTTACATCATCTGTTCTTGCAGAATTTGTTTGAAAATGGAGATTGGTATTAATCACAAATTGCTATCCATTATTTTAATATTTCTTTTATTTAAAAAATGTTATGTAAGTATGGATATTCTTTGAACTGACTAATAAATTGTATAGCTTATCCTCACTGACTTACTGAAATAAATTATAATGCTTACAAGACTGATAACTGAAAGAATATTTGGTATCTTAAAATCTGAGTTTAGATGCCTAAATAAGTTTGGTGAAACATTCTTTCTCAGAATACTTTTTATGTTGCTTTTCTAAAGCACAGGAATTTTTTCTTGTTTGATTGTTATCAAACAACAGACTTAACTCTTTAAGATAAACCATGATTTAGCTTTGGAGGAAGAAGTTATGAATTAAAGACAGAATGGCTTGAGTTGGAAGGGACCTTAAAGATCATCTAGTTCAAACCCCTTGCCATGGACAGGGACACCTCCTACTAAACCAGCTTGCTCAAAGTCTCATCCAGCCTGGTCTTAAACATTTCCAGGGATGAGACGTCCACAGCTTCCCTGGGAAACCCATTCCAGTCTCATCACTATTGTAGTAAAAAACTTCTTCCTAATGTCTAACTTAAATCTACCCTACTCTAGGTTAAAAACATTGCCCCTTTTCCTATCATCATATGCTGTTATAAGACATCCCTCTCCAGCTTTCATGTAGGACTCTTTCAGGTACTGGAAGTCTGCTATAAGATCTCTGCGGCACCTTCTCTTCTCCAATCTGAACAGAC
This sequence comes from Todiramphus chloris collaris, assembly GCA_025345505.1. NCBI lineage: Eukaryota > Metazoa > Chordata > Aves > Coraciiformes > Alcedinidae > Todiramphus > Todiramphus chloris. The sequence goes on along the minus strand of JANVCC010010406.1, from coordinate 26,467,436 downwards.
CCAACTCCCTCAGCCTATCTTTGTAGAAGAAGGGCTCCAGCCTTCTGATCATTATTGTGACCCTCCTCTGGAGCCTATCCAAAAGATCTGTGCCCTTTTTGTGTTGTAGGGTCTCACAAGAGCAGAGTAGAGGCACAGAATCATGTCCCCTGACCTGCTGGCCACACTTCTTCTGATGCAGTCCAGGATATGGTTGTCTGCCAGGGCCCATTGCCAGCTCACGTTAAGCACTTCATCAGCCAGCACCCCAAAGTCCTCCTCTACAGGTCTGCTTTTCATCCACACATCAATCAGCCTATATCTGTGCTTGGGATTTTCCCTTCTCAGGTGCAGAATCTTGCTCTTGACATCGTTGAAATTTAAGAGTTTGGCTTGGGCCCACCTCTCAAGCCTGTCAAGGTCCCTCTGGATGGTGTCCCTTCCCTCCAGAGTGTCAACCACACCACACAGCTTGGTGTCATTGGCAAACTCACTGAGGGTGCACTTGATTGCACTGTCTATGCCACCAACAAAGGTGCTAAACAGCACTGGTCCCAGAACTGATCCCTGAGGGACTCCACTTGTCACAGTTCTCCATTTGGACATTGAGCCAATAATTGCAACTCTTTGAAAATGGCCATCTAGACAATTCCTTATCCACTGAGTAGTCCATTCATGAGAGACATGTCCTTCCAATTTAGAGACCAGGATGTTATGTGGGACAGTGTCAAACCATTTGCACAAGTCCAGGGAGATGATGTCAGTTGTTCTTCCCTTATCCACTGATGCCATGAGCCCATCATAAAAAGCCACCAAATCTGTCAGGCAGGATTTGCCCTTGGTAAAGCCACTTTGGTTGCTATCAACAACTTCCTTATTTTCCATGTGCCCTAACAGAGTCTTCTTGACAGGCACTGAGGGGAGACTGACTGGCCTGTGGTTCCTTGTGTCTTCCTTATCCGCCTTTTTGAAAACAGCGGTGATGTTTCCCCTTTACAGTCAGTGGGAACTTCACCACACCTCCATGTCTTTTCAAATATGATGGAAAGTGGCTTTCTGACTTCATCCACTTGTTCCCTTGGGACTCATGGATAGATCTTGTCTGATCCCGTGGACTTGTGCACCTTGAAGTTCATTAGATGGTCTCAAGTCTGGTCTCCTACAGTGGGCAGATCTTCATTCTCCCAGTCCCTGTCCTTGACTTCTGCAGCATGGATGGTGTGATTAGAGCCCATACCATTGAAGAGCAAAGCAAAAAATTCATGAAGTATCTCAGCTTTCTCCATATCCTGTGTGACCAGGTCCCCCATGTTCTTCTGGCAGGGCTCACATTTTCCCTGTGCTTCCCTTTATCACTGATGTACTTATAAAAACTTTTCTTGTTACCCTTGATGACCCTGGTCAGATTTTATTCTACCTGGGCCTTGCTTTCTTAACCTGATCCCTGTCTGCTTGGACAACTTCTTTGTATTCCTCCCAGGTTACCTGTCCCTGTTTCCACCCTCTGTAGGCTTTATTTTTGCAACTAATAATTTCCAGGAGCAAAATGTTCATCCATGCAGGCCTCCAGGAACCCTCTGGACTGCTGATGCCTTGTGTTGTCCTTCCAAAAGATATTGCCATGGTTGAAGTCTCCCACAAGGACCAGAGCTTGTGAATGCAAAGCTGTTCCTATTTGTCTATAGAACACCTCATCCACTTGGTCTTCCTGATCAGGTGGTCTGTAGCAGATGCCCACTATGATATCACCTGATCCTGCCTTCCCTTTAACCCTGATCCATAAGTTCTCAGACAGTTCTTCATCCTTCCCCAAATGCAGTTCCATGGACTCTGTCTGGTAATTACAGAATCACAGAATCACAGGATTACTGAGGCTGGAAAAGACCTCTGAGATCATCAAGTCCAGCCTATGACCCAACACTGCCACATCAGCTTGACCATGGCACTAGGTGCCACATCCAGCCTCTTTAAACACATCCAGGGACGGTGACTCCACCACCTCCCTGGGCAGGCCATTCCAATGTCTGATCACCCTCTCTGTCAGGAATTGCTTCCTGATATCCAACCAAAACCTCCCCTGGTGCAGCTTCAGGCCATGCCCTCTCATCCTGTCACTAGCTGCCTGTCAGAAGAGCCCGACCCCCACCTGACTACAACCTGCATTCAGGTAGCTGTAGAGAGTGACAAGGTTTCCTCTGAGTCTCCTCCAGGCTAAACAACCCCAGCTCCCTCAGCCTCTCCTCACAAGACTTTCCTTCCAGTCCCTTCCCCAGCCTCATTGCTCTCCTCTGGACCCGCTCCAGCACCTCAGTATCCTTCCTGAAGTGAGGGGCGCAGAACTGTACCCAGTACTTGAGGTGAGGCCTCACCAGGGATGAGTACAGAAGGAGAATCACATCCCTAGTCCTGCTGGCCACATTATTCTTGATACATGCCAGGATGCTTTTGGCGTTCTGGGACACCTGAGCACACTGCTGGCTCCTGTTCAATCGGTTGTCAACCAGCACTCCCAAGTCTCTCTCCACCAGGCCTCTATCTAGCCACTCCTCCCCCCGTTGGTAGCGCTGCACGGGGTTATTTTGGCCAAAGTGCAGGACCTTGCACTTGGTCCTGTTGAACTTTGTACTGTTGGCCTCAGTCCACCAACCCAGCCTGTCCAGGTCCCTCTGCACCATCTTCCTACCCTCTGGCAGATCAACACTCCCTCCCAGTTTGGTGTCATCCACAAATTTACTGAAGGTAGGCTCAATCCCCACATCCAGGTCATCAATAAAGATGTTGAACAGAACTGGGCCCAGTACTGATCCCTGGGGTACGCCACTGGTCACTGGACACTAACTGAATGCAGTACCATTCACCATCACCTTCTGGTCCCAGACATCCAACCAGCTTTTAATCCAGCAAAGGGTGTACCTGTCCAAGCTGTGCATGGATGCAGAAGTTGATGCCCCTTCCTCTTCTCCCCTGCCAGTCTCCCCTAAAGAGACATCCATTCCCACGCTGCAGTTACAAGACCCATCCCATCATGTCTCAGTGATGCCAATAATGTCATAGCTCTGTAAGGAGAATGATCAGTATTTTAAGTATATAAGCTTGTTGTACACTTAAAAATGGTTCTTCACAATAATCTGGAAATTGTTACTAAGTTAATATAACATGTATCCTAAATATGAATTGTTGCTTTCTGTTTATGTTTAAAATCAATTTCTAGTGAAACCCCTGAGATAAAATGGCACAAGAAGATTAGCAGTGAATGTGCACCACTTGGAGCATATATTCTGACCCAGACCCTAAACATGGGCAAATGCTCTTGCAAAGATACTTGTTGCATCTAAACATTATTAGGACTTCATAGCGGTTTATGGTTTTACACATGGTGTATTTTGGACTTTTACACATCAGCCTTTAACCACTTATATTTTAAATAATGAAATGTTGTGATTAGCTTTTAGAATGAAATACAGTTGCTTTAAGAAGCATTTTTATCTGGAAATGAAACACATTCTGGATCAGCATTGTTCTGTATTTTAAACATGTCTGGGATCATCACTGTGGTCGCATCCCTGGAGTACTGTTGAACTGAATTTTACTGATGTTTATAAAGCAAGTGAAGGTTTCTCTGCTAGGTGGGTGTCATGGCTCTGCTTTTACATTTTCCAAGCTGCTGGTCCCACACAACTTCCTATTTATAAGCATAATGTTTAAATGATTTTTTTTTGGAATCATGATTGTGTAAGAATTTGGAGTAGCAAGATTGTAGGGATAAAAATCATACTTTTTTTCTATCAACATTGTATAGATGACTACAGGCTGAAGAGCACTACTACTACTAGTCAAAGAAGCCAAAAATTCAGCATGAAGGAAAACAAACTTGCATTATATTGTGTGGGCTTTCTACAAGGTGTTGCTAAGGCATGGTGAAATCATAAAGGCATGGCCTGTATGTGTATGCTGGAGACATATGATGGTAACAGTGTCTGTCCCACCTTTTGTGCTTCTGCCTCTTGCTGTCTGTCTTGCCACTAAGTACAGCTTTTCTATTCAGCCACCGTGACCATTTCAAGCTGTTACCTCATTTCTGCAGAGCTTGTCCACTAAAAAAAAATAAAAGCATTGCTCTCCAAGATTGCAATAAAAGTGTGATGAAACAGAAGTCATATTTCAGATTATTTTCTCATGGAAAAAAAGTAAATTAAGACACTGACACTGATTTTCTTTGATTGTATTTTGCTTTTCATCACTGTAACAAGATGCTAACAAATCTGAATATATCTCTGAATCCTGTGATAATGTCAGTCAGAGGCAGAGATTTTAATTTTCATTCTGGTGCTAGGGTCAGAAATGTTCCCATTTTTAAAATACCTAACAATTTTCTAAACTATTAGTATACTCTTAACAGAGAACTCTAACAAAACTGGGACACTTTCAGTGACCTACATCCATGCTGATTACCTGTTTCATTATTGTTTGCCCCTAACCAAAGGAAATAAAATATATGTCAGCAGTAATGAAAATTGAAAGTAGGTCAGTCTACAAACACCCTGAATCAAAACCAGTACAGGATATATGTTTTCCAGAAAATCCGAAAAATAAACAAGAAAATGAAAGGCTGTTAAGAGTTTTATAGTATTATCCAGAATGATTAGCAGAGAATTATTAAATTATCTCTTCCTTCAGCGCTGCATAACTTACACTCTGGGAAGCAAGACACTAAAAATAAATGAGCTTTATCTTCCTTGAAAGAATTTGAACAAGATATTAGAATTTACCTAGCTGATACCTAAAATCACCTTTACTTGCAGTGGGCTTGGCAAGTAACTGTGAGCAATCAAGAGAGGAACCTCAAATGTTTCAGCAAAATCTGAAAGAACTTCCATACTTTGGGAGGAGGAGCTTTGTATTTGGTTAGGCAAGTATTTTGCTCCCTATGTGGAGGCTTTAATCCTAGCTCAAAGAGGGATGAATGTATGTAATTACATCTTGTCATAATTGGATTTCTGCTATAATTTGTAGAAATAAAATTTAAGGTAATAGCAGAATATGCACTTTGTTCATCTAAGGTCCCAGTTTTAACTTCACTTAGCAGCTGCCTTTTTTGTTGTTGTGACCTGTGAATGTCTGAAACTTTTGAATTGAAATAAATGAATTAAGGCTGTAATGTGAATTTCACTTTAATCTTGAACCTCACAGGAACTATATAGGACAATGGCTTCTCAGAGACCACATATTCATCAGCACCTGTTTGAGGGTTTGTCCATCTGCATTACGTCCCTGAAAAGGCTTCTCATTCTCTTCATGCCCCTCTAGACTACTCATCTGAAATCCCACAACCAGGGGAATTTTGTTAGTTGTTGTGGTAGTATAAACCATGATTATTACAGCTGTATGTTTTCAGAACTTCATTCTCAAGAACAAGTTTTCTGTATCAGAACTGAAGGGGAAATATGAGGCCTTGCAGCTTTCTCTGGTTGGATAAATGAATGAGAAATACATGAGAAGGCTGTTATTCATCCCAGGGTCTGTCTGGGATGAAGTTATGAAGTTAACTGTCTTCATAGTGGCCAGTCTGGAGCTGTGCTTTGCATTTGTGGCTAAACCAGTGTTGGCAACACACAAGTCTTTTGGCTACTGTTGAACAGTGCTTGCATAGCAACAAGGCTTTCTTTCTCTTTCTGCCCACTTCTCCCTCAAAGACCAGTTGGCTGGGAGTGAGCAAGAGTTTAGGAAGGGACACAGCTGGTACAGCTGATCCCAGCTGCCTGAAAGGTTATCTCACAACACTTGGAAAAAGCTGCGCAGGGAGGTGGATGAGTCACTGTCCCTAGAGGTATTTAAAAGATGTGTAGATGTGGTGCTTAGGGATGTGATTTAGTGGTGAACAGGGCAGTGTTAGGTTTATTGTTGGACATAATGATCTTAAAGGTCTTTTCCAGACTTTTTCCAATGATTCTATGAGATCACGTCTGTCAATAAAAGCTCAAGGAGAGGATGAGGAAAGAGGGACATTCATAGTTATGGCATTTGCTTTCCCAAGTAACAGTTAGGTGTGCTGAGGCCCTTCTTTTCAGGGAGTGGCTGGGTATCTTCCTGCCCATAGGAAGTAGCAAATTCATTCGTCTTTTTTTTTGCTTGCATGCACTTCTTTTACTTTTCTTATTAAACCATCTTCATATTGATCCATTAGCCGTTCATCTTCCTTCTGTTTATCTCCACAACCTAAGGAGAGGGGAGTGTGTGAAAAGCAGGAGGCATGTTTGACTGCTGTCTGGAGATGACTCATCATGGTCCTTTTCAGCAGTCAACATGGAGCTCTAGGAATTCAAGAAAAGGATGGCAGCTGGGAGACGCAATAGGTAAAACTTGGACTGTAAGTTGCAGGAAAGTGGAATAGTTGTGGAGGAGCATTTGTTGTGGTGAAGGGAGGATGGGTGGAGTTTCCCTCTGTATGTAAATCATCCACTTTTGACAGTGTTGAGGTGGTGTTATTTTGATTTGGGTATGCAGAGTTTTGTTGCTGTTGATGTAAGTGTAGTTTATGAGGAGTGTGTGATGCATGTGTATTTTAAAAACAATTCTTAAATCTGTGTTTCGCAGATGTGAGAGCTGGAAATTATGGGTCTTATGTAGCAAGGCATTGACAGTGACGTGAGAAGCCAGGGCTCCCCTGGTCCAGAGACAGTTCCATCTGGCTCCAGTGAACTCACCACAGGGCAGAACTGGGCCCAGCAGCTGAGAGGGCAGTACCTTGGGAAAAGTGTATTTAAAAAGGGGCAAAACACTGCTTGACAAAGAATAGTGAGCCAAAATGTGATAAAAACAGCCCTGCAGAAACTGAGGTCAGTGTAGGAGAGAGAGGAAGTGCTTCAGGCCCTGGAACAGAGATTCCCCTGCAGCTCATGGTGAAGACCTTGGTGATGCAGGTTGTCCCCCTGCAGCCCATGGCAGATATCCACACTGCAGCCTGTGAAGGACTACAGCCACAGCAGGTGGACATCTCCTAAAGGAAGCTGCAGCTCATGGAGAGCCCATGAAGGGGCAGGCTCCTGGAAGGAGAGCTAAACTGTACCATAGAAGAATATTAAGTAAAAGGAAGTGGGAGAATGCATATATAACAAGATTTAGACAAAAATATAGATCCTTTAAATCTGAAGATACCATTGACAGAAAAGAGATTAAACCAGATATTCTAAATCTTAAACTGCCATCATCAGCAAAACAAACAATGGAGTACATTTCTAAATAACATAAAATAGAAAAATTAATAGCATTACATTAATTGGTAGAATTTTTTTTCTTGATAGTAAATGCCACAAGTAATTTTTATATCACTTTGTGGTGGCCTTGTGCTAGGATAAATAGTTATAGAATTGGGGCATTGATTCATATATTATAATAGATTATAATTTCTGGCACACAAAAAAAGCACACATTTATGTTTAACAGACTCTGGAGATCAGGGGCTCTGCTGACTGTGTTTCATGAAGTCTTATACAGAAAGTGATTGCATTGTGAACTGTGCTTTTTCTTCAGGAATCTTCATTTTTCCAACATCAAAAGTACTTTTTAGGAATAAGCGCTCACCATTTATCAAGCATAGTAAGCGAAGTTTTGGGCGCGTTATTATGAATCTTACAAAGAGAATCTTTCTTGATAAGGCTGCTTTGTAACGTTGCTGAAAGAGTTATTATTTTCTTTAGTCTACTGTTTTTTCTTACAGTGATGCTTTTATATTTCCAGAAGTCTATTTATAAAGCTCCATTCTGTTTTGCTATTTTTAAGCAAGGAAGAAGACCAGAAGTAGAAGACCAATGTTGAATCTATGAACAATTTAAAATTACATACTTTTGGTGAGCAATAAGCTGACTGGTAAAATAACATCAAATGCAGCATACAATTATTTTATAAGTGGTTTACCAACACTGATGAAAGAAGAACAAGACAAATTCCAGTATAAGTCTAATAAAAGAGTGATCTTTCTCTTCTAATAAAAATATTTATATAAACTGGGCTTGCCTGTTTTTTACAATAATATATTTCTGATCTTTGTATTTTCATGGGACACAGATACAATACATATGTAATTAAAATGATGAGTTAGAGAAAACAAAGCTAAAACACTCTTTTAGGAGAAGGAATTGTGGATGGCCTGCCATTGAATAAGGAATTTCATAGTTCTTTTGTGACATCAGTAACCAAACTCCATCTGACACCATTAAGATCTGAACTAGACAGAACATTTCAGCTTTCTGGAGCAGAGTTCATTTGGTCTCTGTTTTTGTTTGTAAGTCTATGTACAGAGATACTTAGAAGTGTTTTATTTCTCATAAATAATCCAGGTTAATATAATATGTGGTTTGAAAGTCAGGCTGAATAATGAGTCAAATCCATCATGTAAGCTCTTTAGGAAAGAAAGAGTGGTCATGTAGCTAATGAAGGGCTAGACCAGATAGACTTTTTGTTAATGCTTGTAAACATTTTTTTTTTTTATTCAGTGGATGAATGAGTAGTCAATCCACAAAATTTAGAGAAGTGGCAGGTAGTGTAATCTTTTGAACTACATGCAAACAATTAAGGACATACTTGAAGATGAAAGTGTGAGTAACATCAAATGGAAACTAATTCTGATATGAAATGAATATTAGGAATCAGAATTTTATCATTGATAGAGAATAGGCAGGTAATGCAGAAAAGTACCATGCTGTTGACTAAACCTGATCAAACTGCTTTGCAATGAAGTGGAGAAAGTGGTATCATGAAAGGAAGAATAGTTGATTTGTTAGTGAAACATGAAAACATACTATCAGTGAAGAAATTGTGAGTAATGGTGAAGTGTTTTGATAAAATACCTCATATGATGAAAAAATGTGGATGTACCTAGGCTCTTAGAAACAGGATAACTAAAATGCCTTTTGGGAGGGCAAGCTAACTTCAGCTTGACTGTTGATTCACTATGTTGGCTCATATAAATATGCTATATACATCAATATTAGCAAATTCTACAGAGAATCTCTTTCTGCAGACCATGGCACCTGTTATGGGCCCTTCTGATTTATATGTTTCCTATGCTAGTAATCAGGTACATCTTTTTAAGTCATTGTAGAAATTGAGCTGTTGGTATAAAAGTCTGAAACAAACGTCAAAACTCTGATTTCAACTGTGATTC
>JANVCC010010406.1:26382808-26433337 GCA_025345505.1 Todiramphus chloris collaris | reverse complement strand
AAAAAAAAAAAAACCCCACAAAAAAAAACCCAAACAAAAAAATTGCACCAACAGTCCTCTCCCAACAAAACAAATTAAATTTGAAGCTGGAATATATTTGGCTTCCTGTAACATATCAGTAGATAGATACTTGTTTCATCAATCTAATTTAGCTTTGTGTAAGACTGTAAGTGAGAAAATCTATTAAGACATTTGAAATGCCAACTATAGGAATAATTCACCAACTGTCTGGTAAAATTGATAGAGGCATTGAATGTTGTCTTCCACTTGCTCTTTCTGTTCAGCAAAATTAGTGTAGGATGGGTTTCATACCTTGCCACTCTTACTGCAGGCATTTTGATTTCTGTTTCATTCATTACAGGCCTAAGGGCGAGCCAGTATTTGCTGCAATTTTCTACAATAATAGCAAGACAATTTAGCAGTAATGGATAAGTAGGGAGAAAATTAAGCAGTTAGCTGAGATAGAAAAATGAAGCCAGAAAATATTTGGCCTCATGTTAGGTTTCAAATTCATAGTCAATTCATTAGTCTAATTTGGTCCTTGCAAAAGGCTTTGAGTCATAAATTTTACTAACACATTTGAAATGTCAGATGTAAGATTAATTCATAGATTGGTGAGTAAAATTAAAAGATGGGGTTAAATAAAATCTTCATTTTCACCTAGTACATGAAGATTTATAAAGGTTCTTCGGAAAATGAGTCTTTCTACTTACGGTAAAAGGATTAAAGAAAAACATTGTAATATTGCATTTACATTAGTGAATCAGATATTTTATTGTGTGAGAATATTTACTGAGCCTTAATTTTACTTTTCTCTAATGTGCTTGGGTACAGCCTTGTGGGCAGATCTCTGTTTTCTGTCAGATGTAGAACATGCTTGGAAAACTGGCAATATGGTGGTCTCCTTATTGACTCAAACAGCATGGTTTGAATTCAGTCTTAATTTTATTTGAGCTGGCTTGTTTCTTATATTTTAACCAAAACACAGTCTCAAAAAAATCCAGTTCAACTGATCGAACCAGTAGTACAGTACTAAACCAGGAGTACAGTACTAAATCACCAAACTCAACCTCTTTAGTTCACTAAACTAAAGCTTAAAGGCCACTCAGGTGAAGCTCACTTAAAATTTTTATAAATCCTGTAACTGTAGTCATAATAAACTCTGAAAATCTTAGTTGCTGTGAAAGCCAGCTTAAATGAGTTTTATTTAGTAGATAGAAAATGACTTGTTCATTGAGGATTTTATAGAGATAGGGAGCTTTGCTGCAGCCTTGTACCTACTTTGATTCTCAGGCTGAAGCCATATATACATGCCAGAGATCTACAGAAATAAGAAAATTGATCTAATAGTCATGATTTATGCTTTTTTGGGTAGGAGCATATTTTCGCTCAAGTTGTGTAAAAGACTAGAATTCTGTAATATCAGTGTGGTAGTGGAATTTGTGTTCTTGACTGTTTCAGTTTGGTAGATAACCAGGCAGTTGTAAGTCAGGCTGCCACAGAAGCATACACAGAATTACACATAAGAGGCTGGAAGCTAAGTAAAGAGGCTCCTCTCCACTAACCTTTCTTGAGAACAATCCTTGACAGAAGTAGAAGTCAGCAGATTGAAGAAAAAAAAAAAACAAACCAAAAAAATACAAAAACACCCCCTGAAACCCTAAGCAAACAGAAGGATAAAATAGCTAAAACCTTCATCAAAGCCAGATTTCTCTTGAAAGAGATAGCATTTCTCCTTGCATCTGTAAGAAGGGGATACCATAGAAAACAAAGATGATCTGAAAGTTGTTTTTTCTCGCAATCTTATGTCCTGACACACTCAATGAACTGAAACTTAATTTGACTAGTCAAAAGCACCAGAACTATGGGGTCATTATCAGAGTGAGCAATGAAACACAGCCTGTAAAAAAATTTTGTTTGCACTTCAGTTCAGAAACTAGAGCAGGGGTTTTGATTGGCTTAAGCAGCCTGACCCCAGTTTGGGAGAAGCTAACTGAGTTTACATCCCTCTAATGATCTTCTCTGTGATCAGGCACAAAAAGCTCAAGGAGAAACTACTGGAAGAGTCAGAGACAAGCCTTTGAATTTCCCAGTCATCTCATGAGTCAGCCCAGACTTTGTGTGGGATGTGTATTGGTGGAATCCTGTGGATCCAGGAGATCCAAGGCAAGAAAACATTTGGATCTCAAAGTCAAGGTAAATCTCCACTTGGAGTGCTCTATGATAATCACCAGAAACCAAGACAGTCCTCTTCAATGCTAAGTAAGTCAGTCTTACAAAGAGAATGACAGTGCTCAGACGATTTTTCTTTCTAGCAATGGACTTCTTTGAAGAAGAAAATTATCGTGAAAGGCATCTAGAACAAGTTAATTTTGCCAAAATAAAACATTGTTTTTAAGAGTAAAGCCATGGATAAATAGAAAGAAAGAAATCTAGGGCTTACTATAGTGACATAATTTTAATGTCAAGGTAAAATTAGAGCACACGGGGGAGAGGTAATACTATGAGCAAAACAGTGCCTAATCCTGAGTTGGAAAGATTTAAGCATTGGTGTCAATGGTGCAAGTGGCTGAGTATATGTTGTAGGAAATTGTCTTGGTTTGAGTGAAAGTAGAACTAATTCTGTTCAGTGGTTTTACTTTTCATCTCAGTTCTTCTAACTAACTGCACTTTCTGAAGTTAGCAGCCTGTTTTCACAGTCAGTGTCTGCTTATAGCAGTGATAACACCCCATGTTTAGAGTTACTACCAAGGATTGGTGTGCAGACCAAGGCCACTGCTGGATCTTGTGTACCACATTGGGAGGTGCAGAGAGTAAAAAGCTGCACCTGCAGGGAGGAGCAGCCAGGACGGGTGACCAACTGATCAACGAAGCATTCCATCTCATATTTACTTAATATTTAATACAATGCTGAAGTATAATGAGCGTCCCACAGGGCTTTGCTCATCTTTGCTTGGCTTGGTTTGGGTCCTCTTCCAGTTTCTTCTTATGGCATCTGAGGATGACTGTCTATTCTGCCTTTGATCCTGATCTGTGTGTTCGTGAGCCCAGTACCAGAATCCAGTTCCTGAACACAGTTCTTGTCTGCTGCAGGGCCCAGTATGGGACTCCCCTGGTGCCTGGTCCACAGCATCAGTGGTGACGGTGACATAATTGCCATCAGAGGGTGTTGGGTTCAATACTGGTTTTGTATATTTTTGTATATATTCCATTTTAATTATTATTAATTTAATTTTCATTAAAGCTTTTCTAGTTTCCTTTTCTAATGGCTAAGTCTCTCTTCCTTATTCTCTTTCTCTTCCCCTTTGGGGAAGTAGGGGTGTTAACAAAAAGAATCTGTTACAGGTCTAAGGTGCTGCCCTGCCTCTAAACCATGACAGGAATACAGAGATTTCAGCACTGTGGTACTCAGTAGAGGTGAGAACCAACATAAGGGATTATTGTTATTGTTATTATTAACACTGTTATTATTAGCATGGCTATTGTTATTATTAGCACTTCTTAAAATCAGCTACATAGGCCAGGTAATCTGGGTCTATCTGGTAGTAAAAGACTTGCATGAATGAGCAAGGATCTTCTGAAGAAAGTCTTGTGGAAGAAATTTTACTTTGTGGGAAAAGGGACTTGTCACTTGGGAGAACAATAGGGACATTGTCAGGGTTTGTAGGAATGCAACCAGAAAGGCCAAAGCCTTCCTAGAATTTGAACCTGCAAAGGAAGTAAAAGAGAACAAGAAGAGGTTCTTTAAATATATCAGTAGTAAAAGGAGGAATAGGGAAAATGTGGGCCCATTACTGAATGAGGTGGAAGACCTGATAACAGAGGATGCAGAGAAGGCAGAGCTGCTCAATACCTTCTTTGCTTCACTCTTCACTCCTAAGACAGCCCTTGTGAACTCTAGACCCTGGATATACGAGAGAAAGCTTGGAAGAGGGAAGACTCTCCACTAGTCAGTGAAGAGTGGGTCAGAGGTCAGTTGTGCAAACTGAATATACAAAAGTCCATGGGCCCTGATGGGATGCATCCAAGAGTCTTCAAAAAAGGCAAGGAAGATCCAGGAAATTACAGACTAGTCAGACTCACCTCCATCCCTGGAAAAATGATGGACTGGCTCATTTCAGAGGCCATCTCTAAGCACTTGGAAGAGAAGAGGATTATCAGGAGTAGTCAGCATGGATTTTCCAAGGGGAAATCATGCTTGACTAATTTGATAGCCTTCTATGGTGTTGTAACTAAATGGGCAGATGCAGGGAGAACAATGGATGTAGTCTACCTTGACCTTATCAAGGCTTTTGACACAGTCTCCTATAAAATCCTCATGAGCAAGCTCAGGAATTGTGGGATAGAAGAATAGACAGTGAGATAGATTAAGAACTGTCTACACAATAGAGCCCAAAGAGTGGTGATCAATGGTGCAGAGTCCAGCTGAAGACCTGTAACTAGTAGAGTCCCCCAGGGATCAGTGCTGGGTCCAGTCCTGTCCAACATCTTTCTCGACGACCTTGATGACGGGACAGAGTGCCTTCTCAGCAAGCTTGCTGATGGCACAAAGCTGTGAGGATTGGCTGATTCATTTGAAGGCGGTGTGGCCATTCAGCAAGATTTGGACAGACCGGAGAACTGGTCAAAGAAGAGCATATTGAGGTTTAATAAGAACAAGTGTAGAGTCCTGCACCTGGGAAGGAACAACAAAATACACCTGTACAGGTTAGGAGGCGATCTGCTAGAGAATTGTTCCATGGAAAAGGACCTTGGAGTCCTGACAGTCAGCAAGCTATCCATGGGACAACAATGTGTCCTTGTGGCCAAGAAGGTCAATGGTATACTGTGATGCATTGAAAGGAGTGTGTCCAGCAGATCAAGGGAGGTTCTCCTCCCTCTCTGCCCTAGTGAGACCTCACCTGGAGTATTGCATCCAGTTCTGGGCTCCCCTGTTCAAGAGGGACAGAGATCTACTTGAGAGAGTCCAAAAGAGGGCTATGAGGATGATTAAGGGTCTGGAACACCTGCCTTATGAGGAAAGGTTGAGAGACTTGGAGCTTTTTATTCTGGAGAGAAGACTGAGAAGGCATCTAATTAATGTCTATAAATACATAAGGGCTGGCCATCAAGAAGGCAGGGACAGCCTCTTTTCACTTGGGCACTGAGACAGGACAAGGGGCAATGGATCCAGAGTACAGGAAGTTCCACCTCAACATGAGGAAGAACTTCCTTACTGTAATAGTTGTAGAGCATTGGAATAGACTCCCCAGAGAGGCTGTAGAGTCTGCTTCTCTGGAGATTTTTCAAGACTTGTCTGGATGCCTTTCTGTGTGATCTGTTCTTGTTTTGTCCTGCTCTGGCAGGGGGGTTGGTCTTGATGATCTTTGGAGGTCCCTTCTAACCCCTAACATTCTGTGATTCTGTGATTCTGTGATCTTTTGAAAAGCCATTTGTCATCATCTAGATAGGACTTTTGTTTGTATTTGGACCACTTGTTCTTATTTTGGAAGCTGTTGTTAATGGCAAATATTTTTCTATGATGACTTCATTGTTGTGATTCTGGAGGATCTATTAACATACAGAAGTAAATGAGTGACCCCTTTTACCATGTCATTAGGAAGGCACTGTGAGACTTGTTTCTTTTATTTGGAGTTTTCTAAGCCTTAAGACCAGTAATTTTTCTTGTATTGAAGGAACTGATGTTAATCTTGGAGCATCATTTATACAGATGATGATTTATTTGGGGAAAAGTGGTAGAGAGGTAGAAAGACTTGATAGCTTATAACTAAAAGTTCTCTGTATTTCATGTGCATGTATATATGTATCAAGGCTGACAATAGAAACACAGCCTATCACGTAAACCTCTAGGTTAAAACTAACTAAATAAAATGAGTTCTGTATACCATATGCATAAGTATTAGAAGGGAGTAATGAAGCATAAATTCATACACACAGAGAAAAAATTGTGGTAGAGAAGGCAGCATTTATATAGACCCTGAGTGGATCCTGAAGAATATGTGAGTGGGCATACAGTCAATCTGCCTGAGGCTGTAGCTGGCAAGAACAGGGTAAGAGCTAATGCTCTGTCAAAATGAGAGACCTTGTTGCTTCACATGGCAGCAACAGTTCTGTTATCTCACAGAAAACTTGAGAATCCAAGTAATGTTGAAAGGCACACAGGAATTAATAGAATATTGTTCACAAACTTAGCTACTTGGTAAAATATAAATACTTGGAATATTTTAGAACTGTTTTTTAAATTTGTGATTTATTTTAGTGTGCTACAAAGATGTTGTCACATTAAGCTTTCATGGCTTCAATTCCCAGACTGGGAATGTGTGAGGGTGTGTAGTTTGGAGGCACTTCACTCCATTTCAGAGAGACTATTGACTAGCTGTACCACAAAGGCCATGTATACACTAGCTTGGAGTTTTGTACAGAACATCAGAGACTGAAGTAAGTCTAGTTTTACCTCCTCTTCTCCCCAGGCACTAGTACTTGTGCATAACAAATATTTCAGTGATTTTTTTGTAAATTTTTTCTAGGTCTTTTGTGAGACAATCTTGCTCACTAAATAGAAAAGAGCTAAATACACACTGGGAGGACAAAATACAGTACTGTGCTGTGGGGAATTGAACCTGCAGTTCAAGGCAATCAAAATGTTGAACTTCAATTGCTGAGTATTGAAATTTTGAATCTGTGTTTCAAATCAAGAAGAGGAAAAAAAAAAAAGTTGGGAGGTAGAGAGGCTGAGGATAGACAAGATGATGTGTGTGAGCTCTAAGAATAGGGAATTGATGTGCTTATGCTTGTGATAATGATATGTGTGAAGCAAATAGATTAAGTTGTCTCTTTAGACAATGCTGCCAAACAAGCCCTGCTGAATCACCCCAGCAGGCCCAAAAATTCAGCCTGCCTCCCTCCCATTATTCTTCTGTCTTTCAGCCCTCTGTGCACTGAAGTGGCATACTCGTCTGATTCTGCTTCTCCTCCTCTGCCTGCCCCCCCCTTCCTTCCCACTGTGCAGCCCTGACAGCTGGCATACCACCACCTCCTCCTCCTCCTCCTCCTCCTCCTCCTCCTCCTCCTCCTCCCCCACCTGGTGCCACCTGGCACAACTTCCAGTTGTGCCATGCTGGAGGGGCTCACACTAGGGCTTCTCCTGCCATTTTGCTTCCTCTTGCTGCTGGTCCCTAAGGTCCGTGCTTACAGTGTGATAGGCAGAGACAGGCAGACGCACTGCCCAGAGTAGCAGAGATATTCACAGGTGCAGAAAAGCAAAATGAAGTTCAGATGCTTGTCTTTCCTTTCATCAGATAGTGAGGGTCTGATAGATATTAAGTTGTATTTCAGGAAAAGGAATGTTTTGCTTAGGGACATCAGTATGAAGATATACAGGACATCAGAAGCCATAATAATAAACAGATGGTTGATCTATTGGAATCAAATTAACAATTAAAAAAAAAATTTTGATGTCTTTATGATTGAATAATGGTATGCATTTCTGTCTAAATCTGCTGTGAATGAATTTTTAACTAGTACCTCTTTATATTAAAAATGGTGAAAGTTTCATAATCTATCACACATTAGATATAAATACCTGCAAGTATCAGAATCTTCTTAGGAAATTAATACTAAAATTACAAAAAAATAAGGAATTGATGTTAGGTTCCTTAAATACATGTGACAGTTAATTCACTTGTTAATCATTTCTGCATTGTTTTGCTTTACAGATTAGTCCTTGGATGTACCTATAGTTCTATTGGATGAGACCTTTTCCTCTTATTTCACTTTTTTTTCTAAATTTGTTTAAAGGACAAAAGAACAAATAATTCTGTTCAAATCTAGTAAGATTTTGCTGAAACAATACAGTGTCATCTGCAAAAAAATTACTTTTTTTGTCTCTACATTTGGACCTAATTCAAGTTTTGATCATTTTATATTCTTGTTCTATGTAGGAACCTATCTTATCTTTTCCATGAAGAGCTTGTTTGCGAGATCATGATTTTACTGTATCATATTGGCTACCCTAGCTAAATCCTGCACATTTACAAAGCCAAAACCTTAATATTTCATATAAACAATATATTGTGTGATGGCTAATCTCTGTTGTGCTCTTTGTTGTCACAAACCAGGATGAGAGTGAGTAACTCATGAACATTATTGGCTGCTGTACCACTCCTGAGTTATTCCATTTCTCTTCACACATGAAGATAAATGGTGTAAAAGATCTCACTCATCAGATGTAATATATGATGTATGCGTTGTTTTCCACATGCCACTCTTCAGGACTAGAATGGCTTGAGATGAGAGGCTGGAATATTAATAGCTCTTGGGAAGCAAGGGAGTAATGGGTTTTGAAAAGAGTGAGACTTCTGATGAGTTGACATGATTACATCAATGAAATAAATGCAATTTTACTTTAACATAGTCAAAGTGCCCTATTATGTAAATATACACAGCTTGTCTATATAACTGTGTAAAATTCTTCAACCTAGGCTGATGGCTTTGGAAATGTCCAGAGCAGAAGAACAATGCTTGTCTAGTGCATAACATGATAATTACTTGTGTTCTCATCATGACAGTAACATTTCCTAACTGAAACCTCAAGAATTTCACTTACGTTTTTCTTAAATGCATCCAATTCTGCTTTAAACAGTGCCCATAAATATGTTGCTAGGCTGAGGCTTTTTCTCAATATCTGTCCTGACAATGGACACTCTAAAGTGTAAAAGTAAATTGTAAAATCTAACTGTAAAACCAAAATTTGACTGTAATCAGAAGGTTTCAAAGAAAAAACAATAGCTTATTTCCATCAAACAAGGAGGCTTAAATACTGTGATTTTCAGGTTTATTACCCAAATGTATACAGTACTTGTAAATACTACCAGTTTCTCATATTGCAGTGAGTCTGATGAACACATATCCATGCCACAGTTTTTAAGGAGAATAATTCTACTTTTATGTTTTAGATACTTGTTCTTAAGGAAAGTTTTGGGGTTTTGTTTGTTTGGAGGTTTTTTGTGTGTTTTGTTTTGTTTTGGTTTTGTTTTTTGGTGGTTTTATCTTTTTCTATTTTTTTTTTTTTTAACTATATAATCTACATTCAAGTGTTGCTTTGAAAAATTTAAAACACTAAAAGCTCTAAAAGATTCAAAGGTTGCTGTATCTGTATGCAGAAGCATAAACTGATCTTGTGAATTATCTGTGTTTTAATTGCTGTCTATGTTGATCTGGTTATTGATAAATCAGTGGTCAACTGCTAAACAAGGATTTGTCTATTGCTGTTTGAGGAAATGGACCTATGTGTAAATAAACAATACAGCCTTTTCTTAGGGCTTATGCCATGCTTTTCTTATGAATCCTCTCTGGTGTGGGAGAGAAGTCTACTGCAAATTTTTGACCATTTTTGCTTAATCCTATCCTCTTACTGTGTATATGTTAACAAGCACTAAAGGATGTTGCACTGAATGTGTCATTGTTTGCAGATGACACCAAATGGATCAGGAGTGTTGATCTGCTCAAGGGTAGGGATCTGGACAGGTTTGATCAAAGGGTCAAGGCCAATGGTATGAGGTTTAACAAGGCCAAGTGCTGGGTCCTGCATTTCAGTCACAACCCCAGGCGATGCTACAGCCTTGGGGAAGAATTGTTGGAATGCTGCCCAGTGGAAAAGAACCTGGAGGTGCTGGTTGGCACCTGGATGAACATAAGCCAGCAGTGTGCCCAGGTGGCCAAGAAGGCCAATGACATCTTGGCCTGTATCAGAAATAGTGTGGTCAGCTAGAGGAGGGAAGTGATTGTGCCCCTGTACTTACCACACCTCGAGTGCTGTGTTCAGTTCTGGGCTCCTCACCACAAGAAAGACATAGAGTTACTGGAGCGAGCTCAAAGAAGGGCAACCAGGCTAGTGGAGGGTCTGGAGAACAAGTCCTATGAGGAGAGGCTGATGGACCTGGGGTTGCTTAGTCTGGAGAATAGGAGGCTGAGAGGAGACCTTATCACTTTCTCCAACTACCTGAAAGAAGGTTGTAGTGAGGTGGGTGTTGGTCTCTTCTGCCAGGTGGCCAGTGAAAGGACAAGAGGAAATGGGATTAAGTTGTGGTAGGGAAGATTTAGATCAGGAATTTTTTTTTACTGAGACAGTGGTTAGGCATTGGAACAGGCTGCCCAGGGAAGTGGTGGAATCACCATCCCTGGAAGTATTCAAAAGACATGTAGATGTGGCACTTCAGGATATGGTTTCTCATATTTAACTGATTGTATGTGGTCTAGTAATTATAAAATAACTGTCCTCTACTCCTAATTTCTTTCACTTTAGAAAAATTAAATTTAATTGGAGAATACTGTTGCAAAACAAACAAACAAAAAAACCACAGTGCATATACACCTGTATAGATGAAGAAATTATAGCTAACTTTTCAACTAGAGCAAGATAGCATGCCTGAGTTCTTTGACAACAGTGTATGGGCCTGTCCCTCTTCACAGAAGTGTGCTTGTGTCACCATATCCAAAAGCCTCCTCATACACTGTGTAATGCATGAAGATGTGTTTTGTGTCACAGGTTGCTCTGAAACAAGAATAGTCTGTGCTTCTATTTAACTTGCCACTGAAATGTTTAAGTGAATCTATCCAGTATTTATCACAAAACACCATACTGATGTAATCTATTCTCAGTGAAAATGCACGGAATAACTGTTTACAGCAGCACAGGATAAACCTTCCTTTTAGAGGCATGAACCCACACATTAAGCCTGAAAGCTAGGTTTTGTGCATAATACTTTGAGGCAGTAGTTCTGTACTAACTGAGGCATTGCAATCCTGAAGTTTAATACCACACAATTTTTATGACCTTGCCTTTCCTGTATTACATATTAGGCACTATAAAAAGCATCAGTTCTGACAAAATTGTGATTTTTGTTATAAGTCTACTATTACCACTTTATCCTTATGATAACCAATTGCACTATTAAATTGGTCTTGGCTCTGTTCTTGCTCAGTTTTAGAGATTTCTTGTAACATATATAATAGGCACATAGTACTGGAAGATCCTCTTTTTTTTTTTTTTAATCCAACTCTGTAGTACATGTGACCTCATATTCCCTGTCCATGCTTGGTTCTGAACAAGAACACTTGTATTTTCAAGACTGGGAGGTGTGTGTTCTTATTCTGGCCTTTGGTCTTCAAGCATGAAGAGTGACCTCTGACACAGGTTAATGGGTGAAGTGGAAACCTCTTCCTCATACAGCCGAATGAGAATGAACTAATGAGCTAGTTCATTAATTTAGTAATCCTGGCACACAGCTTTTGTGTGTCAGCCAAACAAAAGCTTGGTCCTCAAACCTTGCTCCCACACAGAGAACAGGTTATCTTCCTAGATTTTTCTGCATTTGGTAAGCTGCACATCTGTGAAATTCATTGGTGGAGGAGGGAAATATCTGTCTCCAGTCTGAGAAGCAGTTTTGTTTACTAACACTTTCATATGGTATGAAGTTTTTTGACCCTAATATTTGTCTTAAAAAAATTGAAAGGAAGAAGAATTTTCTCAATACAGAAAAAGAATGGTTTTTTATAATCCTACACAATGGCAGCACAGAAAAAAAAGGACTAGTCAGCACCTGGTCCATATCATAATTATGGAATACATTTATTGAAACAAAAGAAAGATTGAATTAAGTTGTTACTTCATTTGGCAGCACTTCCTTGGGCAAAAGGGACATTTCCATGTATTGATTTTCAGATGCAGGTTCCCATTCACCACAGTTTGGTTCCTGTAGTAATTGGTATGAAATCAATATTTTTTTATGTATATCTCAGCCCACATCCCAAATAAACTTGTTTAAATAGGCATATCATGTAGTACAAAGGATACCTAAACACCTGGTTGAGTTTTACATGAGCAGGAATCAGAAATGTTTCATTCCCTGAAATTCAAACCAGAATAAACCACCTCAAAGTGAGAGTGAGGAAACCACAAGTTTATTATAAAATTATTCTGGTTTGTATTCCATAATGGATTTTGATGGAAAACTAAATGAATCATCTTATCTTTTATTTGTGAGGAGAAGGTTGGAGCAGCTGTTAAGCTTTCCCCAGATGCAACGTGTGTTCTTAATGGTTGGACACTTCTGGTTGTTTTGCAGGCTGGCCTGCACTTTTTACACTACCTACAAGATGTGTTTGCTCAAGGGGTCCAGTCATCATGCTAAATAAAATCATTCACTTTGTTTGGCAAATATTGACTCAAGCTGTTACGCTTTTATGTATTTCAGAGACTCACAATGTTTGAGAGCTCAGCAAGCAAACAAGAACAGGTACAGGAAGTTATTGTGATGTTTTGGACTCATGTTTGTTTTTCTACTGCTGATGTATGTTCTCCATTGTATGTAGCTTGTTACTAATGACCTTGTTATATAGTGCACTGTGGCTGATAAGGCCAAAGGCTTTAATAGAATACAAATACATTTCACCTTTCACTTGAAGAGTTTGTTTTAATTGTTTTGAAATGTACTGCACCCTAAAGGCACTCTCTCCACCATAATATACATTCTAGAAAAAAAATCCTGTGAAGAATATATAAAGTATAACAGATTGTGGTGTAATGGACAGTTTGGTATTCAATTGTAGCTTTATCTGATAGTATTATTCAGCATAAATCTAAACAATCCTGAGCTATGGAAGAAAATTAATCAGAGGGTCAGAAGTAGTGGCTTTTCTGAATGTCTGGTTTATTAATTTCTCTGAGGGACTGAAACAAAGCAAATACTGCAAAGCCTCCTAAAGTTCCTCAGCTTTTACTGTGAGTTGTTTGGGGTTTTTTTCCCTTTCTTGTTCCACTTGTGCAACAGCAGAATCGTAAGCACACATTTTTCTTTTTTTTTTTTTTTTTTCACCTGAAGCGTGTCTTTTTCCAAAGGACTGGTTTACAGGGTTTTGTTTATCAGTTACGTCACCACATAGGTAACATGGCTGCAATCTGAGTTGAGATTCCTCTTCAGAACTCATTGCTGGAGTCAATATTGTGCAGTACTGATGTGGAAGAACTATTGCTAAAACAGCACTACTAAAATTGAGGAGAAAATCTGTCACGCAGTTTAGAATGTTTCATGTTTTAGAATGTTGGATACTTTAACAAAAATCAATCCATGATGTCACTTCTTCATCTGTTCTTTGCAAGTAAATAGAAGTTGTACTCTTGACTTTGGGAAGGATGGCCAGAGATGCCAGGAGATGGAAGAGATGGGATGTTTTGACAAATTCTGGCCAACCCTGGCTCTACGTTTCTGGTCTTGAAATAAGACAATCTATCATACTGAGGGTTTTGGTTGTTTGAATTTTTTTAAGCATAGCAAATTACTGTGTGAAAATAAGTTAGACATTTATCAGACTCCTATTAGTATTGCTAACTTTTTCCTACTTCTGTGCTGCAGTTAAAATTTCATCTTTTTGGAGTATCTAAGATGACATTTAGATACATGTGAAGGAGTTTACATATGTTCAGAGGAAGAGTGGGAAAGCACTAAAACAAGATATCCCTTGGGAATTCAAAAGTTCAACAATAAGTTCAGGAAATCCCCAACCTGAAAATAGCTGGAGACTAGCACATTGCATATGCTTGCCTTGTTCTTACTCTTTTCTGAATGTCTATTTTGGATGCTCTTCAAGAGAGAATACAGGCATATGTAATGCTTTGTTTGGAACCAGGGAATTGACAATGCTCAGGCATGTTGTCTTCGGGACGCAAAGGATGATAGGGTCTCCCTGCAACAACTTGTGTTGTAACGAGACCGTGAGAAGGACTTCGTGTTGGTGCTGTGCTGGACATAGCTCAGAACAACATAAGGTGACAAGTATAAACCAGAATAATGTTAATACTAATAATCTAAGTAAAATACATGAATGTATTCAAGTTACCAAGTCTCAGAAGAACTACTATGTCCTCCCAGAAGAGAGTCTCCAGAATATTAAACTAATAGGCAACAGGATCCACTTGCACATTGTAATCTATGAGTGGACATAAGCTTTGCTTGAGCTTTTAAACATAACAAAAGTCTCTTCTAGTCTAGCCTTAAAAGAAGTATGGACAGATCTACCTTAGAAGACTAATGACAGAAAAAGCATTTAATCTCTTCACAGAAGATCTTCTAGGTTTTTTTTATATAGCTGCCTGGATTATACTTGGGCACAAAGCAGTGAACAATTCAGGAAGAACCCATTTTTTAAAGTCCTGACTGCAGAGAAATGGTCTTCCTTTACCAGTGTATTTGATTTTCTTATATCCTAATAAAAAAATTAAGTAGAGTAATGTGCTAAGTGTGTATTCTCCAGTAATAAAGTTGAGGTGTGATATTCAAGCAGAATTTATTCAATTATATGTTACAGGCTGATATGTGTGAAGCACAGACTTGAGATGTATGACTGCTCCTATAATTTTGGGACACTGTAAAAGGAAGTAGCTTAATTACTAGGGTGAATGTGGCTAGTTAAATCTCACCTGTTGAGATTTTTGAATTGGGCATCTTGCCAATAAAAATTGGAATGGGGATCTGATTCTTGTTTCTAAGATGATTCAAACTTACATTTATAATAGATCTTGTAGAAAATTGTAGAAAGGTTGTAAGAACCACATAATGAAATCCTATAATCAGTGTACATAGGCTGTCAGTGGAAAAGATCACAGTGACTTGAGGCTGTTCATTTGATGAAGCTGGACCTCTAGGAGAAGGACATGCTCTGTTGTGAAGTGTAGTGTTTATTTGAAACTTTGTTAGTTTATTTGGGTTGTGAACATGTTATTAGTTGTCAGTTAATAACATGTTTTTAACCTAAGCATTTTATTTGCAAAAATGAAATATACTTTATTCTTTATTTCAGCACTTTTTAAAATGTCAAGGGTCATAATTCTGCTAGAAACCGAGGAGTTGAACACTGACGTTCTAAAATTCACATTTCAAATTATGGGGTCAAAATAAGAAGTTATTTACTCATCTTTAGTCAATCAATTCTTTGGAATCATTACATGTGAGTGTTTACTTTGTAACTAGAAGAGTTTATCCAGCTAAATCTCTGTTTACTAGACAGATTAGGAGAGTACAGAATTGCCTAAAGTTCAGTGACAGAGGTTAGGTCACTCAGAGCCTTCTTTCTATGAACATGCTGGTCTGTTCAAAAACACTGTTAGAGCAACAGTTTCTTTATCTTGGACTTTTCATTTATTGAGTTGAAAACTTCAGATTCTCTCTGAAATAAAATGGAAGACTGAGGTTATGACTTCACACCCATGAAGTGTAAAAATTTCTAGTATAAGACAAGTGAAAAGGACATGACTTTCTGAAATGAAATGTGTGCAATACAAGGAGATGGTATTCTTAGGCTAAAACAAACAACTATCAGTACATAATGTAATTACAAATAGTGGCATGTTCTACTTCAAAACGCCTCTGCAAAAACACAAGACATTTATTTGCTGTTTATTGTATCTTTAAACTGAGTCCAATCTCTCATAAATATAAGCAGCAGTTAATATTGTTTGGAAAAAAATCACCCAGGCCTGAGACTCCTAGGGGACAAGGTAAGAGATGCGTAGGTTATTATGTTGCAAAAACACAACTTTTTTCTCCTCTTACAGACCTAATTTCTTCACTGTTCAGAAAAGATGTCAGTTGTGGATTGTGTCATTCACAATTCTCCAGCAGAATCTGGAGATATAAGTGGTGACTGCGAACTTTACCAGGTGTAATCTGTAGCAAAATGTTGAAAAAGTTAAAGACCACATTCCTGAGTATACTTATTCAGTATAGGTTTCTATGCAAAATAAGTTACTGAATTTAAATGTTGAATAGACCTGTTATTAACCTGGATGCTGTTCTCAATGCACAGTATACAGTATAGAAACCTTATGAACTATAATAGTACAGAAATTTTCTATGAGTTAAACAATTCTATGTTGACTGTGGGTTTTTTTTTACTTTCCAGCAAACACTGTTATTATTTACTGACATCCTGAATATGTTTTTAATGCATATTTCTAAACTGCATCTCCTAATGTAATTAAACACTGTCTCTTCTATAATTTTCTCTATTTTCTCTATATCTGCTATATTCTAATATTCCTGAAGCTGAGTACAACTGTTTTAGTTCAACCTCAAATGAGTAAATATATATGTATACTTATAAGTGAAAAATTTCTAAAGTAGATGCAGTTCTATGGGCATGAAATTGAGTGACACTTGTGCAGTTGTGCTCTTGTAGAATTCCCATCCTAGCGTAAAAATACTGTCCCCTCTGGAAGTAGGAGTATGATGATGAAATCACGATTGTGCACCATTTTAAGTTTCCTGATAGAAGTACAAGGGTATAACTTGTACAAATATTTAAGCATACAAACAAGTCAGACTCTAAACTCTGATTAATTGAGGAGAAGGTATGTCTGAAAAAAATAAAAAGGAGAGGAAATATAAGAGAGGATGCTTATTTGTAGTTCTCTCCCTGTTCTTGCTAATTATATCTTTTTCTGATAGGCCATGTGATAGCTATAGATATAAGTAGAATTGTAGGCTTTAAATATAATTTACATATGAAAGCTGCTTGAGACCTGTTCAGTAAAGAATTAAATAGAACGATTTTGGTAAAACCTCTACACGGTAACAATATTTAACAGCTAGTAAACATTTAGACTTTTTTATTTTCCTTTCTGGATACAGACTGAAATGAAGAGAAAGCTTTTGTTGGAAAGGATGGCTGACTCCTTGGTTGTACTCTAATCATTCCCAGTCTAGCAATACTCTGTTTGACTGTGAAAGCAACCGTATTAGAGTTGTGAATGAAAGACTGACATCATTCTCCACCAGAAAGACCTGATTCCTTCTCACATATTCCTTATCAAAGAATGTGGCAGAAAGGAGGCCATTTGAAAGGGGAAGACACCTCCTCTGCTACATGCCTTGCCATCTGTGGGCTTTCTGCCATTCACCTCCCTCTGGGTGCAGGTATTGTTGCTGTCTTTACATGAATTCTACAGTTTTTGTGTCAGTCAATGTAGTGACAATCCTTGAACCTGTTTATATTGATGCCTTAACATCATACATGCAGTTTGTATCTGCAAATGAATTACTACAGTTTAAGTTCTCAAGGAAATATTCTGTCAAGCACATCATCTCTGTATCCAACCATGACAACATCCAAGACAGGTTCTTCAACTGAAGATGATGGAATAGCTGAGCATTGGATTTTTTTGAATCATTTGGCTGACTGTGAGTAATAAATCCATACACTAATGGTAATTACTGTATGCAATGTGGACTTCTCCCGTAAATAACAAAGTGCTCCATATTAAGGAGTATAGAATCTGTCAAGTCAGGAATAGATGTGAGCTTTGAAGATAATATAAACTATGTTTTCCTGTTGACAAAATACTAAGAGGCTTTTGTTTATGACTACTTTTTTTTCTAAACAAGGCTTCCCAGACATAAATAAATATGGCAGCATTTGAATCTCAACAGCTATCTAGAATTCAAACATTAAGTATAGTTTTCAGCACTTCATAACTACTCATTATGTTTATTTCCCAGTTTTCTTTGTTATTTGTTTCCTGTCTCTATTCAGAGCCAACACATTTTTGGCTTTCATTTTGAAGTGTGAGACACTGCCAATCAGCAGGAAATATAATACAGATAAGATTCATATAAAGTCTTTTGAACTGTTAAAATCTCTGGATGGGAAATGGATGTTAAATTGTTTACATTTGGCACAAGAAGAAAAAGCTCCATTTTTAAATTCAAAGCCTTTCCACCTTTGTGAATGAAAACAAATCACATGGGTCATATTGAGTTCCACTTCTGTAAAATCCATCATATCTCTGATAAAAACTTTTGTAAGTCAGCAACTTTATCTGTAGCTTATTTGAAAGTGATTCTGTAGCTTAAACCAAAGTGGCTCTTTGCCCCCATTAGAAAAGTACTGTATCAGTAACATATTCATGACACAGTAAAAACACTAAAATGTTAAGAACTAGTTTAATAGCATTTTAATAAGAGATAGGCAATGTTCCTGTCTAATTTTAAAATTTTCATATTAGTCCTGCACTTCTAATTTATTTAGGTTATATATCCAGACACTATCACTCCAGGATCTGTTTCTACTATTCTTTATTTTCAAACAAGAATCTTTGGGGCTGTAAACAAGAATCTTTGGGGTTGATGCTCCCCCTTGGAAGTCTTTGGTTCTACAGATTTACAGGGTGCACGTGAGGAAAACACAGTCACAGTTCTGCAAACATTAGGAGCAATGGAACTCAATATTAATGCTTACATTAGTGGGACAATTTTTATGTGTGTAGAATGTATCTCAGACAGATTCTGGGTGGCAATAAATCTCAGTGAAGTTGGGAACAGCATCACCTTACAGTTAAGCATTGGTAATGAGTATTAATCATATGGCAGATCAGAGAGTGAGAAGCAGTCTCTGGCATAGCTGCAGGCTGTTGCAGCTATAAAATGGAATATCTTATATTTCAAAGCCAGCAGAAACAGTAATATCTGAAAAAGATGTTCAGGAGAGGCTTGCCAACAGAAAAGCACTTCAGCAATTGGAAATAATCTCCAGGATATGCAGGAAAGAAAACTCACTTGGAGCAGAAGCTTAACCTTGAAGCCTTGTGACATTTTGGGGCTGGATGGAACACCCTGTGGATGATGGATGTGGTTGAATGCACTAATCTAATTCAGGGAGAAAAATCTCTTGAAATTATAATTAAGGGTTATGCAATGTTGGCAGAAGGATGATTCTAAGGATAGGACTAAAGCTACTGCTTGTGCTCTTAACTTCTTTGGACCACTTAATGAAGGAATTTTCATATGAAACATACTTCTTTCTGATGTCTTTCCAAAGCAGAG
Source organism: Todiramphus chloris collaris (assembly GCA_025345505.1). NCBI lineage: Eukaryota > Metazoa > Chordata > Aves > Coraciiformes > Alcedinidae > Todiramphus > Todiramphus chloris. The sequence continues at coordinate 26,414,462 of JANVCC010010406.1, read as the reverse complement.
GTCATAGAGCTACAAACATGTTTGAATACCAAGGAATTCTAAACCTTCCTGACTGTGTGTCCTTCAGGATGTTGTAAACCAAGTAACTGATGGTACCAAAAAATAATCATTTTTGTTTCAAGGAACTTTTAGGACAAATGACTGAGTATTGTGAAATTTAGTGGATGTAGAGATTGTAAAAATTTATTGTTTAGTTTTTTTTTTTTTTTTCACAGAAGTTTAGAAATGACAAGAACAATCTTAACATCTTCTGTTTTGCAATTATGAGAAACAAACTTTTTCATTGTCATTGGTGATTTTAAGAGAATACAATAATTTATAATAGGCTGTGTTTGAAAATAGAAGTAATTCAACAACATTGATCAGATTTGATATTGGATTTGATAAAGATGACTGTATAGCAGACTCTTTACTAGAGAGGTTCCTGACTGTAAAAACACAGTAAAGTGCTGTAAAAATAAACTTAAAAAAAATTATTCAGACAAGTTTTAAAAAAAAAAAGAAGTTATAAAAAAAAAATTGGAATTTCATTGTGTTACGATGTATTGTGACCCTTCATAGTAAATGTATAATTCTGAACAGAAGGACAACATTTTTATCTGAGTTTATGCTGGAGCCCCCTGATTCATTTGCCTTATTGAAATAAATAAGTTACACCTGACAATGAAGTGAGTTCTTTGTCTGAAGGATGCTTTCCCACACCCTGATGATTATTCAGGAAAGCTGCAGAACTATTCTGTGAAGGCGAGATGTTTGTTAACTGAGACTACAGCTAGAAAATACCAGAAAGAGTAGATTGTGCAAGTGTTCTTAGTTTACTTGTTTTGCTAAGTACTGAAAAAACTTATGATACTGTCAAGATAAAATAAATAGTCTGCTAAGTTGGGAAAACATGAAAGGCGTGCTTTTTAAGCACAAGACTGAAGTGACTTCAGTTGTTTTGGATCTCATTATTGGATTTGTAAAGATATTCTTGAACTGAGGAAATGATCTCACCCAACAGCATAAACATGGCCTGTTCTGAGGAAAAAAGGTGGATGTGAAATTTAGAACTGGAAAATTACACGTTTCTGGCAGAGAAAAGAGAAGTTATCTGTCTAGTTTTATGAAAATATGTGAAATTTCTCCAAATAAACTGTGTATTGTAATGAGATTTTCACATATCTCAACTATCAACTGCAACCCCATTCAATTCTGTTATAGTTTGTTGCTAACTGGGACAGAATTTAACTGTCTTTTTAAGAATACTGGAGAATGCAACAACAACAGTGGTATTACATGAATGGCCAGTTATTTTTTGGGTTATGATTTGAAGACATTTGCTATAGATGCAAATATTATATATTTATTTTAAATGGTTATGAATGGTCACTATGTGGACTTCTAATATGGCCTTCAATTAGCATTGTAGCTCTTTGTACCAAACTTTATGTTATCTTGTATTTAACTTTTGGATAACTTAAACTTTCGGATGACTTTAACTTTCCTAATTTTATATGCAGGACTCAAAGCTTAATCAAAATTCTAATTCTTTGCAGTTGCTGTAGATGTGCCTGTAGCTTTCAAGGCAAACTTCCTGAAAGAAGACCAGGGAAAACATGCACCCACTGCTGAATGGGGTAAGGAACCTCACAAAGACACAGAAAAGGCTGAGGTACTCATTGCTTTTTTGTCTCATTCATCACTACTAATATAGGCCCAGATATCAGAGATCAAAGGGAAGGCCTGGAGGAAGGAAGGCATACTGTCAGTGGAGGAGGACCCGCCTAGAGAACACTTGAACAGGCTGGACATATCTAAGTCTGTGGGGCCTGACAGGCTGCACCCATAAATGCTGAGGGATCTGGCTGATCCCATTCAAAGGACATTATTAATTGTCTTTGAAAGCTTACAGCAATTGGAAGATGTTTCTGAGACCAGGAAGAGAAAAAAAAGTCACATCTATCTTAAAATAGGAAGATCAGGGGAACTACAAACCACTTGGTATCATTTCAGTACCTGGGAATGTGATAGACAATACACTCTTTGAAAACAATTCCAAACACATAAAGGTCAATAAAGTGGAGTAGCTAGCATATATTTATGAAGGGGAAGTCATGCTTAACAAATCCCATAGACTTCTATAATGAGATGACTAACTTGGTGGCCTAGGAGAGAAAAGTTTATGTTGCTTCCCTTGACTTTAGTAAGTCCTTTGACACTGTCTTCCATAATGACATCATTGACAAACTAGCAAGGTACAGGTTAGAAAAATAGTTGATTGAAACAGGTAGATTGAAAACTAGTTCAGTGTCTGGTCTGAGAGGGTTGTGATCAGAGGCACAAAGTCTAGTTGGAGGCCAGTCAATAGTGGTTTACCTTAGGACATAATAATGAAGCTATTACTGTTTAACATCTTCATTAATGAACGCCTCACTGAAACAGAGTGCACCCTCATCAAGTTTGCAGACAATACAAAACTGGGAGGAGTGGCTGATATGCCGTTGGGTTGCGCTTCCATCCACAAGGACTTGGATGTGCTGGAGAATTGTGCAGAAAGAAATCTCATTCAATTAACAGAGGAAAAGACAAAGACCAGACCCTGAGGAAGAAAGTCCCGAGGCATCTGTACACACTGGAAGGTGACCTACTGGAGTGCATCTCTGCAGAGAAGGACCCCCAGGTCCATGAACAACAAGCTGACCAAGAACTAGCAATGCACCATCTCAGCAAAGCGTGTCAGCTGCTTCCTGTGCTGCATTAGTTAGGCCTGTCAGCTTGTCTTTGGTGACAGGAAAGCTCATGGAGCAACACAACCAGATGATCAGGCCCAGTCAACGTGGTTTTATGAACGGCAGGTCCTATTTGACTAACCTGATCTCCTTCTACAACATGGTCACTGGATGAAGGTAAGGTTGTGGACATTGCCTGTCTGGACTTTAGTAAGGCCTTTGACACTGTATCCCACACCATTCTTCTGGAGAAACTGTCTGCTTGAGGTCTAGATGGGCATACTCTGCTGTGTGAAAAACTGGGTAGAAGACTGGGCCTGGAGAATAATAGTTAATGGAGTTAATTCCAGCTGGTAGCTGGTCACAAGTGGTGTTCCCCAGGGCTCTGTATTGGGACCGGTCCTGTTCAACATTTTTACTGATGACCTGGATGAGAGGATTGAATGAACCCTTAATAAGTTTGCAGATGACACTAAACTGGGTGGAAGTGTTGATCTGCTAGAGGGTAGAAAGGCTCTGCTGAGAGATCTAGACAGACTAGATCAATGGCTGAGGCTAACTATATGAAGTTTAATAAGGCAAAGTGCTCCTTTTTACACTTTGGCCACAACAACCGCCAGCAACACTACAGACTCAGGGAAGAATGGCTGGAGAGCTGCTCATCAGAGAGGGACCTGGGGGTGTTGTTTGACACCCAGATGAATATGAGCCAGCAGTGTGCCCAGGTGGCCAAGAAGGCCAATGGCATCCTAGCCTGGATTAGGAATAGTGTTGCCACTATGTCCAGGGAAGTGATCCTGCCCCTGTACATAGCACTGGTGAGGCCACACCTTGGGTACTGTCTTCAGTGTTGTCCCTTCACCACAAGAAGGACACTGAGGCGCTGGAGCATGTCCAAATAAGAGCAACAAAACTGGTGAAGGGCCTTGAGCACATGTCTTATGAGCAGTGGCTGAAGGAGCTGGGGTTGTTTAGCCTGGAGGAGGCTGAGGGGAGACCTTATTGCTCTCTATGGTTACCTGAAGGGAGGTTACAGAGAGGTGGGAGCAGGCCTGTTTAACCCAGCAACAGACAACAGAACCAGGGGAAATGGATTCAAGCTGTGCCAGTTTAGCTTTGATATTAGAAAGATCTTTGTTTCTGAGTGGGTTATCAGGCATTGGAATGGGTTGCCCAGGGCAGTGGTGGAGTCCCCATCCCTGGAGATGTTTAAGAGCCAATTAGATGAGGTGCTTAGGGATATGGTTTAAGGGGTAGACTTGGTAGTGTTAGGTTGATGATTAGACTAGATAATCGTACAGGTCTTTTCCAATCTAAGCGTTTCTATGATTCTAGGATTAGGCAAAGCATTGCCAGTAGGTAGAAAAAGGTGACCCTTCCCCTCTATTCAGTGTTGGTTATGCCCCATCTGGATTGCTGGGTCCATTTCTGGGCTCACCATTATAATACATGGATTTAACGAGTGCAACACTGGACTCAAAAAAAGTAGATTAAAGGACTTTCAGTCCTGAAGAAAATGGAGCCAGACTTTTCTCAATGCCTACAGACAAAATAAGAGCCACTAGGCAGAAACTGAAACACAAAATTCCATCAAGCACAAGAAAATACTTTTTTTCCTGTGAGTATGATCAAAAGTTGGCATAGCTTTCCAGAACATATTGCAGAGTTTCTTTCCATAGAGATATTGAAAATCTGACTACTGGACATGATCCTACTCCAAGTGACCCTGCTTGAGCAAGGGTGTTGGAGTATGATCTCAAAAAGTCTTTTCCAACCTTAACCATTGTAAAATATAATGTTTTGGGTTTTTGGGGTTTTTTTTGGGGTTTTTTTTTTAAATGATAACCATCCCCTGCTTCTTCCAGGCTCAGTATGAGAAGCTTAGCAGAATAAATTTTTAATTTCTCTTAGCAAGTAAAAAGATCAAGGTCATCCCATAAAATGGCTGTGGGAAAGTGAAGGAAAAGCTGTCCTCACAAAGAATTAAAGGTATTTGAACAATTTTAGAGTGGGCAACTTAGTGATATTTGTTATGGATAATAGCTTTAAAAACATATTCATGAGAATCTCTTTCGATGATGATTTGTCTGACTGAAATAGGAGCTGCTGAGACTTATTACCAAAATGATGCTGTTCACAGTCCTTTGTCACAGTCCTGTGTTGGCACAAAAACAAGGGACAAAGAAGGCCTGGGAGTGTCAAAAGGCATGGAATTCACCATTATTTTTATAGTTGTATAATGTTGAGTTTTGGGATTAGTTTAATTCCAGAACTGCATGATAAGGGGTATAAAATAATTAGCTCAGGAAGTTAATGTCTTATAATTTAAAACACTGGGAGGTATCTGCTCTTAACCATATACTACAATGTATTTGCCTTCAAATACTTTTGAAAGTTTGTTATTAAGAAACAATCATGGTGAAAAGTGTCAGCCTATGACATGAACTGTTTTGGTAGATTCAGACCCTTAAAAAGTGTGTCTTTCCCAGGCAATGCACTCCTAGACATTCTTCTCACTAATACTGTGGTCAGGAGAGGTGAAATGATGGAAACTCCTGCTACAAGCAGTCCCCTCCCTGAGTTCAGGTTCATGTCATGGTACCCACCAACACCGCCCAGACTGTGTGGCAGTCTGCAGAATGCAGTAGTTTGAGGATGAAGCAACACTGTGTGCTAGGAAGTCAGAATGGTCTGAAAAGTCTTTTTCTGCTGTGTTCAAAGGATTAATACCCTTCCTATTACATTTCATTAGTGATGCTGAAGGCAGAAAGTATCACCCATTTAAAAACACAATATTATATTTTTGGTATTATGATATTAAGACATGAAATTATGATTTTTTTTTTCTTTACAGGTAGTACACATAGATGTCTTGGTTTATCTATGTTCATTCTTAAAGAGTGTATGACATTGATTTGAGGGGGATGGGTTTCCAGGGAATGATCAGAATACTTACGCTTTAGTCCTTACACCTGACTGACCTCGTTTTGAATCTTTTATGAGTGTAAGTCCCAGGTTAACTTAAATAATACCAGAGTTTTGGAAAAAGAATTGTTCCATGAGATTTTCTTTATCTGTGTTTCCCATCTGGCTTGCTGTTAGAGGCTTTTAATCCTGTGTTTGCTGCCAGTGTTTCCCAGAAAGCCTTATAATTGCTTGGAATTTGTATGAACAGTTCCAGTCTGGTGCACAATTAGGAATGCACTATAAAATTTTCATTGCTCGATTTAGTTGAAATTACAAGATGGATGGGTAACAATAATGACCATAGTTGTACCATATAAAAATGACTCCTGGAAATTTGCAAGAAGGAAAATTTAATGATAACTAATTTTTTTTTCTTTTACTCCAGAGATGAGGGGAAAAGGAAATATGTCAGTAGAACTGAAAAGAAATGCTTAATGTTCATAATACTTTCCTTATTTCCCCTATAGCTGCATAGCTAAAACTGGAAACCTGTGATTCAGAATATGTTTATGTGCCCCCTTAAGAGGGGATTTTGGATGATATACAGACATGGCATGTGCTTTCTCTTCTCTGGGAAAATAAATGCAAATATGCTGTTCATTTTTATATAAACAAATAGTTCACTTTTCTTTCTCTTTCTCTTTCTCTTTCTCTTTCTCTTTCTCTTTCTCTTTCTCTTTCTCTTTCTCTTTCTCTTTCTCTTTCTCTTTCTCTTTCTCTTCTTTTTCTTTCTTCCTCTTCTCTTCTCTTCTCTTCTCCTCTTCTTTCTTTTCTCCCCCCCCCCCCCCCCCCCCTTTTTTTGACTTATCTATGTTCTTTCTGATGATGCAGGGAGGTATATTCCCAGTAATGACTGGCAGTTGGCATCAACATGCCTTGAAAAAAACCCTGGCATATTACTCAGTAGGAAATCCTTTACACTGAACGTCACAGATTGGAGGTGCTTTTGAAAGGAACTTCATGCTTATAGCTTCTCACAGTGACACATAAAGTTCCTGAATCTTTTCCAGTTTGTCTGGCTAATTACAACAGTTTCAAAAAGTTATGTCTTCAGCCACATGTTTGTTGTTGTCACAGTTTACGGTCAGGGCTGCCCCTTACACCTATAACAAATGCTCTCTATTAACCCTCCTCCCTCTCCAAAGGGGAAAGAGAAAGGGAATAAGGGAGAGAGACTGAGCGATTAGAAAAGGAAACTGGAACAGATTTAATGAAATTGAAATTAATAATAATAAAAATGGAATATATACAAATATATACAAACCAGTATCAAACCCAACCCCCCTGATGGTAATTACATCACTGTCACCACTGATGCTGTGCAGCAGGCACCAGGGGAGTCCCAGACTGGGCCCCACAGCAGACGGGAGCTGTGTTCAGGAGATAGATTCTGGTACCGGGTTCAGGAACACACAGACCAGGGTCAAAGGCAGAACGGACAGAGTCCTCCTTGGGTACTCTGAGGAAAGAACTGAAAGAGGACCCGAGCCAAGCCAAGCAAAGCTGGTCAAAGCAGTCCAAGAGAGGAGAAGAGCCCAGAGACCCTTTGGATCCCACAGCTCTAAACCTAATATGACATATATGGGATGGAATACCTCGTTGGTCAGTTTAGGGCCACCCATCCTGTCCCCTCCTCCCTGCAGGTGCAGCCTTTTACTTTTCTACACACCCCAGTGTGGTACACAAGATCCAGCAGTGGCCTTGGTCTGCACACCAATCCTTGGTAGTAACTCTAAACATGAGGTATTATCACTGCTAGGAGCAGACACTGTCCATGAGAACAGGCTGTTAACTTCAAAAAGTGCAGTTAATTAGAAGAACTGAGCTGAAAAGTAAAATTACTGAACAGAATTACTTCTGTTCTCACTCAAACCAGGACAGTTGTGAAGTGAGAAGGAGTTGTGAAAATAAGAGTTGTGCAGCACTGAGAATTCATAGTGTAACAATGAACACACTTGTCTGCAAGTTATCAACAGGAGAGTCTGTGTGGTTGTACAGTACTGTGCTCTGTGATAAATGACCTAGCTCAGGTACTGGAAGCCTTCTTAAGTGATTATTCACATCAGTGAGTTTGTCTCATTGTGAAGCAGGTTGAAAAGATCAGTTTCAGGTCTCTGCTTTGACCACAAGGACATTTTTAGGTACTCAGTCTACAGAAAATTCATGCCGTAATTTTCAAAGGAAAATGAGAAAAGTGGAAACTCAGTGGTATTAGTGATTCCAAAGAATCAACTAGCTTTGGATTTTGAACTTTTGTTTCCATGGAGACCATATTTCATTTATGATATTTGTTAATTCAACTAGTAATAAATATAATTATATAAAAGGTACATCAGCTAGTAGATCTAATGATTTTTGTCTACCTACTTTGTACATTAAACAACATTGACGATAGTTCTTTTGCCAAAATAAATGTAGTTATGACAATGAACTTATCAGATGTAGGAGTTTTAAATGTCTTTGTATTTCTTTAGAGCTTAGCCTTCACTTTCTCTCTTCAGGTCTACACTGTGGCTGAGCACCTTCATAAGACTTGTATGATGGCGTGTCTGTGGCAGGTTCTGCTTTATACTAGATCCATCTGCTGGCTTGATCCATGAATTTCTGAAGTAGCTTGTAGGGTCACAAAGACCAAGAAAGAGAATAAAGTTGTTGAGTTTTTGGGTTTTTTTGTTTTTTTTTACAAGGGGGATGTCAGTCAGTGCCTGTACACAAAAAAAAAACCACCTAGAAGGAAATGTCCCAGCTTCAAACTCCCCATGTGTGTCAGGTCACATGGGAGGGCCATAGTGCATTTTTTTTCTCACATTTCCCGCATGCCACTGACAGTGAGCAGGAGACAGCTTTGTGTATTCAGTGCCTGAGATCCCTGTAAAAAGAAGTGAGGTAGGTGCAGGTGATACCGGGAGACTGACCATACTACCAGTTATGAAGGAAGAGAGACACATTCAAATTTCTTGCAACATGGGATACATTCCCCTTTGACCCCAAAGCTGACTCTGTGGTAGAGGCAGCAGTGATATTCAAGTACCTCAGAAAAGGATCTTTTGTATACTCTCACAGATGCTGCTTACTCACTTTACTCTAAAGTCTCCTTCAACCACAGGATTACATAACTGAGGAAAATGAAGAGAAAAAACCCAAACAACTGAGAATATTGTAAGCCTGTACTGTTACAGGTTGACACTTGAAGTTTGATAATAATGATTTTGTAGTATCGATCAGTGTATATTGTGGTGGGGACTTTCACTTTGGTTTATTTCTAAAGACTCTGAATATGATGGTGGCAAAAATTTTTTTGGTCATATATGCTGAGCACCAACCTAACAATGTGGTTTGCTCTTTCACTGTGAAACTATTAGAGATACAGTATTTTAAAGAACTGAAAATGATCATGATATGATGAGAACAGTTTAAGAAAAAATTTTTCACAAGAATGTGAAGGATTTACTGTCTCACTCACTTCTGGGTCAGAAAAGGTGTAAAATCCACCAATTATACATTATCTGATTTATACTTTCTAAATATAAAAGCTCTTCCAGAGCTGTATTAAGGCATTTTTAGAAACTGTTTAATTTTATCTTAAAACATTCCAAGTCATGTTGACTTTTCATAGTTAGCTGTTTCTCTATTCAGTTCCCCTCACAGTTAGAAAATTATGCATTATTTCAAAAGTGGGTTTATCTAACTTTACTATACAGCCGTTTATTCCTATTACACCATAAGCACCAAGGTTAAAAAGCTTCCCAGCATCAATTATCTTATCTTGTGAGTTCCTACACACAGTCTTCAAGACACTTCTTAGTCTGTATACAGAGAAATGAATAAATTGAGATCTTCTAAGCCTCACATATTAACATTTCTCTTCCTTTAGTCCTTCTTCAAACTTCCTAATATTTTCCTTATCATTTTGGCAGTGTGAATAGAACAGGACAAAGAAAAGGACCAGCTCTAGAGCTTGGCCCCAGAAAAGCAATTGCAGTCATATTGTTAACGCTATGCTCTAACAGCAAGTTACTCTTCTGAACAGTGAAGTCATGGTATCTGCCAAGGAAAGGTGAAAGAGTGGTACAGCTGACTTTGCTGGTGAATTTGCAGCAGGATGATCTCCAGCCCATTTATTCATAATGTGTTGGTAACGTAAACTGTGTTCCAAGAATCAAACATCAGAACTTTGTATCAGGACTCTGTTTTTGAGAAGATTTTATCATTGTTATAGGGTAAATCATTCTTCAGAGAAGCAAAAAAGTTTTCACCCTTTCATGTATACAGAATCTGTGAAAAGGACAGTAATGTCACCCAGTCTGTATCTAACAGCATAAACTTTTGTGAATCTTTGGCCTGTGGAAGTGCAGTATCCTTACAAGTAAGACACTAGAGAAGATAAAACTCTCAGGGGTATGTGGCAGTTAATGGAAGTGATCTATGGTGTGTGATCTAACTTTCTGCCTTCTCCCATATGTAACAGAAAATGGTTGTTTAGGTAATACTGACAGTGAGTGAATGGTGGTACCTCCTTCTCTTGCCTTTTCCCAACAGTGTTTTAGCCCAGAGCAGAACTGTTCCTATTAGGAGGAGGGACAGGTAGAGGGTGCCTACTTAAACTGCGGCATGATGTTAGGTGACTCATGTACTAATAGAAGTCCATTTGATTGAGGAGAGTTTTTGTTGCTGAGTTGAATAGATTGTTGATGGAGCGTGAAAAGGAACTTCCTCAAGCAATGTTGTTAGTGAACCAAATTCCAGATGTTTAAAAGTGGGGTGAGTATTTCTCATGCCCAAAGCTTTAAAATCTTCCCTTGTGAGCGAGCCCAGAAATGCTGTAATAAATGAATGAAATGTTGAATGTTGTGGCTGTTAAAGGTTAATCAAGTTGATATGTAAATAGTACCTTGGTTTGTCTTTGTACACTTAACATATTAGAAAATATGTTAAGTACACAAAATAAGTAATGTATATAGAAAGAACACCTCTTGATGTGCTTGACTGGTTACTTAATATTGATAAGTGTGTTGCACCTTGGTCATCAGTGCATTATTTCTTGTTATGTCAATATAACATCATCTAAATTGATGCTTTTATGCTGGGATAAGGGAAAAAAATAAAGCAGCAATTGCTTACAACCTGAATATTAAACAAGTTTGAGCAGATTTCATAGCTGTAAACCCATGAGCATTTCAAAATAAGAGGAATGTAGATGCAAATTATAGGCATAGATTATTTTAACTCCATGATTTCTGTGCTGAAAAGAGCCACAGTAAAAAAAAACCCAAACAAATGGCATTTCTTTTTCCCCTTGGTTATTATAAATTAAGAATACAAATGGACTTACATATAGGCACATTTTATGTTATTTTATATATAAACTCCTTAATGTGTAGGAGGAAAATCAAAAAGATTAAGGAGTATTAGAGGTCAGTATTATCTAACCCACTTAAAAGGAGTTTGATGCTGTGGAGAAATGTTGATGACGAGCATAAAACCAACACAGGCAGTTCTTTTGATGTTGAAGCCTCCTTATGGGGTTTTAGGATAAAGGCAAATTCACTGGTTTCCTACTTCATTGGAATCCTGAGCAAGTCATACTTGAACTTGTGTTTTACAAGAAGATGTAATAATGGATTCAAAGCAAGTGCCTTACTCTGAAATTAGCAAGTATTGAAGTAAAGTACAGTGAATGAATATTTCATTGTCGTGATACAAGTAACATTCCTCTTAGACTAGAAATGTGTTCCTGAGAATCGGTTACATAGGATGAACAGTGTAAGGTTCAAGATTAATTTAGGCCAGAGAAACTGATTTACCCTTAAGGAACTGTAGTTTACAGAATAGGGAGGATTAAGACTACAAAACTGTTGGTGTTTTTCTTTTCTCAATATTTTCCTATAAATAGAAGTTCAAGCATGAAACTCTTGTGTAAAGTAACCTTTAGTACCACTCTCTGTTGCAGGTTTTGTCTTTAGCACTGCTTCTTGATAACTTTTTCCCTTTCTTAAATCTTCCTCTTGAAAAAAATTTGGTAAGAGGATAAAAATAAGGTGTAGAGGAAGGAAGAAGTGATCATAAAAGGTAAAATTTGAATTTACATTGAGACCCAGACTAAATGTTCTGGTCCATACTTGTGTTAGCTTTAGCATAAAAGACTAAGAGTAATGACACACTTTTTACAATCAGAGCTGTTCACAGATGACACCAAGTTAAGCAGGTGTGTCGATCTGCGTGAGGATAAGAGAGGCTCTCCAGAGAGACTTAGACTGGATCACTAGGACACTGCTAATGGTGTGAGTTTCAACAAGGCCAAGTGCCAGCTCCTGCACTTGGGCTGCAGCAACCCCATGCAAAGCTACAGGCTTGGGGCAGTGTGGCTGGAGAGATGTCTCGCAGAGAGGGACCTGGGGGTTATAATTGACAAGCCCAAGTGGCCAAGAAGACCAACAGCATCCTGGCCTGTGTTAGAAATAGTGTGACCAGCAGAAGTAGGGAGGGGATTGTCCCCCTGTACTCAGCACTGGTGAGGCCTCACCTTGAGTACTGTGTCCAGTTTGGGCACCTCAGTACAAGAGAGATATCGAGGGGCTGGAGTGGGTGCAGAGGAGGGCAATGAAGCTGGTCAGGGGACTGGAGAATAGATCATATGAGGACCGTTTGAAGGAGCTAGGTCTGTTTAGTTTGAGAAAGAGAAGGCTGAGGGGAGAGCTCATCACTCTCTACAGCTACCTGGAAGGACATTGTAGAGAGGCTGGTGCTGGTCTCTTCTCTCAGGTAATTAGGGACAGAACCAGAGGGAATGGCCTAAAGCTGAAACAAGGTAGGTTTAGACTAGACACTAGGAAAAAATTCTTCATGGAAAGAGTGGTGAGATATTGGAATAGGCTGCCCAGGGAGGTGGTTGAGTCACCATCCCTGGATGTGTTTAAGCATCGCTTAGATGTAGTGTTGGGGGGATATGGTCTAGGGGTGAACTTGTAGAGCAGGGCTAATGGTTGGACATGATGATCCCAAGGGTCTTTTCCAGACTAAATTATTATGTGATTCTGTTTCAGCAAGCTCCAGAATAGGAGATACATGTAGCCAAATATAACAAACTTCCGGGAGAAGGAGCCTAAATATGAAAAGTAGTTGGCTGAAAAAATATCCCTGTAGTGCATTAGTATCCTCCTACTCCACCCTTGTTCTGCTACCCCTCAGGTATGGTGCTTTTCTGTTGTCTCAGTATCTCATCCTGTCTCTGTCTTTACATTAAATTCTGGGCACTATGTTTGGGAAGTCGCTGGAACATCATGAATGTTGGTAATACACATGATGTCAAGAGATAATATAAATAACAGTGTCTTTATCAGTATTAGGTTCTTTATTTTGGTAAACAGATGTTGTATTAATTGTATTAAAGTGTGCTGTTTCAAAACGAATGTGACATTAGACCAAGGTCTTAGTCTGTTGAAATTAAACAAATTACTTGCAGTCCTTTTCAGATTTTTTTTTTAATTTCCCTATATGAATCAGGAGTCCTTTCTATCCAGTTTCTTACCATTGTGACACCCTACACCTGGAGCTGCCAGTATGTATCTATATACTGTGTACAATGCTGTATCTTTTAAGGAGAAAGTTCATAAACTTGTATTTTTTCAAATGTCAGTCCTTATGATACACTGTAAGAAAGATGGGGAGAGTATCTTTTCATCATTTTTTTTTTATTTAATCAACATTAAAATAAAAGATCTGCATTACTTATAGAGAAGTTGTAAAGTTACGCCAAAATGTCTTCTTGTATGACCATGTATCAAAATTAGACTTTCTCTCTTTCTGACTAAGAAGTCTTTCATGAACTCTCAATTCTGTAATTTGCTGTATGAAGAAAGGAAATTAAAATTAGGAAATACTGGTAAGACTGAATGAATAATTCTCCCTTTCTAATTTCCTTCAAATTTAAGGACACTGTAATTTATTCTTACTCAACACTTAGTAAAAAGCAGCTCCTATTTAATCTTTGTAATCCTGGCTTTGAAGCTACTGCTTTGTAATTTTCTGTACGAGTAGCAATCACAGCAGTGGTTTTGATTAAATGATTACCCATAGGCCTGCTCTTGAATGAAATGACAGATGTACTCTGCTAAGTTGCAAGTAAATGCTGTGAACTTAGTAACTTTCTCCAGAGTAAGTGAGTTCCAAATACCATTATGTACTATTACTATGAATTACCTGTGACATAAACCATAACATATTACTTTGACAAGCTTTCTTTGAATGACAGGAGGGAAAAAAAAAAGCCTGACAAAGTCCAAATTCCTCTGTAATGTTTGTTGCAACTATGTGTGTATAGATGGAAAGGGAGTGCCTGTGTCAGCAAGAGCTACCTCAGAAAGAGGTTGAAGTGTATGAAGATCTCTCTGCCTTTCTCTGTTGTGCTTTATAGTGTTCATTTCCTCTTTTTCAGGTTTTCCAAAACTGTGTGAATCATCTAATAAGATGCTGACAGCCTGTTGTCTGAAAGGAAATTCCACAATATATCAACATGGGGATATTTAACACAATATTTACTCTTAGGGTTTCTCTATTTGTTTGCAAGCAATTTTGTGGGCTGAAATGTTAGGTTTGGTGGGACCAACAAAAATAGCATAATGTGAAACAATTTTAGCTCCAGGAAAATCACAGTGAAAAGGTAACAGACTCCCTGACTTTATGTAATGTTTTGCAATTTTATTGCAAATTATTCTTCGTTGTTATTGTTTTCTCAAAGCACAAAATTATTTATTTAATTATTAAATTTTATTTCACATATCCTCCATTTCACTAGGATAGAGTTAATTGTTACAAGAAGCTGAGAGGAGACACAGCCAAGACAGCTGACCCAAACTAACCAAGAGGATGTTTGATACCATATGATGTCATGCTCAGTATATAAACTGGGGGAGCTGGTGTGTGAGGGGAGGTGGGAAGGGGGCTCAAAGCTCAGGAATGACCTGGGCATTGGGTTCTGGTGGTGAGCATTTACATTTCGTATCAGTTGCTTTATACATTCTTATGTTAGTATTATTGTTATTATTACTTCTTCTCTCCTTGTGCTTTCCTATTAAACTGTTCTTATCTCAACACGTGCATTTTCACCTTTTTTTTCCAATTCTCCTCGCCACCTCACTGTCAGGATTTGGGGTGAATAAGCCAGGTCTGAAAAGAACATAAAAGAAACTCATTAGTATGATAGTTGTTGTTTATGGGTTACTCTTTGTGGAGTAGACGGTACTCTGGAACAAAGGTAGGTGGTTTCCCACTGCAGTATCTAATACCCAATGTTCCTGACATAACTCTTCCTGGTATTGTGCTATATGGGAAATTTTCAGTTTCATTAAAATTCACAATTACCCATACAGCCCAGAGCTTGCATCTGGATTTATGGAAATATTCTTTGCCTATGGAGAAAAAAAAAAACTTAACTCCTCAAAAACTATTTAACAGCATTTTTTTTTTCTCCAAAGAAAGCAATGGTAATTTTTCATCAAATGCATGGAAAATATATGTCTTTGTCTGGTAATACCACATAAGGGCAGAACTGTACACGTGCCCTTGTGACCTTTGCTACTCTGCTCTTGCTGGCTGGCTCCTTGCTTTTCTGTAGAAATACACTGCTCTGGAAATGGGAAAAACAAAAGAACAGAGAGAGCTTGAAAGAAAGGAGTTGGTAAAGGGAAAAGTCAAAGGAGTGAAAGATAACAAGAATCTGAGACATCTTTCTCCCCTGAAAACAAAAACAAAAAAAAACCCCAACCAACCAACAACAACAAAAGAACAAAAACCAAACAAGCAAAAAAGAAACATAAATAACAATATTAGAGAAAAAAAAAAAGAGGATGATAAAAGGAAGTTAACATTTCATCACTGTCAGCATTATTAACAATAGGTTAATGTTTACATTATGGTCCATCACAGGTCCCCCTTGTGATATGCATTGTTCATAGAGATGCTACTCCATTGTTTCTGCAGACTGCTTTCCCACATGCCCTTGTAGCTTCCTCATACCTCAGAGCTTCCTCTTTCCATCTCTTTCTTCTTTCATGAAAAAGTTGGAGGGAGTTC
This sequence comes from Todiramphus chloris collaris, assembly GCA_025345505.1. Lineage (NCBI taxonomy): Eukaryota > Metazoa > Chordata > Aves > Coraciiformes > Alcedinidae > Todiramphus > Todiramphus chloris. The sequence goes on along the minus strand of JANVCC010010406.1, from coordinate 26,398,713 downwards.
CTAATTTTTTATTTGGCACCTGACCTACTGGCACCAGATGGAATACATCTGTCACAAAGGGGAAAAAGGATCCTTGCACAAGAGTTAGCAGGCCTCATTGAAAGGGCTTTAAACTAGGATTGAAGAGGGAGGGGGATAAAACCAGCCTCAGTGAAGATGGACCTGTAGACAGCCTCCAGTCTGTTGTCCTACTTGGGGTGAGTGATTCTGATACTTGTGATACATTGGACAACAGAAACATATACATCACTAGTGGGGTGGTGGATGCAGAAGCGATCAGGAAACTGGAATTGAAGAGGGAAGAGGATAAAACCCGCTCCTCCAGCAATGAGCCTGGGGGTGCGGGACGAAGGATGGGGGTGAAGTCAGTTGCAGAGATCGGGTGCCTCTGTACGAATGCACACAGACTTGCTAGTGATGAGCCTGATGAGCCTGGGGACAACCTTCAGTCTGCTGTCCCACTTGAGGTGGATAGTACTGGTATGTGTGACCACAATCACACAGAGGTCTCCGATAGACTAGTGTCCATAAATGGTTGTATAAAAAGATTAAAAATTATTAACTCTACCCCCTCTCTGAAATGCTTATACGTCAATGCACGGAGCATGGGGAATAAGCAGGAGGAGTTAGAGATATATGTGAGAATATACAACTATGATATAATTGCTATTACTGAAATGTGGTGGGACAGCTCCCACGACTGGAATGTTGTTTTGGAAGGTTATGTTCTATTCAGAAGAGATAGGCCAGCAAGACCAGGTGGTGGTGTTGCTCTCTATGTGCGAGAGCAACTAAAATGTATTAGGTTCTATCCAGGAGGGGAGGTAGAACAGGTTGAAAGCTTATGGGTAAAAGTCAAGGGACATGGAAAAGGGAATAAAATTGTTCTGGGTGTCTACTACAGGCCACCAAACCAAGAAGAAGGTGTTGATGAAGCCTTCTACAGTCAACTGGAAGTGGCCTCTAGAACACCCTCCCTGCTAGTCATGGGTGACTTCAACCACCCTGATATCTGTTGGAAAGCCCATACAGCCATGCATACCCAGTCCAAAAAACTCTTGCAGTGCATAGATGACAACTTTCTGATGCAGGTCGTGGATGAACAAACAAGGAGGGATGCACTGTTGGATCTTGTATTAACTAATAAAGAAGGACTGGTTGGAGACATTAGGGTTGGGAATAGCCTGGGTGATAGTGATCACGATATGATAGAGTTTAATATTAAACAAGGGGGAACTAGAACAGGAAGTAGGACTGCAACCCTGGACTTCCACAGGACTGACTTTGAACTCTTCAAAGATCTACTTGCTGGAATCCCATGGGCTAGTACTCTGGAGGGTAAAGGAGCCTAAGAAAGTTGGTTAATTTTTAAAAACAGTTTCTTCAGGCCCAAGATAGATGTATTCCCTTGAGGAAAAAATCTGGAAGGCACACTAGGAGACCCACATGGATGAGCAGGGAGCTTTAGAAGGAGATTTCAAGGAAGAAAGAACTATAGAGTTCATGGAAAAAGGACTGGTCAGTTGGGAAAATTATAAAGAAGTAGTCAGGGCATGTAGGAAGGCAATAAGGAAGGCCAAAGCCCTCTTAGAGCTTAAGTTGGTGAGTCAGGTAAAAGAGAATAAGAAAAGTTTATTTAAATACATAAGTGCCAAGAGGAAGAACAAGGAAAGTGTAAGGCCGCTGCTGAATGAGAAAGCAGTCTTAATAACCGAGGATGCAGAGAAGGCAGAGATGCTCAATGCCTTCTTTGCTTCAGTCTTTTCTTCTAAGACCAGTCCCTGTGAACTCCAGTCCCTGGTTGAAGGGGAGAAAGCCTGGGGGGAGGATGACTCTCCACTGGTCAATGAAGACTGAGTTAAGGACCAGTTACGTAAGTTGAATATACATAAGTCCATGGGCCCTGATGAGATGCACCCAAGAGTGCTGAGTGAATTGGCGAATGTTACTGCCCTGCCACTCTCCATCATTTTTGCAAAATCATGGCAAATGGGAGAGGTGCCGGAGGACTGGAGGAAAGCCAATGTCACTCCAGTCTTCAAAAAGGGCAGGAAAGAGATTCCAGAAAACTACAGACCAGTCAGTCTTACCTCCATCCCTGGAAAGATAATGGAGAGGCTCATTCTGGAGGTTATCTATAGGCACATGGAAGATAAGAAGGTTATCAGGAGTAGTCAACATGGATTTACCAAGGGAAAGTCATGCTTTACTAATCTAATAGCCTTCTATGATATTGTAACTGGATGGCTAGATGCAGGGAGACCAGTGTCTATCTTGACCTTAGCAAGACTTTTGACGCAGTCTCCCATAACATCCTTGTGAAGAAGCTTGGAAAGTATGGGATAGAAGAGCAGGTAGTAAGATGGAGTAGTAACTGGTTGGACAATAGAGTCCAGGGAGTGGTGGTCAATGGTGCCAAATCCACCTGGAGAGCTGTAACCAGTGGAGTCCCCCAGGGATCAGTGCTGGGCCAGGTCCTGTTCAACATCTTTATCAACGACATTGATGACAGGACAGAGTGTCTGCTCAGCAAGTTTGCTGATGACATAAAACTGGGAGGATTGGCAGATACACCTGAAAGCTGTGCAGCCATCCAGCGAGACTTGGACAAGTTGGAGAACTGGGCAGGGCAGAGCCAAATGAGGTTTAACAAGGATAAATGTAGAGTCCTGCATCTAGGTAAGAATAATAAATTACACCAGTACAGACTGGGAGGTGACCTGCTGGAGAGCAGTCTTGTGGAGAAAGACTTGGGAGTCCTGGTGGACAACAAGTTCTCCATGGAGCAGCAATGTGCCTTTGTGGCCAAGAAGGCCAATGGTATCCTGGGGTGTATCAAGAGGAGTGAGTCCAGCAGAGCGAGAGAGGTTCTCCTCCCCCTCTACTCTGCACTAGTGAGACCTCACCAGGAGTACTGTCCCCAGTTCTGGGCTCCCCAGTTCAAGGGAGACAGGGATCTGCTTGAGCGAGTCCAATGGAGGGCTACAAGGATGATTTAGGGACTGGAGCACATGCCTTATGAGGAGAGGCTGAGACACCTGGGGCTCTTTAGTCTGGAAAAGAGAAGACTGAGAGGGGATTTGATAAATGTTTATAAATATGTGAGGGCTAAGTGTCAAGAGGAAAGGGACAGCCTCTTCTCACTCGTGCCTTGTGATAGGACTAGGGAGAATGGATATAAGCTGGAGCACAGGAGGTTCCACCTTAACATGAGGAGGAACTTCTTTACAGTAAGGGTCACAGAGCACTGGAACAGGCTGCCCAGAGAGGTTGTGGAGTCTCCTGCTCTGGAGATTTTCAAAACTCACCTGGATGCGTTCCTGAGTGACCTGTGTTAGGGTAGATTAGGTTGTAGGGTAGATTAGGTTGTAGGGTAGATTATATGATCCTGCCCCCTGGCAGGGGGGTTGAACTCGAAGATCTCCAAGGTCCCTTTCAACCCCTAACACTCTGTGATTCTGTGATTCTGTGATTTCACCACTGGTTTGCAGCAGCAAAGCTGTATAGTCTTTTAAAGGCTGGCAGATAGGATTTTTGGGAACAGGAGAAAAAGTGATGAAAGGAAGAAAAAAGTATGAGTCTGTATAATGAAGAAGATGTCGTGTGAAAGAGTAAGAAGTTACTCCTCATGAAACTCACTACTGGACCTGCTGGAATAACTATCTTGAAGTCACTCCTTCTTATTGTATCAGTATAATCTAGGTTAGTCTGAACACTTAAAATAATTATGTTTTTAAAATCTGCATCATTTTGACAGGGGCCATCTAGAGAGAAAGTTTTATATGTGCTTATCCAACAGACCTCTGGTGACAGCATCCTTCGCATGTGGCTAAGGGCATTGACCTCTAACCAAGCTTTGTGGCTATGGGCATTGACCTCTAACCAAGCTTAACTGCAATGAAAACAAATTTTTTTACAAAAAAAAAAGTTTTTGAGCATTTATTATTATTTTGTTGCAGAGTTTCAAGTATAGGGTAGAATAATTGCAAGATGTAGTCCTGCATACTTTTGAAAAGAGCTGACAGCTAGTGCTTTAGACCAATGTAGTACATACAGCATGGTGTGGTGTTACTTAAGACACATGTATCTGTCTCAAGCTCTGTGATGATTTTATCACTTTAGAAAGTGATAGAAAGATGACATTCTTTAGCAGGCATTTGTCAAAGTCACACAGCATACTGTCTTTTTGGATAGTCTGCTAAATGTTAGAAGGATATGAGCTTATCTCATACTGTATACAATCAAAGCTTTCTGCTTTTATGAGGACTTATCTGGCCTCAGTGGACTGGGACACTGGGACAGCTTTTATATTGGTTACCACTTTCTTGATAGTATCTCTTTTCACAAGATCTGTGCATTGCTTCTGCTTTCTTTTCCGCCAAGAAGTACTCATCAGCTAAATGCCTCTCACAGTATCTCATTAGTACAGGATTATATGATGGGGAGTTGGCCCTTAAGAATGTTTTTACTGAGATGGTAGCACTGTTAAACAAGTGTGTTATTCTTACCTGAGAGAGAAAGAAACAAGAAGTGAAGGAATATTTCTCAATATTTATCTTTGTAATTCAAATTGTATGTATAGTTTGGCTGTAGGCATGTGTATACTACTTGAAGAACTGTCAGCTTGTCTTGGTAGGTTTGTCCTAGTGTGGGAAAAAAAAGGACAAAAATGTGCCAGGATTTACAATATGGCTGATTTAATTAAAAAATAATTATGTCACCTTTTGTCAAAGGAGCATGTCCATAGCAGAACTTTTGAAACCTCATTTTAGTTAAGGGGAGTTCCAGGTTTTATTTCTTTATTCAGTAAGTTACTCTTCATCTCCACTGCTGACTGAAGATATTTCCAACCTATATAATCTGTTTTAAAACATGCATATTTTGAATACTGAGTAACAACTTGACAACACTGAATTGTTCTGGATTGGTGTGATCGTTTCAAGTGTGCTTATATGTGACCAGTGAAATTTCTTCTATATTATTTAATATGCTATTGTACTGCAAATATTTGTGCAAAGTACAGATTCCATACTCTGCTGTTTCTCAGATTCTTGGAATTGTTCTGCAAAGCCATAATTTTGTTCTATAAAAATAAAAGTTAGCATGATGAACTGTGGCAAGTCAATGTGGTGAAAGAAGGCAGGCAGTGTGATGAAATTTGTTTTCTTTTTAAATACACAAACAGTGATTTAAACCACTAGGAATGTCTCTAGGCAGCTATGTTTTTGTACTTATCTCTCTATCCCTCAGTTGCCGTTCCATACTCAGTAAGTTAAGTTGTAAGACTGGCAAATGTTATCTCTGATGCATGTATTTAAGTGTACACACATAACCACAGCGTCATGTAAATCACATGTGGCAAACATCATTGCATGGAAATAGCGCAAATAATTCAAAAACCACACCAAAATGCCAAAAATACCAAACCAGATTCTGCTTGGTCATTATCTCCCATGTGTTTTTCAACATTCGTCTTATATTATGTCCAAATTCAGGAGCCATAGTCTCAGCTCCAGCCTATTTGGGGCCGCACTACCTTGTCACCAGTGCTCATCCTAGTGGTTCTTGGTGGAAATTAGGGATGTTGTTCATACTGGGTTTTTTTGTAGTTGTCATTGAGAATACTCAGAAAAGAAATGGCAAGTTACAACTTTATCTTTTTAATTTTCCTAATAGGTGGTAGATTGAGGAAAAGTTAAATAATAATAAAACAAAAAAATCAAACATTGTTTTTCATTATATCCTGAAATAAAACATTCTTGTTGAGATTAAGAAATATTGTTATTAGCAGATGTCCTTTATGGAAGTCATTAACATAAATCCTTTGTAAAACACGGAAGTAAAAGCATTTGAACAAATAGGTCTGTGTTTCTGGAATTGCACATTATGTAAACTTCCTAACAGAAACTCTGACATCCATATTATTATTTATATTCCTTGGTAAAGGCACAGAACTACAAAAAAATCTATGGAAGGATCAGTTTCTGTTTGAATTGCCAATTTGTGATTTTGATGCACACTAGCAGGAAGAAAGGAGCCAGTCCTCATTGACAGTAAGTAGGAAATCTAGGAAGGTTTGGTGTGCTCAAAAGCCTCTCTAGTTTTTTACATTTCTCTGACATTAGGGTACTGAGTGATATACCTGTAGTGAACTTTAATTATAAAACTAAAAGTGACTCATGACACAGCTATCCACATACCATCGCCCAGAGTCTTCATCTTTTATCTTAGTGAAAAGATGCTTTGTTATGTATTAAATCAACCTAACCAATATCAAATTGTGATCTGCAAATGAAAAAAATTATCTTGTAAGAATGAGATGCACTTTTTTACAAAAAAAAAAAAAACCAAAAACCAAAAGCCACCCTTTTATTAATGTTTTCCTTTGGGAGGCTAATTCCAAACATGAAGCATCATATAAACTACCTTTAGGGTGTTCATTTATGTTTGACTGATTTAAAGGCAGTTGAGCAATTATGTTGTTATAACTTTCCCTGTAGACAAGCAGGTTCTTTATGCCACTGTTTCAGTCCAAGAAGCCAAATAATACCTTTTTTATTGCAGTATTTTTAGACATTGGATACATCTGGAAAAATATTCAAGCAGATAATTAGATTGCATTAGCAATGTGTCTGTTGTGGTTTCCCTGATCCCAAAGAAGGCAGCCTTTTATGAAGCACTTGGCCACAGTCTCCACAAAATCTGCTGTGTAAATTGGCCCACACTAAAGCATGTGGAAAACATTTTTTGGCTGAAACTTGAAACCATTCATGTGGCTTTGAGACAGGGAAGCTCAGCCTGCCAACATCAATAGAACTTTGTACTACAAACCAAAACGGTCATTTAGACATGTGTACTTTCATGCTCTCAAATGCACTGAGGTCAAATATTTTTTAATCTTGGGAATTTTTCCTCTTTATACAGCCTTGTATTTCATGCAGGAAATGAGGCTGAGTACAACAAACACAAATCATTGAGACTGACAGGGCATATTGGGTTCAAAACCCAAGCTTTGACTCTAATTGCTCTCCAAAGGCCTCTGGCTCAAGGTAACTGTTGATTTAGTTCAGCTGTTTCAAATCAACACTGTAAGGTCTTGCTAAGACAAACTGGTTAGGCCACATTACATTTGTACTATTGGTTCCCTTGGGTACAAGTATAACACAGTTAGCATTTCAAAAGATTGCATTTGTCTGTACACTTCAGGTGGTAATTATGAGCAGGCAAATCTTTTGTGAAAGATGGTGTGACCTTCCTTTTGGTGAAAGAGTGATGATGGCTTCTTGCAGAGGAAAAAATAATGTTTCTATTCAAAGTTCAGAGAGAGATCCTACCTTGCTTCTTATGCAAGTTAGACTTGTGAGAAATTTGTTGCCATTGTTTTTATTTTGCTTTGATAATGCTTGCTTAGCTAGATAACATGTACCTCTGAAATGTAAGATTTCTGTTACTCCCCTGCTGTGAAAATATTGCACTACCTTCTCAGAGCAGAGAGGTTACTAAACAGAAGCTACCTTTCCCCTGCATAAATTAAGCAGTTAACACTCACTCAATTTCATGTATTAGTTTTCTGTATTATTGACTGCTTCTGACATATACTGGGTCTAACTTTTCAGCAACAGGAAACCTGGAGGATCACCCAACATAATATAAATTGCTTGGTGCATTATAGTCTCTAACTGTTCTTAGCAATGTAAGTGCTGAAGTGTGATTCATACCAATATATCAATTTCCAGGCCTACAGTCAGAATTTGCATGGTAAATACCTAATTCCCTAGAAGAAAAGAACAGTACACAAAGTGCTGTTTTATGGGTTGAGTCTTCCTGGACCAAAGTCATTACAAAGTGTCACACAGGGACTTAAAAATCACAGATCAAATCAACTGGCCAGATCAAACTGTTTTTAACATGGTAGTGGACTGTAGAAACAGTAGGACTCCCATGCTTCTAAATAGTCAGCCCCCACTGCAAAGACCACTGGTGGACCTATTGATCAAAGACTGCAGTTCAAAAGATGTGAGGGCCTGCCTCTTCTCTGTCTGCAGCACCTCCTCTGTGCTTGCCGGGTGAGGTGGGAAGGGGTAATATAGGGATGACTGCAGTGACTTTATGCCATCTGGGCAACATAGATGGATAAGTGATACAGGAACAGGTCTGATTAACTTAGATGGTAGTAAGTATCATGTGTACGTCTGTGTGTAGGTGGCAGCATTCACATTTACTATTATTAAATTGTATGTTTTATGTTTCAGAAGATTTTTGCTTCTAATGGAAAACATTCCTAAAGCTTCTTTAGTCCTCTTTTTTTCAAGCACATTACATTACATATATATATATATATATATATATTTCCAAATCTAGTGTTTACTGGCAAGAACCCTGACTAATAACACCTTTATGGTCTCTAGTTTTCCTTCCAAGAGCTGAAAGGTTCAACAAGGTAATGTCAGGGATAGTTGATCTCTCTGTGATTAACTATAATCCCACTTTTGGGTGCAGTGACCGGGTAGAATGACATCTGAGGAAGCAGAGGTGGTTTAATTTGTTGAAGGATGGGTATCTCCCTTACTTTAATGTAAATCATATGATAGTCATTGTGATCCAGACCAGTTACCAGACTGTTGCTTTCATCTCCTTTTAAGAAAGAAATAATGAGGAGAAGGCTGAGGTGCTTAATGCCTTCTTTGCCTCAGTCTTTAGTAATGGAAACACTTGCACCAGGGAAAGTCACTCCCCCAAGCCAAGAGACAGGGGCTGGGAACACAACGCCCTTCCTACAATTTAGGAGGAGATGGTCCATGACATGCTGCTCAATATCAATGTGAATAAATCTATGGCGCTGGATGGGTTACATCCTAGAATGCTGAGAGAATTGGCAGGGCTGATCACCAGACCACTGTCCATCATTTATCAGCAGTCCCGGATGACTGTGGATGTACCAGAAGATTGGAGGTTAGCCAACATAACATCCATATATAAAAAGGGACCGAAGTATGGTCTGGGAAACTACAGGCCTGTCAGTTTGATCAGGGAAGCTGATGGAGCAGATCATTCTGGGTTCTATTATGCAGCATATGCAGAACAACCAGGTTATCAGGCCCAGCCAGCATGGGTTTATGAAGGGCAGGTACTGTTTAACAAACCTGATCTCCTTCTATTACATGGTGACTCACTTTTTGGATGAAGGCAAGGCTGTGGATGTTGTCTATCTTGATTTTAGTAAGGCATTTCACAGTGTTTCCCACAGTGTTCTATTATAGAAATTGACTGCTCTTGGCTTGGATGGGCATACGCTTTTCTGGGTGAAAAACTGGTTAGATGGATGAGTCCGAAGAGTTGTGGTCAATGGAGTTAAATCCAGTTGGCTGCCAGTCACAAGTGGTGTCCCCCAGGGCTCAGTACTGGGGCCACTCCTGTTTAACATCTTCATCAATGGTTTGGATGAGGGGATAGAGTGCACCCTTGGTAAATTTGCAGATGACACCAAGCTAGGTGGAAGTGTCCATCTGCTTGAGGGTAGGGAAGCTCTACAAAGGGATCTAGATAGGATGGATTGCTGGGCCAAGGCCAATTTCATGAGTTTAATAAGGCCAAATGCTGGGTCCTACACTTGGGCCACAACAACCCCCAGAAGCACTCCAGGCTTGTGGAGGAGTGGCTGGAGAACTGCCAGGCAGAGAAGGACTTGGGGGTGTTGATTGAAAGCCAGCTGAACATGAGCCAGCAGTGTGCCCAGGTGGCCAAGAAGGCCAATGGCATCCTGGCCTGGATCAGGAATAGTGATCATTCCTCTGTACTCAGCTTTGGCGAGGCTGCACCTCAAATACTGTGTCCAGTTTTGATCCCATCTCTACTAGAAGAATGTTGAGGTGCTGGAGAGGGTACAGAGGTGGGCTACAAAGTTAGCAAAGGGTTTGGAGCATGTCTCTTATGAGGAGAGGCTGAGCGATCTGGGGCTGTTTAGCCTTGAGAAATGAAGGCTGAAGGGACACCTTATTGCCCTCTACAACTACCTGAAGGGAAGCTGTAGCAAAGCAGGAGTTGATCTGTTCTCCCTGGTGACAAATGACAGAACAAGAGGAAGTGGCCTGAAGTTGAACCTGAGGAGGTTCAGGCTGGATATTAGGAAGCATTTCTTTACAGAAAGGGTTGTCAGGCAGTGGAATGGCCTGCCCAGGGAGGTGGTGCATCCCTGGAAGTGCTTAAGAGGTGGTTAGATGTTGTGCTTAGGGACATGGTTTAGTGGTTTTTGATATGGCTAAGAATAAGGTTGGACTTGATGATCTTGAAGGTCTCTTCCAGCCGAAACTATTCTATGATGATCCTATGATTCCTTTTTTGCCTTTGTCAAATAAGACAGTGTCCTGGTTTGAGTTAGAACAGAACTAATTCTGTTCAGTGATTTTACTTCAGCTCAGCCTCTCCTAACCAACTGCACTTTCTGAAGTTAGCAGCATATTTTAACAGACAGTGTTTCTTTCTATCAGTGATGATGGTCCCTGGTTAGTTACTACCAAGAACTGGTGTGCAGAAAGTCTCTTGCTTATTTATATTGGCTCCTTCACAGACCAAGGTCGCTGCTAAATTGTATGTGCCATGTTGGGGGCTCAGAAAATAAAAGACCACGCCTGCAGGGAGGAGTGGACAGGACAAGTGACCTCAAACTGACCAACAAGGGATTCCATTGTCATTTGTCATATTCAGTACAAAGCTGAGGGATCACAAGGGTGATCTCTTCTTCTTCAGTGGCTGACGTCTGAGGAGGACTCTGTTCTGCCTTTGATCCTGATACATGTGCTCCCGAATCTGACTCCTGTCTATGGCTAAGTCCAGTCTGGGACTTCCCCAGTGCCAGCTTCACACCATCGGTGGTGATGGTGATGTAATTGCTATCAGGGGGTTTTAGTTTTATATTGGGTTTGTATATATTTATATATATTTCATTTTACTATTACTATTTTCATTAAAACTGTTCTATATTTTTTCTCTAGTCCATACGTCTCTCTTCCTTATTCTCTTTTTCTTCTCCTTTGGAGAGGGAGAGGGTTTACTACAGAGCATCTCTCATTTGTCTAGTGACTAACCCAACCCTAACCTTTGACAGAGCTGTCAGTTCATTGCCAGTCCACTATCTTAGCTGACTGGTGCCAAAGAGGCATAAGCAGTTCTCCAACATGAGAGGTACCTTTTCTGAATCTCGGGTTACAGTCAGCTGGTCAGTCTCAGGCAGACATGAGCTTGTTTTTGCTGAGCTCTAAGCCAGCTAGAAACCACAATAGTACAAACCCGAGCTGGACCTAGTAAGCACTGTGGTGAAGCTGTTCTTTTAGTTTGTATTCTGTGGTAATGTGTCTTGTGGCTTTGAGCTGACTAGGATATAGGCAGACAAAGTTCATGTCTGCTTGTAAATTGCTGCATAGATGTGCTCCTAATGAAGATGTATAGGCTGGGTGAGAAACTTGCGCTGTCAATTGTTTGTTGCCTTGGTCCACTGGATAAGTAGAAAGTTTTATTCCTTTTGCTCCATGAAGCATGTTTCTTATCTCTTCTTGCTTTAAATTTAATTATATAAAATGTTCTTTATATCCACTTGATATGCTTGCAAGAAGCCTGTAATTCCACTTTCAACAAAAAGAAAAAAAATTCAAGCTTCTGGAACTGGGTTCACTCCTTCCTAGTTTAATCACTATTTTAATTGAGGTCCAGAAATGAAGTGTAACCAAATGCAGATCTATATGACAGGGTAGTTAGAACAAGTGAAAAACCTTTGTAGCTACTTGTGTGTCTGTGATTCCTTCAAAACATTTTCCAAACATTAAAGAAAATTTACCCTTTTTACCCCATGAGGTATTCTGTTGTGGATGTTAATATGAACTCATTAGTTTACAGCCAGATCATGGTTACTTGAAATTTTGCTGTCTGTTGGTGTTCTTAGAAAGGTGGTAGGAGTTATGTCTGCTGGCAAAGGCTGACTTCTAATAGCAACCTGGGAGTATTTTTAGCACAGTTTAGCAAACAAAACAACCCAAAACTAGAAATCACAGAGTCACTGTAGGTGTTTTGAGAGAGTAGAGGATGAAGATAACACCAACGACAGGTACATTAAAAGGATTATGATAATGAGGACATATTCTGGACTCAGGAAAGACCTTGCAGCGCATATATGCTGCAAAGTATGCAAAACCATTTGACAACCTGCTAAAAATTGTTTACATACCTGTCTCTATATATTGTCCTCCATTTTATGGAATAATAGATTTGCATTCCATTTACAGAATGGAATTACACTGAGATTTGTAAACCAAAATATTTATTAAGTGAATATGTTACAGTGACATTAAATATGCAGCATATTCCAGTCACATTGAGGAATAGGTGCCTGGATAATAGTCCGCAAATGTTGACAGATCTTCTTTTGCTCAGTGCTCGCCCTTGAGACTAATCTGTTCATCCTTTGTTAAATGTACAAGATCCTTAGTCTTAGCCATATTCCTAGTATGGTCCATAAATCCACTAATTTAAGAATAAAATAGTGAATCTAACAAACTCTTAACCTCTCTGTAAGAAAATCAGCACATTTAAGAATACAGAAGACTAACACAAACAAGCACTTTCAAATTTTATTTTCCCCAACAGAATTAAATGACTGTAGTTTGTTTTCAGTTATAGATGCTGAACACTATGCTGAATTCAGTGTAGAACAACAGACAAAATGTATTTGTCATCAACTAGGTTTTCCTTCTGTGTTACCCAGTAACGTGTTGATCTTGCTTTAAGTGTCTGATATTTATCAGTCACATCTGGTGTGATGAGCACTGCTTGTACTCTTTCATCCTCTGTAATTATGGCAGCAAGAGCATAAAGAAATACTTAAAGTGGCAGATCTTCCAAACAAAGACAGAGCTTGTTTTCAGACAAAATGGGATCTCCAAACATCTTGGAAGTGACATTTGAAGTCTGAGTTGTGCAGCCGAGGCCACTTGGTGGTAAATATTGGATTTGCAGTTTGTTTTCATCAGTGTCTTTGAGAGGGGCTGTGACACTGCAACTACTGCTAGAAACACTGATTTGCCAGAGTACCCCTGTAATCAGCAATCTCGAAAGCTAGAGGGGTTGCTCTTCAACATTATAACATCTGATTAAAGTGATTTTCTTTCTTTCTTTTCTTTCTTTCTTTCTTTCTTTTTATACTTAGATTATTTTCTGCCTGTTCTAGTCTGTGTCAGCAGTCTGTCTCTGGCTGAAAATATTGTAAGTCAAATGATAAAACGCATGCAGTCTCCTCTTTTGAAAGGTTATTTATCCTTCCCTTTTAGAGATACAGATTTTTGCTGTCTTCCTCTCTATCTTTCAGCAGTTTCTCCTTCCCTGTGTTAGTTAAGTTTTTTTTCACAATGCTTATAGGCCTTCCTTGAGTTTCTTTGCATAGAAAGGTTTTGTGTGAAACACAGGGGTCTTATTTACCTACTGATGGTGAAATGATGAAACATCAGAAGGGAGGGAAAAGTCTGGAAGCTGGAGGTGGGGATGGAAGGGAATATCCCTCTGACAGAAAATGAGACAGTGCCTCTAGCAAACCTGGACTGTGCTAGTCTAAAACCTGGAGAATCCTGTCTTTCAATAGTCAAACTTTTTTTTGTAAGACATTGAAGCTGATTGCCACTTTATCAGAAGTTTTACTTCTTTTGAAAACTGCTCTAGTTCTGAGATTCCCGATCAAACTGGGACAATCTAATTTTCATACACTGCCATGGAGAATATGTTTTTTTTCTTCTTTTCTTAGGAAAAAAAGAATGAATGAAATAATGGAAAAAGGTCTGAGCTACTTGGCTGCTTTCTTATTATTTAAAGAACCTCATAAATTCATATCTTGGCCACACTATGAGCCTCTTCTCTATGAGAAGGCACATCTACAGTATGCCAGAAAGGGCTGACCTAGAGCTAACATTAAATCCAGGTAAACTGTGCATTTCAAACTGATAACTCTCTGCAGAATGTAACTCTAAAGGCACTGAAGTAAAATCTTTATATATCCATACCTGTGCTTGGGTAGGTATATCCTCAGTAATGTGGGTTGTGATTAGTGTTCTTTGGAAGAGGAGTTCTGAATTTTAAACGCTGCTTTTTTCTTCTTTATCTCAAGGGAGGTATTTTACTTGAACCTGGCTTCTGATGACTGTAAAAACTAGATCTCCAAGAGACATCACTGAAAGAGAAAATAATCTGATGCTTAAAAGAATTTAAATGTCTACTGACAATCAAAACATTTCTTCTCCTTTCCCCCCACTATTTTTCTGTTGTGTATTTTAGGGTTATCTGAGAACCATAGTTGTTATTGTTATGATCTTTTTAGTAATCGCTTTGCTCTATGTAGGTTTTATGTTACAGTTTATAAGATGCAGAACATTTGCTGAGAGATCAAAGTACTTATCATAATGAGAAAAACATACATAACAACAGTTGTATAGCAAGGGTAAGGACTGCCTGAAGCAGAACACATTTCTACAGATTGCCTGACAATGTAAGAATAATATAGCAGTGCAATCATGAGAATAATATTACTTAATAAATCACAGCTCTTATATGTCTTACAGTGATATTTACCATTTTATAAACTACTAAACACATTTTCTGCTTGATTAGCTATTTTATATCCAGAAAACCTACGATAAAATCATCTTCTCTGAAATTCATTTGAAAGAAAGATCTTAATTTTATTTTAATACTGAAGATAACAGAGTGACAGTGGCAGACTAATAACATGACTTTTAATTTGTTTAGCAATAATGTGTAGTATTAAACTCATACTTCTGCCCAATGGGTGCAGGGAAGCTTGGCTGTGCGTTGGAAAGTGCACACTGAGGGCTTATGCCTTACAGTGCTGTTGATCAAGGACCTGTGAGACTGCAGTTTCATCACTGTAGTGGTTAAAGAATGAAACAGATAAGAAACCTAGAGGCTCCTTGAGTCTCCTGAAGTCTCGTAGGAGCTGCACTGACACCCTCACTGCCAATCCCCTGGATATGAGGATTTTGTGTAGTGAGGGTCTAAAAAGGAAGGATAAGAATAATTGTCTAAAACTCAGGCTCTTCACAATTCTTTCCTTGTCCCTCTCACTTTTTCTCCACATCTCTCTAAGACACACTGAAAATTAAAAAAAACCCTGCTTGCCTTATCTTTTCCAGGGGAAAAGAAAGTAAGGCTAAAATTGCAAAATCCCCCAGCCCTAGGTTTTGTTCCCCTCAGATTTGATTGTGTTTTGCCTAGTTGAGAACTACAAAATATGGCCCAAAGTGAGTATGGATTTGTGGTATAACATGTATTAGCATTTATAGAGTCCAAAATCCAAGTTCATGCTTCATACACCACTGTGCAATAGATGACAGGTTAAGCTTATGTCACAATCAGAAATCGTTTCCCTTTGAAAGAACTAACATGTTGAGATTTCATAGCCTAGAAAAACAGAATAGCCTTCCTTCCCAGTTTTATGACTTCAGCATTATAACAAGGCTTAAGAATGGAAATCGGAGATCCATGCGCCTGAAATGTATTTGCTCATTGCAATCTGGCTTGCCTTCTCATTGTAGACTGCTCTGAGTATATTTTCCTATGACAGATATTTATTAGACTCTGAATCAGGAGTGTAAAGGTTCTATCAATTCAGTCATTTTAAAAGAGGCCCTGGATACTTGTCTGCATATAGTTGTTATTCATAGCTATTCCTCTTTCTGTGCTGGCAAGATTATCAAGAAGATAAGCTAACAAAGTCCTTAATACCTTGTAGTTTGATTACACAGTGTCTGCTTGGAAGAAGTGTACAGTTCCAAAGACATATAGTGGTTTAGTATTCTTTGGCAAATGATACTCTTCTTCTCCTCCCCTCCCCTTCCCCTTCCACCTGCCCC
>JANVCC010010406.1:26294856-26382708 GCA_025345505.1 Todiramphus chloris collaris | reverse complement strand
CCCCCCCCTTTTTTTTTTTTTTTAAATTTGCATAGTTATATCATTTTTGTACAGAAGGCTGGGTCCAAGGTCTTGTGATCCATGAAGTCTGGGGTGGGATTTAAATTCCACTGACTCCAGCAGACACATAGTTAAACTCATTCCAAGTAGTAATATTCTTACACTAGCTCTGGCAGCAGATTTTCTGTGATCTTCGTGAGGTTTCTTAACTTTTCTATTTACATACCTCTGTTTATAAATTAGGGATTAGTGATATTTATGCAGTTCATTGGAACAGGATGGTTTTGTGTAACACTTTATGGACAGAAGTGAACAGGGATTTTTATTATAGTTCAGATTAGTATTGCAAATTGAAATTCAACACATGTGATATATTCTTAGGAATACAGCAGAGCTTGCTGTAATGAATCATTAGCATATTATTATTGTACCCTTTTGTTGTTATATGTTCATTTGGTTACCATAGGGTTTAACTAGTCTTTTGCAAAAATATCTTAGCTGTTGTCTGTAATTTTACTGTTCCTTTGCCTTATCATGTCAGGCTATGAATGAGGTTCTTGGCTGAAATTCTGCCATTAGAAAGATTGTCCAGTGCCTAATAAAGTCTGTGTCTTTCCACAGAAGTAGTCTGAATACATTTGACCAAAATAATATGCTTGTATTTGTGTCCATGGAGTAGAAAAGCCATTTCCTGAATTTTTGCAGTTAAGAGGCAGAGCAGTGTACATGATACTGGGTAATAATGCACTCTAAGTAATCTGAGCACACTAAGATATTGTTTACTTGCTTCCTGCACAATATGCTGTTAAAAATATTGTCCTTATGTTTAATTATTTCCTGGCCAAATCCTATCTAAAAGTTGGGTTAATGACAGCTTTTTCTTAAATTATATGGATTTTTAATGTCCATTGTCTTCTCCTCCTTTCTGTGAACTGGGGTTCACGAAGCTGAACTGTACTAAAGACTGCCCTGCTATGCAGACTTTCAATAAGACATTGTTTGAAATGGCCTATGGCCCATTTATGTAATAACAAGGCAGAAATGTCCTGACCTATCAATCTCACTTTAAAAGAGCTGTATAAAGCAATGTGTATTGTGCACACAGAAACCAGTGGGCAAGAATGTTCATTATTGCAACAACTTTGATCAAAATTAAAAATTCCTCAGGAATTCAAATGGGAGATGAAATCAAGGTCTCTGTTTAAAATGTCTCAGAGCACCCCTGACCTGACAGGCCATGTAGCATCTAATTTTATGATTGCAGAACACTTTTTGTTTGAGGCTTGGGTTTGTTGGGTTTTTTTCCTCCTTTCTTTCTTGGTAATCTATTTGGTTAATAACCTGTTTGTATCTGTCCAGGTATTCATAACTCAGTATATTATGAGCTGTTCTCTCTGAACTACCTATTAAAATAATTTACATTTTAAAAAATCTCTTTTTTAAATTTTCACTGTTTTACAGCACAGGAGTCTGTTTATCAACATTGAATCAAGATAAACACACAGAAAAGAAAATTAACAAATATTAAATTTTAAAAGTAGAGTTCAGGTCTCCAATACCAGTCTGATTATGCCAGCTACATTTTGATGGAAGATTGGATTAATAATCTGAGAGTTTTCTTTTGGTTTATTTTTTATTTTCTGATGGAAATGGGTTAGTCAGCTTCATCTTGTTTGGGATTCAAGTTAACAGTCTCAGCAGAGCAAAGAGCTGCCAGTTTGAACCACAAAAAGGACTGTATCTATACCATAAACTCAGTCAATATAGCTATGTTGATCAGGGGTGCAAAAACGTGCAATTTATGACTAGAGCTACTGTACCAACAAAAGTCTAGAAGGTGCAGTTATATCAGCAGTATCAGTTAAAAGTGTTGGGTTTTTTGGCCCATTGGAGAAGAAATCTACAAGTGGAATAGATTACACCAGCAAAGTGTGTAGTGTTGCTCGTACTTGTTTTAGCCATCTGAGAACTTGTTGGTGTCACTGTAGTTAATCAGACCAAGATTGATTCTATTAATGCTCAGTCTTTCAAAACCTGTTTATTTTATTGCTGTGGTTAAAGAATATGAGATGACTGATGGAGATCTGTGTGTGTTGTACAGCTGTATATCTGCATTGTAAGTGAACACACAAGTTTTCAGAGAAACAGACTGTTTTTCATCAGAAAACCTAATGGATATTTTAAAAAATAAGATTTGAAGAAAAGGCAATAGCAGCTAATCTTTACCTTAAATATGCCTCTCTTGTTCACCTAGTGGAACTGATGGAGTTCATTCATTATTTTACAGTAGATGATGTCTCTATCATTAAAAGAAAAAAAAAACACTCAAAGAATATTTTTTCTCTATCTTTGTGTCTTCGCTATAAGGAGGTATCATTATTGCCTGATTGTAACAATATACCTGAGGTAGTTCTCATAGCATGGTTAAAATTGCCAAGAGAACAGTACTGTGTGATGTCTTAATTAAAAAGTAAAATGCCTGCAATAGTTATTGTTTTAGATTTATAACACAATTGTATAAACTTCATTCTACTCTGCAGAGTAGAACTGCTAAAAACAATAGAGATTTCAGGATAACCCCAAGAAATGACTGAACAGAATTTGATGAGTCTATAACAGATGTTTGTGCTGTAACACAAGGACACAGTGCAACTAGAGTAGAAATCATATAGTACAACATACATAAAACAATGTTCTTTCTCTGCATTCTCACCCATGTCCCTTACCAGTTAATATTACACCTCTTAGTTAAAATACATTTTTGGCATGGGATTAGTCAGCAAAAGTGCCTGTGAGAAACAGCCAATTTTATACCATGCTTGAGTAGGCCTAACCAGCACGTGCTGCCACATTCCCATGGTCTTTAGTGACAAGCCATGCTCCACTGTGTGTCTGAGATTGAAGGGCCTGTATAGACCTTTTATTCTGAGTATTATAAGGTTTTATGAGAGCATTGGCGGCATTTTAAACTGTCACTGGTATTAAATCTTAAAATTTAGCTTTATCATACAGGGTTTCTGCTGGTATTGGTGGTGCATGTGTGGATGTAAGAGACAGCTCCCTTAAAATTCCAAGGAAAAAGGAGGTCACTAATCCATAAAATATGTTCTGGTGGGCTCATCACATTGATGAGTGGGTGACTGTACACTCCCTGTCAAGGCAGCAGTGAATCTAGGACTGCTCTGACCTGGTGTTGCCTGAGCTGCTCAGGGCTGCAGATGTAGGAGGAGACCAGAGGAACAGGGATCCACCCAAGACTGTGAGGGAGCTAGTGGGAGAGCTTGCCAAGCCGCTGTCCATCATTTACCAGCAGTCTTGGTCAACAGGGGAGGTCCCATACAACTGGAGACTTGACAATGTCATACCCCTTTATAAGAAGGGGTGGAAGGAGGATCCAGAGAACTACAGGCCTGTCAGCCTGACCTCAGTAGTAGGGAAGATTATGGAACAGTTTATCTCAAGTGCATTCACATGGCGCATGTGACACAACCAGGGGATCAGGCCCAGCCAGCACGGGTTCAGGAAGGACAAGTCTTGTTTGACCAACCTGCTTTCCCTCTATTACCAGGTGACCCAACTAGTGGATTAGGGAGGGGCTGTGAATGTTATCTACCTGGACTTTAGTAAGGCCTTTGACACTGTCTTCCAAAGCATTCTGCTAGAGAAGATGGTGGCTCATGGCTTAGATGGGTGTATTCTCCTCTGAGTTAAAAACTGGCCGGATGGCCAAGCCCAGAAAGTTGTGGTGAATGCACTTAAACCCAGCTGATGACTGGTTAGAAGCCATGCCCCCCAGGACTCAGTTTTGGGGCTAGTCTTGTTTAAAATCTTTACCAATGATCTGGATGAGGGGATAAAATGCACCCTCAGTAAGTTTACATCTGACACCAAATTGAGTGGGAGCGTCGACCTGCTCAAGGGTAGGAAGTCTCTGCAGTGGGATCTGGACAGGTTGGATCAATGGGCTGAGGCCAATGTTGTGTTTAACAAGGCCAAGTGCTGCATCCTGCACTTGGGCCACAACAACCCCAGGCTACACTACAGTCTTGGGGAAGAATGGCTGGAAAGCTGCCTGTTGGAAAAGGACCAGGGGGTGCTGGTTTGACACTCACCTGAATGTGAGCCAGCAGTGTGCCCGTGTGGCCAAGAAGGCCAACAGCATCATGGCCTGTATCAGGAATAGTGTGGCCATCAGGAGAAGGGAAGTGATCGTGTTCCTGTACTCACACTAGTGAAGCTGAACCTAGAGTACTGTGTTCAATGTTGGGCACTGTAATATAAGAAAGACACTGAGGTGCTGGAGTGGGTCCAGAGAACGGCAACAAAGCTGGTGAGGGGATTGGAGAACATGTCTTATGAGGAGAAGCTGAGGAAACAGAATGTTTAGTCTGGAGGAGGCTGAGGGGAGGCCTTGTCACTGTCTACAGCTACCTGAAAGGAGGTTGTAGAGAGGTGGGTGTTGTTCTCTTCTCCCAAGTAACTAGGGTAAGGGGAAACGGGCTTCAGTTGCACATGGGGTTTAGATTGGTTATTACAAAAAATTCTTTACTGAAAGAGTGATTAGGCATTGGAACAGGCTACCTAGGGAAGTGCTGGAGTCACCATCCCTGGAGGTATTTTAAAAACATGTAGACATGGCACTTTGGGACATGGTTTAGTGGTCATGGTAGTGTTGGGTTGATGGGAGGACTTGATCTTAGATGCCTTTTCCAACCTTAATGATTCTATGACTCTATCATTGAATATATATGAGAAGAAGGTTAGTTGGAACTAAGACTAGGATCCAGTAGTCTGGCGTGATATTCTTAGTGACATTCTATCAGCTTGTGCTCTCTTATTCAAAAAATGCATGAATTGAAACTGATGAATGTTGTTACTGTATTAGTAATTATTGAGATTTGTAAAACATCCACTATATATCCTTACCTTTTCAGTTTTCATTGTCCTGCAGAAGTCTCAAATGGCAACATGGAAATCCATTTTAAATTTGTCAGCAGGAAGCCAGGGACTTGGTTAGGACTTTGTGCTTGAGCTATTGAAAAAAAGGGAGGAAGTGAATTCAGGAACATAATGTCTGGAGTAGCAGATACCTTTTGGATTTCACACCTGAAACCTCTCACATCACTTATAAGCACGTCCCAGGCTTTTACTGCCTTAAGTGACAACACTAATAATACTAATTTTGATAGTCATCCTATATTAAAGCATTATTAATGATCATATCTTTGAATGAAAGAAGGTTGTTTTCAATGAAGCTAACCCTCAGTACCTGAATATTTAACAGAATGAGCTTTTATAAACTTTCTATCTTGTAGGATGAAGATTTATTACTATTATTGTTAATTTGGAAAAAAAAATTCAGGCACAATTTGATCTCTTTTATTAATTTAGTATGGATGCAAAATAGATTGACATCAATAGAGCAATTGTGATGTAAATGAGATTCTAATTTGAAGCTTTAAATATATAATTTGTCTTTTAATTAGATCTGTTTTTCCAACTATAATATTTACACTTTAAAATCAGGAAAAATCATAAGTAGAATGAAGGTTGTGTCTTCATTTCAGAATAGTAGGCTAGTTTTTTATTTGGAATGTGCCTACTGAATTGTCATAAGGAAGAGTTGTAATAAAAAAAAAAATGGACAACAGATGTCATGTTTTGCTTAAATTTATTAACTATCTTGGCACTAGGCGGCAATAGGCTCACAACAAAGCCCTCTGTGTTCCAATTCCCTCTGGAGAGCTTCTCCTACAACCACCAGAAAGCCCTTTAAGGTTGGGTGGAAAGGAATACCATGCTAATACTTTAATTCTATTATGCAGTAAATCACCATTTGACCAGACACAGAGTCTAGCAGGTTGTCACCACCCAGCAGCTGAACCAGTAAAGATGAGAATGATACAGGTCAGAGGTTTCGCCACCTGAAAGGTCATAAAGTGTATTGGAGGTGGGAACTTTACACCCTAGTTCATGTGGAGTAAAAACAAGGTCTGTGGTCTTGTTGCTGACATCAAGTGAAACCATGTTTGTACTGAAAGGTATCCCAGCAAAACCAGTACAATTAAATCTGCTAGAAATGTCATGGTTTATTACCCCACCTGTTAGATTCGACTACTGCATTCATGGTGATGACACTTGCAGTTTAAGCATGACCAGCTGCAGAGGGAGTAGAAAATACACACACACACTCCTCAAACACATCCCCCACTACTGCACTGTATTTAATACATTTTCCAACTTACACAGGAAGCCAATACAAGTGGTCTGGCAAAGTAGGATTTGACCTACAGATCCAATGGCACTCCAGAGACCAGTGATTGATTTTTGCCACTGCTGACTGATCCCATATAATTAGAGTAGATCACAATATAGCAGGGTAATAAAATATGCTGTTGTGATGTTCTTCATGTAAACACGGAAGAGGTAAAGAGGAAAACTGAGACCCTAACATTTTTTTTATTGCAAGTATTCTGGTCTTTTTAAATACACTGTCTCTAACTAAAATCTGATTATTAAGACCATTTCCTCGCAACTGTGTACAAATCTTGCCTTACATTCTCTATAGATTTGCTTTCATGTGCTAATATTGAGAATCGGTGCTTTTAGTGCCCAATTGTAAGTGGCGTCTTCTTAGAAAAGAAGTGAAAAAACCTCAAGTATTAATAAAGCAATAAGAGAAATCACCAGTTTCAAATAGACATGCATGTTGAAATTCAGGAAGGAAGTAGTTCCTAAGTTGCCATTTTACTTTGGCCTTGCTGGTGCAATTGATCATGGGCTAATCTCTTACTGTAGGTAAGAACAGATGTTGAGATGGTATGAAATAAGTTCTGTCAAGGAGTTAACTGGGTATCACTAATGCACAACGAAACTCTACTAAATTTATTTTTTTTCCCACAAATTCCTCCTAGGGCACCAATCTTTTCTAGGTTTTTGTGATTCATTTTCTTTCTTTTGTTCCTGGCAAAATGGTGCAAATAGCTTGCTCAGGAACCTCTTCTGGAGAATCCCTTAAATCTAGCTGTAAAGAGGAATTGAATTCCCACAACATGTTGGCTTCTCCTTACCTAGTATCTGAAAGAGGGGAGTATAATGTAATGAGAGAGATTGTTTTGTGGTTTTAACCTATTCTTTTAACCCCAGTTCTTTTCAACCTGGGGGTAGACCTTCCTTGCTCTACGAGCATGGATCATACATCTGCAAAGATATTGCTGAAAAAACACATATGAAGAGACATACTAGAGAAATTATGCAACTTTTCCGCTTCCATATTATATTTCACAAACTTCTGAAGTGCTTTGGGTAATTTATTGATAACTTTATCAGGAAAAAATTAAAACTGTACACTGATTCCATCATTCTCTCCGCACACATCTGAAGTTATGTTGTATCACCAACATAAAGTGGGGGCAGGGAGATTTGCCAAATGATTTTGTAAGAGAGAGTGTGTTGGAGCTGGGGACAAAGGTAAAGAAAATGAAAAACCTGATCCTATTCAACACAGTTATAAGTCTGATCAAAATTTCAGATGAATTGTAACTTTTTCGGTCATGAAGGAACTTACTGTATGGAACATGATGTGCCCAGGATCAGCTTCCATCTTATTTTTTTTGTGGTTTTTTTTTAATCCCAATTTGCTGACTAAGAGGGGGTTAAGGCTGATGGAGTAATAAAATGGAAGATCAGGATCACTGCTTTCTCTTTTTCATTGTTGTCTGTCTAGCAGAAATTCTCAGTTTGTTCCATTGTTGGCAGATCTCAATGTGTTGCAGAACAACAAATGCTTATATACACAAGAGTGATAGCTAATGGGAGTGTCTTGTACAGATCCAATTATGACTGATAGCATTCTACTGCCTTTATGCTTATTTTAAAGTCCCCTTGACACAGATTGATTAAAGGCAAGGACCCATATGAACTTATGAAAAATTTATGGATTTTTGAAAGAGCTTTAACATGTATCATTTAAGAACTAATCATTACTTGGCTGTCATTCTTTTCTTTCCCCTTCTCTTCATCATAAAGTCTCTCTTACATTGGGAATATATGCTTAATAATCAAAAACATACTGTGGATTAAAGAATAAAGATGTCACTGGATAAAATAAAATAAAAACAACAGAAAAGAAATTACATTTGTGTGATTTTAACTATTCTTTAATCTGCTTCTGGGCAACAAAAGTGATTTGTGTCAGACGTTATTGCATTAAACTTTAATTTTCTTCCACGAGAACAGGATTATATAAAAGAGTATTGGATTGCACTCAGCATGGATTAGCTGAGTGGTGTCTTTGCTGCCAAGGACCAAATGGATTTCCTTCCTCTTATGATTTATATTTTTATTGCTGGGTTTTTTTCCTCCTTCTAATTCCCATTACCCCTATGTTTGCCAGAACTGAGATACCCTCTACAGCAGCAGAAAGACAGGCACAATTATTGGCTTATTGCATATATTTATGTTTCAAGGATCCTTACTAGCCAGCGTGAAAGGAAAAGGTAGCCCTGAGCCATAGAAGCCGACTGCTAGTTTAAAAAATTAAAATTTAAAGGCTTTTCATTGTAAAAATGACAGTCTTTTCTCCTTTAATTAAGAATATATATGCATAATCAATTTAAATTTTCCCTTAGAAGCTGGTAAAAATTTCCAGAGTTTTGCCTAATGGTAGAGGAGCAAAGGTTTGTTTGACATATAAAATGAAGAATGATCAACAGAGAAGCTGTCAGTGTGAACAGAGGAGGAAGATTCACTCAGCATAGAGCAAAGGAATATCCAAAATTTGCAGGGATAAACAGTCAGAAAAATAAAATATAAACCCTCTGGTAACTGACAGAATGTCATAAATTGCATTTTGTATTTTGCAACCCATTTTAGAAATGACTAATGAATTTTCTGGTCTTCACATTTTAACCAGCGAGGAGGTGTTTGGTCGTAGAGGAGACAGAGGTATTTAAGGAAAAATATTCAAGCTATTGAGTTACAGAGAGTGGTTTGGGTTTATAGTCAGTGAAGTACAGCAGCCCAAATGCCTATCAGTAGTCTCTCTTGGACAGATTAGGCAACACCAAAGGACTTTCATGTGCAATAAAAAGTTAGAAAATCATAGTGAAGCATAGAAAATCTATTGTTAAAAAGTATAAATGAAAAGTCTGGTTCTCCACTGTAAGGATGAAGTAGGAGCAGAAGCAAGCCTTTCTGTCATTACATCACCAAAGTAGTTCTTATTTATAATGTTACAGAGCACATTTTCCATGGATCAGTCATAAAAATATTTTGTGGGTGACAAACAGTCCAGAAGCTTGAAACTGAGATGTGTAATGGCTGAAACCTGAGCTCCCCTTGATCCTGTGCTTAAATACTTTTCTTGATGTTGCACATCCGCTGCACAGCCCAGAACTCATTCCACAGCCAAACCTGGCCTGACCATTTACTTTTGTGTTGTGAGACAAACCTGACCTTTCCATAAATTAAAAGAAGCACAGTAAAAATTTCACTTGATTTCTCATTTGGCAAAGCTGCCTACAGGATATCAAAAAGGATGCTTCCACATAATTTCATGTCAGAACTGGAGAATTTTCATAGTCTACAGATTACACAAAAAGAGTCTTAGGTCATGGCATTTAGTCTGTTAGCACACAAAAAAAATAGTGCATTATTGTTATATTATCAAAATGAGTCTTCTTGATTGTTACCATGTTATTTTCTAAAATTGTTGAATTAGACTAGTGACTATTGTCTCACTATTGTTTGGGTTTTTGTTTTGATAACTGTTAGGTTTGTCAGAAGTAGCTTTCAGCTCATTGGTAAATAAAACCTTTAAGTCATCGTGTGTTTTCCAAACAGGCATTTAGTGCCTTCAGACTGCTTGACTGAGACACTAGCCTGTCAAACACTAAATTAGAGAGGATATTTCCTGCTGCTTCTATCACATCAGAAAGATATACAGAGAGACTCCCTATGGTGGCTTTAAGACTTAGTGTTCGCCTGCTATTTCTCTCTTACATGAAGGAATTATTTGTGATAGAATTAATATTGCACTACGCAATAATGCAAGTGAATTCTATTCCTTTTCACCATGGGGAAAAAACCCAACAAGATTCCCTCTCTCAACATGCATGCAAAAACTTACAGCCTACCTTACTGCGATGGTTTTACTGGGATAGAATCAAAGGCCAGCCATGGACTGCAGGCCATCAGCAGTTTGGACTTAGCCAGAGCAGCTGACCCAAGCTGGCTCACAGGCTTGCCCCATACCATAAACATCACACTCATTATAAAGGTCGAAGTTTGCTGAGGACAGGGATGTGGCTTTCTACTTGGGCTCAGGCTCCTCTTGATCCTGCTCCTCTTCTTTTCCTCCTGCTTCTCACCATCCCTGGAGGGGCTCACTTAACATCATTCTTCCAAGGACTGCCTTCCCGTTTATGGTGACTGCTATACATTCACTGGGCTGAGTATAACTTTGTATACTTCATACTGGCACTGGTGTTAGTTTTTGTGTTTCATTAAATCTGTTTTCATTTCAACCTATGGGTGTCCTCTCCTTTTCCTACTCCTGCTTCTTAGCTGGGAAGGGGTTATTGGGTAATAGAGTAGCCACTATAGTTTAGCTGTGGGTATGGGCTAAATATAGACACCCACCATGCCCCAAAAAGGGAGAAAGTGTGTTTTAGCACATTTGTCAGTCTAAAACAATGTCTCTGCTTCCAGAGAGCTCTTTGCAAGAAAACCCCACAGTTTTCTAGCTACTAGCCTGCATGCATCTCAGGCAAAAAAAAAAAAAAAAAAAATCCAGTGCTCTTAAAACTCAGAAAGAGTCTGATCAATAGATGTTGTACTTTCCCTTCTCCCTCTTACCTGACTAAATTATGGTAAAATTCATTGAAATATGAACTAAAGGGAGCTCCTAGAATATTAATGTCCTGCTACAACGAGCAGTCATTTCATGTAATATCTTTTATTTGCTCATCGTATTACATCTGGAATGTAGTTATATTTTCCTTGTAACATTTTGGCCCCACTGCTCTTCCTGAGATGTATTTTTTTTGTGATAACATGAAAACTTTTGAATTTGTCTGCAGTCTTTGCATATTGCCTGGATACAGCTTTTATATTATTCATAGATGGAATTGTAGATGTGATAGTAGAAAATGGTCCTTTAGGAAGAGACGTTTATGATCTTTGCAGCTTGATTCTGATATTGGTGCTGTTTCTAAAAGACAAGGTCACCTCAGCATGTTGGGATGCAAAGTCACCAAACCCATCAAGGTGGGCTTGCTCTGCAGATTTAGAACATAAGTTGTTTGTGCAAAAAGCTGTTCAGTGGACATACTAATTGAAATCCATGTGACTTAAATCATGAACCTGGGTTGGATGTCACCTGTACAGCAAAACTGCACTTGTTGTGCAAGTCACAAAGAATCATCTGCATGTGTATGTGCATGAAATATATAATTTTGCTTTGATTTTTATATGTACTATCCAGTATTAGTGAGAGGAGTTTGTTCTTCAAGCAGTGAATCCCAAACCATCACTTTTGAAAGATACTGTTGACCTGTCAGTTACTTTCAGTTTTGCCTGTTTTTTGTTGTTTTGATTAGGTTTGGGGTTTTTTTTTCCTGCTTGGCTGTAGAGCCACGGAAATCTATGAGCAGGTTTTTTTTCAAGATTTCCAACTTAATTGTGAAGATCAAAAAGCTTTGGGCAGTACTTTTACTTCTAATGAGAATTAGCCTGCCTCTGGCTGTCCCCATAATATTTCAATTGTAGTTTATTCAGGAAGTTGTAATAAAAGCTGAACAAAGAGTTAATGAACTATCTTACATTTGAGGGTAATTTAACTTTATTTTAATCTGACTGAATCATGGGGGGAAAGTCTCTAGTTGTTTCATCCCAATTCATCTGCCTAACTCAAAATCAAACATGTCAGTGGCTGAGTAAATCATAGGCATATCTAGCTATATAACCTATTACAAACATGTCTGTGTTTTTCATTTTATTTGTGTGCTCTCCAAGTCTGACTCCTGAAGATTTAGGCTGTGATTATGCTGCTGTTTTTCACGGTGGCTGTCAATTAGAGTAAGTCACTATTGAAAATGTTTTTATATTGGTTAGGTTTGCATTGCTTTACATCTTCAAACTTAACTAAATACTTAATTTGTAGTACAGTTTTTTTGCACTTGGGAGTTGAACTCTGGTTTACTTGCTTTCAGCAGTGGAAAAACTCTTTTCAGTGACAGTTTAAGAGTATCATAAGCTATTATAAACCAGCTCTTCTTTTAAAGAAAGTAAATACCTCTAGTATTTAGTGCAGAGTAACATGAAGCAAAAAGTGAATGATGCATACCTGGTACATTGATACCAAGCACTCAGTAACAGCTCCACTCCATCAACAGTGTATTTGTTACACTCCTAGTACAAGCATAGAATAAGGTAAAATCTATGGCAAAATGAGAAGACACATGACTAGGTTATCATGAGCTTTTTTTCTGTAGGATTACACAATTATTGTGATACATTATGATGGTTGGTACTATGTTTTTCAGAGGCTAAAGAAATTAGAATTTGATTTTTTTTCCCTAATCCTTTTGGATGTTCCCAGGAAAGGATATGGAAACTTTGGAGGTGATTCAGCACAGAGTCACAAGAGATTCAAGGAATAGAAAAAACTTTACAGTAATAAATAATTTAAAAAAAAATCTATGTTTTAATTCATCAGAATGACAACAGAGAGGTAATTTAATACTAGTTTCTAATTACTTACATGGAAAAGGTATAAGGTAATGTAACCCCTCTTCTTTTTTTCAGTAAGTTGCCATAATGAGTCTAATAAACCAAAAAAAGCCCTAAACTTTGAACCACGTTGGATCTGAGGTGTGAATTTTCAATGTATAAAGATCTTTGTAATATCAAAACAATATTCTTCCGGTGGATTTTTCTGGTCTGAAAATAAGACAAGATAAATTTCTGAAAGAAATATTACATTTCAATCACAAATTATTTGGCTTGAAGGAGGTATTAGTAGTTATAAGTTCTCTGTAAAATGGTCTCACATGGCTTGAAGAATATTTTATAAATATATACACACACAAAAGTCAACTCTGTTTAAGCTTACTTGAGTTAATTCAACTATTTTTTTGAGATTTCTGTTATTTTTATTTGTTAACCTGAGTGCTTTTGCCCAGCTCTATCATATTACTTCCAGAAATCTGGGTTGATTAACTGGAGTTCTGTCACCAAATTTATTGGTATGTAGTTAAAGCAAAAATAAATTTTACACTATAAATAATTGCTTTTTCTGTGATGCCATTTCCAATTTTTGTTTGAATTTTAACACCATGAAGGATCTGCAGCCTGGTGTAAATGTTTTAGTTGTTCTTTAACTACATAACCTTTAGCACTGAGAGCTGACCTAAGGAAGTGAGTAGATGAGTAGAAATTCACCTTTTTCCTGATCATTTTTCAGGGCTCTTGATTTCTCTCTTGATCACAGGTTTTGATCAGGTTTTGATCACATTGTAGGATTTGTCTCTACATTTTTTTTCTGGAACTAGAACTCTATTATTTGCTGTAAAAACGCACATCTTATTGTAGAACAGACCTCTGGTCAGGAAAGCAGGCTATTGCACTTGTACTTTTCATAGGAATTCATTTTTGGGTATTCAAAAGTATTCCCTGACTATAATTCAAGGCTTGCAATTTTTAAAATCAGTTCTCCATCTGACCCGTATGCCATTCTCACTTCATATAAAAATACAATTGACATTTTACTGCCTACTTTTTATGACAAGTATGAAAATATTAGATGCCATTGTGACAGCAAAGAGGTAATTCCCTACCACAAATCAAGACTTAACTTTCATTTGTTCTCATATTTTTTCCAGTCACTAGTATTTCTCTTTATGAAATAGTAAGCAGGTTTGTGGTACATATTTGTGATTTTATGCTGTAGTACTATATGGAAGCACAAGCTACCCAGAATGAAGCATTTCTGGATCTCCTTTAAAATGGGATGCAATCGAACTGTAAAGTTTGATTACATTTCAAATGCTGAGCACTGAGGTTCATTTGGTAAATCTAAGATAATTTTGAAACTGAACATTCTAGAATGTATCATAAAGTTCAGGTTTTGAAAGGATTTGAGAAAAAAAAGCTCAAGTAAGAAAGAATTTACCATCTGCTGCTCACCTAGCATTACCGGTTTGGTAGGAGAGGGGGATGGAGAAAATAATTAAAAATCTACTAAAAGGCCTAAGTGCTTATGCCTTATATACTATGACTGTATCTTAATTTGCCTTTTTTTCCTTCAGGGATGAAAAAGAAGGTGTAGTCCACCTTGGCTTTTAGTTGTCTCTTGTTAACCTGCTTTAACAAAAACCAGAATTGGTCAGTCTGTGGCCCAGTACTGTGACTCAGTATCCCCTTGTGAAAGAGCCATTTATTTACACTGAGGATGAAGAATAAGGTCTATGAATAGACACTGGTATTCTGTCATATGCTATAACAAATGCGTAGTTTACACTATATTACATCCATGTGAAGGAGAGGACCCTGATGGGCAAAAGTATTGCATTGTCGTATCTTGAACCCTTTGTGGGAATACTCAGCACTTGCATAACTAACTATTAACTAATCCTCATTAAACCAGAGGTTTGTAAACATTAATGAAGAAAATACAGCCTACAGCTGGGGATAATGAGGTACAGAGTGAGTATAGAGTTATAGTAATCTTGGTAATTAAGACACTGGAGTCCCTCCTCTTTTCTTGGTTTTGCAGCACATGCCATTACTCTTCAATTTGCTGTAGATGTAGCAGCCTTTGAAATTTGTATAGATCTCTTTATACATCATGCACAAAATTATCTTTGTTGCACATTTAAAATGACAAAGAAATAGAACTGTCAGCAGTTTCTCAAGTACATAGAAATATGTATTTTACATTATGAGATACAACACACAGCAGTACACATTTAATGGTAAGAATGCATATGCTACAGCTGGGTAAATAAGTGTAGAATTGTTGTAAGTTAGATGTTGAAGAACAGTTTTTGCTCTTATTTCTGCAGATTGCTACCCGAGGTAGCACTGGTGAAACCACATTTATATTCATATAACTGCACTGGTTCTGTATTTGAGGGATGAAGTAAAGGGACAAGGCAGGAAAAATAATCAGTAACAGGGGCATAAAGAAGCAATCAGCTTCTTGTTCCTCTTATCACTCTCCATCCCACACAGCTTCCTCCCCAGTATTATGATTGTACACACAACTCAACACAGTTCCCTAATCCTGAAAGTTACATTATTTTAAATCCTGTCTGAGCAACACCTACTTATGGAGATATAATCTCTTCTAAATGGCTAGGCTACTGTAGTTTCAGTATGACTTCATACGGTACTAATAGTCATAGCTATATAAACGAAACCCAGACTTCTGGAACCATTTTTGCTTGAATTCTTGTGTTTACCTTTCTTTTACCCTGATGATTGTACACATAAAATTGAGATTGTTTTTTAAAAATTGGGTATACTGGACCTTTTGTTTGATTTGATTTGATTTGATTTGATTTGATTTGATTTGATTTGATTTGATTTGATTTGATTTTGTTTTGTTACAAAGCAAGAAAGTTGATTTCTAAGGGTACTCAAAATCCTGAGTATAGTTATTTCCTTTTATAGTTATTTCCATAATATAAATACACCTAATGTATTTTCTTTTAATGTCCAGATAGGTTGAAATATATTCCCACTTCATGCTGTATGCATTTGTAGCATGATTTTGTAAAGTGATTAATGATACCAAGTAAGAAATACAGAAGATCTGTGCAGGACTGAGATCTTGGGCACAAGTCTCACAAAGGTCTTTTTATAAACAACACTGAGAACATCTGTGGTTTTAGTGAAGTTGGTTGAACCTCTTGAACTTTATTTTATGCACATGTAAAGTCTTCAAATAGTTAAAGACTATAAATTCTTTAGGGTAGGAACAGACTTTGCTCACTATTTATAACATAAGGAAAGCAATGTATCTCCAGGCTAGGAGTCTTTGGGTGCCAGTGGCAAAAAAATAATCAAATAATAAAGTAAAATTTAAAAAAAAATTAATAGGCCCTTTATCCTGTCCAAAATTCATACAAAGAGATATGGGCATGTTATTTGGTGTAGTTTATGACATCAGATGCTCTGACATTGTTAATATGTTTTGTAACAGACAACAGAGTTCAAATTTAAAATACAATACTTATGTGTGTTGTTAGATTCATAAAGAACAATAGGATTGGACAACTCTCCTGTTTTTATTCTATTTAAATGTGGCTGCTCTTGGGTAAGACTTAGTTTGGGATTTATCATGGTATGTTGAAATTGGAGAGCCTGATGTTGACATAAATTCACTGCAGGGCAAGCATTGAATCTTATTGTACATATGTTATAGCATATGGCAGAATTTCATCCCTCATCTCTTTCTTATGGTCTGTCCTTAGAGTCACTAAAAGGTTGTCCCAAGAGATGACTCTGTGTTAAATTAGGTCAGCAACTGGAGAAGGCCATGTGTCAACTCCATTGTTGAACAATAGAGCAGAATTAACACTTGAAAATGTTCTTTTATTTAATCTTTTCTACAAAGAAAGGAGAAATTGGACAAGAAATCTTAGCCTGACTATAGAAGCCTCTGAGACAGGAGATATTTTAAATTTGATTTTTTATAACTATGTTAACTGCACTGTTATTTTCAAATACTTGAAGCATACAAAACAGATGTCTGTGGCAGAATTACTTTTGCCTCTGTGAAGCTCCGTGATACTGTGCATTTATGATCGGCAAGAGGAGGCTGGCATTGCAGCTTATGTCTTGACTGATTGTAGTATTGGTAGTAAAAGGATGCTTTTGTGTAAATTTGTCTTTACAGACTCTGGAATGCTTTGCTGTACCCTATTTCACTTTACACATAGCCACATATAGAGGGGAAGGGGACAAATGCCAGCAGAGCATGAGCATGATTTATTTATGATATATTCACTGCAGGACATGATCTTGCTCCATCCTCCAGGATGCTGTTGCCCTTCTTGGCCACCTGGGCACACTGCTGGCTTGTATTCAGCTGGGTGTCAATCAACACCCCCAGGTGACTCTCTGCTGAGTAGAGTTCTCTCTTGTCCCCCAGCCTGTAGTGCAGTTGGGAGTTGTTGTGGCCAAAGCACAGTACCGGGCATTTATATTTATTGAAACTCATACAGATAGTCTTGGCCCATCAATCTAATCTGTCTAGATCCCTTTGCAGAGCTTCCCTATCCTCAAAGACACTGATGCTTCCACACAGCTTGGTGTTGTCTGCAGACTTCCTAAGGGTGCATTTGATCCCCTCATCCAGATCATTGATAAATATTAAACAGGACTGACCCCAAAACTGAGTCTTGGGGAACACCACTAGTCACCAGCCACCAACTGGATTGAACTTCATTTACCACCATTCTTTGGGCCTGGATATCCAGCAATGTTTTAACCCAAGAAAGTGTGTGCCCATCCAGGCCATGAGAAGCCAGTTTCTCCAGGAAAATGCTGTGGCAAAAGGTGTCAAAGGCTTAACT
This sequence comes from Todiramphus chloris collaris, assembly GCA_025345505.1. Taxonomy (NCBI): domain Eukaryota; kingdom Metazoa; phylum Chordata; class Aves; order Coraciiformes; family Alcedinidae; genus Todiramphus; species Todiramphus chloris. Next base: position 26,365,126 of record JANVCC010010406.1, on the reverse strand, counting down.
AGAGTGCAGATAGACGACATCCACAGCTTTTCCCTCATCCACTGATGGTGACCATGTTGTAGAAGGAGATCAGGTTGGGCAATCAGAACCTGCCCTTCATAAACTTGTGTTGACTAGGCCTGATCATCTGGCTGTCTGGCATGTGCTGCGTGATGGTACTCAGGATGACCTGCTCCATCAGCTTCTCTGTCAGTGAAGTCAAACTGACAGTCCTGTAATTTCCCGGGTCCTCATTCCTTTTCTTCCTGTAAATGAGTGTCACATTGGCTAACTTTCACTCTGCTGGGACCTTCCTAGTCAGCCACGACTGCTGAAAAATGATGGAAAATGGATTGGTGAGCACCTTCACCAGCTGTCTCAGAACTCTTGGGTGGATTTCATCTGGTTCCATAGTATTTTGTAGGTTTATGTGGTGCATCAGGTCACCAACAATCTCTTCCTGGATTGTGGGGGCTTCATTCTGCTCCTGATGTCTGTCTTCTATCTCAGGTGACTGGATTTCCCAGAATAAAACTTGCTAAAAACAGAGTTAAGGCAGCATTACGCACCTCATCCTTTTCCTCATTTGTAGTCACCATGTTTTCTCCTGCATCTAATAGAGGATGGAGGCTCTCGCTGGCCCTTCTTTTGCTGCTGATGTATTTAGAGAAACATTTCTTGTTATAGTTTACAGAACAAGCCATATTAATTTCTACTGGGGCATTGGACTTTCTAATTTTCTCCTTTCATAGCCTCACAACATCTTTGTAGTAATTTTGTGTGTACTACACCTTCTTCCAAAGGCCACAAACTCCCCTTTTTTCCCTGAGCTGCAGCCAGAGCTCCCTGTTCAGCCAGTCCAGTCTTTGCCACTGTCTTGTCTTACAGAACATGGGGACAGCTGCTCCTGCGCATTTAAGACTTCCCTCTTGAAGAGTGTCCAGCCTTCCTGGACTCCTATGCCCTTCAAGGCTTTCTCTCAAGGGACCCTGTCAAGCAGTTTCCCAAATAAATCAAAGTCTGCCCTTCAGAAGAGCAAGGTGGCAGTTCTGTTGTCATCATCCCCACCCTGCTCCTTACTTCTCTAAGAATGGAGAACTCAACCATTTCATGATCATTGTGCCTTAGATGGTCTCCAGTCATCACATCACCCACCATTCCTTTCCTGTTCAGAAAGAGTAGGTCCAGCAATGTGCCTTCCCTGGTTCACTCACCAGCTGTGTAAGGAAGTTATCTTCAACACCCTTGAGGAATCTCCAGGACTGTTCCCTCTATGCTGTGTTGTACTTTCAGCAGACATCTGGGTACTTGAAATCCTCCACAAGGACAAGGACAAGTGATCATGACACTTCTCTTGACTGCTTGTAGAATGTTTCATCTGCCTTTCTGTCCTGATTGGCTGGTATATAACAGAATCCTAGATGGTATCAGCCTTGTTGGCCTCCTTCCCTCTGCTTCTGAGCTATAGACGCTCAACCATATTGTCACTGTAATTAAGTTCTAAACATTTGTAACAGTCCCTAACTTTATTCCAAAGTACTCTACCAGGCAGATCCCTGAAGAGGTCAAAGTCTACTCTGATGAAGTCTAGGGTAGTGAGCTTGCTGCACACCCTCCTTGTTGCCCTAATGATCTTGAATTTCACCATTTCGTGGTCACTGCAGCCAAGGCTGCCCCTGAACATCACTTTACCCACCAGCCCCTCCTTGTGGGTGAGAATAAGGTTCAGAATAACACCTTTTCTCATTGGTTTCTCTACCACTTGGAGAAGGGAATTGTTATCAATGTATTCCAGGAACCCCCGAGATTGCTGCTACCCTGCTATGCTGTCCTTCCAACTGATATCAGAGTGGCTGAAATGCCTCATGAGGACCAGGGCTTCTGATCGTGAAACCATTCCTATCTGTCTGTAGATGGCCTCACGTGCTCCATCTTCCCCATCAGATCACCTGTAGCAGACTCCCACTATGATATCACCTTCCCTTGCCTTGTCTTTAGCCCCAACCCAAAAGCTCTCTGGCAGCTCCTCATCCATCTCCAGGCCATGATACATGAGCTCCAGGTGATCACTGATGTAGACAACACCACTGTCTCCTCTTCTTCCCTGCCTGTCTTTCCTAAAGAGTTTGTAGCCATCTATTCCCACACTCCAGTTACAGAAGCCATCCCATTATGACTCAGTGATCCAAATAACATCATAGCCCTGTAGTCAGGCACATGTCTATAACTCCTCTTGTTTGTTCTCCATGCTCTGTGAATTTACTTAAAGGCATTTAAGTTGGGCCCGCATTGAAGCTGACACTGTCTGGAATTCCATTATCTTGTACTTCAGGTGCTCCCTTGCTGGCCTGAGATCCTTCTCAAGACTCAGGGCATCTGTTACTGGCACTGACCTCAAAGTAGGATTGATTGAGGATTCCCTCCCCACCCCCAGCAACTCTATTTTAAGGCCCTCTTTACTAAATTGTCAAGCCTGAGGCCAAAGATGCTCTCCTTCTCTGAGAGATGGATCCCATCAGCCCCCAGGAGACCAGGTTTCTCAAAGCAAGTCCTATGGTCTCAGTAGCCAAAGCCCTGGCTGTGACATCACTTCCATAACCATTTACTGATTTTCCCAGTTTGGTTGACTCTTTCAAGCCCCTTCTCTTTAACCAGGAAGATTAATGAAAAAAATACCTTCTCTCCAGAGTCCTTAACTAATTCCCAGAACTCCATAGTCCCTCTTGATACTTTTAAGGTTGTATCAGTGGTGCCCACATGAAACAGCAGCAACAGATAATAGTCAGTGGGACATACCACATTTGGTAGTCTCTCCTTGACATCCTTGATACTAGCTTCTGCTAAGCAGAAGACCTCTCTAGATAACAGATCAGGTTGACGAGTGAGTGCCTCTGTACTACTCAGAAGAAAGTCACCTACTACTATCACCCATCACTTTTCTTGGTCACTCTAGATGTTATATCTAACTCTGATGTGTTACTTGAAACCTTTTTTCCCTCCTCAGTCTGCAGAGCCATGAAGTGGTTCTACAGGGGCACTTCAGGCTTTGAGGGAGGTCTCTTCCTCCTGCTCATTCTTAACCTCTGAAGGTTTCCATTCTTCAGCACTGTTGGCTTTCCCCTTTTCTGGATGTGTCTTGTGTGACCATCTCCTGCAGCTCAGACACCTAATTCAGGGGTCTTTCACCTGGGCATACCTTTTGAAGGCAGGTTTGACACACATCCATGCCCCTGGAGAAAGGTCTGGGCACTTTCCACAGACTGAGGTCTTTTCTGGTCCTCCTATTCACTTTTTGAGACAGAAAGTTTAGTACCCCACAGTATGCAAGAAATAGACATTGCATGTATTTATACAGTGGCTCAATTATATTCTCTGGTTTGTGGTTTTCTTGGTGTGTTTTTGTTTATCATTTTTTAAATAATTCCTAAAAAATTATTTTTTTTTTTTTCCTACTACTGAGGATTAAACTAAAATTTTTATGGAAGTATTGATGTTTCTTCTAGACCTCATCCTGGACAGTAGCAGTCAGCTCAAACCAAACTCAGACTTCAAGGCTTTTTAGGTTTAAGCTACAAAATTCACTTTATTCTTTGATGAATAGTTAAGACTTGGATCAATGAATTAACAATGGACAGAAGCTTCCAGGCTGTTGTGGCTTTCCCTCCCCCTCATCATGCCACACCCTCCCCCTCCCTTTTACTATCCCAGTGCAGAATTTCTGACCATATTGTCTGAAATATGTGCGTGACCATTTTAACCACTTCCAGAAAGATGACTTGTACAGAAATCAGTATGTAGAAAAAAGACAGTGACTCTTATGGAGGAAAGTCTGACTTGTTTAGACTAAAATGGGCATGACCATAAAAACATTTTGAGGGCAAACATTTAGGAGGAAACTCCTGTGAAGCTAAAGGTCATCTAAAGATCAACATTGGCATAAAACCAAATTAGTGCAAGCAGTCCATGAATAAATTTTATGCTAGGAATTAAGTGGCTGCTAACTTTAATGCTATTGGATCACCAGTGGCAATAGTGAGGACAAAAAGAAAATAAATCTGTTTACATTATGTACTTTAGAAATTGAAGAAATGTATTATTCTCATTTTTCCTGCAGAAGCACGAAACTAGACGTTATGTAGGATCCCTCTACCCTTGTCTTCTATGCATGTAAGAGGAAAAATGACATTTCTCATTTGAACAGCAAAAGGAGAAGAAAAACAAACAAACAAACAACAGCAACTTTACACTTTACCCAAATGTTCCAAGAAGCTTTGTGACTGATATTTGAGCATACATGGCTGAACATAATATTTTCATTAAATCTATGTGCATCTGAAAAAACAGGTTATGACTGAATCTTTGTTAATGTGTTTCTCCTTCCTGCTGTGTTGTTTAACTTTGAAAACAAATACTGTGCACTCTATAGATGCAATATTTGTCAAATGAGTTTTCTAATTAGCAATGTTCCTTGAATGAGAGGAGTGGATATTAAGAATATGATTTGTGTTTTCTATTTATAACATTTCCCCTGCCTCTTGAGTTTGAATGTTCCCTCTCTTTATCTTTCAAAACTGATTGTGGGCCTGACTTCATCTGAAGTAAAAATACAACTTAATGGAGACAAAGAGAAGGAAAGAGGGAAGTAGAACTTGCGCTTTTTGAGTGTAGTTTGAACTGATGTAATGTACCCAAGTGACTGAATTGCAAAGTACAGTATGTTTCCTGAAACGAACTCTGGATGTAGAATTTTGCTTGTTTTCATTCTTGTCATTCATTTCTCCCATCCCACTTCCTTCTTTTAGTATGTTCTGTAGTGGCCCTTGCATTGTTTTCATGCACATTTTCTTATCCACCTTATACGTTATTCTAGCTCTTTTATTTAGGATTTTTCACACATCTTTCACATCTCCTTTACAGTCTCCAGTCACTAAGTGCTAAGAACTAAATACTCCTTTGCAGTTCCTGGCTATTCCCTTATCACATGTGTTTTCTGTTGCCTGAAGGCAGATCTGTACAATTTCTGCTATTGAAATCTGATTTTTTTCGTCTCAAGCAGATGGAGGATGTGTAAATGTGTCTAAAGACTGAGAATACCATTAACTTGGTTTTTACAGAGCCCTGGGAGACACAATGTCTCTCCAGTTCCTTTTAAACTAAGCCGAAAAAAAATAGTAATAACTCCACAATACAAGCAAAGCAACTTTAGGACATTATTGTGTCTCTCTTATAGCTCTGACTGCAGGGAAAAAAAAAAGATGCACTTCTGCTGCCATGCATCAATCTTTTGCTCTTTGCAAGAGAACAGAATCCCCAAGTCATACACATGCTGGACCTACATTATTCCATTAAGTATTGATTGTAATGCTTGAAGCCTTCATTGTTGCAATTTATCAGAGCTTTTTGCAGGGTGATGGGTAGAAAATAATACTGCCAAGCTACTTGTTGTTGCACACTCTACAATTGATAGGGCAAAAGTGATCAGGAAGTGGTGTTGTCATTCTTCTTTTTCGTTTAAAGTCAGTAGATTCAGAATAGAAATCTATATTAACACAATTTGCTCAATACTTGGTGTTAAAAAAACCCCACAACTTTCAATCTCTAATTTGGCATAGAGGTCTGAATCAGAATTATTTTACAAAAGATCCATGCACTTCTCTTACTGCAGCTCTGTGGAACTAAATTCATTAAATAAGATTAGAAACTTTTATTTTTTGTCAGAGAAGGATGTTCTATCTTATTATTTTTATCAGAACTCTTCTAGGATCCCTGTTTAACTTCAGACTGGAGTTACTGCTTCAATAAAACATTAGATAAGGTTTTTTTTTTAAAAAGAAATTGAATATAATCAACAATATTTTAAACAAATGATCATACGACTGAATGAAAAAGTACAAAGGCATAAATGAACCAGGAAGTATTTCTGGGACATTTCACAAGTTTTCTATTCTCTATATATGTTTTTCAGAAATATGTCTTAGAAGATTACAATTCTAGAATATATACGAGTCAACTCTTTGACACTATCTTGATTATATACACATAAACACATTCACCTATAAACAAGTCTAAAGGCTGTGAAATCCAAGCTACCAGTGTATGATTGTCTGGAACAAGTCCTGGTTGAAGTAAATCAACATAACTATAAAAAATATACTTCATATCTATTAAAATGTTGGTTTAATATTATATGTTAATTTTTAAAACATTACAACTGTTGCCTAGCCACAAATTTTTACAAGATTATTAGACATCTCAGCTCTGGATTTAATATTAGTATTTTGTAATTTATACAGATAATAGTTTCATCTCTAAATTGTAGGAGGGTAACTTGAGTATTGAGTCCACCATTCAGGAGTAACAGAGATCCTTAGTTGTGTCATCTTCAGCTATTTGTCTAGTAAAGAACCTGAAAACTGTCAAAGCTGTTTAAAACTTCATTTGGTTTCATTGCTGGTGATTGTCGTTCAAGGGGATTCCCCGGTACAAGCCTGCAAGGGCTGATTCAAGTGGTTTTTAAAGAGCATGTGCAAAAGATACATGTTTATCCATTAAATTGTGAAATGTTGGTTCATATCCTCAAATGAGCAGGTGAGGGATTTAAAGCTTGGCTGTTTATTTCAGGAAAGTGCTTTAGAGGAATCGGAATCACTGCTGTAACCTCCACCTTGTTTTTTTCCCAAAGCTGGGAAGCACTGATTCACCACCTGTGGGTGGAAGGGAAGACAGCTACTTGTGTCCAGCTGAGAGCTAATGGAATTGGTACCTAGATCTGTTGTGAGAAGCAAGGACTCTGGCATTGCCATAGAGATGGTTAGCTTAGGCAGCTCCATGCCTGGTTAGTATCTGTTGTGAATACTACTGGTAAGCATCAATAAATGTCCTTCAGGAGCAACCTGAAAATCTATTTCAGAATTCTCTTAGATACGAGGAAACACTGTGAGCTAGTATAAAGCTCATTGTTGCAGCATTGAAGTGTTGTTGTGGAGTTAGCCCTTGAGCAATAACAGAATCACATAAGGATTCCCTAAGGATTCTCATAAACACTACTTTATTCCAGAGTTTAATCGCGGGATGCACATGTAGGATAATCCTATTGTCACGGTTTAGGGTAGGGGCAGCCCCTTAGACCTATAACAGACGCTCTCTGTTAACCCCCCTCCCTCCCCAAAGGGGAAGAGAAAGGGAATATGAGAGAGAGACTTAGCCATTAGAAAAGGAAACTAGAACAGCTTTAATGAAAATGAAATTAATAACTATAAAAATGGAATATATACAAATATATACAAAAGCAGTATCAAGCCCAACCCCCCCGATGGTAATTACATCACCGTCACCACTGATGCTGTGCAGGCACCGGGAAAGTCCCAGACTGGGCCCCGCAGCAGACGGGAGCTGTGTTCAGGAGCTGGATTCTGGTACCGGGTTCAGGAACACGCAGACCAGATCAAGGGCAGAACGGACAGAGTTCTCCTTGGGTGTTCTGAGGAAGGAATGGAAAGAGGACCTGAGCCAAGTCACGCAAAAGCTGGCAAGGCAGTCCAAGAAGGGAGAAGAGCCCAAAGACCCTTTGGATCCCTCAGCTCTAAACCCAGTATGATGTAATTGGGATGGAATACCTCATTGGTCAGTTTAGAGTCACCCGTCCTGTCTGCTCCTCCCTGCAGGTGCAGCCTTTCACCTTCTGCACCCCCCAGTGTGGTACACAAGACCCAGCAGTGGCCTTGGTCTGTGTAACAATCCTTGGTAGTAACTCTAAGCATCAGGTGTTATCACTGCTAGAAGCAGACACTGTCTGTGAAAACAGGCTGCTAACTTCAGACAGTGCAGTTAGAAGAACCAAGCTGAAAAGAAAAACTACTGAACAGAGTTAGTTCTGTTTTCACTCAAACCAGGACACCTATATATGCAGTACTCGTGGGTATGAACCTCAAAATTGCTCTTTCACAGCCAATAACCACAAAAACCAGTGTTGTTCTTTTGTACCTCTACCTTTGTTTTGAAATTATTTAATGTATATTTTTAGACATATTAATGATAATTTAAGTGACTTTGTTAAAGCTGATTGGACAGTTCAGCTAAACTACATAGTTTTCTTTTATCCAAATGGAGTAGTATAGAGCTTGGACTCTGAGATAGGAATTTCTAATTTCTTGGAGATGCATGAGAATAGAAGAGAAATCCTACCTTGTTTTCCTCTTTGGTGGCCTGGCAACAGTCCATCTGAGTATGCTGAGAGCACTCTTGGCTAACACAGCTGACAATATCAGCATGTGAGAAGCTTCTGCAGAAGGACTGATGAAATAAAATCCAAGCCCTTTGTTTCACAGCTCTGCATTGGCCAAAATATCTGTCTTCTTGGAAAAGTACATTCTCTGCCACGTCAAAAAGTGACAAGGTTGATACTTAGACTGGCAGAAATATTTCTGGGAAAGCATGCTGGAATGTCTTCAAGAGTTTTTGTTAACAGCATAGCCCAGCATTTGTAATGTAAAGCATGGCTAAAATTTGGAAAAGGGTTCTCTGCACTGCACCTACTGTGGTATGTACATTAAGAAAAATGCACCATTAGAATCATCTGTGAAGCTTTAAGATAATGTGAAGAGGAGTGAAAGCACGTTCTTCCTTACACCTTGTAAGAAACACTGTGTTAGGTTTATTCACCCTGTTGTGTGTAAACATTTGTAATGTAGTAAGTTTCTCAGCACTCCTCCTGCCAAAGCTGATCTCTTCAGGATCCAATGTCTTTTCATAAGTCTCAAATTAGAAAGTTGAAATTGAATTTAGACTGCCAAAAGAAGAACATCAAGGGTAATTAAACTGCTCTGACTTTTTTTCCAGAAGACAACACTGCATATTTAGAAATTGTGTTGAAAGGTGGAACCTCAGCTCAGTCAAATACTTTGCATGTAATTCCAATGCAAAACTGCTTCTGGGAAAGGGAGGAGAAATGGAGATGGCTGTATGCCCTCTTTTTCCTTTTTATTAGATTGTATATTTATTAGTAGCCAGGTGTGTTTCAGTTGTCAGAGTCATCACAGCTGAGAAGATTGTTTATTTTTTTTTTAATATCTATAATAAAATGATGTTTAAATGTACCTCTACTTCAAAACCTGGCCAATGGTCACAAAAAAAAAAAAAAAAAGAATGTCACTTAGTAGTCATGTTGAATATTTTGACATTTTATTTAACTGCTTGTGTTCTAGTACATTTCTAAAATGGAAATCAGGACAATGAATAACTCAGAACTCATCTTGATGTGTATAATGTTTAGCATGGGGTACAGAATTTGCATGGGATTCAGTTGCAGACTTTTGTTTGCGGGATGCCTTTGAGACATTTGCTTATGGAAGGATGATGGGACAGTCTGTAAGAACAGGAAATGAACCTTGAATAAAAGTGGAAGGCCTTTTATAGCAGAACAAAATTGGCATTTAGCCTAGTTTTATATTGAAATAATCTGAAATAATTTATGAGATGCTGTCCAGTAAACAGAGTTTATCATCTAAAAGAGCCACAAAGAAAAAAAAGAATCATTTAAGAAAACCACTGTAAAGATAAAATGGAAAAGAGGCTATAAATCTTGACTTGATGGAGAGTTTTTCTAAAATTTATCTTCCCAGGCTTAATGAATGATGAAGGTTTGTCTTAGTGCATGGACCTCTATTTGCAACATAAATTCTGGAATTGGATCTTTACCAGAGACAGAGCCAGGTCAAAGAAAGTCCATAATCTCTGCTACTCCTCATGAAATTGTCTCTTCGTTAAGAAAAAAACCACACCACCTGTCTTCCTCTCAGTAATTCTGTCTAATGTTTGACATGTTTTGTTGACCTGGTGGATCCACATGTTATTTCATGTACAGTAAATGAAATCAATGGGTGTTACTAAGTTTCTCAGTCATTCTCAGGTTTCTGTTTATACATCTTCCTCAGACAACTCCACTGGCACAATTTGACTACAGAACCACCAAATCCTGGCTTTAAGCCCAAAGCAAAGGAAAGAAAAATCACCCCCAGAGAGCTAGTTCTCACTAATAATCCCAACATTTTATTCAATAAGTTTTGATGTGATGTGAGAAAATAGTTATTCTGTGGAGCTGTGGGTAGTGATGTCACGTGTTACAATAGCTGAGTACAAATACAGAATACAAGAAACCATCTGGAAGGAAGAGAAAAAGGAAATGTCCGCACTGAAATAAGATAAGAGGAGAATGCTAGAGTGTATGAAATCAAATGTGTTTGTGTGTGTAAGCAAATGGAGAAGTTGAGAAAAACTAATCTGGAGAGAGGATCTGACCATAACTCTGTAGTTACATTGGCGTTAATAAATGCATTTTGCTCATATTAGCCTGTTTTTCTTGGGAGACCCTATACCCTCAAACCAAACATGATATAATGACAATACATAAAATACAATAATTCTGAAGTAGTTACTTTTAGATATGATAAAGGCAGTATCTGTAATATATATGCTTTTGATAATTTTGATAATATTCTTCTGAGAGAAGAAAAATGTGTAATAGTGGGAGCAACATCAAAGAAGAGAGAACTATACATGCATAAAATTCTCTGTAGTATTTTAGAATTTCATTTCAGCAAGTAAAGATGAAAATCCAGAACTCAGTTTGAGTCTGTGGAGATAAGTGTAAAGGTCTCTGGGAATTCTACACAAATTTAGAAATTAATCCTTGAAGTTTGTGGTCACATGGTGAGGTGGACAGGTATGTATAGACACGTTACAATTCTCATTAAATGCTCTGGTAGAAATATCTTGACTAATAGTTCTCTGACACTGTTTCAGAATCAATTCAAATGGTAGTAAAAGTTTTTTTTTTAATTACCCAGCTCTTTCCGAAGAGACTTTTCTACTAAACTGATATAGTTTATCAAAAGTTTTCAGAATGTTTCCATGCAGCCAACACTTGAGTTGTCATTGTTCATCATCTTTCACAGACAAAAGTCACAGAAAGAGAAAAAGGAAACAAAGTTGATGGGTTCTTAGAACCATATCTGTGTTCACTCTATATTATGAATTTGCTATGAATACATGTTGTGATAAAACTGAAATACAAGTTGGAAATATTACAGCTGTAGCAAAATTTCCTTCTGTGATAGGAAGCAACAGTGAACTAGTCTGTATATCAAGCTTCTGGGTTGGCAGCAAAATCCAAATCAAAGACAGTAACAACAGAATCAGCTGTTTGTTGACATAGTTCTTGTTTTATGTCTGGAGACCCACCTTTTAAATCTTTTACATTTAAATCTAGAAAGACTGGAACACATATAGTATGTTCAATATGCATTTGGTTCTGTAATTTATATCCAGGAGAGTGGTGAAACCTGAATAATGAGGAAAAAGAAGTTATGAAACCATAGGTTTTATTATTTTTTTACATTGTTTTAAAAAAACTATCTGATTTTTTTTTTCTTTTTCTGAAGAGCTATATAATTCAAGCTTGCTTCATACCAGTATTTTGGAGAGGACTAAGTGTAGGAGAGAAGGTAACTATGAAGAAGAAAGTACATAACACCATTAAGTACCTGTACTTGTTCTAATTTCTGTGAGTCATGTTCAGGTAATTATTTCAGTCTCCAAACATTTTGATATGGATTTGTACAGTTCATTGCAAGATTGGGTAACTAACCTACTGACACTACTGGAAAGCAGCTGGAAGCATGCATTTCAGATTTGATTTAACTTCGATTTATATTTGGCCAGATATATATACACTATTAAAGTATTTGTGCAATTAACACATATTTAGATTTTATTAAGATACGTGAGAAAAAATAAATCCCCAAATATTTTTCATTCTAACATTCATTTATCTATAAATTCACTTTATGCGTCCTGGTATATTACTGTGGGAATTATTTGCACATGAGGAAAGGAAGATAGGGCTGTGAAGTCTGAAAGATAACTTAAATGAATACAGTTCTCTTAGGTATTTTAAACTAAAGTTCTCAAAGGAAGTTAGCACACATCTCCAATCCTCCCTATTACTCCCCCATCCCTTCCTCTTCCAAAAAGAACAGAACCAGTAAAAATTGGTTACTACAGTTACTACACTGTGATTTTTTAAAGACCAGAAATATTAAACTGGTATGCAAGGAATCGAAGTATAGAAATCCATTCCTATTAATTGTTCTTTATCATTTAAAATCTATTATTATTAATGATTATTATTGTTGTTGTTATAATTATTATTATTTTTGTTATTTTAGTATATTTTTTCTGATAAGTCTCATGCAACACTTAACAATATCAAAGGGACAGGTAGATTAAATATGATGGTGACATCATGATATGAGCAGGGGTGTGAATGAGGAGATCTAACATGTGAAAGTGATACCTGTGAGATCAAGAGTACTTGCAGGTAGCTGTTGTCTGATGTCAACAAAATGAGATTTGCATGATACAGGAAGATCAGCAGAGTCCTATCTTCTAAGGTATTTTCAAGCATGTATAGGTGTGCTTGTACGTGCTGGTTTGCAAGGAATCAATAGAGGGTGGGGGTTTTTTGTGGGATTTTTTTTTCCCCTGTGTTGCTTTTGCTTATTTTGTTTGGGTTCTTCTGTTTATTTGCTTCTTTCTTTGGTTTTGTTTTGGTTTTGTTTGGTTTATTGTATGGTTGGTTGTTGAGGTTTTTTTTGTGGGTTTTTTTTTTATTATTATTTCCTTTTTTTTTTTCCTTCCTTTTGCTATTCTAATATCTTACAGCAAGAAAAATCCAAGACAGGGCATGAACAACATAACTGATTGCTCAGGATCAGAAAGGGACAAGCTAAAAGAGGTTCAGAATGTAGGTTTAAAACAAAATAAATCAATGAAGGAAACAAGGAAAGGGAATTTGGAGGTTAGATCTGTGACAGATCTACTCCATTATTAACCCACGTTCTGTTTCCTTAAGACTCGACCAGACCTTGCCAGCTCTTCATCATCAGTCATAGAAGCCTTTAAGATGAAACAATGAGTGAAAAAAAAAAAAAAAAAAAAAAGGAAAAAGATACCCTTTTACTCATGGTTCATTTCAGAGAATAGAGATCCAGAAGGAAGAAGGAAACAGTTAAAACTCTTAAGGAATGAATGAAGTCTCAGTACGGACAGAATGAAGGCAAGGTTGAATTCTGGCAATGCTCCAGAGGGAGGAAGAAGCAGTCATAAGCTAAGAGAGATATACACATTGGGATATGAGGGAAAATAGGTCTGGTTAAAAAAATATTAAGTGCTTAAGTATGTTGGTTTCTTTTTGTTGTAAGATCAGAGTTGCTCCTTCAAGCTAGACTGATCTGTGGTAAGATAAAATACAACTCTTTCCGTCCTTATAAATATTTTAACTTAAACGGAAAAAGGTCTGTGCTCTATTGGTTCTCCCTCACTCAACTCTTAACTTCACCTTCCCTCCCAGATTCCACAATTATAAGCCTATTGTAAAATGTGGTTATTGACACAGATGGAATAAAATGCTACTGTCCTTTTATTTGGCTCTTTAGTCCATTTATTCTGTAATCCAGGGTCACGTGATTAATATTTTTTTTTTATGTAATAAAATGCTAAAAGAGGTGGTACAGTAGGAAATAGTATGATTTTGTAAAGTTTTCATGATTAAAAAGTAATTTTAATTAGAACTGCTGCTGAATCTGCATTCTGGTCACATGTGAACACACCAAAGAAATCATATGCAGAATGAAATTGTGACACAAAATGAATTCGCTCCAAATGACATACTATCTTATTTTGGTGATAGATTCAATGTTAGTTCCCATGCTGATAATAGATGGAGTGGCAGAGGCTAGCATATTTCACAGCAGCATTATGCCTTAGTTTTCCTGTGGAGACCAACAGAACACCAGCAGTGAATTTTCCAAGCATTCTGAACCCAGCCTCTATGAGTTTTTCTAGTGGAACCTGACAGAATAAAAGCACTAGATAGCCCCGGTTCTGAAAAAATATACTATTAAATGGATAAAGCAAACCTCTTCTGATTTAAAAAAAGATTAATTTGTCAAACCCCAACTCCTGTAATTTGTGCAGCTCATTTCTACACCATTGACAAATGTTGCAACAAAAAATTACACACATCCTTAACGTAGTAACAGAATTTGCTTTTTCTATTGATGGAAATATGTTCCATTTAACTAAAACCACAAGTAAGCAAGTATTTGTAGAAGTGAAAAACTTCTCTTTTGTGGCATTCATTATTATGCAGTCAAGAGCTTATCATGTTTGAGAAAGACTTTCAAAATGCCCACAAAATTATAAGGATGGTAAATAATTTGCTTCAATTTTTGTATTTCTTCTCAGACACAGCTCGCTTGATCAATCCTGTGTCATACAGCACCACCACTGAGATTGTTCTATGTCACATGGCTAGGAGAATTTCTGCAAACTCTTTGACTTATGTCTTAAAGAGACTGATGGAAATTTCTCTCCTTTCTCCTAGCCCATGGTAAAATTTTGGCCTTCATCTTGTTGTGTATCAGTTTACTTATGATTACATTAATAAAAACTGCTTGCTGAACAATAGGGAGGATTAATTAGATAATGTTTGTAAAGGACTCTGAGATTCTTACTAAGGATTCTGTTTCAGAAGCAGCATATTATTCCCTCCTACTTCAGGACTAAGATATGCATTAATGGCCTGTAAGTAATGCCAAAGATCTCTGGGTCATTTGAGGAGAACAAAGACTCAGTTTTTTGTATAATCTATAACCATAAATATATTTATAGCTTTTATCACCATACAAGTGCTCAAAACAATTTGAAACTGCCTTGCTGCATCAACTCTGAAGACTGCTTCAGAGCAAAGAAATAGTCAACACTGTTGATTACATGTCACTTTAATTCTACCCTGTTATGCATCAGAAATCTTCCTCTCTGGCCATTCCCAAACAAAATTTTTCTGTTTTTCCTTATATTAATGTCAAACACTCCATTCCTCTTAAATTAATGTCATACATACAAGTTGTGGTATAAAATCTCATGTTTCTGTGCAGCATGGAATTGGAATCCCAACTATCTGATACAGTGATTTGTATAAGGATAAAATATTTTATTTAAGGGTCTGCAAAAAATGTACTTATCATCCATACAGTTTTACTCTACAATGACATTGTTAAGGGACACTAAATGTGAATATATTTTGATAATGGATGTTTAATGGTACAATTTATTTAGAAAAACATTACTGCAGGAGCAGCACATGAAAAAATTGTTGGGTATTATGTGATAGCAGAGAGTGGGGATGTTGATTCAGTCAACAAAATGTCATGCAGTTCTAGGAAAAGGAAATTAATTAAGGAGAAGACTTAGACAGTCTAATGGCAAGGTTGGAGATGTCATTACTTCTGCTATTTTCTGATGTGTTCAAACCTTTGGAGGTACACAGATCAAGTTCCAGTTGAAGGCCTGTTCATACCCTCAACTTCTTAAGAACACAGTTGCCCACTGCATGAAACTATAAGATAAAAACCAATTTCTATTTATTTATATCTGATGAAGTTGTATATACACATACATTATTTCCATATAGGGCTGTGATATAGTTTCCATTATCTTGCCACCAGAAAAGGTTTTATTAGACTGTTTTATTACTTTTAAGCACAGAATTTTACTTTTGTAAAAGGAGACCATGTGTGATGCTAGATGGATAATCTGTATATTCTAGACACAAGATATTTTAAGAGTGGAACAAGAATAAAATATTAGTTATTTGGGATGTTATATTTAGGATGTTTCACATACGACTTCAGTAAGATCTTACATATGCAAGTGTTTATTTGAAAATGTTTAATCTGAAACTGTTACAAGATTAATACAGAATTTTTTTAGTAATGAACTATGGAAGGTTACCAAAATTCACTTTTATTTTCCTTCTACTTTATGGAACTGACTTTTTTCCCATTCTCATATTAAGTATCAACCTGACTTACATCTGACCCTGCCTTGTGTTGGGTTTTTTGGCATGCTGTATTCTCAGCTTGAGTAACTGTATACATTTACACTGACATTACTACCATTATTCTTATTGACTCTTACTGAGGACATTGATCTAGATAAATTCATGGTTAGTGATTTCTGAAAACTGGCATGAGAGTTTTGCAGAAATGTACAGTAAACTGGAAAGGTACAGTTTCCCATAAGGCTTAGATTACTGGTAGTAAAACACTGACCACATACCTTTTTCTGGTCCTGTAGATAAATCTGTGGGTTTACCTTTCCAGAAATTGTCAACTGTAGACTGAAGCAGAAGCAACAATGTCTATCTAAGCAAAATGTAGGTTAAGAGGGAAGGTTTTCAATAGCCAGTATGTTTCATATTCTGGAGTCCTCTCTCCTGGCAGAGAGCTTTCTGAGAGGTTATTTCTGTGCCTTGGGTTTTCTTTTTATTTTTCTTAATCACTATAAACTGTAACAGGCTTACACAGTATGGCTTTAGATGAAACAGATCTCGTGTTTGAGAAATGCGTTTTTGCTAATGGTTTCAAACTGAGCTGCTATTTTTCAGGTTTAACAATCTGCAAACTGCATTTTCTCTAGTCTTTTTTTCATATTTTGTGAAAGGCAAGGAAAGATGTCTGACTACATGAGAACAAACCTGTAGTGTAACTATGTAGTGAAACACAGTGCAGAAGTTCCTTGGCAGAGGTCATAATTTATAGAGGAAGAGTCACTTCCGATGTGTTCCAGGGAAAAATGTGTTGCACACCTTCAAAACCAATCAAGGCTTCTTGCTTTTCACTGTCACTAGGCTCATTTTGACACTTTCTTCCTCTTCAGGAGTTTTCTATACAATGGTCCAGACTCACATGCAGTCAGGAACAAGAACCTTACCCATAATTTTAAAAAGTCCAACCAGCACCTTCTTCATAATTTCTCTCCACCTTCTGCAAATACTTTTACATCAATTCCTTCCTGTCAGAAACACCTGGAATTACCCCTTGAAATAGGTGACAGTTGTTACTTGGTTGACTTGATACAACTGCAAGTAAAAGTAATTGGGCTAAGTAAGAAACAGTTCTCCTTGTTTCTTCTCAATAAATTAAAAGGTCAGCTTTGAAATTTCAGGCATATGATAAGTGAGGACAGTCTTGTCTAGCATTATCGCAGTAAAAAATTGATAATATGATAAAAGATTGTTTTTTCAATGGAGAATATCCTGGATAGTGCTGACCAGATGTAGATTGTTAAGAGAATGGTATTTTGTATATGTCTACATTTTAAAAAATAACTACTATTTACAATTACAGCAGCAAAATTAAGTAAGATGGAGAAAAAGTCATATTTGTGCTGCAGAACTTCCTAGATACCATTTTCAGAAGTACTTAGGAGCTAAGAGTTTCTGTGGTTTCTGTGTGACTTAAGTCATTTTGGTTCTTGAAGACTTCACTTGCCATCTATGTATCAGATGTGCCAATAAAGGCCAATGGGATAAGAACAGGGCAAAGGTGGAGCTGGGATGATGAGATATGAGGCAATTAAAAATTCATTAAATAGGCTGATGTCTCAAACAAATGAAGTAAGCCTTCTCATCGTAAGAGGAAAACATAAAGCACATCTTTGTAAATGGTAATAAAAATGCAATCTATAAATATTATATATTTATATGGCATAACTCCCCATCCTTTAAGCTGTTGTGTAGCTAGTTTTTTCCTAGCCTTTATTCACACATGAATTGTCACATGGTTTCTCAGATAAACTACTGGTAATACAGGTCATATATGAAATAATCAGGCTTGTATCTGTACTCAAGAACCTGGCATAGTAGAAGCATCAGATTATCAATACATGTTAAGGTACTTGCAAACAAATACTTACAGATATGTTTATCTAATGATGGATCCTTAGATGGAGAAAAGTACTAAATTTCATCTACTCTTAGGACACTATTTCCTATGTCTTTCTGAGGATGCCACATGTTTTATGTGTGTTGATTAACCAACTTACACTGTCTTTGAGAAGTAACAACAGTTAAAACTATCAGGACAAGAAGAAAGTGTATAGTCCAACTGCAGTATGTGGACAATTCCTGAGGTTTTTTTTCAACCTTGCAAGTATACAAAGGTATGTCCCCTGAGGAAAGTCAGTGAGGACAGAGGTCTCAGTGAATGCTCAGCATGTCACATTTTGCTTCAGAAATTTACAGTCTGCATTGAAGTAAATGTGGTTGTATTTATGAAACAGATCCTTGCTTATGTCCTGTGTAGCAATGGTCTTATCAGCACAATGGGAAAGTGTGGGATTTTTTTTAGCTCAGAGATTAAATTAGTTCACAGATGTTAATGAGGTGCTCAGCTACTGACAGTGCTGATGAGGATGGAGGCAGGTTGCAAAGCAGAGAAGGCTGTCAGTGTGCCGATGGAGTGCATCTGCAGGGGCCTCACACCAGACGGTGTTGGTAATTAGCAGCAATGTTTGAAGGGCTTGTTCAGTGCCACCATGTGTGCTCCTTCACCCCTAAGTCTCAGAGCTCATGGATTACCTAGAGCTGTTCTCCTTGAGCACAGCCCTTGAAAATGGTGGCTGGAGAAGCTAGCCTGCCTTGTCTTTGCAGTTCAGTGTCCCTTCCTGGGAAGCAAGGAGTAGTCTTCAGCTGTTCACAGATTCAAAGTTTAATACAAATACTAAGAGTTAAAGAGGCTTGTTTTTTTAATTGTTTTGTTAGGAGGGATTTTAATTTGAGGGGAATGCACTTAAAAATAAAAACAAAACCAAACAAACAAACACACCAACCAACAAACAAACAAACAAACAAACACAAAATAACCCCAGCAAAACAACAAAAACAATGCAAAATCAGCATATCTCCAATATTGTATTTTTCTATCAAAAATCTAGAAATAATTCCAGTGTGCGATTTAAAGACTTATTGTGTTTCTACAAATCAAAACAAGAAAACCACAGCCCCCTACAACCCCCAAATCTTGAAGCTCTTGTCTTACTATAATGTTAAGATTTGTATGAAGTAGTTTGGCTGTGGTTGAAATGAAATTCCCTCTCTTGTTTCTAAATGACCAGTTCTCTCTTATCAGTATGACAGGGAGGGACTGGGACTGAATTTATGAACAAGGAAAAATACTGAACACAGCTCTTTGTGGTTTTATTGTGCACAATTCTGGCTTTGCTTGTAGCATCAGTCCATACTCTTGGCTTTGTGTCCTCAACTGAACAGATGTAGCATGGACTTTTTTTTTAACTGGCACATGGTGTCATTCCTGTGAAGATACTGCCTCCGGTTATGATAATTTTAACCTGACTGTTGATTTAAAGGCCTCTGTTGAATAGCAAATAAATTTTGTGGTGTAAGAATGATAACAAAATCACATATACAGTATATGAGAAAAATGCTCATCAAATTAGTATGGTAATATTACAAACTCTAAATTATTTGGGTAAAGAGTTGAAATGTGATGCAAAATCCTGAAAATGTAAAATATTCACCTACTAATTATGATCAATGATTTGGAGGATTTATTTTGCTTTCAAATTCCCTCATTCCTTATATTTATGACAAAGTGTCCAACAAGTATAAGAAGGCGCAGCCTGGACTGCCCTTGAGCCAAAGACTAGCAAAAAGAGCTAGAAGCTGGACAGTAAGCTGTACATTTGATTGCTGTCTTTCTAATCACATTCACAAGTGTCTTTATTTAAGATCTTTCAGATTAAGTTGTACGTTTAATGATCAACATGAGTGTGTAGTTCTAACATTTATTATACGTGTCTTCCAAGCTCTCACTAGAAAGCATTAAAGGAAGAAAAGATATAAGGAAGGTCTGTTTGGCCTCTGCAACAGACAGTGAACCTCAGCATTTCAATAAGTTATATTTCCAAACTTTGGAAAGGTGATGTCTACACTGGGAAAATGAATAATGTTAGAAAGGCCATAGTATCCCTTTTTCAGATCTAAAAAATATAGATAATCTGTTCACATATAAGTCTGTGAAGCCTGAATGAAGCATCAGATGGAGCCTGATTAGGACTGAAAAACATCCACTCCATGTAGTCTCCCTGCTGAATTTGGAATTTCCTGCCATTAGAATGTGACCAACAGTCTTTCTACATAGGTGGTGACTAGGACTACAGGACTAGGTATTTAGAAAATGTAAAGCTATTCTTATCAGATCAGAGCTACATGAAGTAGAATTTAATATTTGTAATGTTTATATAGAGATTTATCTCAGAGCCACTTCACTCATATATATTATTTTTCAGTCTAATCTAATATTTGCTTGGAATCTTCCTTGTGTTCAATACTTTTTAGAACAGTAATAAATAATCCAATTCAATTTAGAGAATAATAATGTTTTCCTCCAACTTCTAATAATCCTGTGATACAATCTGTCCCAGTTATAGTAACATGTAGTAATTTCCTTTCCTTTTCAATTTCTTTTCCAAGTTCTTTTTTCGTTCGGGTTTTGGGGTTTTTTTTGTTTTTTTTTTTTTTTTTTTTCATAAGAGGTTCTTTTGTTCAAAGGGTTTGGAATGGTTTTTGAATTCATGGTTTAATCTTATCTTTTTCTATTTCTTCCTTTAATGTACTAGATATTACTCCTGAAAAATTATGTATAATCACTAATGGATATTAAGTGCTACCCAGTACAAACTTCTTATTCATACATCTAAAGATACACATGATAGATGTCCCAGTTGTTTCTTCTGTTCAGTTATCTTTTGCAGTGCATACAAAAGAGGACTGTGTGGATTCTTCCACCCGTTAAGGTACTTAGAGTAGGAATTGCAAAGTTTTTATTAACATATGGACCATAGCAGATTCCTCATAAAAAGGGCCCATTTCACCTTTCAGAATTTATTTGAAAGAGTAATGTTAGTACAAGATATTTCTCTGTATAATCCTAAATAGTTCTTAAGGCTGTACAGGTTACTTTCTATCCTAGACACTTTTGAAACCCTTGGGGCTCAAATTTAAAGAAGTTGGACAAGCCACCCTCTGGTTGTTTTTAAGGTTCCATTAACTTTTCATACAAGGTAAACCCCATCATTTTTCAACATAAATTACCAGGAAATAAATGAAAATAAATGTGGAAGTTAACATGAAAATTCATAAAGTGTGCTGTACTAACCATGTTTTCATCTGCAGCAATGGTTAACCTTCCAAGCTACTCAGACATGGACTGAGTGCAAACTGCCTTCTGGGACCTTAACATTGCGGAGAGAATTTGTCCTTGGGACAGTGTCAGGATAGTTGGTAGTGGCTTTGAGCTTTCTCAGGATTGGATCTTATTATGTTCCATCTTCAGAGAAGGTCTTAAATTACTTAACCCCATGGGGAATGCCACTTAAATATTTTTCCAAGCAAGGCAGGCTGTACTTCAGCAGTGATGGCTCATGCAAGGAGCCCAGAATGCATGTTTGCTTCTCAGTTGGATCTGGAACTTGGCTGACTTTCTGCTGTTGCATATCAAGAATGCCAAGCCACATGCTCCCAGTTTAGCAGGTCTTACAGAGATGTTCTCCATTTGTACCTCTTCCACTCTATCCTTCATTCTGTGCTGTGGGCACAGGTATCAAACTAGCTTTGTCACCACATCCACAAGTTAGGGATTTGATTTAAAGGTGTATGGTACTTGGAAATTTTAATTTGGTTTCTCCAATTTAAATCTTCTGCTCCTGTTGAATTAATTATTACTTCTGTAACCCATATTCCCACACAGTGTGAGTGTCAGGTAAACATTGACACAGTTTTAATTACAGTATCTTAAGAGACTTTTTTTACTGGTGTACTTATTTTAGAAGTACTACAAAGAGAATAAAATAAAACCAAATATTTCAGCATAAAATGTAAAACAATATAATACTACAGGTGTGTGTGGACCTACACATTACATGTGCAGATGGGATTTGATCTCTTCTGACATTTTTTGTGATCAGTTAACATGTTTGGAAGCCAAATAGTTTTCTAGAAAAAAAAATGGCTTTGCTACCGGATAGATTTTACAAAAAGTAAGCTCAGCACAAACTACTTCCCAGGATAGTCACTCACAGATTAACTCCATGGCATGATCTTATTCTACAATGTCAAACAACATTTTTATTTTCTAAACAAAAGTAAATTTTACTTAATATTTCTTTTTGCTGTTTGGAGATGATTAGGACATAAGTGAAATGTTCTGCTGAAAAGTTCTTATTCTATTTTGCTGTAATTTTATGTCCTTCTGCTAATAGTATTGAACTGTAAAATGTCTATTGTGCTAAGGATGATATTATTAATGAATCATAAGATTATTATTGCATCATTATTAAATATGGTTTACAATGAAAATTAAGTATCAAGATGAGAAAGCACATCAGTTACAATGTATTAAGAATATATCCATTTAGGCCAATGTACCTAGGCATTAAGCCAGAGAATGGTTGATTGTTATCCTCAAGTATTAAGTGTGTTTCTGTCACTCATCATAGAACAAAGAGGACATTCAGGATGTGGTCATGACATCTGAATAGTTAGTGCAATATTGGTTAATTAGAGTTGAGATTCATTTTTTTATGTTATGGAAATACATGTAGGAGGTGGTTGTCTCCAAACTACTTAAAGTTTAAATCTTATTCCCAAATCTGTCCTTTTCCTCTATAATAATGAATAATAGTACCATATCCTTTGCTTATTATTCATGTGTGCATCAAGCTGAACTGATAAATAAGAAGATAATAGACTAAATTTTGAAAGAACCTAAAAGCCTCAGGCCTGTAGAATTTGAACACAACTTTGTACTTAGAGTGCTTGTTGCAGCTTTTGATAAGGACTCTAAAAGCATGATTGCAGCACCTAAATAACACCAAAGCAGAAACACCTGAGTTAACGAAAGCTCAAAGTGGTGGAGTGAGGGATTCACATAGGTGAAGAATGCACACCTGCTTAGGTCTGGAAACATGTATGTGTTAACATTGCCTTATACCTAAGCAAAAAAAAAAAAAAAACAAAAAAAAGCAAAACAAACAACAAAGAAAAAGAACAACAAAACCCAACCAAAAATAAATCTTTCCAGAAGTATACATAGCCTGTACATATTTAACAACCATTTAATTGTCTGTAAGTTATTCATTAAACATATGTTAACAGTTCCAGAACTGAATATGTGTTTTCAGGAGAGCATTTGCAGATAGAATATAAAAACTACAAATCCACCTTTAACGCAGTTATGAAGAATTTTTCAAAAAACTAATGAATTGATCAGGCTTATATTTGGTAGCTCTAATAACAAGATATGAAAGTATGGATCACAAAACAACTGTCAAAATTTTCTCTTCCTTTTTACTGAAACATTCAAATTATGATCCATGTTCCTGTGGGACAAAATTAAAAGGTCCACTCTTTTTAAAACTCCTCAGTCTTTTTATTCTTCAATAATAAGCTGCACAGTCTGTGGAGGTTATTTGAGCCCACCTATGTGAATATAATCTTTATTGGAACTTTACTACCACAACACAGTAACATTAGGAAGTTGCTTTCCTTTTGCCCGCACTTCCAAAAAAAGAACTCTTATTTCTAACAGAATTATACCCTGATGCAGATGGGCATTGTTAACGTTTCTATGCTAGATGTGCATACTCCACACAAATGAGTCTCTTTATCTTCTTTGTCATATTTAAAGATTGCAAGTTCACACAGAGTGACCATTGCAAGATGATCAGTGGAAAAATGTAGCTAGACATAAGGAGTGTATACTGGAAATATATGCTTAAACACAGCTGCTCTGCTTTTCAGAACAGCAAAATTTATGGTTGAAAGACCTTCTTAATGTGCTGTTGTCTTGAAAAGTTGCAGATTTAAAATTTTTTGTTGCTGTAGCTCTTGCAGACCAGCCCAGGTAGTAGAAATATCAGTGAGGAGTATGGAAACTTGCACGTGGCATAGATCTGTCATGTCACCCTACAATGTGCATGATGATATGAAGGCTGAACAGGAAATAATGTCTGCAGATCCATATGGCCACAATCTGCCAAATGTAAGGATTGATGAAGCTAACTAGAGCTTGTTAAAAAGGTGACCGTCTCAAGAGGCTGTTGTTGCCCAGTCCTTCTGTGCAGTCTGAAGTGCAAAAAAAGCATACATGTGTACCCAAGGCATTAAAACTAGCATCCTCCACGGAAGGAGTGGGAATAGGTCATGATTAAAGTTCTCTTCTTACATAGATATCTCTCTGGATATACATTTAACATACTCATGAATATAATATGAATTAAAATTAGTCATTTTACATCAAACAAAACAGTAATTCATAATGATTGAAGGGATACTTAAAGTGGTAACCTTTTCCTAAGGTGTCTAGGTAACCTGATATGCACCTCATTAGCAAGATTTCCTGTACAATATATAAGTAGATTAATTAAAAATCAGTTGGATATTTCATGCTCTATTTTCATGCATAAAGGTAGACTTTGCAGGGTGATACAGCAAGAGAACACAGTGCTGCTTTAATTCAGGATTTTGTAGTGCTCCATTTCAACATTGGAAAGGTGTAATATATTCCAGATAGCCAGAACTCAGTGCTAGCCAGACATGATAAAAAATATACCACCACTGCACACAAAAATGTTTAAAGAGGTACTGAGTATGCCTCTTTTGTTGTCATAAAAGGTTATTGAATTTTGCTTTAGTAACTCAGTTGTGTACTTCGATAAAAAGGTTCAGGTAGAATTGTAGTTACAAACATGAAGGAAAAATCTCAACTTTTAACCTGCTTTAAATGGTCATTTGAAATAAAATTATCTTTTCAAAGAACTGACAAAACTGACCTATTTGAATATTTAGAAATTACAGAGAAAGAAAGCAGGGAACTTCCTCATTGTTAGCTGGTTGGTTAAGCATGCAGAGTGTTTGACTTCTCTTTGAAACCACTGTTGCCAGTGGAATTCTTCCCAATGCTATGTAAACCTTTAGTTTGGGTACTTTCACCACACATCAAATTCTACCCTGATTCTTTCCATTCCTCTTAAAAATGCTTCTGGTTTCTGACTCCATTGCAGCAGTCTTTTACACTACTTACAGATAATTTTGCTGGGAATTCTCCTTTGGGCCAACACATGTCATGTTACAGTGGAGATCTGATCTCACATAAATACAATGAGCATGCTAACAATGAACTGTGGCATTATGTAGGTATCTTAAAGGGCCAGACCTGGAACCCATGACTTTCAGTTTTAGGTTCACAAAGATACTAGCTGGGGAAGGAGGCTGAAAGAGTCAAAGGTGTGTAAAGTTAACTAGGTACAAATATAATTTACATTTGGTGAGCTACCACTTTTACTTTTTCAGTTGAACAGACCTCAAAGAACTCGAGAATTTCTAGTTTTCTGGTATTTTATTTTTGAGTCTTCCTGAAAATGGGAAAGCAGCATAAGTTTTTTTTCATCTTGTAAGGAGTGAAATGAAAAAATGGAAGAAAAACCCTGTGCTGATATACTTGCAGTCCAATGTTCCCAATGAGACAAATGGGAAAAACCATGTACCAAAGCCAGCTTGAGAGTATATGAGCTGTACTAAGTCAGTTCAATGTCCTGGCTGTTGAATATAGCTGCATCATTCTTGTTTGTTTGTTTTCAGTGGTACTTTGGGCTGTCTTTTTGTTTGAGATCTGCTTGCTTTATTTGGTCACAAGGAAAATGATGAACTTGTTGCAGAAGTTACTACAATACCTGGAAGAGAAGAGAAGCTAGGATTTTGCAGCCATTACTAGCCCAAAGAACTAGCCCAAATGGTTTCTGGGATTCTGCCTGGTTAATATGACATCTATCTGCATAGAAACTTGATAATACTGTGTAATTGCACAGATTTATATACAGTTGTTGTTTCTTAAATAATTAGAAAAACATACAGATTCTCAGTAGGATATGATTACCGTCATCATCAGAATGCATTTTATGTTTATTCTTTATGGTAAGCAAATTATTCAGGATTCAACTTTCTTAGTGAAGAAGGCCTAATATATGTAATTAATGACTAGTCAGCTCAAATACTAAGAAATGACTGAAATATCTATGATCCATGAGGCACTTGTGTTTGTATATTTCTCATTATTTTATAGCTTGCAGTCTTTACTGCTATTTCCCAGTGTCACTGAGCAACTGCTATTTATTCTCTTCACCATTCAAGATTCATCTTTTTAAACCCAACTGGAAATCCCTATTAATTAGGAAAAAAAAAAACCCACCAAAACAAATGCTTAACTAATCAGCTGTTAACAATCAGTACCAGATTACACTAACATGCTTTGAAAATCAAATTGGGGGAGGGGAAGGAAAACCCCTTAACAATTAATGAAGTAGGTAGTAAATCTATCTGACAGAAGATAAACTTCTCCAGCACTAAGGCAATGCAAATGGTGTTGATCTATATAGCTGCACATGTGGCTCCAGGGTGCAATCTGTCCAGCTGCTCAATATCAGTGCTGCCACATGGGCACTGCAACAGGGAAGATAAATAATAAACCTCTTAGTCAAAGAGATAAATACAATCAGCAGCTGCTAATTTTCACACCAAAAGCCTGCTGGTTCCCATTATTAGGGAGAGTACTTCTGTGAGGTATTTGATGAACACATATAGAGGAAGAATGAAGTCTTCCCTCACTAACTCTCTCACGTTAAGCAGGTGAGAAAGGATTTTGAAATTTCATCTTCTAGCTCACAACTGGCTACGCCAAAAGAATAACCTAACAATTAAGACTGTGAAGCGAATTTAGATAGGAGTCCAACATTTAGCCCCACTAACCCCAAACTTAATGAAAGCAGTTTATCCTAACGGTGAGGTTTCTGCTCTATGAGCCTAGCAGAACTTCTATGCTGATCCTCCAAATCCAAGATTCCAAAGGAATCATACAGTCAAAGAATGGTTTGGGTTGGAAGGGACCTTTAAACATCACCTAGTTCAGCCCCCAGGAAGATCAAGATTACTGGGGGTTTTCTGTCAGTATTCTTAATATAAAGATGACAAAGGTGGTCAGGTAAAAAAGAATACAGGATGAACATTTGATGGATTACTGAGGTTCAGCTAAATAATATTACATTTTCCCCTTAATTTTGTCTTGTAGCAAGAGATTGAAAAGCTACTGGTATAAACTTATCAAGAAGTCTGAATGTGTGCTTTAAAAAATGAAAAACAAAATGAAATCCTCTGGCAGGCAGGTGGAGGGATACTGCCTGAAGGACTGTGTTTTCTGATGCCATCCAGTGCGATAATGAATCCATGTCTATGGAAATTGATTCATTAATATTTCATTGAGTCGGCTTCAGTACAATTCATGAACCGCCCCTAGAAATTCAATAAGTGAATTCAATGAGTTGCAGAGCTTAACAAAACTGAAGCAAAAAGTAAAAATACTGTGAGTTGGTAATTACCAGTGGAATTTGCCATGTGAAGTGAGCCTTGGCAATAATAATTTGTTGGTGTATTTTATCTTCAGAAAAGCCTAAACAAAACAGCTGTAAACCTGCATACACACGTGAACCCAGCGAGTGATGCTATAGTAAAGAAACTTTGAACTGGATAAGGTCCTGAAACAAAA
Source organism: Todiramphus chloris collaris (assembly GCA_025345505.1). Classification (NCBI taxonomy): domain Eukaryota; kingdom Metazoa; phylum Chordata; class Aves; order Coraciiformes; family Alcedinidae; genus Todiramphus; species Todiramphus chloris. The sequence goes on along the minus strand of JANVCC010010406.1, from coordinate 26,337,629 downwards.
ACTTACCTCTTAAAGATTTGGACTTTTTGAAATTGGAGCCTGAGATGGATTTGCGTTTTTCAATGGTAGTTATCTTTATAATGGGCTCTTGCTACATAATACCTAAGCCTTGGCAGGTGCAATTACAAAACCCAAAGCACACGTTGTGACACAAGCTTCGCTATTCTATTTCCATTGGACACTCTGTGGGAAAGAAAACTTTTCCCCAGCAGCACACAATGAAGCTTGTTGTTTTGCTACATTTTGTGCAATCAAAGGATGTGGGACAGATGTGAACATTTAAGCCATCTTGGAAGAAAGGGTAACTGTTGAACATGGTACACAGCTGAGGTTTTGGGTCAGAAACACATGCATGCCAGTAGCTTAATTTGCCATGCAGAATTGGCATCAGAGGGAATGATTAGGAAAAGAGAGTCAAATTACCTTGTTGACTAAGTAATTGGTTTTAGAGTGTTCCTAGAAAGGAACTGATAAATAATTTTACTTTCATATTGTATCAGTGTCTCCAAGACCATGCCTAACTAGCCTGTATTGATGTCTTTTAATTAAACCATGCTTGATATGCTTATGTTGCAGTTGTGCATACTGAGTGTGCATGCTAGACATTCTAGATAAAGTAATTATGCTATTTGTCACTGTCATGATTAATGTGTGACAGCTGTTATGACAGCTGTGCCACTGTTTTGTCACAACACTATGTTCATCCATAACAAAATTAGGTGTCTCACTCCAAGGTACACAGTTGTTGCTCTCTCCCTAAGAAGACAACAATGAAGAAAACTGAGAAGGAATATTACATGAACTCTGTGACAAATAAGAGAAATGACATCTTTATTTTTTCTTTAAATGATGATATGGCTTGCCTGCATTGGAAATGCAGATAGATCATCTTTAGCAAACAAGCTGTCACATGGAGCCAATCCACCACTAATTTAACAAGGTCTTTCTATGTGAAGGGATTGCTTCATAGTTTGAGTTTACCTTGTCAGGCAAGGCTTTAGATGTTATCTAAAATAGCATTTGCTGTAACTTTCCCATCTATTTGGAGTGTGTGTGGGGGGGGGGGTGTCGGGGACAGGGGAAATCAGGAGAAAAAGCAAAGGCTGTATATAGCAGATCTGGGGAGGTTCATTTTCCTCTCCCTTAAGTAGCCAGTCAAGCAAAGCAAAATAAATAACCTTCTCTGCATCTGTTCCCACCCCCTTTATCTGACACATGCATACCTCTACTTGCTTTAAGCTAATTGAAATCTAACTCCAAAATGAATCTTAAATCATATAATTAAATGTTGTTATTAATATTACCTAATATTATTTCTTATGAAACCCTGTAACCAGATTTTAAAAATAATTAAAGAACGGGATGTGAAGAGACAGCCAGCTAAGAGAAAACACTGCCTCATTACCTTGTAAGTTCTGGTGACATGCCTGTTGTACACATTGTTTAAGTACAGAAGAATGTACTTTGGGTTCTGCTCACTATTAAAGAGAAATCATGAAACATAAGCCTTAGAATAGGAAAGCACTTGTCCTGACAAACATGCAGATTTACACTAGAAAGAACATATGTATTTAAAAATAGGAAAGAGGAAAGACTTTTTTTTTTTTTTTTCCCCATAAGCTAATTTAGAAATGGTAAATAACTGTTTTAATTGTATCCTATTTTCTCCATAATTTAGTTTGAATGAGATGCACATGATGTATTTTACTGCCCTAACTTACTCTCAGTTGCAAAGGAAGAGTATCCATGGTGTTAATTATATTTTATCGTATCTCTAGGATAAAATAATCTAGCTAAATTACTATTGCTACTAGACATTTTATGTCAAATATCATAAGCACTGTGTACTATTTTTTGCAGTTCAGTACTTACATCTGAGACAAACTGGACTGTTTGAAATTATCTGTTAAAATACATCTTTACTCCTAATTAGTGAAAGAAGATGCATCAGGGAATTTCTAATTCAGCTCAAGAAAATATTCAGTACAGAGTCACTTATTTTCTTTCCAATAATCATTTAAAGACTGTGCAATGAATCAGTTTTTCTATCTGTTGGAAATAACATTATCTGTTAGGGCATGTAGCATAGGTGTATATATTCTTCCATTGAATAGATAGACTAATATAACTATATAAATATAGGTTAGATAAGAAAATTGTAAGGTTAATATCTGAATTTTTAAATACTTTTCCCCCTCTTTTTTAAAATGGATGAGAGATCATTGTAATGTATTTGTACCAATATATACATACAGTAGAATATGATGGATACTTAGCATAGGTAAATAAATTTACTTTAAAAATTAAACTACAAATTGGTGGATAATCCTAGGTTCATATACATTATATTCTAGTCTTTTTCAAAGACTACATCTAAACTCACTTAAGGAAAGATCTATAATGATGCTCACAGGTACATATATAGGAACAAGGAAGAGCTGGTTTTGTCACATAGGGTTTTTTTTCACTTCTTTACAGTGGTCAGGTTATGTGGCATCATCTCATGCTACTGGGGTGCTTTGTCAAGGGCTACCAGTCAGAAACTGGTGTCAATCAAATACCTAAGTTAGTGTCAGGACAGTTATGCAACAGTTGCTTCCAAGTTTTGCTTTAGTACCTGGGGTTTTTGTTACTGATAAATAAAAATCCTTTGCAATGAATTTTAAATGAAGGCAAAGCTCTCACCAGAGATTTGTTAAAAGCAGTCTAACAGTTGTTCTCTTTTTTTTCTTCTTCTTTTTAGTAGAAGGGCTTTAAATTATATATTAACCAAAAAGGTAAACAGAATAAAATGGACAATTAAATATTCATGGAAGATGTAGTAGAATTGTCCTGTGTAGCACTTAAAATGGCCTGAATGATTGAGCTGTGAATTGCTCTCCCTTAGGTATTGAAAAATTCATCAGCACTATTTAATAAATGTTCGTATTCGTAGCCACTCATGTTTACACTACAGCACTTCCAGGAGAGTGCTTACTAAAGAAAACATTTTAATGGAAGGTGAACTTTCCTGTACAGTGAGTCACCTTAAATTATACAGATTATGTGGCAGAGGAGACAGAGAAATCTCTGAACTGACAAATGAGAAGTCTGCATAACTTAAGAGCATTTTTTCTTAAAGAGAACTGTCCATGGATTATAAAGGGCTTTCTGAGTCAAAAGCAATTTTGAAGCTTTTAACAATTTATTTTGTTTACATTTTAAAAATATTTAACCTTCACTGCCTGTGTAAAATTGTCCTCCATGATGACTTGGCCTAAGGCCATGATTATTACTGGAAAGCTACCTGTCTGATCTAGGGGAAGGGAAAGAATGGCAGAACAAAACTTGCATCACAAATCAATCAAACATCGAAGTAGTTCTTCTCCACGTAACACTCTGTAGACTCAATTTGCATATGCAGCATATTAACACTATTAAAATATTCATTAGCAAATTTACTGGGTTAATTAATGAATTCACACCAAAACTTTCGAAAATAAACAGGAAAAGTCCTGAGTGCTGAGTGTACTAATATGGAAACTAGTGAGGTCGTAAGAATGTCTGCACTTTATATGAGGTATTTTTGCCTAGAAGTGATTCAGTGGCTAGCCCAGGCTGGAGGCAGCAGACTGCTGTTAGCCCCCACCTCAAGTTCTCCTATTGTTCCTGCACACCAGGCACAGTGTGGTAGAAAGCAACATGCTGTCTGTTTTCTGGAGCTTTGTAGGGGATATGCTCTTAACAATCCAGCAACTATGGCATAGACTGGCTTTGTGTCCCTGTTCTTCTTTAGAGGGGGGTGCAGGGTTGAACTTTTGTTGTATGTGTTCTTTTTCTGATCAGCATGTTCAAGTCTGCATCTTAGGGGAATGGTTGGACTGCTCATAGCTGGTGTTCAGATGCAGCATTAGCTGCAGAGCAGTGTGATCTTTGTCTTGTTAGTAATCCAGCACGTCCCATCTGACCTCTGTGACTCTCCAATTCTGCTCATTAATTCTCCTCACAAAAAGCATGAAAGCCCATGGCAGTTCAGTACGGTGTGCTCTGTCTGCTCTAGACATGCGTTAAGAAGTTTTGACTGAAATATTTGGCTCCAAGTGAACTTGTCTTCATTGTGCTGTGCAGGTTCATGCAGCAGCTATGGACTTGTGTTCTTTTGGCAGATGAATGTTGTTTAGAATAAAGTAGTGTTTTGTATTAGGAGAATTTAGATTTCTTCTACTGAAGTGAATGGTGGTGAGTTGACTATACTTCTAACAAAAGATGTAATGGTCAACATGAGTCTGTTGAATATTTTCTGCTTCACTAATGTTTAGCATGGTTGGAAGCCAGATTTGACTCAATTGCTATGCTGTGAGGGAACTACAATAGACTTCAGAAAATAATTTTCTCCTGCTTTCTCTAGCATGTGATTTTCTCTGGAAGTTAAGTCAAATTCAGCCTTTTCAAAATTCAGACTTGGTTTCCACAAAGTGTTTCTCAGAGACTTGGTGGCTATTTACAGTGCCACAGTAACAATACTTGCCAGAAAACAAGGATATGATAATTACATTGTAGTGACAAACAGAAACTTCTCATCTCCAAGAACTACACAGTGAGCTGTGTCAAACAAATGGGGCCTAGGAAATCCTCTCTCTCTCTCTTTTGCTGTCATAGGGAATGATGTATGCCCAAGCAAAGAAGCAGATGATGGTTAGAACCATCACACAGAGTGACAATAGAAGTTGAAAATGTTTACAAACTTAAGAAAATTTTATTTATTATTTACCTTTCTCAGAATTCACTTTCTAAAATGAAGAGCGTTCAAAAACTGTTAGCATATAAAACTTTCAAATAATCAAGATTATTCTATAACCACATTGAAAATTCTTCCATAAAGCATCTTGTCAGAAAGGAGTAACCTAAGTACATTAATATACATTCATAATATGGTCTGGAAAAAAATCAGAGCTAGTTAAGATTTATTCCTTAGCAGTAGCTCAGCACTCCACCTGGGAACAGATTACAATAAAATATTTCTTAGGGGATTAAAACTAATGTTTTTACATTTCCTTTGGTGTGTTCGTGGAGATGTTAAGGGAACTGTAGATCCTGATAATGTAGTGCAGTGTGTAGCAGTGATGTGGGAGACAGGGATGTTGCATAATGATGAAGAAGCTCCCAGGTGTGGTGGCTGTGTTGCTGCTGACTGCCTTCACTGAAAGTAAAAGAAAAAAAAAAGCCCTTTACTTGGATCAGGTTAATAGAGAAGTGAAATAAAACCGAACTTGTATTAGTAGCCCAGGTTAAAATTAATTATTTTTTCCCTGTGATATGGTTTAACATGATGGAATAAACTGCGTTGTGGTGTCTGCACCATTGGTTGACATGGTTTAGCTGATTTCAGTCATTTCAGTTAGCCCTGGTTAGGAGCATAGATTATGTTCTGTTGAAAACATATGCTCACTCAGAGAAGTTTGAGGTGAAAAAAGCATTGTGCACAAGCTTCAACAAAAACTACAGCACAGGTGATAAGAAGCCTTGCTTCCAGAACGAAATGGTAAATTTTCAGATAAATGAAAAACATGACTATCTGCAGTACTGCCATCTGGTTTCCCCAGTCAGTGACTACAGCTTTTTAGGGCCTATGAGCAAGACATCTCTGATTTCTTTAATGACAAGACAAGGTATTGTAGATCATCTCCAGGTGGGCTCAGTGAATTTGGCTCCTAGTTCTATTGATAGAAAGGATGGGACTTCCCAAAGCTTTTTTGTCAATAAGGGGTCCTTTAATTTACAAATATAAGTTGTGGGACAGAGTCTACCCAGCACCTAGATAAATACCAAGTAAGCTGAGAGTAGACAGTTAGAAAAACAGTGTGTGTGAACTTGTCACATAAAAGAATAAAGTAATTTGGAACAAAATAACCACCCTTGCATTTCAGCTTGTCCTCAGATATCAGAGGGGCTGAGGGTGGCTGGGATGGTCTTAGATTCTGAGTGATGTCCAATTTATCACTATGAGTCTGGTTGCATTCTATACATCTGAACTCTCCTGGCTCTGGGTCCACTAGTAGCGCTGCATTCCCTGTCTAGTTGTGCTCCACAGTCTCATGCAGCCAGTAAGGACCTGGCGGTGCCCAGTGAGAGACTCTTGAGACTGGCAACGTGAGTAGTGCAGTTTATTGAAAGCAACATAAGTACAGGTTCTTATGGATTAACAGTGATAAATACACTGTCTGCAAGGCACCTGCAAATATACAAAATGCATTAAGTAAAAGGAGCAGCTCTAGAGAGTTTTCTAAATTTTCCTGGGGAAGTACTCAGGCAGTCTGGATCTTAAGCAGAAGCATCACCCTATGGGGAGGAAAAGCGTTTCAGCCTGTGATCTGATACCAGGAGTCAATCTGTGTTCATATCTTCCCTGACTTGTATGAGATGATGTCTTCCCTAATGTTCCCCCTTCTTTAAACCATTTAAAAATTATTTTTCACCTTCCAGGTGGAGCTTGAGTAACTCTAGTCATACATACCTTTATGATTGGTGTCAAATTCTCTTGCTTCGCTTTTAAAGGTGTCAATAAAGAAAATTCAGGGTGCAAGCTCGGTGAGGGGTAGTCACACTTGGAGACAGGCAGCCTTTGGGGTGGAGGTGTGTTTTGGTATTATAATGATATTATAATGAGCAAAGTTCTCACGAAGACAGCACTTTGTCAGAAAATGACAGACTGTTGGCCCAGGTTGGAAAATACACAGCTTATCAGTTCCATAGTATCACAAAGTTCCCATCTCTGTAGTGATTCACAGACCCTGGCCATGGACTCTTCACTCCACTCCACCCCCTGTGCCGTTCACAGGTGATGCTGTTCAGGGAACCACCATGGAGTGGATTCCTTGCATACCAGTTGCACTCCATCCTAGGAGCTTCTTCATTATTATACCTTTCCTTAATGTGTGAACAATGCTGTACCTTTAATAAGATTTTAATTTCTAAGTCACCTCCAGTCATTATTCCACAGACCTGCATTGTTCCTTATTCCAGAATGTAAAAATAATGGAAGAATAAAGATAGTGGTGTTTCCAACTCTTCACAGAAGAGATCTATAGATGAAGGATTTCAGGTCCCTTATTACTTCATGCATTTCCTAAAAATATGTTGCATGCTTTTAATATACTTCTTCACTCAATTAGCTTATTTTTGCTATAAGTATGACAGGATTTTTCTGCATTCTTATTGCCATTAGTACTTTTTTCCTAACTGGTCATCAAGTGTGTCTGTATAGGTGTTCTCAGGTTGGTTTAAACTGGATTTGATTTAGGCAATGCCAAATCAATCCTTAACTGAAGTGAACTGTATTTAAGGTGAAATAAGAGTTTCTAAGCATACAAAGTTAATTTTTTTTTTTCACTTTAATGTAATTATCTAATATATTTATATTAAATAGATCTATATTATCTATAGAATTATAGAGAAACATTAAAACTGCCACTGGTTAAAACCTTCTGAATTAGGCATTCACTTCTCATGTAGCACAATTCCTGCAGACTGCCCATTCACAAGGCACTTCAGCAGAAAACACAACATTCAAAATTTTGTGAATGTTAGTAAGCACTTCCTTAGCATTCCCTCCACCTCAAAAAAATAGTTTAAAATATTTGGATTTTATGCAAGTTGGTTAAGTTAGTTGAAGTATCTAAAACAAAGCTTATTTTCCAAGCTAGTCAGCTGACATCTCAAGGAACTAACTAATTTCATGTCACATTTGACACAGTATGATCAATACCTTGGGGAATGAGGGAGAGAGAGAAAAGACCTAAATCTGAACCAAAAATTTCTACACAAAAAACAGTTGTAGAAGACATTTAGAATTTTTAGTTTTCCTTATGTGTGTATGAGAAAAAAGGGACATCTAATTTAGGAAGTATAACAAATTATGCCATTGCTGAGTATGTTTTATTTGTAGTTAACAAGAAGAATAAAGAATTTTGTTGGCTTTCATTTGCTGAGATTAGGAAGGGTGGTTGTTCCTGCTTTATCTGAAGTACTAAACATTTGATAAGCATCCTGCTTTTTTTTAACCCACTCTTATACTGGAAAAGAAATGTCATGCTATATAGAAGGCTGAAAAGTGGAAAGAACACATCCGCTTTTTTGAAAGAGGGGTGAGGGAAATTATGCAAACCCTTGGCCAGAAAGTCAGAGCTCCTAAATTATTAGTGGAAAGGGATTTTAAGGAAAATTATTATTACAGAGAAATAACCTGCTTGATTTTGTGACTAGCAACCTGGAAAACTCTAATCAATATCTAGATAGGTATTTTCCACCCTTGTATATTCTGAAAGAGTGAATCAGCTCACTCAAGTTTTTTTGCCTTTCGTCCTTTCAGGAGCAGGCAACTTGGTCCAAGTGCAGCAGGTTTTTTTTTTGTGGGGGAATCTTACAAACTTTCATTTCCAGAACAGCAGTGTCAATTTCTTTTTTTCATGAGAAATCACTTCAGTTTCCTCTTAGAGAAGTAAGTTTTTCCATAGGACATTTTGGATCTGATTGAACCTTCTGGAAAGCACTTGGGCAGCTCCGTTTTATGGTCCCTATGCAATAGAAAACAGTTTGTACACAGTTTGTATTTCATTAGCACTAAGCAGAAGCAGAGCCTGAGCAGAATCACACACAGCTTTCAAATATTAGAATTATTATTGGAAACATTGCATTTTAAATCAAGCCACTTCAATTTGTGCTGATGAAACAACAGACTACTTTTGCTGTCAATTCAAGTGTGTGTGGTATCTGAGAAAAGCATTGACTTAAAAAATAGGAAGCACTCAAAGTGCATAACGATCACTGGCTGCATGTCTTATCCTAAGTACTATGAAACCATAACCCCTTCTTGGGGCTGTTAGTCACTCTTCATTCTTTTCAAGCTCTACTAAAGGAAAGGTCACTTAGTTTCAGATCTTCCTCTGTAGTTTTATTCTGACCCATTTTATGAACCTCTTCCCACTTCTCAGTCCTTCATTTATTGAGCATCAGACTTAATTTTACCTCCCTTTATATATCATTCATGGAATATGAGTCTTTTTCTCTGGACAACAGATAATAAGGAAAAATGTACTTTATCTTTCAGTCTTGTGGTTCTCTGCTGAAAACTTCTCTTTTCCTATTTCTCTTAAGCCCTCTCCTCCTTTTTCTGTGCATTATTAACATTGCCCCTAAATTATTTACTGTACTTCTGTAAAATGTCATTAGTGAGGATCATTTTACTGGTAAAGAGAGCTAAAAGATAGCTTGCAAAGAATTGAAGGAGAGCAAAAGGAAGAGTATCAGGAGAGGCTGAAGAAATATCACTGATTTGAAGAGGGGTAGAGGGTGAAATTTAGGTCAGAGGAGAGATTATTGGGAGAAAGGGCTGGGGTGTGGACAGTAGTACTAAAGAGAAGCTGAGGATGAAATAGGGAACTAGTAGTGACATTAGGGAGGAAAAAAGAAAGGAATTATATTAATTTGAAAGTAGGAGCACTGACATAAAAGGCCATTACAATACATTCAGTGAGTCAATGGCATTGGATGAAACAGGATATAGGCTAATTCGATTAAACTGAAAAATCATGAAGATAAACTGAGAAAGAGGGAGCTGATGCAAATAAATAGCATTGTTTCAGATGTAATATGTAGAGAACTACAACTTCGGTAGAGGAGGGTGACATAGTTTAAAAATACTTACAGTTGTCCCGTGAAGGAAAGACAAATCTTTTTGAGAGAGCAGAGCTTTAGAAAAGAGTAATGGGAAAAAAAAAGTTCTTACTGGAAAGATGAACAACAGATCGTGAAAACTTCTTCAGTGAAACTCTAAGACACAATCCTGACACAGTGGACAGAAACTACAGCAAGATAAAAATGCAGATTCATGGAGGAAAGAAATGGGAAATGATACTGAGACAATGGAACAGATAATTGGCTTAAAATTACAAATGCAAGAAATGAAAGAAGTGGATAGAGAGGAAAATAAGTGACAAAAACAAGTCTTTTAAGAATACAGGAATGTCTGAAAAACTGGGAAAGTCCATTTTGTTCCTCCAGTAACCTGTTTTCTACTAAGATTTTAAGGCACCTTTAGCTTCATCCTCCTTTAATATTATTTTGTGCCTCAGTGGTGTTTTCTACATGGTCTTCAGCTAAAAAAGACTTGGCATATTCTCATTTTTGGCATTTTATAGCATATATATAGTATTTTCTATAAACATTGGACCATATTGTACAGGCAATGTGGATATTTAACTTGTTTTCCAGGTACTAGCAGACAGAGGCTCTAAAGCAGCCATTGGATCCTTAGGCTAAAAAATGAAAAAGTATATTTTCCAAGCTGTATGCAAGTATAAAATGTGCAAATCCATTTATTCACTAATGGGGTTTATCCTTAGTTCCCTGTGCACAGCTTTGCAAATTTACTTACAAATGACCATACTGTAAAATTCAAGCTACTCCTGTGGGATAACTATTTTTTTTTTTTCTCAGTAGGTAATTAATACTTAGATAAGTAATACATTTAGATTGCAAGTAACTATTCATGTCAAAACATGGCATGCTTTAAAGTGACACATTTACTGAATCTTTGTTAACCTACTGCAGTCTAATCCTTTTTGCGCTTCTCTGGCAGGTTTACCATTGAATTTAATACTGTACTTGTACGGGATTACGCCTCAGAATTGCAGAATGGGAGACTGCACATGGAAGTTGCACAGGGAATAAAGGATTAAAGACTGAGAATCTAAGTGTATAGCATGGTTTCTTATGATTAAAATAGGCTGAGCTTAACAGTTCATTTTTGATCTCTTTTTTTTTTTTTTTTTTAAAAAAGGAGAAGCTAAAAAATTTTTTTTTTTTTTTTTTTTTTTTTTTTTTTAAAAAAAAAAGGACCACAAACAATTTTGTAAAAATTACTTTGAATGTAACCATAAAAAAATGAGACACCATGTATTTGCTATAATGTCCAATTTGGCCCTTGGGGAGGAAATCTTTATGGGGAAATTTGTACGTGTGTTTGAAAAGATTTAGTGGGAAATGTTGAATTGTTTGAAAAGTTTTGGGCATTGTATTTAAAAAAATGCTATAGTCTAGGCCTTCCTACAAATGGATCATGTTCCCCTCCTCTTGACTGCTATACTTAAGTAAAACCAGACAGATTTTTAGGCAAATATGTATGTTTGAAAGCCTGTCTGTAAGCTAGTGTGAAGATCATTTCTTTGAGTCATTAAAAGTCAAAGGAGTTACATGAGACGTGTTTTTTATGTCTTTGTTTTATGGACAAACTTGACAGACAAGATTCTTCCAGTACCACTTGCATTCTGCTAAGGTCTCTAGCTTCCAATACATGAAAGTGGAGTGCCCATAGGCTTCATAATAAAGTTCAGAACAGCAGCCAGGAAACACTAATTTAAAATATTTTTCATTAGTAATACTTCTTATTAGGAATCTAGTTTGTCATGTTGGGGAGCAGTGAGTATTTTGAGTGTAAATTGGAGGAAGATTCTTGGACATAAGGCCCATCATTGTAGACATATTCTGCAATCCCATCAGGTGGTCAGACAAGAAGACCAAAGACTGAGTCATTTACCAGAAGGGACTGACAGTTTGTTTTCTATGACAGGTGACCAAGTTTCATGTCAGACTTATTTTGTGAAAGGAACAAATGTTTCAAGATAATGATTTTCATTTTTGTATATTGTTTGGTGGTAAACCAAACAAATCAATGGAATAAACAATTGAGTAAAAGATGTCCACCAAAGCTGCGTTTGAATCTCTGTTTTTGGTTGCTGGGTCCATGTAAAATTAAACAACAAAACCCAGAGATTTAAAAGAAACCAGGTGCCGCATTAATAGGTAAAACTCAATAAACTTACGTTTTGAGATTAAAAACAGCCTAATGGCATATTTTTGCTACCATTATCTCCACATGGCTAGGTATTTCAGCAGCTCTGTGGAAGAGTGTTACCACATGTTCAGTAAGTGCTGCAAATCAAGGAATTGAGAATAATGAAGTACAGTCTTGGTCCTTGTTGTTAATGTTCTTGCATTTCTGTTTTCTTTGAGTATACATTAAAAAAACTAAAGGGTTTTTTTAAATGTTAATTTTAAATAACAGACAGGTATGGTAGCTTGGTCTCTGAAATTATGACACAGAAGCACCCTCAGGATAATTTATGGTAGAAATACAGAAGACAATGTCCAGGCATCTCTAGCATGTTGAAATGATGAAATACTGGTGTTGGTAATGGATCTATAATATTAAGGAATTAATAAATTTATTAATTAAATACATAATTTATCAAGCGGTAAGTTAGGTAAATGTGTTTTCATGCTTCAGGAAATGTTTAACTTTTTTTTTTATTTATTTTTGAAGCTCATAAAAAAAAATCTTATGAAACTAGAGTAATGTAAAAGATTTCATGCACCTCTAGGTGCTCAAAATTTCAAAGTATATTATTCATATGGCATATATTTCTTTTGCCCCTAATGTTGAATGTCATGGATAAAAATGTTTGACTGCTTATGTTACTATGTATTTTTTCCTTTACTTTATCTTGTTTACTTGTCATTTAGTACTTTGCAGATGATAATGCAGATAGACCAAATGGAAGTGTTCCTTTAAATACTCACGGAAAAAGGTAATAAAATTCCCTCTCACTTCAGTAAAAGCAGAGTTACTAGAAACCCCAGCACTCTGGATTCCAAGTGCAAACAGAAACTTTTAGATAGAATAATTATGGATTGAAAAGTAAACAGAGGTCTGTCATAAGAGGTCAGCAATACAACTACCTCTATATACTTAAGAATGAAATATGTTCATGACCAGTGTTAAAAATCTTTGGAAGACTTTGAGATGTATTATCCTGCAATTGTAGCACAAACTAACTCACTTCCAGACTTTTAACTCTGATTGAGTTAAATGTGACAAAGAACATACTTAATCTACATTTGTTTCTGAACATAGTTAGGAGCTTTGAAATGGAAACTAGTCTGTGAGGAAGGGATTACTTGAAAAGTAATCTCTATTATTCAGATAATAAGAATGCCACTTTCCAAACATTTTTTTTTTCAAATAAGGGATAATCCACACCAAGAAAGAGCTATGGTTTCCCCTTCTTTCTCTATCTTGTCCTGTGAGATTTCTCACTAAAGTGAAAATGTGCCATCATGGAGGAAGTATAATTTTGACAATTAACATCTCTGCACTGTGTGTTCTTATAAGGATAAAGTAAAATGTGGATAGGCTGCTTATCCCCTGATGAAGGCAGACACCATAATATTGTAAATGAAAATATAATCATGCAGATGTTCCTGAGAGGTTGACATTTAAAATCATATTATACATATATTCATAGCATTTGTGTGTGTCAATTCAGTCTTTACATTACAGAACAGAATCAAATATGATAAAATCAAATATGATAGAGCTGGAATAACACAATAGGATAAACAATGTTGTCTGGTGGGAAAACAGGTACACAGAAACTTTGAAAAGCAAGATCTTCCAGACTTTATTCAGCTCTCCTCTACACAAAGTGCAAGGATTATGACAGGAACAGTGTGGAATTATCCTTACATCTGATTGTTAAAATCACCATGTCAGTTCTGTACAGAGAAATGAGTGCAAGTGCCTCTTTAAAGGTTTGACCTTGAAATAAATGGGAAAGACTTGGCAAATGCTGCTTTGAACTGCAAAACATGAAAAGTAAGAAAATCCATAGGTCTCCAGTTATGACAGCTCAACAGTACTATATTTATCTAGGTGGTAGGAGAATGCTAAGAACAGCTGGCTGTGCTGGATGTTGAATGGCAAAAAGCAGCTGGAGTCCCACAGTGGTAGCATTTTCCTTGGATAAAACAGAATGGCCTGTCTGTCACAGCCCCACTGAAATGACAACAATTCTCTGTGCTCTTTATTCTGTTCTCTACTGCACAAAGCAAGTTTTTAATGCAAGAGTGAAAGAGGAGAGACTGTCCCATTGAAATGGACTTCATGTCATCTCTGCATACTGTCCTGTATTTTTCATGATTTTTCGCTGTTGTTTGAAACTTCCAGTCTGAGGGTGGAATGAGTATTCTACTAGTGACAACTGAGCACATTCACTGAACTCAATGCCTGCTTGCTGCATTAATAAAAATCAAATGAATAAAAGCAATCTGATTAAATTATGTGTGCCTTTTTCTATGTTGGTGGAGCTTAACTAAGCAAACAGAAGCACTGAAGTAAATCAGTGTTGGTTTATTAAAGATCAGAATTCAATATCTCAATAGTGGAAGGGCTTATGCACCAGTGTTCTCACTACTTAGCTTTTCTATGCAAAGAAAGTAAACACAATGGCACTGTGGGGACTCTTGTTAGGAAAGTGACACTTAGAGAAGCCTTGTTTTCTTGGGAAGATGTTGCCCTTTCTCTTATTTCTTGTCTTTTGCCAAAAAATTATCATGAAAACAAAAATCTTAATATTGTTTGCTGATGGTGATGTCATCCTCTGTATCAGAGACATTGTCCTTGAAATATCCTTAGGGCTTGCAGATAGAAATGTCCTTTACCTTGGTTACTTTTCTTTTAATATTCTTATCTGCACAAATACAGATTCTCCCTCACATTGATCTTAGTGTAAAATCAAGATAGCAGCTTTGAGGGTGAGGAGAAGTTAAAGATATTTAATCTAGTTTTTAGGATTCTCAAAGTTGCATGAGATTGAACTCTGAGTATTAGGGGGCTCATCGGAGATTTCCAGAGGAGTTTATTGTAGTTTGCAGGGTGGAAAAGCTGTCTGTTAACTCCATCGTAGTGATGTAAGTAAGACTTGGTTTCTGCAAATTTAGAAATCCCGGCTCCTCATGATGTGGTTGGATGATGGTTTTGTTATGATCAGACCAAATACAGACTGAGAATTTCAAATGTTCTTTTACTACCTGCCTCATATCAATGATGCTCAGACTCCATACCTAACAAAGATATTCGTGCTGGGCAGAACTGTTCTTGCTCGTACACTTGTAGGAGTTATTCTGCTCTCTCTCAGAAAGCACTTTTATAGGCAGGCTGCTATCCAAGTATCATTAGACATTATTATATTGAGTCTGTAGATACAAACTCACATGCAGGAACATAAAAGTAGAGCTCTGTAAAATAATTGCATATTTAATACATGTATATAGGAATCAGTTTTGAAGCTGTGCTTTGGTGCTAGTATTCTATATTGTATTAATATGCAGAGAACTGCATCATCCTGTCTCCTCTTTTGCTGACAGTCACAAACTGATAAAAGCCTTGGTAATTGTACTTAGTTACTGCTTTTATCTGTTGTCTCAAAAAGGCAGAGATAAAAGGCACCCAGTCAGAGACATAAGCATTCAAGGACACATATGCAATGGTCTTTAGAAACACAGCTCCTTTTGCTTGTATACTGGGAACCCCTTGACACACATGATGCTTTGTATAAACTAAAGAGCTTTCATACACTGCTTTTGCATGCTGCCCTCATGTAGACTCATTCCAGAGAGGCATGGAGTTTCCAGTTGTGAATAACCAGAAAATTTCATTTTCTTTGCTGTTTGAATGCTTTGTGCTTCAAAAATTAGAGAGATCAGTGAAGACTACATGGGTGGAGATAGGCAGCCATGAAGTTATTTCCTGGCTCATGGGAAAAATTGAAAACTTTGAGATCAGACCAGTTAATAGCAAAATTAAATAACAAAGAAATAGGGAGTTTTATTTGAAAAGCTGCATGAATTTGTATAGATTGAACAATGTTCATGTGGGATGGTGACTCTCAGAAGTGATGACTTCAAAGAATGAATTCTCTTCATCTAAAGAACTGTCTAAATGTGCAAAGTCCAGAAAGGGGTGGAAGCAAGGAGGAAGCAAGAGTGGTGAAGGGAAAGACAGACCAGTGTGAGACTCAGCCTCCAAAGGGACAGATATTGTTAGGCTATCATTGTGAACAATGATGGTGAGATCTTCCAGCTACTGAAATTAATTTGTGGAAAAGATTTGGTTTTACTTGTTTTCCTCAGTGGTGGCCAAACTTACAGAGACCAGAATATGAATATTTCTCTTTGAATATAAGACTAGTTACTGTCTACTTACATATGCCCTTCTAGAAGCTAAGGTGTCTCTCCATTCCATTCAATGTCAGCTTTTAGCATCAAATTAAAGATGATCCCAGACCTCACCTTGCTTATTCAGACCCTTCCTAGGCATTTATAGAGTCAGAAATCAAGTCTCAATAGTTTTTTCACGGCAATATGTGACGAAAGCTAAGTGAAAATCACATTTGAAAGCTAAGAAGTAATAAATACAGCAGAGAAAAATTAATTTGGCAGTTATTTTCTGAATAACTTTAAAAAGAATATAAGTATTTTTCTCAGATGCTAGAAAATATCTGAGATACCTGGTCTGCTTCATGTTCTGATCAGGGTTAGAACTTCTTACTATCTCTAAAAAGGAGAGTGAGAGGAGAAGCCAACTTTATTAACTGAGTCTATGTGTAGTGTTAATGACAGTGTCACTATACAAATTTCAAATGTTTCAACACTGGAATGGTACAATGCAAACAGTACTTAGGGAAAAAAAAAAAGAAAAGAAGAAAAAAGACAAAGCTGTCTTGATCCGATGAGGTCAAGGACATGCTTTATGACTAATTTAAGCCATCTCCTAAATACTAGGATGATTCCTTTGATAGCACCTGCTCTCATTCAGAAGACCGTATGTTCAATTACCTTAGCAGAAGCTGGGCATGGACCCAGTGCTGACTATACAATCCACTACTAAATAAATGCTGGCTGGTTGGTAGTCATACTGACCTTTAACTGAGATACTGAAACCCTTGTGCCAACATTCCCACCTCCTGCTTAATTGACACTGTATAAAATGTGTTTCCAAGAGAGAGTACAACAGCAGTCATGGTCGCCTGCAATATTAACACAGCAAAAGAAGCATGTAATTTATTCCTCTGAAAAATAGATGCATAATAAAATCCAGGATAATAAATCTCTTTCTGCAAGGATTATGATGACTGAAAGTAGGCAGATCATGGTCTCTTTGAACAGTACTTGTTTCTTCCAGTAACCTATTTTGGTTTTGTACCAAAGTCTTAATGGTGCACTTAACTGGCACCATAGCTCACCTTTTATTAACAGCCAAGTTTATACTTTTTATTGAGGTAAATTAGGCCTGTTATTAAAATCCATTGTAAATAGGAAGCTGTCAAATATATCAAAAAGTTATATTTCACTACAACATATGACAGAGATCTTGATTGCTGATGCTACCATTTCCATCCAATAAGACTTCAATAGTTTGCCAAAACTTTTGAAAATATTTTAAATTTTAAAACAAATATGAAAGTGATGACATGAAAGAAAAGACTAATTACTCCAGTGGATGATACTGGAAAATGCTGTGTTAGAACCATGCACTGGTAGAACACTAATAATGAAGTGAATTAAGTCAGTGAATTTTAGTGTAATTTTTATGGTTAGTGTTTAGGATGAATCTCTGCATGTACTCCTTTTCCCAAACATCATGGGAAAAATCAGGGCTTTGTATTGATGTTACAGTTTCTGTAGAAATCATCCTTAATATTCTGAAGAAACCTAACAGGCTTTACTTGAATAATTCTGTTGTTATGGAGTCAACTGTCTTTACTCTGAAAATAAGAAAGACAGTGGTCCTCTCCCTCTACTTATAAAAAAGCCTGCAACAAATACAGCTACCAATTATATGTAAAAGTTACCTTTGAAACACACGTTTTGTATTTACAAGCATCTTTCAGTGTAGCAGGTGGAAACAGAAGAAGCGTCAGAAGGAGCAGTCAGCTCCCTGGAGGCCACTAGCAAATGCTTTAAAGGTCTTCTTAGAGTGGAAGAATATAATTTTACAGCAAAAATCACAAATTTACAAGTTTTCTAGGCAAATTATAAAATTCAATGCTTCAGCCCCACTAGAAAACTCACCATGTTTACCAAGACATGTCACCATTATAAAATGTCACTTTTTCTTTCTGCAAAGCTTTAAAAATGAAACATTCAGTGGGTTTCTGAGCAGTTGGAGAAAAATATTTGATGTGTTTCCCCCTCTCATGTATGCCCTTTTGTTTCAAGATACATGTAAATATTTTTTGATAACTCTATAGATCTGATATGACACACATAATTTCATTTACAATGGAAAATATTGAAGAGCTTAAGTCAAAGTACTTATCCTCTGTAGCACATTCATCAGGCCCATGATTGTTTCGTGCTCACAACTAAGCAGATATTGATGTGGTCCATTTAGTGGATCAGAATAATCTCCTTAAAGACAGAAATGCTTATCTTTTGCTATTTCCCACTGTAAGTTGAAATGAATACTCTTGGATCTTTAAACTTCACCTTGACATAAACCAAACAGAACAGAAGGTTTTGCCTTGCCACACAGCCCAGTGGGTGAAACTCTGAGCAGTTATACTGCAGCTATCTCCATATCCTGCTGCACTGTCATCTATGGCACTGAAAATCTCCCATTGTCTTTATTGTGTCAAGAATTCCTCAATGTACAGAACTTGACTCCAGTGCCTTTAGCTTCAGCATGAGGATGTTGCGTCTTGAAACTGTGAGGGAACTGGATTACTTTTTTTACTGATCAATTGTTGAGTTAGCAATCAATTGACTGTTAACCTCTGTAAGATGACTCATGTGCCTAAGTCAGGCATATGGTTAAATATCTTGCTGAACTAAGTGCCTACATAATGTCTGTGGCTTCTGTACACAAATTTGTCAGCTTTACATTCTCCAAAGCCACGTAAAAAAATCTTCTGTAAATGAGCCACACAGAAGAGAATAAACCTGTTAAAGGGATAGATTTACAGTGCATTACCATTCCATATTTAAGACGGCCCCTCTCTCTCTGTTATTACTGAGGCAATCAAAGGTGCCTTGAAAGATTGCTACAAATGATTAAGGGTGCTTTATTTTAGATTGATAACTGCAGTACCAAGTGTGAGAAGGAGAGCAAGCAATTGAAGTAGATGGGATCATTGTCTGCCTGCCTAACATCACTGGCTTAGCATTTGTGTTTAGACTGTCTCTGTCCTAATAACAGCATGTAGTGAAATAAAGGGTTCATTCTGGAGGTAATTGTTATGTGGTGGAATATAAACAAGACCCATTCTGCAGTATATTTACCACAATGCATATTTATGAGTTGGGTTTAATTAAAAGTCAGGAACACTAGAGCTATTTTTTAACTAGTTGCCTATTATCTAGTGTCAAATGCTTGGTTTTAATCACACATTTTATACCATCGTGACCTAGATCACTGCCTGTGACATATGAGATGTGTTGTCTTTCCTGAGAAGATGTAGCCAAGCTTGATGGATGTTTTCTCATTCCTAACCTCATTACTACTGGCTTCCCATCCATCTAATAAAATGCTATGATAGAGAGTGGGAAGGTGCTATAAATCATAATATTCCAGCCGCTCCAAGGAGATTCATTAGAAATGCTGACTACATATCTCGCACACAGAAAGTCAACACACAAAGTAGGCTGCTGCTTCTGCCTGTGCTGGAGACATCCCCTCACTCCCTCCAGTCAAGTTAGGATTTGTTTTTAATGGCAAAGATGACATTTAATGAAGTTCTGGGTGGCAGGCTGCTTTGACCTGATTAACCCAATAAATATTCCATCTGTTATTAGTTTTAATCTGTGCTGTAGCCTGTTAGTTCACTCAGATCATTAATCCACCACGGAGAATGCATAAATGATACACGGAAAAATTCCTAATTGCTAACTAATGAAATATTTTTTTTGAGTGAGATAAGAAACTGAGATCTCCTACTCTACCAATGTTTTCCCAGTGTTTTTCTTAAGAATATCCTGTTTCTCATTTAGTCTGGGATAGGTTGCTAAAGGGAATATATAGGGGAACAGGGGAGAATCTGTCCTGTCTGACTGTCATTCCTTTCAGAGTATGAAAGAAAATGTGGTTATGAAAATAAAAATGTCTCAGACTTGTACCTGGAGAAGGAGGACTGAACTGTCTGCATCATCTGAAGTCCAGGCTATGAATTTTCACTTCAGAGGTGTATGATATTTTATTTATGTGTTGCTTTTTTAGTGGAATCTACACACTTGAAGAGGTAAAGACAACTGTGATCTTTGCAATAGGGGCAGGGTAAGTAAGGGAAGGAAAAAACAGTAAAAGAAAGGAAACAACAAGAAATTTTAGCACAATTCAGCTCTAAAAAAATGCAGTGAGTGTGACAGTTGCTGTTCCAGGGGTTTGGATTTTTATAATGCTCTGGGGACAGATTCTCAGAGCCGCTTACATTCTCCCGTGCAGTTTTATTTGGTGACAAATTTCATGCAGCCTTTATGAGTCCATCATTCAAAAGATTTTTGTGGGAGATCACCCAAAGTTGCCTAACTGTATCCTGGTATGTCTTGGTGCTGCAGAATTCACAGAGACTTCTCCCTTTGGATCGAGTATTGGCACAGCCATAATATCCAGCTCTCTTTTCTTTCAAATATATTTCAATTAATAATCACATTAGTGACCTTTCCATTGGAATTGAAACAAAGTGGTCCTTAGAATTATTTTCTTTCACTGTGTGTGACCTGGGATATCAGGCAAGCATATGGGCATAAGCAGACTGATGGAAGGCAGTGGTGCATGCACCTTGCAGGAATTCATCAGGGGAAACCAGTGGGCTCTTCTGTCTGTGCTTAAAGGCTGTTTCACTCCATTTTGAGGAAATGAGATAGTGTGTAAGATGGTAGTATTCTTTATTAAATCCTTGAGGGGAAAATGCAATTCTGTTTGTATGATATTTGCAAGCAGTGTTTTCATTATAAGTTGCTGTGATCCCTAGTACTTAGTGTCAAACTGTTTCAGGGAAAATGATTGATAGCTGTTATTAGTAATCCATGGCTTTATGAATGTACAAATTAAAAGTAATCAGAGAGAGAGGGGAATTGTACATCAGTTAATATAATCCATTTATTTTGAAATGTGCACTAAAGAGTGGCATTCATCTTTATTGCAATGACAAGTTTCAGCTTTGTGGTAATATTCTTAAGCAGATGATAGTAAAACACATTCAGGATTTACTATAACAACATAGTGGCCACCTTTTTGTTCCTGAAACATTCCCAAAGTTACACTCAGTAAATGTCAATACCTCCCTGAATTACAATGATCAATTTAAAAATGTTGAATGTGACTCCCACTGGGGAGGCCTGAAGACCTCTGTTGCCTATAGACACCTCACCTAACACTGCACTGGAGTGCAGGCATGAAAGGGCTACTGCCTCCCTTGGCCCTTTCTGCTCCTATAAACATAAATCAAAATTGACTTCTGATTGGATATGTCTGGAATAATTATGTAAAGAATTGCCACATTTGATTATTTTTGGTTTATGGTTTCGTGTCTATTTGTTTATTTAAACACACTAGAAATGTAAAGGTTGTATGTCAATATGCAAAACTCATATCAAATTTGAAAGATTAATAACATAGCAGAAGTGCCTGTTAGTAGTGCATTATCAAGTGCCAGGTCCAAAAGATAAGATAGGATGACTTCAGTTGAGTTGTCTGGCATTTATTAGAAATACCTTTAGTTAAACAGGAAACACCTTGTTTTTAAGCATGGTGTTTGCTTTTCTGGGTTATTTTTTAACACTATTATATTAACCTATTGCTATCAGTGATGTCAACAAAGGGACTATTGATAAAACTGAAGTTTTCTAGAAAGGTAATTATTTTTGTTTAAGGCCTACTTACAGAAATATTCTAGGAAGATAAGCATTCAGAATACAAGCTATTTAATAGTTTCTGTTGCAAGCCATGCTTATATTGTGTCTGTTTAGTTTGTTTCATCTTGAAGAAACACTTTGTGCCCTGCAGAAAATCAGAGTCATGCAAAAAGAGATCCAGAATTATCATGATTAAAAGAAACTTATACCGTCCCTGCTTCGTGATATTTTTGTTCACAGGTTTTTCATACAATTAGTGCAAATATGCAAAGATACACTCCACAGTGGGTTATTGTGTGCCTTAAAAAAAATTAAAACTGTCACTGACAGGAATTTATTGGAGTTTAGCTGATATTTGAAGGATTTGCTTTTATGCAAACTGCTCTATTGTATTAAGGTTTTACAGGTTATGGAACAAAAGAAAAGCTCTTCAAGTTTATGTACTCTCAATCTTCAAAGAACAGTACAAATCTAAATTTGTATTTACCTCAGGATGTCATGGGAAACTGAAGGCTATCATTCTTCGTTTACTATTTCACTTTGTTTAAAGTTATAAAGTTCTCATCATTTTCATAAGAAATAGTGACAATGTAGAGATGGTAAAACCCAAAGCAGTGATGTTCTTTCAAGGGAAAAGAGAAATGCAGCCAACATTTAGTAATATGGGTGATGATTATGGGTAATGGGAACATAAATTCAAAAATCTCCCATTTTTTTGTTTGTTCATTTGTTTTTAGGATAAAACATGATCTCCAATGTTTATATTAATATAGCAGTTGCTTTTAGCACAATTGCTTCACAATCAAGATATTTCTACAGATCACAGGATATAGGTAGTATGGCATGTGATTACATGATGTTATCATGAACTGTATCAGTACAGCACAAGATCATGAAAGAAGGCCTAGAGACTTAAAATTAGATTTAGTAGGTGAGTAGTTGCTGTAATTCAGAAGAAATAAAAAATAAAATAAATTAAAAAAAAAAAAAGAACCCACAACTGTTAGAGATACAGTTATTTAACCAAAGAACTAAGAAAGACGGGAAAGGCCAAGTAAACACAGAAGGATATTAAAGGCACATTTTCAGAGTTATTGTCTTTGTTAAATTCTCATGTCCTGGCTTGAAAACGGATATGTAAGAGCTACCAATTATTATAAAACTATGTAGTTAATCTTTGTACACAAGTGTTTGTGTACTACATTTGGCAGTGTGTAAAGTTTATTTATAGCAAGACAAATCTAGAGGATAGTACCAGGTGTCTTTCCTTTGCTTTCACCATTACATTAAAAGCATGGGGCTCTCTCACCATGTTATACAGCTGTATCTGCTCAACCTCCTACTGCACTGTATATCTATTTACTGACTCTGGGAATACACTCTAAAGAGTAGAATATAATAACAAAAAACTATATTGAACTCGAAGTAAATAAGGACACTTTTAGGTGCAACTGTTTTCTGAATTAGGGATTCTAGGGGCAATATTTAGTCAATCCTGTCTGAAAGAGAGAAGAGGAAATTTCACTGCCTAAAATCAAGAGGAAATCATGGCTTGATTTCTGTAGTAGAGGTGGAAATCATTGGAACAGAAATACTCCCTCAGTTCTGAGCAAGCCAGAAGAGATGCAATATTCTACCTCCTTTTGTAACAAGTTGCTTTATTTTTCTTCAATCTTCCATTTCCTTTTCTCCACTTTTTTTTCTGTGTCCTCACAATCCTTTGCACTTTCTCATCTTTAACTCATTCTCTCCACTTATGCTTCTTCTTCACTTGAGAGACAGGTTGGTCTGAGTGGCTCAGGGAAATGATGATGGTGTTTTTATAATTCTAGTCTTTGCTTTTTCCCATCAATGATGAATACATCAGTGTCTCTCTCCCTTGCCCCTTCTTGCTCCTTTTTCATAGCAATTTGAAATCAACACTGTCTCATGTTAGGAGCAAACCTGACATACCTTGGTCAGAGTTTAGGTTAGGACTCTCTACACACTGATGCATACATAACTGTACTAGTGGTATGGAAGTGCAGATGGTGTGTAACATTAAATTAACTTTTAATTATTTCTCATTTGTTAGACGAGTTTTCTGCAAGCTTCTCTGACACACAAAAGTGGCCATTTTGTTTTAACCCTATTCTTATTTCCAGCTATCCCCTTGCATGTGTTTCACAGACCATTTACTGTATCTTCATATTATTGATATGCAATTAGAAGCATCAATTTAAGTGGGTTTAGTCTTGTCTTATTACAAAATATTTGTGTCTTTGACTAAATTTCTGGGCCTCCTCTACAAGTGTTTAGACCTAGGAACAGCAGCAAAATCTGAACTACTTACTTGTGGTCTTTCGTTTCTCTTCACTGTAACCCCCACACTTGTTCTGTAGCTGTATGATATATATTCAAAAGAGTGCAGGTGATCTGTATGATTGAATTGAACCTTTCCATTTAGTCTATTGCTTTTCTAATTCAGGAGTGATACTTAGGGGGTATGATTGAAGAGACGACTCTCTAATTCTGGAGATTTCCCTGTGCAATGTTGGAGGAATTATTTTTTTTTAATTATTATTATTTACGTTGTTCAAACTGGCAGTAATATTTCTGTCTACCAATGTCAATTACATTGATCTTGACTGGTGCAGATCGGAGTCTGTGATATCTCTGAAAAGCCAGTGTGTGTCACATGTCACTAGCAGACATATTAATGTTTGAGTTGAGAAATGCAAGTGATGTAACAAGATTATATGGCACTGATATAAAGGACTAACTCTAAGTCTATGAATGACGAAGAAACTGCTAGATGACAACAGTCAATTATTTACTGCCCCTGTCCAATATAATATTAATAGCTGGGAGCCTCCACTTTTCCCTTTTTTCTCTGTCTCTTCTACTTGTTCAGTATTCAGTTCCTCAATTTTATAGAAGTAACATTCTTTTCAAGCTGCTTTTAAGTGACTAGCAAAAAAAATGAAGAAGCCGTACTGAACTATATCCTCTGACATGCCAGAGGACCTCATTAATTAGAAAGGATTAATTAGTTTCAAAGGTATTTTCCCTTATCTTAGTTGTTAACACATCACATCAACTTTAGACTCGGAAAACATTCTGTCATGGAAAGGAAACTGGGTGATATTTTTAATTCACTTATCTCTGAGCAGAACAACTGCATACTTTTAAATAAGTCATCTAAAATTGAAAGAGAATATGGTATGTCTATTAAATACAGTTTCTTTAATTTATCATGGCTCATGTATCTGCCATAAACTTTACTCCTGCACCAATAAGATGCAAGAGGAAAACCTTGTTTTTAATGTGTTGATTTTTGTTTATTTGTTTTTGTTGGTTTTATTTATTTATATTTGTTTGTTTTTTAATAATTTGTGTTTGCATTCTATACTTAGTTTATACTGTCAGGCAAGTTTTATTGCTTTCTGCCCCATAGGTTCAATTATTTCTTGCAGGTGGGCAGGTAGAGCTAACTATTAGAATAAATGATACTTTAGGTAGATGAGTCTGGATAGACAAGGCAGAACAGAAGCTAAAGAAGATATTAACTGATGTTGTACAACATCACCTCAACAGGATAAATAGAATGAACATGTTATGCATCCTAAACTATGCTTAGTTCAAGCTTAGATAGTTGTGGTTCTCGATCTAGATTTGTCACTGCCATCTTCCAGTGTATAAGACTAGACATTATTATCCAATGAACATTGGAATTACTACACTATGATTGTGACACCTTTTTAAACTTCTACCACAGTTCCACTGGCAGATCAAATGTCATCAAATAGACATGAAATTCAAAAACAAAACTGCAAACTTTTAAGTTTAAATGTAGAAGCTCAGTTACTATTTTTAAGAACACCTTCGATGAATCAGGATTGTCTATCTGTATTTCATGATCAACTTTAAGATTTCCAGACTTTCGACAGAGCTTACATCTTAGTCTGTGTCTCCTGTTGCGAATGATAATCTTATGCGCTAGGTGAAACTGAAAATCATAACATAAAGGCAGTAAAGTAGCCTTCTGCTTCTGCATGTCTCACAGTCATTTGGCACTAGTATTAGTACCTTTTTGTCAATAAATATTTGTATATTCATTTTTGTGGGATTATTTCTAAACATACATTAAAATTTGTCAGCGGATGTTGTAAGTCCATTGATCCCATACTAATATAAATTTTTGTACTTTTTAATAGATTAAGCTATTTTTTTTCTTATGAATGAGACATTTTGCAGCTCTAAGAATTAGATTTAGTACTGGAATTTTAAAGAATTCAAGAGGTACAGAGGATACTCAAAGGACCTCAGCTGGATGTACTTTGTAGTACCTTCTAGTCTTCTGTCAGAAGAAAGTACATTTGCTTTTGTTTGTGAGGTACAGATAAGAAAGAATAGATATCTTTTGGCACATATAAAAAAAAAAAAAACACGGAAAAAAATGTTGCATAACAGCAACAACAGTCAGATTGGTGCCCGGAAGTAAGATTGGTGCCCAGTAGTAAAAGGGGCAAAACTCATAATTCACAAGCAATATAGCCACAAGTGAATTATAAAGGTCTCGTCCTCCTCCAATGGAGATAAATGAGTCTATCAAGTATGAACAATTATATGATTTGTTTGGATAGGTCTTCTCTATCCATAATCCTTTCTCATATAAAAATTTTTTGGGTATCACAATAGATAGAGAATAAAAGACTTTCTGCTCATTTCTCCACTCCGTTGCTGAGGATCCCCTACTCTGGTGCTGAATTATTGAAGATATTGCCTGCTTTTCTTTCTTATTTTCACCTAAAGTTTCATTAAACTTACGTTTAGCAGAAGACATATGTGACAGGACTATCTTTGGTTGATTTTTTCCTTAACTGATCTACAAATTTACTTTTTTTGCTGTTCTTACTATTACTCACTTGCTATCGCTACACTTGCACCCTCCCACCCTATGACCTCAAGTATGATTGATTCTCTGATGGCCACATAAATTTTTCCATGCTTCCTGGAGAGAGGAAGGTAAAAGCAGTAGACTGCTGCTACCTTAGCAGTCATATTTGTCATGAAGGCCTGGAGTCTTGATACTGAGACCTTGATTATGCCAGGGCCCAAATCCCTGTTGAGTTAAAGGAATTTTAATGTGATGATTCTTTTAAAAGTCATGATAACTATGGGTCTTTAAGGTTATTAAGGTAATGTCTTATTAAGGCTATAGATATTTTGTGAGACAGTCCAGTATTTACAAAATATAAGGCAAATCAACACCCCCAAACTTTTGTCAAAATTTAATTTGGTACATTTTTAGTTATTTGTTTGAATACTAATTTGTTCACCTGACAAATAGGTCATATAAAATGAGGCACTGGGGTCAAATGACGGGAAGGTAATCTCTCAGAGAGCATGAGGTCAAAATACTGATTCCAAGAAGCAATTAAGATTGTAGGCAATGCCAGCAATAATGGCAGCAACTGAGATTCCACATTGACTTTTTATTGTAAGATCTTTCAGTTGCTTATCAACTTGCATTTTGTAAGCTGTGACTGAAATGTTTGATTTCAAGTGTCTTTCTCAAGCAGATTTAAAGAAATTTTTTTTTTTTTTGTGGAGACTGTTTTGGCTAAAACATTACAATTATTTCTGACAATCGTCTGAAGTTAAATTACAGTATACCATATTTCAGTATTTTCTGCAATCGCTTTAGAGAGAACACTCTGCCTAAACTTGTAATAGTTTACACAGGTAATAAATGATTTTTTGCAGAGTTGTTTGGTTTCAGATATGTTCTCTTCCTGTTCTTGTGGAAGGTTGCCTACATTTAGCTGAGAGACACACATTTTAGTTTTCATGCGCTTGATACAGTTATGTTAACATATTCCAGCTAAATTCTCTAGAGACTCTATCTACAAAATGAGCATGTCAGTGCTTCTCAGAGCTCTTCCATGATGGCTGTTGAAACATGTACCAGTGATGGTCTCCGCCTGAGACTCGAAGACTCAGTGAGATTTTCTCTACAGTTACTGCTCTGGGGTTTCTGCACTTTGTTGATCCTGTACTGGTATTCGGGTATGTGAAAGAAAAAGAGGAATGTCTCTTCCATTACTTGAAAATGGAGCTGGGAACAGAGAGAAAGTTGAAGAGAAAGAAGCAGCGAAGAGAGAGAGAACTCAGAACACAGTACTATGAGATAGAAAACAACTAAAAAGATAATGACCTGAAAGTATGTTGGATTTCCTACTGGTGACTGAAGTTAACAAAACCTCTCTTTTACATTCATGGGAGGCAAGCTCTGAATTTCTACAGATACTTAAATTTCAAGTATCTGTGGCCTGCAACTCCTTTTTTTTTCTCGCTTTTCCCATAGTCCCAGTATATACATTAGAAATCTGAAAGTTAGCTCACTGACATTCTGGAAAAGCATTTTAATTTTGAGATGTTCTCATTATCACAGGAAAACATTCTGGAATCTTTGTGCCCTTAAATAGCTGCTGTGGGCCAATACAAAATATTCTCAGACAGTAGGAGATGTTACCCTGGATTTGTTCCTGTGGGAGGAGCTCAGGAGAACCATGCTGCTACAGGATATGGTAAGTTAGGTCTTTCCAGGTAGCTGCAGTGAATTTTGCCTGTTGTCTTCTGAACTTGTTTTTTTTTTGTTGGATTTTGGCCTGAGGAAAACTTTCCACATAGATTCCAAATCCCTGCCTCAAAACCACATCTGAGAAATTACAAGATAATTAAGAAGCAACCTCTCTAAAAGAAAAATTATAGTGATGGTGATAGTGGTCCAGACACAAGCCACATCTCTGTTTTGCCAGTAGCTTGTAGGTGAATACAAAATGTATGAAATGTACTTCTGGTTGTTCTAGTCCAGATACCCTTCTGAGAACTAGGAAAGGATGTTACCATCTTTGGATTTACTTTTTCCTAATTAGGTTGGAGGATCAGGGAAAGGCACTGGTATCTTCTAAATGTCACTTTCTTATCATGCTGAAAAGATGATTATCACATCCAGTTCTGCAATTATATGGTGCCAGTTTGTTCCTGACAGTAACAATGTAGGACTTTTCCTGTCAAAATAACAGTAATATATTTCTTCAGGAATAGCTATAGATTCGTAAATGACCATCAGTGAGTGTCAACAGTAACATGTGCTCAGGTAAATAGATCAAATGAGCAGTAGCAGTCTTCCTTTCTTTGTCCTTTAAGGTCAAAGTTCTAGACAGTTTAGATACAGAAATGACTTCCAGGCACATCCAAGTATAAAATCTAGCAACAGCAATTAAAAACAAAAAAATACCACAAACCTGTGAAAAATGTATTTACATTATTTGGAGAATGTGTAGCTTCTAAATAAATATTAATCTAATCCTTTTAGATGTTATTAACTTTCACAGACAATGTTGTTTTTTAAATGTCAGAGCAGAATTTTTGAAAGACCTAATACAGGGGGAGGGGTGGGGGGGGAAAGTACATTAACATTGACTCTCAGGTTGAAAATGGATGAGAATAGAACTAATTCTGTTCAGTAATTTTACTTTTCTAGTTCTTTTAACTAACTGCACTGTCTGAAGGTAGCAGCTTTTTCTCACAGTGTCTGCTTCTAGCAATGATAACACCTCATGCTTAGAGTTATTACCAGGGATTGTTACACAGACCAAGGTCACTGCTGGATCTTGTGTACCACACTGGGGGGTGCAGAAAGTGAAAGGCTGCACCTGCAGGGAGGAGCAGACAGAACAGGTGACCCTAAACTGACCAACAAGGGATTCCATCCCATATACGTCATATTCAGTCTAGAGCTGTGGGATCTGAAGGGTCTCTGGGCTCTTCTCCCCTCTTGGACTGCTTTGACCAGCTTTGCTTGGCTTGGCTGAGGTCCTCTTTCAGTTCCTTCCTCGGAGCACCCAAGGAGGACTCTGTCCGTTCTGCCTTTGATCTCGGTCTGCGTGTTCCTGAACCCGGTACCAGAATCCAGCTCCTGAACACAGCTCCCGTCTGCTGCAGGGCCCAGTCTGGGTCTTTCCCAGTGCCTGCTCCACAGCATCAGTGGTGACAGTGATATAATTACCATCAGGGGGTTGGGTTTGATACTGGTTTTGTATTTCTTCTAATTTTATAATTATTAATTTCATTAAAGCTGTTGTAGTTTCCTTTTCTAATTGCTAAGTCTCTCTTCCTTATTCCCTTTCTCTTCCCCTTTGGGGAAGGAGGGGGCTTAACAGAGAGCATCTGTTATAGGTCTAAGAGGGCTCCCTGACCCTAAACTATGACAGTTAAGGTCATGAAACTTGTTTAGCTTAATAACACAGGAAGTATTTCATATCTTACTGTGCATAAGAGAGAAACTCAGAGTGTAGAAGGTATCTAAAGAACATGAAACCACAAAATTTCTGGATTTTGTTATTAGAATGTATTTACTCTAAAATAAAATCTAGATTGTTAATATTCTCTGTGGATTTTCTTTCACAGGAAAAAAATATTTTTCCAGTTTTATTTAATTACTTCTTTTTTTTTTTTTAGCAACTGTTAATTCTCTAAGTACTACTTTTATACAGTGAAGGAGGAGGTATACATGAAACTGTGGAGGCTACATTAAGGTCTTCCTCGAGCTTCTCTCTCGATGCTGAACAACTCCAACTCTCTCAGCCTTCCTTCATAGGACGGGTATTCCAGCCCTCTAATCACTTTTGTGGCTTTCCTCTGGGCCGGTTCCAACAGATTCACGTCCTTCTTGTCCTGAGAACTCCAGAGCTGCACACAGTACTCATGTGAGGTCTCACCAGAGCAAAGTAGAGCAGCAGAATCACCTTCCTCAAATTGCTGGCCATGTTTCTTTTGATTTAGACCAGGATGCTGTTATCTTTCTGGGCTGTAAGCACACATTGCTGTCTCATGTCCAGCTTTTCATCTACCAGTAACCCCAAGTCCTTCTCTGCAGAGCTGCTCTCAATCCCTTCATCTCCCAGCCTGTATTGATACCAAGGATTGCTCCAACCCAGGTGCAGGATTCTGCACTTGGCCTTGTTGAACCTCATGAGATTCATATATGTCCACTTCTCAAGCTTGTCCAGGTCCCTTTGGATGGCTGTAAGGTTGTTTAACTTAAAAGAGGTATTGAATTGGATGAAATGTGAGGTGTGTGGGAAAGGAAGTTTTTCAGTTCTGTGAGTCTGCTGAAATGAATTATGATTTAAGAAATTTAGATATCTATTTTGTCATCTTGCCATCCTGGGACTTATTCTATCCGTAACATTACCATCTTGTCCTAACAAGATGCGCACTCTGAGGGCTTGTATGTTAAAAACAACAGTGTAAATATAAATGGCTGCCTTACTAAATAAGGGTCCTTGGCTTTTGAGAATTTAGCCATGTTGGCTACTTTTTGCAGGTGTTTGGTTATCTAACAGTTACATAATAATTTTTCAAACTGTCATTTTATAAAGCAGGAAATCTAGAAAATGTTAATGTGGCTCAGTATTATTGCTTTTCTTTTAATTTTGGGATGGTACTTTTTAAATTTTTATTCTAGGGAATCTTGACCTACCATGGTAAAATTCTTGTTCTGGCTTTGCCTCACAGGCTGTTTTTCCTTAGAGATGAGATATTTCTCCTGTGTTGCAAATTCCATAAATCCCTGATTCTCTTATTTCTAACAGATATGCAATACTTTTGAATTCATTGTTTAGCTGTTGTCTGGTCAGCACCACTGTGGGAAGAAAATTATTTTTGAATTGCATCAAAACCAGAGCAAATTAAAATCTTAAATATATGAAGGCTCATCAGGTGTCCCCATTTTAATTTGGTCTTTGTGTGGTTTGACAAAAGTGTAACATAAGTATACTATTCCACTCTTGAATTCATCTCTTTTTCCTGTACTCACAGTATCACCTGAGGAATAGGTAGACAAGTACTGGGTTCTTCCTCCTTCATATTTATCATTTTGCTTTGGTGAACAGGACCGCTCAGTGGTGTACATTTTTCTCTTTACTGATTACAAACCCACTTTAATTAAATGGCTAAAATTAGGAAATTCAAGGTATAAAAGTCCTCTGAATGCCAATAACTCCAGTCTGCTCTTTTCTTTTCTAGAAAGATATTTTAATATGGATCACACAGCTATGCAGTTCTTTGTAAAAGAAGAGTGAAATAGAAAAAAGATATCCATCTCTTCCTGTACTTGTGAAAGTTTAGTGATGAACTGCTATTTTTTTACCTTCAAAACTCTCCTATATTATCTTTGCTTGTGCTAGGAATATTTTTATTTTAACATTTATTTTTGGCCTAAATTAATACATGAGAAATGATGTGGAATGGAAGTTCCAAATCTTTCTGACCTTCGCTAAGATCTTTCTTGAATTTTCATTGAAGATTTGGGTCACTTGTTGCTTTATTTCAGCACTCTTTTTCACTTGTGTTAATCACTTGAGGCTGTTGTGGTCTTGTGGGTTGCTGAAATAAAAATATGAAAGTCCATTTCTAAATGTCAGTTAGCCACAGAATTCCCAGAAGAAAATTTAAGACTAATAGTTTTAATGCTGCCCTTTCTGAAGAGAGTATAAAAAGACCCAAAAAAGGTTGAAATGCTTTAAATAAATTATCATGTTACTGAGGTGTGCATGTTACTGCATGTCATGCATATCATGCTTCTGCTCAGATACCACAGTGACAGATGCCGTAAAATTGAAATAGATAGATGTCATTCAGGCATTACAGAATATGCAGGTATAAAATTATCATAGCCTTGGCCCACAACACCAGTGAAGAGGTATTTCTGTTAAGGTGAATGGTACTATTATACATGTGGTGGTGTGACCTGTAACAGAGGGGTTTAATGTACTAAAACTCTCAGTTTTTAAGATCATCTTCACATGATATGAAAGTGTCTGTACTTGGCATTTCCAAGTTGAGACATTGCATAAAATCACTTTATTGTTTGGCAACAGAAAACTGTCTTCTAGAATTTCCTTGTATTTCATTGTGTAGTTGTAGTGGGTCTGTCTGAGCTGCTTTTCCCCATCCAGCCCTCATGCTGCAGCACTGGGAGCTGGAGGGTGTTGATAACACACCCGTGTTATGACTGCCAGTGCTCACACGGCACCAGAGGATGGGGGGCAGGATGGGGGAGAAGATATAGCCAACCTGAGCTGACCAGTGGGATATTCCATACCATATGACGTCAGCTCAACTATAAAGGGAGAGGGCAGGAGGAGGATGGGGGGGCATTCTGCTTTGTCCTCCAAGCGGCTGCTGCGTGTTCCTGGAGCCCTGCTTCCTGGACTCGGCCTGACATCGCCTGTGGACGGGAAGTAGAAAATAACATCTTGTCTATCATAACCCACACCCCTGTGCTTTGCGTCTCATTCTCTCCCTGCGTGCCGTGCTGAAGGGGGTCGGGGGGAGTGATAGAAGGGCTTGGTGGGCACCTGGTGCCGTGCCGGGGTCAACCCACCACAGTAGTTATGCTTACCAGGTTATATAACATGTATGCATAAAATACATAAAAATATGGAGTTGTATTTCCATAACACTTTTCATTCTAGGCATTATTTATCACAAATGTACTTGAATTAGACACTCTAGTGTTTGCCTGTCTTTTGGGAATTTTCCGTAACAAGTTACTATTTGTGGTTTGTATTGCTATGGGTAATATTCTTGGTTGTGGAAATGGTATGTTTGGCTTTCTCATCTTTCTTTTCATCTCTACTACTTCTGGACTTTAAGATCAAGTAAAAACAGTATTGAGAGCATTCTAGGGTACTGAGAGTATCTGCAAGGGTAGGCATCACTTGTTTTCAAGTAACTATTTTTATTTTTCTGGAAGAAGAGTTGCTGACAGTGCACTGTACACCCAACTTGACTTTGATTTTATTTCTTTTATCTTTACACCCCCCCCCCCAAAAATTCACATTATTTTTATTGACTTTTTTAATGCAAGCACATAAAATCCAACTTAGTAATTGAAAAATTCAAGCATGTTCATATTTAAATAGATATAGACCTAGACAAGCAACTTTACTGCAACAGAATAAACTTGCTGAGCTTCTGTTACTGAGGCTAGATATGCAAGATAGTGAAAATCATATGTTAATATGTGGGTATAAGTTATGGTGAGGTAAATACATAAGAGATGAAACAAGTGATCCATTGACTCCCTCTCTGAAATGCTTATATACTAAAGCATGCAGCATGGGGAATAAGCAAGAGAAGTTGCAGATCTGGGTTAAGTTGCATGGATATGGTATAACTACAGTCACTGAAATATGATGGGACAGCTCCCATGACTGGGAGGTTGTCATGGATGGCTACGTAGGAAAGACAGAGAAAAAAGGCAAGGCAGTGGTGCTGCTCTTTATGTACAAGAGCAATTGGAGTGTATTGAGTTCTATTCAGGTGGGGAGGTAGGACACGCTGAAAGCTTGTGGATAAGAAATAAGGAACATACAAATGGGGGAGAAACTATTGTGGGTGTCTACTACAGATCACCAACCCAAGAAGATGATGTCGATGAGGTCTTCAACCGTCAACTGGAAATAGCCTCTAGATCACACTCCTTAGTACTTATGAGTGACTTCAATCATGCTGATATCTGTTGGAAAGCCTACACAGCTAAGCATATTCAGTCCAAAAGGCTCTCGCAGTGCATCGTTGATAACTTTCTGATGCAGATAGTGGAGGAACCAATGAGGAGATGTGCACTGCTAGACCTTGTATTAACAAACAAAGAAGGTCTAGTTGAGGACATTAAGGTTGGTAACAGCCTTGGTGACAGTGACCATGACATGCTGGAGTTTAGTAATTTACAAGGAAGAAGCAGGGCAATAAGTAGGACTACAACCCTGGACTTCCACAGGACTAACTTTGGACCCTTCAAAGATCTACTTGCAGGAATCTCATGGACTAAGACTCTGGAAGGAAAGGGAGTCCAAGAGAACTGGTGAGTTTTTAAATACCACTTCCTCCAAGCCCAAGACAGGTGCATTTCTTCGAGTAAAAAAAAAATCAGGTAGAGGTGGTAAAAGACCTGCATCGCAAGGATCTTCTGAAGAAAGTCTAGTGGAAGAAAGAAATTTACCATGGAAGAAGGGACTTGCCACTTGGGAGAACTATAGGGACATTGTCAGGGTTTGTAGGAAGGCAACAAGAAAGGCCAAAGCCTTCTTGGAACTTAAACTGTCAAAGGAAGTAAAAGAGAACAAGAAGAGCTTCTTTAAGTGTATCAGTAGTAAAAGGAGGAATAGGGAAAATGTGGGGCCACTACTGAATGAGGTGGAAGCCCCGATAACAGAGGATGCAGAGAAGGCAGAGTTGATGAATACCTTCTTTGCTTCAGTCTTTACTCCTAAAACAGCCCTTGTGAACTCTAGACCCTGGATATAAGAGAGGAAGCGTGGAAGAAGGCTCTCCACTAGTCAATGAAGAGTGGGTCAGAGGTCAGTTGTGCAAACTGAATATACAAAAGTCCATGGGCCAGCGTGTTGAGAGAGCTGGGTGATGTTATTGCCCTACCACTTCCCATCATTTTTGAAATATCATGGCAAACAGAAGAGGTGCCTGAGGACTGGAGAAAAGCCTCTATCACTCCAGTCTTCAAAAAGGGCAAGAAGAAAGACCCAGGAAATTACAGACCAGTCAGCCTCACCTCTATCCCTGGGAAAATGATGGACTAGCTCAGTTTGGAGGTCATCTCGAAGCACATGGAAGAGAAGAAGGTTATCAGGAGTAGTCAGCATGGGTTTTCCAAGGGGAAATAATGCTTGACTAATCTGATAGCCTTCTATGATGTTGTAACTAAATGGATAGACACAGGAAGAACAGTGGATGTAGTCTACCTTGACCTTATCAAGGTTGTCACAGTGTCCCATAACATCATTGTGAGCAAGTTCAGGAACTGTGGGGTAGAAGAATGGACAGCGAGATAGATTAAGAACTGGCTACACAAAAGAGCCCAAAGAGTGGTGATCAGTGGTGCAGAGTGCATCTGGAGACCTGTAACTAGTAGAGTCTCCCAGGGATAAGTGCTGGGTCCAGCCCCACACATCTTTATCAGTGACCTTGATGATGGGACAGAGTGCCTGCTCAACAAGCTTGCTGATGGCATAAAACTGGAAGGATTGGTTGATTCACCTGAAGGCTGTGTGGACATTCAGCAAGATTTGGACAGACTGGAGAACTGGGCAAAGAAGAATCTATTGAGGTTTAATAAGAGGAAGTACAGAGTCCTGCACCTGGGAAGGAACAGGAAAATGCACAAGTACAGGTTAGGAGGCAGTCTGCTAGAGAATTGATCCATGGAAAAGGACTTTGGAGTCCTGACAGACAGGAAGCTATCCATGGGACAACAATGTGTCCTTGTGGCCAAGAAGGCCAATGGTATCCTGGGGTGCATTGAGATGAGTGTGTCCAGCAGATCACGGGAGGTTCTCCTCCCCCTCTACTCTGCCCTAGTGAGACCTCACCTGGAGTATTGCATCCAGTTCTGGGTTCCCCAGTTCAGGAGAGACAGAGATCTACTTGAGAAAGTACATCAGAGGGCTACAAAGACGGGA
Source organism: Todiramphus chloris collaris (assembly GCA_025345505.1). Taxonomy (NCBI): domain Eukaryota; kingdom Metazoa; phylum Chordata; class Aves; order Coraciiformes; family Alcedinidae; genus Todiramphus; species Todiramphus chloris. The sequence goes on along the minus strand of JANVCC010010406.1, from coordinate 26,301,369 downwards.
CTGGAACACCTGCCTTATGAGGAAAGGCTGAGAGACCTGGGGCTTTTTAGTCTGGAGAGGAGAAGACTGAGAGGGGATCTGATTAATGTCTATAAATACATAAGGGCTGGCCATCAAGAAGGCAGGAAGAACCTCTTTTCATTTGTGCATTGTGACAGGACAAGGGGCAATGGATCCAAACTAGAGTACAGGAAGTTCCACCTCAACATGAGGAAGAACTTCCTTACTGTAAGAGTAGTAGAGCAGTGGAATAGACTCCCCAGAGAGATTGCAGTGTCTCCTTCTCTGGCAACTTTCAAGATCTGTCTGGATACTTTTCTGTGTGATCTGCTCTAATTTTGTCCTGCTCTGGCAGGGGGTTGGACTCAATGATTTTTTCAGGTCCCTTCCAACCCCTAACACTCTGAGATTCTGTGATTAGGCAATGAAAGTTAGGAAACAGAAGGTATTTGTGGTTCTTTTCCTGTTACAGTGTACTAAGCTTTGCAATTGAGAGGCAGGCCCATGGCTGCTTCATGAAGTTCAACAAGGCCAAGTGCAAGGTCCTGCACATGGGTCAAGGCAATCTTAAACACAAGTACAGGCTGGGTGATGCGTGGGTTAAGAGTAGCCCTGACAAGGACTTGAGGGTGTTGGATGCCAAGACTGACAATGTATGTTTTCAGTCCAGAAATCTAAACATATCTAGGCTGCACCAAAAGAAGTGTGACCCTCAGGTCAAGGGAAGTGATTCTCCCCCTCTAATTCACTGTTATGACACCTTATCTAGAGTACTGTGTTCAGCCCTGTTGAAGAAAGTCCAGAGAAGGACCACAAAAATGATCAGAGGGCTGGAGCACCTGTCTTATGAAGACAGGCTGACAGAGTTTGGGTTGCTCAGCCTGGAGAAGAGAAGGCTCTGGGAAGACCTTATAACAGCTTTTGAGTACCTAGAGAGAGTCTACAAGAGAGCTGGGGAGGGACTTTTTACACAAACATGTAGAGACGGGACAAGGGTAATGGCTTTAAACTGAAACAGGATGGATTTAGATTAGGCGTTAGTATGAGGGTGGTGTGACACTAGAATGGGTTGCCCAGAGAAGCTGTGGATGCCTTATCCCTAAAAGGCCTTAAGACCAGTCTGGATGAGACTTTAAGTAACCTGGTCTAGTGGGAGGTGTCCTTGCTTATGGCAGAGGGGTTGGAACTAGATGATCTTTTAGGTCCCTTCTAACCCAAACCATTCTATGACTCTATGAAATAAAATCTTAAGAAAACAGAAAACTTATTCTGCATTTTGTAGCTTTAAGTGGACAAAAAATATGTTATTTGTGATAATTGCATTGAATGAAGACACTTCTAGAGCTGATTGCCTCCAAAACTTTAGGTTTCCAGTGAGCTGTGATGCACAGACCCAGCCTGAATAGAAACATGGTGTAAATACTATATACAGATATCATGTATTTAATATTTGTAAAGTAAAATGAATTTTGGTCCTGTTTTTAAATAAAGGCATTTTATTTCATTGGTAAGTTACTATGTAATGTTCCCAGTTGTTGTATTTTCAGTACAAAACCAAATTTGATTTACCAAAAAGTAGAAATATTTACATGTATTTTTATCACAGTTGTATCTCCTAGTTCTATGTGTATATGTATAATACAGACCCGCACCTAATATTTTTTTCTTACAAATGATTATAGAGGTGCTCAGCAATAGTGGTAGTTTCAGAGGAGTCTGCCATTACTGCATTATAAATGGATTTAATTATTCCATCACAAAAAGCTAGGAGAGCAAAATAAATACACTTACTGCAGACAGAATCTCTGCAGCTCTAATTGTCAGAGCACTATAAGAGCTTTCAAATAATAAGTCCTTAAATAATAAATTGATATGGGAGAGAATAATGATACCCAGGTGTGAAACCTTAACCTGAGAGTAGTGCTGCATACTCAATGACATAATGGCCTCTATTACCATATTCTAGTCTAGTATAGGGTTTTGAATCATAGAAGCTGAATTGAAATGAAAGACAAAACATGTTCAAGTCATGGGTTAGATTTGAAGCAGAAATATATAATAAAGTCTAGGTACCTAAATTGGTACTTCGAGGTTTCAAAGCAAGCTTAGATATTATGTGAAAAATTATGTTTAAATACTGTTCACAGTCTGACTTGCTCCCACAAAAGCAGGGGTTAAGAAAATTCACACTGGGGAAGAAAAAAAGAGACTTTTTAAAAGCTCTTTCAAAAATGCAGTAGGTTTTCCTTATTGCCCTATGAAAAAGGGAAATAAAATAGGTATTTTTTTCTGAGGTATTATTTTCCATGCAATAGATGAGATTGTGCAAATTTCCTTTAGCAAAGGAGTTTCTTTCCTAACATCATTGCTTTTCAGAGACTATTTCTGTTCATCATTCTAACAAATATGAGCCCACATAAAACTATGTTTTTGTGTATACTTTATATTTAGTTTTGTGTTGTATTCAGTGTAACAGAACACAGTAGAGCTCATCACATCTCAGCACTGTTGCATATGTTACTTTGCTAGTTGCCATTCTGAGGTATTTTGTGCCACCACAAAACAGAACAAGATTATTGACGAGTGATACCAGTGGTTATTTTTTAATACCATCTGCAGGAAGGTCTACGTCCACTAGAAGAAGGAACAGGGAAAGATGTAATCAGTTACATCACCACCTATCTGCACTGTTTTTGAGGCAACTGCTACCCAAATAAAGTAAATTAGTAGTAAGCAGAGCTGTTCCTAACTTTTCTGCAAAAATTATCAGCACCAGGTGTTTGTTATCAGTTCCCCAAGTCAGGTCTCAAAAAGAAGTACATGCAAATTTTATTGAATAAGAAGTTGACACTTGCACTGCAGCAGCATTTGATATAAGAGTTATGCCACTTTTCACATTTTGCTGGAGGGTCAAAACTACAGATATAATGGAAATTCCTCCACAGAAGGCACATTTTTAGGCTGCTAAAAATATCTGTTACTAACTACTGAAAACCTGACGGTGACTGTTAGCATTGTATCTCTATTGGTATTAGGAACAGCATAAGAGTAGAACCAACAGGTGACCTTTCACTTTAGAACTGTTAATATAAACATAGATTAGGAGATAATGGAGAGAACTTCTCCATCAGTTCTATCAAATGCAACAGACAATTATAAAATTTGTCATGACACTGTCCACTTCTTTTCCATTCCCATAGTAGATTCTCAAAGGGTTTTAGGAGTTAGGATCTGGATTCTTGGAGCGAAAGATACAGCATATCTAGACTCATGGGACTTCACTGAAGTAAGAAGTTTAAGACACTCTGACCCTATCTCTCTCTACGGGATGTCTCCCGATTGCAAATTCTGCTGTTGCTACTGTTTGGGAAGAGCCATGTGATTTAAGATACAGTTACTCTACAGGAGGAGACAGAGGGTGTAAGAACATACCTGCACATCACTGACTGAAGTTCATGACTTGGAACTTCTCTCAAAAGGAAGAAGCTATTAAGGACTGTGAATGAATCTAGTTGTTCACTGGACTCCAAAGGAAATGGAAGCTATATCCTATAGGTGTCCTGATCTGGCAATCTCAGGTGTCTTGTCTTGCTTGGTAGTGTGGACCTGAATACCCGCTGGTCCCTTTTGTCACCTGATTATATTATTGTCATGACAAGGGTTCCTGTGAAGTAAGGTGCTGGGGAAGACATGATGTTAATCCTGTAAGGACCAGAGAGCATGAAGGAATATTCGCACACCAATACTACTTCTTTACATATGACATATCCATGTCCTCCATGCAGACCTTTTTACATGTTAGGTAAGGACTGCTTCTAGAAGGCAGGTGGAGCAAATGCAAAGGTGCCATTATGCACCTTTTTAAAATATTCGCCTGGACTTTGCTCATTTCTCATTGAAGAGAAAGTCATGAGCATGGGTAACAACGTAAATGCACAGGAATATAGCCATTTGAGACTGACATTTAAAAAATAGGTGGGAAGCAATTCTTTATAGTTAAACCTAAGTAAAATGCACTTCCATTAATAGATTCTTTACACAAGTACCAATTGGTATTATTAATGGGTTCATACAGCAGTAGTTTAAAGGACAGTGTGATTCCTTGTTACAGAAATACTAGGATTTAAGAAATATTTATTTATAAGCAAGGATAAATTCTCATTATATTCCTGCAGTTAAAGCTGACCATCTAAATTGGACAAAAAAAATATATGCTGGGTACATTTACACAAATACTGATAACAGATATATATTTATATACACAAAATCTAATTTATTTAGAGGGATGACAATTTGAAGCTATTTCTTTACAGTCTAACTGAATAGTTGAATATTAGCACTGCCTCTGAAACTCCTTAACAACTTCTATGAGATAACAGCTTACAATTTTCTGTTTTGAAAAATCCTTTCATTTCCTCTGTGGCCACACAAATTCTCTGTGGTGAAAGATACTGTTTTGCTGTAGCCTAATGCTTGTGTGCAAAGGACTATTGTAATTCCTTCTTTAAGGATTTTCAGTAAATCTGGAGAGAAAGGCAAACAACCTAAATTCTACTTCTCAGCTTCTGACCAGTGCTTAGTATGAGATATAACCTCTCTGTGCCCTGGGTCTACTTTCTGTAGAGTGGTAGCAATGATATTGAGAAGTGCTTCCTATATTAATACTATTATCACATACAGTTAAGCCCCACTGAATTTAGTTATCTTCCATGGTTTGATTTTCTTAATCTGTTCAGCTGAGTCCCGAGTATAAAATTCCATTCCTGTTTTGAAGACTTTTCTTTTGATTTCCTGTCATTTATGAGTCTGTCTTCTTTTCTCCAACCTACTAAATCATCAAAGGTTATTTACTCTATTTTTTAAGTATCACTCCACGTTGCCCCTTAATTGGTCTATTGCTTTTTCTTATTTTCATCTTTAGCTTCTAGTTTCCTTTTTCAGATTCTTGTTGTCCTCCTCCTTTTGTTCCCATGGATGAATATGAAGCACAGAACAAGAAAGGACCCTTGGAGTACAAGAGTGTTTTATTGTTCATTGCACTGTGATGTGGAGTTCTCAGCATTAGTTAAGTATGCCTTGACATTTCAATTTGTAAACTCCACTTCAAGGAGTGATAAATAGCTTGTCTATTTCAGTGCAGGTTGGATAAGTGATGCAGTTAAAGGATTTCATTATTTAAAGACAAAGTTCTGGGTTTGGGCTAGATTTTCAGTATTAAAAAAAATTAATTGTAAAAGGCGGCTGCTGTGAGAATATATGGAAGCATATTCTACTCCTGGTTACCCTTTTAAGGGGACAGTGGGAGTTCTGTGTATTCAAGAGAGGAATGCAGCCTTCAATGTCTGATTTTCTTGAAATATTAGAAGCTCAGAGCCATGTGCAAAAATGCATGCATAATTACACACTTAATCTGAATGTACATTTACTATGATTGCAAATGCAAATCAAGTAGTGTGCATAAAAATGGTCAGTTGAGTTTCAATACCTGAGTGTCACATGAAGTCACAGTAATTATGCATGCAGATTAAGCATGTAATTGGGCATATATTTTTGCAAGTGGCCTTGTGTTTCAATGCTTTGAAAATGAGAACCTTTGAGCTCATTGTTAATGGTGTCTCTAGTTATTTTCTTTTTAAAATAACATTGCCAGAATTAATGTATAATACATTGAGTTTATCTTGCGCTCGTTATTCTGTAATTTGAAATTCATTGGAGATGCTTCCCAATGTCTTTGTTGGGAGGAATGGCCTCTTATATCTGGGGCATATTTCTAAACAGAGTACCTAGGAGACGAGACAACAAAACAAAATGGAACAAAACAAAACTGTACTACTGGGGTCTTTCCTGTCAATGTCACTGTTTTTAACTTGTTGTTCTTCTATACTTTATAGCTATAGCTTTATAGTACTGAAAGTTTAAAAACTAACTCTCTAGATATCAGACTTTTTATGTAGAAGACAATAGAAATAGTTCCTCATTTCATGTGACAAGGAAAAAAATCCACAACAGCCAAACAGAAGGAAAAAAAAAAAAAAAGTTGCTCTGATTTCTGTTTTCAGGTGTTTTGAAAAAGTAAGAAAAGAGTAACAGTACAATTTATTCCAACTAGTGTCTGCTTCTCTCTATTCTGATATTAATTAACCCAAATTCTACAGAAATTTGTGTAAAAATTTGTGCTACACAGAAAAACTCTGTAGCAGTTGTTCCATGTCTTTTGAATTATGAGGTGTAAACACTGAAGTACCAGAAAGTACTTATAAATGATATTAGGTTTCTTTGTGTAAGAAGATTGTGTGTAATTATAGAATTATAGAATTTGAGGTGAGTTGGATGATTGATACTCATCTTCAAAAGAACTCTGCACTCTGAACTGTTAGAAGATAAGAAAGAAAAAAATAAAACAAGCAGAGTAAAACTTGATTCTAAAAAAAAGAATTTATAGAAACTTCCCTTCCCTTCCCTTCCCTTCCCTTCCCTTCCCTTCCCTTCCCTTCCCTTCCCTTCCCTTCCCTT
>JANVCC010010406.1:26096563-26294846 GCA_025345505.1 Todiramphus chloris collaris | reverse complement strand
TTCCCTTCCCTTCCCTTCCCTTCCCTTCCCTTCCCTTCCCTTCCCTTTTTAAAGGAGACTCAAGAAGAGTGTTCTTAAAATGAACATGTAAGAAAGAACCATGGCAGCATAACTTGGAACAACTAATCAAACTGTTCATAAGCATTTGAAAAATGACCCGGAGATGACTAGCAGGCCCAGACATTTGGTGCATTAATCAGGAACAGTCAAATCATTCCTGCTAGGTGGTAGTAGACTTATAAATGGGAAAGGTAATAACAATTGATATTAATCCAACGATATCAAATTGGATGTGGAATCATGTGACTAACTGATAAACTAAATTATGAAGTACTGGTCTAATAATACATAAATAAATGGTTCAAAGAGGGGAAATATCTGTTACCCAAAGAGAATTTAACATTGTTTACAGTCAAAACAAAGGATTTTTATGAGTGTGGCATTGTAGAATGTGACATGGATGTAGTTGAACGTGTTTAACGTACTAGATATTTCCTGTCCTGTCTTTTATGGTTTCTCTAAAAATAATAAAGTCAAACAGAAACACTTCATCAAAATCAAATACAAAACTTGAAATTATTCATTTTGACATATTCCCCATATTAATCTTAATTGAAATCGGCATGTTTCACTGTAAAAAAAAAAAAAAAAATGAAGCTTCATTTTCGTATGTAAAACTGTATTATCAAATGTGTTTTCACTGGTTCTTACTTTCATTGGAGAAATCATAAAACTATGACTGCTTGAAATGCTTGTAAAAATCTTGCTGCTAGCCTCTGAAGTCAGGCTGAAAAATATGTCTGTAGAGGTTAATTAGTCTCTCAGGCTAGTGACTACCCCTGCAGCTTGGTCTTCAAGTACACGAACATGAATTCAGAACTGTGGAATAGAAATCAGTATGTTGCCCATTATGTACCCAGACAGAGGTCTTTTGTCTTTCAGAGGCTTCTAATCTGTCATGTTTTTGCTAGTATCAATTACCTTTGTAATGCACAAAAGGAAAAAAATTATATAGCTTAAAGACAGTATGAGTAGGAGAAACGTAACTTTGGATCTTCCAGTTAGAACAAGAAGACTTTTAAAGATAATTGTTTTTTGAGTAACTATGTGGAAAGAAAGTACAATGACGTTTTGCCCTGAAGAGATGCTATCTCACGGATTTTAATCAGAGTAGTCATTGTAGAATGAGCTTACTCTGCTTTGTTGTCTGTCAATCTGAGCTAGTTGAATGAATGTATACTTTGGAGAGGACTGAAAATACTCTCCTAATAATATATGAATTATACTAATCAAAGGATTCATTTGCTGTTCAAGGGCAGTTATTTTCTACTATTACTTCTGAGAAGCATTTATCTTTTAGCAGGAGGCCTGTGCTATATCCTCTGCATTGGGTGCCAAGAAAACTCACTGTGTTAGGGGATATAGGCTTTCAGCAAGTGTTTGATCTGAGATACAGGACACAGTGAAGTAGGCTTTGTTCTCAACAGTACAGAGGTGGATTCTTCATGACTGCAAGGATTTTGGATCTCCACTTGTTGGGACTGTACATATGTACATGTGTATATATTTACACACACATACATAAATCCACTGTGACCTGCAACAGGTGTAGCAGTTGTTCCATGTCTTTTGAATTATGAGGTCTAAGCACTGAAGTACCAGAAAGTACTTATAAATGATAGTAGGTTTCTTTGTGTAAGAAGATTGTGTGTAATTATAGAAACCCACTTAAAGAATAGCAAGGCCTGGGGTGAGGAGATGCATTTTTTGTGCTGAAAAGGAAGAAAAAGACCAATTAAAGTGTCTTATTATTCTGGGAAGTAAAGGTAGGTTGGCAGAAGCTATGTTTACAGTTGATAATGTATCAGTCACTTCTTGGAAATAGTTAACTTGGATTAGCAAGAGTTATACCCTCTTACTTGAAGACTGATCTTGTCTTAAATTATTAAAAGTAATTTGAATGTACTTCATTCCAAAGAGTGATACATTGAACCTGTAAAACTACTGAGCTTCTCTTTACGCATTATGAGAAAATATTGAATAAAACCACTGCTGAGAGCTCTGTGGCAAGGTACTGACCAGGCTGACATGTAGTATAATGTTGTGAAGATTTGTGGCATTATAAGGTCATGCCTTGCTCAAAAATTACTACATTATTTTGATTTCCTGTGAGATCAATTTCCATATACTTTTCTCCTACCTTAAAAGCCCTTTTCAGGAACAAATCTCTTGTAGGTTTTGTTCCTTTTTCTCATCCTAACAGGTTGGATTTTGAAAGGCCTGTTTGCCTAGTCCCTTAGGCATTATGTCATTATGTAAAATGCAAATATTTTCATTGGACTTGAGATTATTAGGGACAAAGTAAGAAGAAGAACTTTGGCAAGTTAATATTCACAAAAACTTTCTAAGACTCTGTTAGTGTTCTTGATCCTATGAGGCATATAATAAAATCTCCATATACCTTAGAGTTGAACATATAGATCAAAGGAAATGGAAACTTCAAGAACAGGTAAAAGAAGTATGAGGTGATAAGAGTTCCTTACGTGTCCAGTTGGAAGGAGGTGGAGTGTCCTTGTCCCTGGACAATCATTGCATATCATCCTCAGCATATCTGAATCCCTAAACCAGTGCAGCCTGTAGTAAGATACAGCTCTCACAGAGACTGTGCTTGAACTGCTAGACAGCAACATCTTCATGTCCACCCTAATAATATATTTGACTAAGTCCTAGGAGACAACTTTATCACAAAATGACAGAATCACTATGGTTGGAAAAGATCCTTAAAATCATCAAGTGACCATTATCTACCAGGGCCACCATATCTTTAAGCACCATCTCTAGATGGATTTTAAATACATCCAGGGATGGAAATACACCCACTTCCCTGGGCAGTATGTTCCAGGCTTTGATAACCCTTTCAGTATAGAAGATTTTCCTAATGTCCACCTTAAACCTCCCCTGGTGTAACCTGATGTCATTTCCTCTAGTCCTATCACTTGTGAGAAGAAACCAAAACCCATCTCTGTACAACATCCTTTCAGTTTGTAGAGTTGTGGTTGTAGAGAGTGATAAGGTGTACCCTCATCTTCCTTTTCTTCAGACTAAATAAACCTACCTCCCTCAGCTGCTCCTCATAAGACATATTCTCAACACCCTTCACCAGCTTTTTTGCTATTCTCTGGATCCACTCCAGCACCTCGATGTCTTTCTTATACTGTGGCAGACAAAACTGAGCACAGTATTCCAGATGAAGTCCCACCAGTGTTGAGTATAGTGGAACAATCACTTCTCTAGTCATGCCGGCCATACTATTTGTGATGCAGGCCAGGAAGCCATTGGCCTTTTTGACCACCTGGGTATGCTGCTGGCTCATGTTCAACCAGATGTCGATCAACACCCCCAGGTCCCTTTCTGTCTGACAGCTTTCCAGCTATTCTTCCCCAAGCCTGTCATGTTGCATGGGGTTGTTGTGTCCCAAGTGCAGGACCTGGCACTTGGCCTTGTTGAAGCCCATATGATTGACCTCAGACCATCAATCCAGCCCATCCAGCTCCCTCTGAAGAGCATCCCCACCCTCAAGCAGATCTACACTCCCAGCCAGCTTGGTGCTGTATGCAAATTTACTGAAGACACTCTCAATCTTCTCATTAAGCTCATTGATAAAGATATTAAACAGGGGTGGCCCCAGCACTGAGCCCTGAGAACTACCAGTTGTGACTGGTGATTGCTTATGTCAGAGGTGTGCACTTTGTCTCCTTTCTTTTGTGTTTGCTTTTCTTTGTATGCATTTTCTCTAATTATTTTTTAAGTTAGGGGGTGGGGTGGACTTTGGCTCTGTTTTCACTTCTGAGTCTTACAGATGTTTCAGGAAGAAAATTAATCTGTACTTAAATACCTTCTAGTGACCTAAAGTGGGCATAAAATGTAAATACTTTCTGGACAGTATCTGGTTTCCACTTTGAATTCTTCATGGTTGTAGGAGATCACAACAAACTAGGAGAGGCATCTTCCAGCTTAGCATTCTCATTCTTTTCCTCCATCCTTGACTGCGTATTTTGTCATGATCTGGAAAACTTTGATAAAAAAAAATTGTCTTTTTGATAAAAAATGACAAATATGAATATGTTTCGGCTATAATTCAAGTATCTTGAGACAGTGCTGTGGCTTAACTCCAGCCAGCATCTAAGTACCACAGCCACTCACTCACTCTTCCCCAGTGGGATAGAGAAGACACTTGGAAGGGTAAATGAAAAGATTTGTCTGTTAAGATAAGGACAGATTACTAAGTAAAGCAAAACCTGTGCATGCAAAGCAAATAAAAATTAGGAATTCATTCATTACATCCGATCTACAGGTAGGTGTTCATCCATCTCCAAGAAAGCAGAGCGTCATCATGTTTAATGATTACTTGGGAAGAGAAAAGAATTTACTTAGGAAAACAAAAGACTCAAAGCATCACCCCTTCCTCTTTCTTCCCCCAACCATTATTGATAATAGTGATGTCAAAGGGCATGGGATATCCCTTTGGTGAATTTATGTCATCTGACACAGCTGTATGCCCTTCCAGCTTCCTGTGCACCCCTAGCCTGCTCACCATTAGAGCAGTCTGCAAAGCAGAACAAGCCTTGGCACTGTATAAACACTGCTCAGCAACAACTAAAACACTTTATATGAAAATGTTTTTTGATGGAACAGAAGTGTTCTCCAACTCAAAGTTCTCTACAGGAAAATTTTCATTTTATCACTAGTAAAAATTTTTCATGTGGAAAATCAAGGCAAATTCTTTTGCCAAATATGTACAATATGTAGTGTTCTCTGCCAAGTCAACAAGGAAGTAGAAGGCATAAGAAACTGGAAATAAAATTTCATGACACCCCAAAGCATTTTGGAAACATATTACAGTTATTAAAATGAAATGTTTTAAATTTGGAATGTCAAAATGTTCTGTTTTGATCTCAAACACTGAAATGAATTGTTGGATATTTTGAATTTTCATTACAATTCAAAACGAAGTCAAATGTTTGTCATGAGACCAACAGAAATTACATAACACCAGGAAAGGTCTGATGGATAGAAAAGGAGAATTATGAAGGAAGTAGGAAACACAGCTGGTATTAATTTGTGTTGCTGGCCACATTAAAAGGCCTATAATATCTGGTTGGGAAGCCTAAAGAAATGTTATAAAATCTGAGGGTGGTAATCTAATCATCTGGTGGTATTTTTGAGGCATTTAATTCTTGGGGGGGGAGGAAATACACAGAATATAAAAAAAAAAAAAAATTAAAATCTGCATAAAAAGCAACACAATTAAAGAGACTTTATAAAATACTTCTACAAGAACAAGCCCTTGAATAATGTCAGATGAATGTTGCCTGTAAGCATTAGAAAGTGGTGAGGCTGTGACTCCATTGCCTGTAAGCATTAGAAAGTGGTGAGGCTGTGACTCCATTTCTAACATCCTCTTTTTGCCTTTTGCTGAACAACTGATATACCATATGTGAGCAATATGACTCTACCCCCTCATTACACCTGCAGATAGGAAAACATTTTAAATTTGCAGTTAATTACCCCTTCAAATAGAATGTGTAAAAGGTACAGGAAACCCCTGTGGAATCCATGAATTATCAATCATAATATGAAAAGAATTAATCCCTAAGGATAAAGGATTTGGCAGGGTAGGACTGGTATTTTATTAAAGACCTTATTTCTCCCCAGTAAGAAAGAGTCTATTAACTTCAAACACATGGAACCACATGAATTAAATTAGGTCACTCCTCATGTTACAGTTTCAGATTTCATAAAGTGCAGTTTGTGGTTATATGTCATGTGTTTCATATCTAAAGCACTGGTTGATGACTTCCCAAACTCTTCAATATTGTACTACTAGCGATATTTACTGTAGCTTGACCACAACACTTTCAGAGTTGATGTTAATAATACATACTCCAGTTTTCTGACCATCTTTTCCTTCTCAGTAAACAAATATTTGTGGTGTGATTGTGGGTGGCTTAACTGTCTGAATGCCTTGCTGTGAGCAGCTCCTCAGGAAGAAAAAGGCAACAATATGGTCCTGTCTTAATTATGGGTAGTGATAATGGCTCATTGAAAGCAGCCTTTTAAAAGGGATGTAACTACAAAAGCTTAGTTAGTCAAGAACAAACAATTGCTAAAAAGCAAAATACAAATAAAGTAACTGGTTTAAATCTGTTTTCCTCTTCTAATAAATTTCAGTTCATTTTATTCTGCAGGGCATTGGATTCAAAGGATGTGTATGGCAGAGAGTAGATCTACTTAGGCATCATTTGTCATGTAATACCTTGGATAACAAATAAATAGCTAAACATAACAAGTAACTTTTATTATTTATCTTAGTACGTTAGTATTCCCAAGATGAGGCTCTGCTGAAAGCAAGGACATCAGCATGTCCATTCAGCCTGCCATGTTTCACTTAATTAATTTTGTTTGCAGACAGCAAGCATGTTATTTATTTCATTTATCCAGTTGTAAGTAAATAAGAAAGCTAGAATGCATTGGTTTTAATTCTTTAATTTAACTATCATATACTTCAGGAAGGCAAAGGCATTTAATGAAGACTGGAGTAAAAAAAGTTTTGTCTTAGGTTAAAACATATATAAATATATGACTTGTAATATTTCATTATGCTTGATATTTGGGTGTTCTCTCATTTGAGTTTATATTGATGTAACATCCTCTGAAAGTGATGTTTTATGATCTACTGCATGCATCTTTCCGAAGAATCTTTAAAAAAACAAAACCAGAAAAACTTATATCATCAAATATAAGTGTGAAAAACCAGTTAATGAGCTCCCTGTAAAGTGCCTGGGCTGAGTCCTAGTTCCTACCCTATCCTGGCACTGATGTTAGCCTCTGCTTTGTTTTTGGGGACTATACACTAGTCTCTTGCAGAGCTCTTACTGTCAAGCTGCAAACTAAATAACTTGGCTTTCAGCGTGTCCTTTCAAAGCCTTAAATTTTATTTGCCTTCTCTCTGCATCTTCAAAGAGTAGATCAGCATTTAAATTTCCAGGATGGTTTTTGCAACTCAAGTCTTCAGTGTGGTTGCAGCCTTGTGAATAAAGGATCATTTACTTAGCAGTAAATGTCAACAGAAGCACACTGACTTTGAAAGCTAGATTTAAGGTAAATATTAGAACACTTCATTGAACTCCGCTAGCACCTCCCAATTACATTGATTCATGAGCATAATTTTTTCAGTGCTAAAACAGACAAATGCTTTCCAAATCACCATTTGTTTCTGTTTGCAGATCTCTTTTCAGGGTTTTTTGATCATTTTGAGCATCCTCTTGTCATCTTAGATGGCTGTATATGTCAATGGCTTTATGAAAAAATGCTGTCAAAATGTTCTTGTGTATCTCTAGCCATGCTATCATCCCATTATCCCTTTTGGTGTGCCTCTTTCCCTTCTGTTTCATGTCCCTCTGTGGGTTCTGCTGGTGCAGAAAACTGTTGACAGGTCTCCATTTTCACAAGGCATGTGAAATTGTTCATCACAGTGAAGAATGAAATACCAAACCTTCAGCTTTTAAAGCATGCCCAGGTGTTGTCATGGCTACATGACATTAAGAAGGCCAAGACACAGACATGGAAGGGTCTGAATGAGGCCTTGGAAATTTTAGTAAATTTGACTTGGCAATGGTATGTCTTGAGAAGCTTATATTTCTTCATGCATGTTAGGAAGTTAGAGCTGTTGGTCAAGACATTCAGCAACATATATTATGTCTTAAGTTTTTCTTATGATGTGAAAAATTATTCTTAAACACTTTTTTTTAGAAACTGTCTTTGGACAAGCTAATAAAAAATTATTAAGATGTGTAAATCAGAAGGCCAGTTTAATCCAAATTTAACCTAAGCTTAAAACTGCCTTGTGAAAAATTGACATTCTGTGGTGCCTTAACTTTGAAACAGCCTAAATGGACCACTACCTCTTTGTCTGATCTTTCTGTGTCAGTCTGTGAAGCCCGGCTCCTGCAACTGTCTTATCTTCCTTCATAAGCTTCAGTAGCAGAGCCATATCTCTCCTATACTTTTATTGTGTGTAGTTGTGGCTACTTTAAAATGAGTCTATTGAAGGAATTACTAGACTCATTTTGATTAATGAATCCAGAGATTTGGTGGTACTGATCCAGAGCTTCTGCCCACCTCCACTTTTCCAGGGGTTCAAATGTGCATTTACCTGTGCTGGAAGAGTAGTCAAACCAGTAGGTGATGGCCCAAGTAGGAACTGGATGTTTATTCTATGACCCTTAGTCCTGCCCTTCTAGAGAAATAAAATACCATAGAAGAGGGTCATTGTAAAATACTAAAATAATGTTGAATTTCTAGATATTCCTCATAAATTGCTGATGCTGAGAAGAAAAACAATACAAAGGTTTGAAAAATTAATATCAAAATAAGCAGTATAAATAATAGTGGAATGAATTTCTATTACAAAGTAGGAAAAACTAATTAAAAATATCATGCTTCCAAGAACAGACTAAGAATATTTATGATACATAAAGTAAAACAAAAAATAAGGCAGAAAAGTAAAATAGTGCAAAAGAAGTAAGTTTCAACATAGAAATTGCTATACATGAGAAATATGTTTATAATATACAAAAGATTCCTAAAGAAAGCTAACATAAAGCAAGAAATTTAGCTTTATTACAATGCAAAATGTTATATGCAAATGGATTGCTTGTGATCCATAGCTATTCTAAGTAAATCATGTAAGTAGTGGTAAAGTTCTTTCTACTTAAGCTAGACTTCTAAAGGCAAGCTATTTCCTTTTTAAGCTGTATAGAGTGTTGAAGTTCTATAGAAACGTTATCTAATAGTGCATTTTCAGCCCACTTGACTCTGTTGCTATTACATTCTATAGTCTTTCAAATCAGAAAGAAAAACAGGAAATTATGAGATGAAGGACATAGTTTTCCTTAAGAATTACCATCCTTTTGTAATTGCAGAAGTGACATATAAAAGGAAATAATGGACCTCTAATTTAGCTACAAAAAGAAAAGAGATTGAATGGAATCCTGACTAAGGAACTGCAAAAATATTCAGGTTATTTGGTCAATGAACGTATTTGTAAAATATGACATCTTTCATATTAAAAAAAGGGAGTTCCTTTGTCAGGCATTCTGCAGTTCCAATTTACAAAGTAGGGAAAGCACAAATCCAAAAACAAGATTTCAGTTATTTTGTCATATAAGTCTGTGTGTAAGGGAAGAAGAGGTTATACAGGGAATGTAAAGTTTCTTTACGGTTACTGTGAAATGAAAACATTTCACAGTAATAATGTTGCAACTACATGGTTGTTCTATAGGATATAATAAATGTGTGGCAAATTGCATTATTATCCCATCACTTTTTCCATGAAGTATTTTTTCACAAATGTTACTTAGAAACAGGAAATAGGACTACAGGGAAAACTAGCTCAGTATAAATGGAGACACTTCCAGCTCCCATAGAACTCACTGTAAAAAGTCCCGTCAGCATCAATGAGCCTCACAGAAGACAAATGAACTATGCTTTCATTTACAGTTGGGACTGATATGTTTCAGAGACACAGTCTGAGACCTGTAAAGGTCAGTAAAGGAGTTCAATAAGAAGGGCTACAAACTAGACTAGGAAAAAAAAAAAAAAACCCCCAACAAAAAACCCCACCAAAAACTTATAAAGAGAAAGGTCCATATTGTTCAGCTAAGCAAAGCAGCTATAGCAGAAAGGGGGGAAAAAAAAAAGTCATCATCTGACATCTCTTTTTCTTGAGGCAAAAATGAAGCACAAAGCTGTGCTGCCCCTCCATATGTAACTGCTATTTGGTGATTTTCCCATGTAAGGATATGAATAAGTTGGTACTGCTCTAGGGATAATAAATCTAGCCTAATATAATTATTAGATACACACATGTAAATACATGTATATATATTCCTGTGATGGTGCTAGTACAAAAACTACTTATACCAGGAACTGGAGAGATGATGTAACTTTTCATGTTGCTGGGGAAATTCCAGTGTCTTGCAAATAACTGATAAACTTGTGGTTTTATCAGTATCAAACAATTTAAGAGAATGTTTCTCTAATGTAACTGCACTAACTGGGCAAGATGCTGCTGAAACCCCAGTTTATATGCTGACAATTGGCAAGATTTCTCTTGATGGTGTCACAAAATCATACAGCCATACAACACCCTGAGTTAGAAGATACCTATGAGGATCACTAAGTTTGACTCTTGAGACCACAAAGGACAACCCAGAAGTTAAGCCACATACCTAAGAGCATTATCTAAGCATTTCTTGAACACCCACAGGCTTGGGTCTGTCACCACTTCCCTGCAGATCCTGTTCCAGGGCTTGACCACCTTACCAGTGGAAAAACTTTTCCTAAGATCCAACTTCAACTTCCTCTGATGCAACTTTAAGCCTTTCCCCCATGTCCTGTTACTGAACAACAGGAAGATATCAGCAGCTTCCACTTCACCTCATAAGGAAGTTGCAGACAGCAATGAGGTCACCCCTCATTCTCTTCTTCTCTTAGATCAACAAACCTAGTATCCTCAGCCACTCCTCCTAAGTCATGCCCTCTAGTCCTTTCACCATCTTTGTTGCCCTCCTTTGAACACATTCCAATACTTTTATATTATTCTTATATTTTGGAGCCCAAAACTGCACACAATACTCAAGGTAAGGCTACATCAATGGTGAGTCTAAGTCAGACAATCATTCCTTTTGACCAGCTAGTTATACTGTACTTAGCTCAACCTACACTACAGTTAGCCATTTTGGCCACCAGAGCACATTATTGTGATTTTTTTACCATCAACCAAAGCCCTCATATCCTTTTCTGTAGGGCTGCACTCTAGCCTCTTGTCTTCAGTCTATGCATGCGTCCAGGATTACAGCATCCCAGCTGCAGAATCCAACATTTATCCTTGTTAAGTTTCATGAAGTTGATTATTGCCCAGTGTTCTAATCTACCAAGAGCTCTCTTTAAGGCCTCTCTAGGATCAGTGGCTCCTCCTAATTCAGTATCATCAATAAACTTACATTGTGTGCACTCAACTCCTGTGTCCAGGTCATGGATAAAAACATTGAAGAGACCTGGCCCTAAAATTGAGCTCTTAGGAATAGGAACAGAAGTAATGTGTTGTCATGTGTTACCCTATTTACTGCAACTTTTTGAGGCTGACCCTACAGTCACTTGTTCACCCATCTTATTTTGTCACAGCCCTAAGACAATGATCTCAAGCTGTTCAGGCCTCAGGACCCAAAGGTGTGATGGAAACCCTGAGCCTTGTGAGACAGTCAAGACAGTGTGTAGGTTATCTCATCTGCAGCTAAAAGCTACCAGTTTGCAAGATGCTTCCTCTGTGATGATGAGGGAAGATGAGTGTAGAGGAAAGAGTGAGCTCTTGTACATTGGCAAAAATTACTTCCTTGCTCCTCAGGTAAAACTTATGAAGTGCTCTGGGAGTGGGGCAGTTCAGTGGATTAGAGGGAGCTGGCTGGCTGCTCTCTCCACTGCATTTGGGGAAACTAGAACCACAACAGTTTTACTTCTGTGAGTTCTTAATAGTTCTCTGAAGGAATCACTTGTTTTAGCTCCTAGTTATCTCACAGTACACAAATCCTGTTTCTGCCAGATGACTTTAGGGACTTTATTTTTTTTTGTAATGAATGCTATTCTGCTTCACCTAAAGAGAGAAAAAGCAAAGAAAAAGCAACAGAAATCTTGCCACCTACACTTCTCTTGAAAGAAAGTTGACAGGAAATATTACGTGAGAAAATAAACTGATCATTATAAAAACAGCTGAAATAACACACAATACTGTAAAGTAATATATATTTTTAAATGACATTGAGGTAGTCTCATGAGTATGTCAAGCAAGGAGAGCAGTTTATAGAATAACAGCAAAAGATTTTATATATTTTAATGTAGATTTGTCTTTGCTCTATCTGCTTGCGGGAAATATCTACTAAATATGCAACTCTCTTTTCTGATGACTGTAAAGACTCATGAGAGAATTTGACAGGATTTTTTATTTATTTCTAATGGAAGCTTTTGGAAGTGATTGACTGATTGATTTTTGCTATTTTCAGGACTCTAGCTGGTGATCTAAGAGACTTTTCCGCTGCTGTTTATTCCATTTTGCCTGAGAAAGCCAATATATAAGCACTTGAAATTAATAGTTTTGTTTTAATTCTGTAAATGTGTTACACTTCAGAAAGGAAAAAAAAGGTGAAAACACTAGGCACAGCTACTTTGCAGTAATTGTTATTTTCTTGTGAACATGTAATTTCGGAAGTTACAGTTACTTTTAAAAAGATTAGACACAGACTGTCTTCAGAGGGTGGTAACAGCATGCAGACTACCTTCACCTGCTCTCATTTCAAGTGCCACTGATTAGTAATGTTACCATTTGATGAACTACAGGAAAAGCTTTCCATCTAGCAACAATAAAAAAACCAATGTGTTTGCAAGACCCTCGAGGAAAACAGCTGAAACTGAAGGCTTCCTCTGTCTAACCTGTGTGCTAGAATCAGTTGACTTCTTAGGGGATAACCCAAACTCGGTACCTCTGGAGTCTGCATACAACAGGATAGCTTCAACTGGCAGGATCAGCACCATTATTGAGACAGTCTGGCTTTCTAGACTGTGAGATATAAAGGTATGGATCCTGAGACTCAAAGGAGAGAACTGCCTCTGGGGACACCTTATTGTGGCCTTCCAGTATCTGAAGGGGGCCTACAAGAAAGCTGGGGAGGGACTTTCTAGGCTGTTGGGCAGTGATAGGACTAGAGAGAATGGATTAAAGCTAGAGATAGGTCGATTCAGGTTGGACATTAGGAAGAATTTCTTCACCATGAGGGTGGTGAGGCACTGGAACAGGTTGCCCAGGGAGGTGGTGGAAGCCCCGTCCTTGGAAGTTTTTAAGCCCAGGCTGGATAGGGCTCTGAGCAACCTGCTCTAGTGGGAGATGTCCCCGCCCATGGCAGGGGGTTGGAACTATATGATCTTTAAGGTCCCTTCCAACCCTGACAATTCTATGATTCTATGATCTAGGCATGACCAAAGAAATGGTGTCATCATCCCTCCCTGAATTTTAGGAGAAAACATTGTCTGCTGTTGTGTTTTTGGAGGTTTGGGTTTTTTTTTTTTTTTTTGCAAAGTATGAGGTAGATTTTGTCTTGAATATTGTCTTGAAACTTTAGCCATAGGTGTAAAAAGAGGATGATATTCCTTTCTCTCATCCCTAGTGTCTTTATAACCAATATGATCTGTACTTCAGTGTATGTATGGGAGACTGAACACAATAGTTCTAATGGCAGAAGATATTGTTGGTACTGTAATGCCCCTTGTTCTGCATGCACTGTAAAAATAATAGTTAATTTTTATTTAACAACTTGTTATCTCTAGACCTCAGTGTTTTAAACAGAGAAGCATTATGACCTCCATTTCACAGATGAGGACACAAAAAGGCAAGTAAAAAACAAATAAAGGCAATTAAATCAAAGAAGCCAAGTTGGGAAATACAGAGTCCATTGTTTTTTGCTGTTATACAACATTAAATAAAATTACCTATAAAAATAAGGTATTTTTGGCTGCTTCTAATTCCTAGAGGGGAGAAAAGTCAGTTGAACAGCAAGGCTAGAAGACGTCTCTATGTAATTTATTTACAATGTATTTAATAAAGATAAAAATGGTTCTGATTGATGTTATATGTGTAGATATCTGCTAATGCTCCATAAATCTGTTTGAATGATTAACTTAAATTTAATAAGTGTGCAATATCTAGTTTAATCTAAATGATGTGATAATTATATTTAAGATAAGCTAACATTTTAGTGTTTCGACTGTTTTGTAGTGAATGCTACTAAAAGTATTTAATTATTTTACTATTCCTGCAGGATAACCCATTAATTGCATGAGTTAAAAATTATCACGTTGTTTCTGTGGTTTTATTGTTTTTTAACTGTGAATATGTAGTCTGAATGAATACTGAATGATAGCAGTGTTACTAGGACCAAAGGAGAGCAGAACTTGGGAATCAGGTGTCCCATGGAGCCAACTTGACTGTGCCAGCATGAGTCTAACAGCCACACCAGACAAACCAAGAAAAATCAGATCATTATCATTGAGGGAGATCTTGAAATAAATAGCAAAATAGCATCACATTCATTCCACCTTGGAAAAAAAAAGATTATCACAGCAGTTACTGTAACTACAGTGTGATTTTGTGGATATACTTGTGCTGCACTTCAGTGACAATGGGGAGTTCAAACAACTTATGGCCACTGCAGTTTTAAATACCATCTACTGGTGCCTTTCTGTCACCTGGACATTATTACACTGAGTTTAATGAAGGAGCCCTTATGGATGAATGGTCATGGTAATACAGGAAACAGCTATGTAGATGAATGAGAAAAAGCCTGAATACATTAGGTCTCCTGGTCCATTGTCACTTGATCTCTTTCCAAAATGCTCTGGTCTCAACCACCACTGGTGATTTTATTATACAAGATGTAATTTTCTATCTCTAACTTTCTCAAAGATCACACAGTGGCCAAAACATTATCAAGCCATTAGCAAAAAATCAATATGAAGCTTATCTCTCTGAATCCCGTTCTGTAGTCTTAATTACAGTAATGAAGCCAGTGTTGCAAGAAGCATCTGAGATAGCCTATTCACAAGATCAGTATGTTTACAGTCATTATAAACTGCTGGGATGAAATTTTCTTTCAAAAGCATTAAATTTCTTCTTGTGCAGGCTTTGAGTAGTTGTACACATTTTAAACATTCTGTGTAAACACTGCATTTGAGAGTTGTTGGAACAGGGAAATAAATACATACCCACATGTAACCTTCACGAAGTGCCAGCTTGTACATCTAGTTTTCACTCTTTGAAAATCTGATATAAGTACAAAGATCCTGTGTGAGCTCAGACTGAGCATTCCAGGCTGGGTGGGGAAAAAAAAAACCAATAATGAAGAAAAACCATTGCACAAGATGCGAGCAGCAGAAATATTTAGTATATTTTTGCTATACTGTACTGCCTGAAGAAGACAATATCTCCTCAGTGAAAATCAGTTCTCTTCTGGTACTGAAATAATACTTCACAAGTGTCCGTTATAAGCATTCTGAAAAACGTGTGATTGCACGTTATTTCTGAGGGTATGGGAAGAAAGCCTAGTGGAGTACATGGAAAGAATACAGAACTAATCCTTTACAAGAATACTCTATGTTGCAGTTCTCTTTCAGTGGTGATGATGATTATCATGATTGGTGTCTGTGAAGAAAATTCCATTTTCCTCATTCCAGTGCATTGCATGCATCCAATCAGCTTCAGATGTTACAGTCTTCTCTTCTGGTTTTTGAAGAATACCACCATAGGCAACAGGCCCTGTAAAATTCTGTGCACAAAATAATGGGCACGTCTAAGGTCTTGGGAAAGTGAGGCCTGATGCTGCTACTTCTATGAAATCAGTGGGCACATTGACAAGATATGGTTCTTAGATTTGCCATCATGAGGTTAGATAGAATCAACAGTTCTTGTTCCATCTAATTTCACCTGACTACTGCTTTTCGTAAGTGTTCACTTCTCTTGTCTCAGGCTACCTAATTGTGCCATTCTTTCCATTACTAAAGTTTAATACTAACTAGACTAGTAGGGATAGTTCCTCTGCTGGTGAGGTGGTCTCATTAAATATTAGACAAAGCTCTAACCACTTGTAAAGGCTCTCACACATAATATCAGGAAGTTTTCACCATGCTTTGACTAATTTTACAAGTAGTTCACTTGCCCTCCTACTGTGTTGTGCAGAATTAATTTTCAGTGTAACTGCAATCTTTTTAAGCGACTGAGAAACAAGTTTGAATGCTCAGAATATATTGTGATACTTTAACTTCACCCATGAGAAAGTGGGTATTGCAACTTCAAATCCCAGTGGTGCTGAACAGCACTGAAATGTTAATTTAAAACAAGAAAGTAGAAGTCAAATGAGGATGCTGCTGAATGGGTTGGAAAACCTTGTCTATTCTGAATCGAAGGGCTTGGCTAAATTGTCATGCAAATCTTGGTTTTAGGGCAAGTTGCTTTTATTAAAAGGATTTGGTGATTTCTAATTAGGTTAATTTCTTTTTTCAAAATATAATAGCTAGAATGAAACACGGACTTGAGGACAATGTGTATCTAAAGTTGTTTTACTGCAATAGTAAGTTGTTAACTGGTCACCAACTATCATTTGGACAGACATTTCTGTAAAATGACTGTATCTCTTACTGTGTCTTTGGTAAATTAAAAACTAGATTGGAACTATATTTAAAATATTAAAGAGCTGTATAAAATAAGTTACAGAATTTTCCATTTCACACCAAGCAGGATGTTTCAGTGAAGCTTTACCTTATAGAAAAGCGCAAGAAACTCTGATGTCATTTAAAGTGTTTTAAAAAACCTGTTGCAAAACATTATTGTACCTTAACAGATGGTGTGAAGTGATGCGTCCAGTAACCTTCTGAGATGGAATCTGCAACCTGTGGACACAAACTGTGATGAATTCCATCTTTTACTCTGAGAGACTGTTACAGTGGATGGAAATCTACAAACATGAACTCAATGAACTTTCCTATAGAAAGAAATGATAACCTAGTGATGGATATGACGTAAATGGTGTGCAATAAGGGGTGGAATGTCCTGGTTTGAGTGAGAACAGACCTAATTTTGTTCAGTAAATTTACTTTTCAGCTTAGTTCTTCTAATTAGTTGCACTTTCTGAAGTTAACAGCCTGTTCTCATGGACAGTGTCTGCTTCTAACAGTGATAACACCCCATGTTTAGAGTTCCTACCAAGGATTGGTATGCAGACCAAGGCCACTGCTGGATCTCGTGTACCACATTAGGGGGTACAGAAAGTGAAAGGCTGAACCTGCAGGGAGGAGGGGACAGGACGGGTGACCCTAAACTGACCAACGAGGGATTCCATCCCATATACGTCATATTCAGTTTAGAGCTGAGGGACCCGAAGGGTCTCTGGGCTCTTCTTCTCCCCTCTTGGACTGCTTTGCCAGCTTTTGCTTGTCTTGGCTGAGGTCCTCTTTTGGTTCCTTCCTCAGAATACCCAAGGAGGACTCCATCTGTTCTGCCTTCGATCCCGGTCTATGTGTTCCTGAACCCAGTACCAGAATCCATCTCCTGAACACAGCTCCCATCTGCTGCGGAGCCCAGTCTAGGACTCCCCCTGGTGACTGCTGCACAGCATCTGTGGTGACGGTGATGTAATTACCATCAGGGGGTTGGGTTCAATACTGGTTTTGTATTTATTTGTATATATTCAATTTTTATTATAATTAGTTTCATTTTCATTAAAGCTCTTTTAGTTTCCTTTTCTAATGGCTAAGTCTCTCTCCCTTATTCCCTTTCTCTTCCCCTTCAGGGGGGGAGGGAGAAGGGTTAACAGAGAGCATCTGTTATAGGTCTAAGGGGCTACCCTGACCTTAAACTGTGACACCTCCTTATTAAGCAAAAAAAAAAAACAAAGAGAGTGTGCTTTTCTGTATGGCAAGAACATCAGCATAGGAACAGACTTAATTTACTGTGCATTGATATGTGGTAGAATGCACTGACTGACATTCATACTCATCTCTGAATGACATGTCTCCACTATGAGATGAAATTTCTGTCTTTCTTCAGCTTGCTCTTTGAAAAACATCCAGATGAGTTTCATCGAGAGAAGCTATAAGAAGAGCTCCAACAGTGGGACCAGACACAGAGGAAATACTTAGTCGTTGTGCCAGAACTATTTCAAGGACTGAAAGATTTCAATCTTATTTCCTTCATGAAGAAGATGCATTTGGCTCCAACTGGTGCATGTGGAATCTCTTAATTTACCTTGTTAATCTAAAGTTTGGTGAGAAACTTTCAGGTTTTTTATCCTCTGAGACCCTGTTCTAGCTATGTTGTCTCATTTAGGGTGCCAGATTGAGAAAATAGTTAACCACATACTGGTGATCTATATAATTTTCAGCAAAAGAATACAATAACTCATAATGGAAAAGAGCTGTTGGAAACTCCATAGACTACAATTTGGAACTGTTCTTAATATTGAATTTTTATTTTGTCTCTCAGATAGTATTCTACTAGTCATATCCAAAGTCATAACTGCAAAATGACTGACTAAAAGTCTATTTCTTGTGTTCAGACGAAACAGGTATTATTATGTCCAACCATACCTCCCTGCAGAAATATCATTGTTCTTGTTGAGGATTGTGTTATACGAGTATTTGTAATGTCACCTTTTTCATGGCTACAAAATGGTGTTTACAGAAATTGTAAGAAAGGTTGGATTGCTCACCATGTGGAAATGATAATTTATTTCTAAAATAAACCAAAACATTTTAGATTGGATTTTGCATAAAATCAACAAAACATATTTTTGCTGATTTTATCAACAAAGCATTTGCCTCTTTAAATTTTAATAAGCTTAGATGGGAAAATAATGAAAAAGAGGTTCTATTATAGCATTTTCTTTCTAGAAAAGTAGTGAGTAGTTAAATACATAAATCATATAGCAGGGTTTTGTAATTGTGACTCCACCTAAATGACTGCATAAGAATTTAAGTTAATAAGATAATGGAAATATAAAAGTGCAGTGGAAATAAATTGTGATTCCAAAATTTTAAACCCTAGTTCAGATTTCTTATTAAGCATATTTTGCATTTGAGGAAGAAATAAAATGAAGTCATGTATAATTCTTCTGATAATATCTCCAAAATACAGTATGTATGCAAGTTGTGTATATTATACAAATCAGAGTAAGATATTAAAAGAGTGTTATCACAATTTATAAAAACAGTATTATACTAGGTCCTTTATAGTGCCATTTTACACCTTAGTATTTTAGGAAATCTGCCTTAGAGCACAGTAGTATTATATTTGGTTAAGAAGAACATCTGAGACAATGGAGAAAAATCTCTTTTCAAGGTCAAGAAAGTTTCTAAGCAGAATCCTTTCAGGTTTTAAAGCAGCAATGCTGAAAATCTGGTCTGTGAGTTTAGGGTTGGGAGGGAGCGAAAGGGTGGAGCAGAAGGGAAGGGAAAGCTTAATGCCTAGTTAGAGAATTGGCAGCTCTCCTTTTCTTCACCACTACATAGATGTGCACAAAAGAAGTGTGTTACAAACTGACCTTACGACTCTAGTTAAGCAGCAGGCAGCAACATAAAATGGAACCTTTACATTTTCTTTTTGTTAGACATGTCAAAAGTTTAAAAAAGCCGTTATTTTAAGAGTCCTTTTTTTCCCACATTCAAAAGACTTCCGTTGCAGGGGGTAAAAAAAGTTTCTTACTACCAGAAATACTATATTTATTCTTCCTCCTTATTAAACTTGAAAAATGTCTTACATAAAAAGTGAGCACCAATTTCTAGTCTCTGTATTTTAAGTATGTACCCAGCAGTTCTTCAGTAGGGTCACTTTTCAGTCCTATGGACATCTCTCTAGAGCTGCCCAGGCAACAAAAATCAGTATGTTTGTATTTTTTTAGAGGAGAGCACATAACATTTTAGAGGCACCTGAGGAACTACATCCATTTGACTTACGGCTTTTCCAAGAAATGTAGAATACTATCATGGTATAAGCCTATAAAGGGAACATCCTCAGCTGTCTGATGATATTTTCAACCTAAAGAGTAGTAAGAAGGTTTAGAGCAGTAGGGCAGGATTTGTTTTAACTTTCTTGTCTGAAAATACTGAGAATAACACTGTCTGGTATCCTGTAGTGTCCTCGCACTCATCTTATGAAAACCTCATAAGCATCCGTCTTTCTTTTCTAACAAAAGGTTCACATTAACAGGTGTACTGCTCATTTCAACAGCAGTCCCTTTAGACGTCAGCTCACCTGTACTTTAAAACCTGTTATTTATTGTGCTGTTAATCACTAACTAAAGCTACATTTAAGTCTTTCTTCACTCTGCTTTTTGTAAACTATCTGTGAGGTTATTCTCAAAGGGGCATATTTTTAAATGCATAAAATAGTTGTTACTGTACCAAAAGAGAAAATTGAAGGTCCTCAAATACACAAAATAAATCAGGCAGCAATGTAGCAACAGAGGAGTAGGCAGATGTAGAAGTAGACTTATTTGTCGTCTTGGAAGATAATAAGCAATAAGATATGAAGCTGGAACAGGGAAGGATATGACAGAGTTTTTCATTTCATATTATTCCCCTGGGGCAGATCTGCCATCCATATTCAAGCCCAGATTCAGCAAGATAATCAGATCCAGGTTCAGCACTAGTACAGTCCTGCTGTTTTCTTTGGAACTGCATCGGCACTTGAAGTTCTGTCTTCTTTTCATCTTGCTAAAGGATAGTTTCAAAACTTTATACCTTCCTTTCTCAGTCGGCTCCCAAAACATTTGGAAATAGATATTTCTGTGATTTTGGTCTAGGATTTCATTCATGAAGCCAAGTACCCCAAAGTGTTCTGATAATATTTCTGCAGTAGAATTCATTTGGCTATATATGAGACAACTCAGCCTGCTCAATTAGTATGTGTAGAGAAAGCTATACAGAAACAGATTTGTGAACAGATTGTGAGGCATATAATAAAAAAATATTGTAAACTTTGGTAATCAAAAATGGAAACATTTTTTGTCTATCTTCTGGTGTAGGACCTTTGTATTAGTCAGAGAAAGGACTGTGTATCCACATTTTTAAAAGGCTGAGCATTATTTTGGCAGTAATTTGATGTTATTGATGAAGCCATCAAAACTGGAATAACAAGTGGACAAAGATTTTGCCTATCTTTAGTCTTTCTTATTGAGTCATAAAAAATAGTCATGTAGAATAAAAACATCTGATACCTGCATCTAATCATGCAATTGACATTAAAAGGAATACAGTTTTACCTGAAAATAGAAGAAAGCTTTCTGTAATTTATTCCTGCTTTACATAAGTAACAAGTTTTAATCCGATAGTCTAGAAAACAGGATCCAAAATATTTCTTTAAACAAAAATAGAACAGGTTTAACCACTCTGTAATAATATCAGCTTCAAAGGAGCAGGGTTGAGTGTGTATTTGGCAAAAATAGAGATTATGTTGTTCTCTAATATTTATTATTTCAGAGAGTTTGAGCTTGGGTTTATTTGCTGTTAAGAAGTTCAACAGTTGTCAAACATGACAACAATCCCTGTTAAATTGAAGTAGTCCTTTCAGAAATTTTAATAACCTCATATGCCTCTGAGTTTAATGTCAGAGTTATATATTCATGGAAGTACTGCAGCCTGATCCTTCTAACTCCTCACAAGTTTTTTGCATTTAGAATAGTGTAGGCCTGGTTCTTAGAGGTAAGTAGAACAAGGTCTTATCTCTAGTAGCACAGAGATAAAATATCTTGGCAGTTTCTGAATCATTCTGAATAGGAGGGCTGTTTCTGTAGTCTCGTGGGTACACTGGAGCTAAATTCTCAGCTGACATGAATTGTTGCAGTTGCATGGAAGCCAGTGTAATTCTTCCGATTTATAGCAACTGAAGCTTTGGCCCATTTCTTCAAAACTATGCAAGACCAAGATTATACTGTTATAAGATAGGGACTGTCCACCACTGTAACATCACTCCTTAAAATACGACTTTCTGCACAGTTATTTATTGTTAGGCCCATTGACTAACATAGCACCGTGCATAATGCTATCATGTAGAATCAGCTTTCCTCGAAGTCTGCATTATACCTGATTCTACAGAAAATCTACTTTCTCAGCAAATTTTGTCCTGTATCAAGGCCCATAAGATTGAATATAAATATCAAAAGCAATTTTTGTATTGAACATAGTGTTTTTTTCTATTTGAATACAAACATATTACTAACGATCTTTTTCTCATACCCTGCGATATGACGAAGTAATTTTTAATACGGCATTTCCTCTTTCATTGCCCAGCATTTTTTGAAGTTACAGACAGCTTTTGTTAATGTAAATTTCAAGAAAAAGTAGTAAATTCCAATCAATCTCCATTCTTGGTTATACAGATATTACAACAGGATATTTGTTTTCTTTATTTTTATCTGTTTCTTTTATGTTTCCCATAAGATACTTAAACATAATGAATCAATGTATTGCACAAGTATGACCACACTCATCTACAAATTCTCTTCTAGGGTTATAGAGGTTCACTGTAAGTATGAAATGCTTTGGAAACAGGTGAGAAGAGGGAAAGGGTCTTAGTGTCTTTTAAAATCAAAATATGATACAATCTGTAATGAATGTATGTGTGACCATGCTACAAAGAAATAAATGTAGTATATTTGACAAACTCCTTACAGGACATACCTTTAAATTGTATGCAAATATGCCTGTCCTTTACCTATGTGAAAAAAATAATGTCCAGTAAAAGAAGATCTAAACATAGGGACATATTATATCAAAAGTGGGTTCTTAAAGGCAAGCTGGTAAATACAGATGGGATAACAATAGGAATTGTCAAGTCTACATTGAAAACTGTATCTTAACAGTTTTGAAGTTTAAATTCTACTGTCAATTTTAAAATCATAAATTGTTACAAATAACTGCAGTATTTATGTGAATATTCTAGTATGTGGTCTATTGTATCCTCTTTACATAATTTTCTGTAGCCAATGTTTTCTTTCTGTCTTTGACTTGGAATTTTAACTTGCAAAGATTTTGGTAATCCATAGTTACCCTCTTGGATTTGCCATTTAGTATTTCATTTTATCCTCTAAATTCACATGTCCGATTCTCAGTTTCAACTTATATTTTCTGCGCTTTAGTTTCTTAGCCTCATAAGCTTTTTTCATGCCCCCTTCACTTTTTCTTTTTTTTCTGTTACAAGTTGTCAGTCTGTACTTTCTCTGTTCTCATGCATTTCTCATCTTTTGCCATGATTACTCATTCTTCTTTTCTATGTTTTTATTCACTCACCTATTTCCCCTTTCTTCAAGGCTCCTTTTTCTGCATCCATATTCTATCACATCCAGATGATAGATTTGATTCAAGGAGATAGAAGCAGTGTAGAATTATGTCATATTGGGCCAGCAGTTACCTTCTGGTGTTGCTACAATTATAAATTGGCAGAGCATATCTGACTCAAAGCAGTGAAGAAAAAGTGTGTATTTCATGGTGAGGCTTCATGTAGCCAAGAACAGGCTGACAATTTCAGTGTGTCTTGTGTTTATAAAACCAAAGTGCAAACAAGTCTTCTTTGTATAGGTGTATAGCTAAGTCTGGTTATCTTTCACTGTTGATTGATTTCTTGATTACATGACACATCTGCCTTGTTAGGGGTTTTTAACTAAAAAATGCCTGTACTTTTCTATATATTTTTCTAAAACTCAACCCAAATTTCAGACAATTTTGGAAAAAGGGCAGTTATCTGTTAGTAAAAATTATATCCATATTAGCAGTTTTTTTTACTTCAGAAAGCACAAGAAAAATGACACTCAACACTAGTAATTCCACACCAAATTTACCAAACAGCTAGACATTTCATAAGCTCCATCATATGAACATATTAACAAGCAATTATCAGTCAAAAGCTGCCTTGTCCCTGAGGACAAAGATTCAGGAAAGTTTTCAACATATTCTGGCCTCCATACTGTAATTATTTTAATGTCATTTTATTTTTATTTATCTTCACCTTATCTAACTAATATTTCCATTACAATCCAGTGAAATTCAGTGAGCCACAGGATTAGCTGAAATCGGTGACATTTGTGATTTGGCTTTAAGAAATGTAGATTTCTCAGCTCTTCAAGAATACAAATCATGTGCTACCTGGTGCCTATAAGCTGTCAAGAAAAAATGAGAAAAGTATGATTATATGTATTCTTTTCTCTAGCTATAATTTTCAAAATACAATTGGATTTTCAAATGACAGTTTTAGTTTGATATCTGACAAGCTGTTTGGATTCCAAGAAGATCAGCCAATGTATTACACCTTATGGTGAAGTAAAAAGTTATATTGAATAAAGCTTGAATTCAGCTCAGTCATTAAAAAGGCACTGAATCTTCTTAACATCTACTTCCTTAATAGTGAAAGTAATACATCTCTAAATAATTTGTGTGTTATATCTGCCCCATAGTTATTGAGAGCTTTCCTTCAGCAGATAGCTGGGTGCAAGCTCCATATTTCAGCCATCTGTCATCTATTAAATGTTTTAATATTGAGGGAAATTAACTTTTAAATCAATAGCAAAGATGAAAAAAAGAAAAAAATCACTTCTCTTTAACCAGAGCAGGAGATGTCAGTGTATAATTTGTCATTTTCTTAGCCAACTCTCTCCATTTGGTTTTGATTTAGCACTAGATCTTGGAAACCAGAGCCAGCATACACACACAGGAGCTGTTTCAAATTATGTGGAGCAAGTTTTTAAACACATTAGCAACAAGAACAAGCTGTCCTCATGCTAACTTGTCCTGCTTTGTTCTTGATTGTGGAAAATCTCACTTTAACTGCCCTCTAATTTGTTGCAGATAGCTACTGCACCAGCAGCTGCCTTGGCATAGGATTAAACACATATGAAAATGTTATTTTTCCACACAGATTATTAGCAATGTCAAAAGCCATAAAATACCTTTTGGAAAAAATGGTTCTTGTTTTTCAAATTTTGTTCTATTTTAATATTTTTATTATTCCAATTTCAACACCCACTCCCATTCTTCTCCAAAGTCTTTCCCACTCCAGTGCTTTAAGAAGTGATTGAAAGGAATTACAACTTACTTCTTGGTTTTCTAATGCAGAGATGCAGATTTGATATTTTACTGTAAGCTTATTTTGATATTTTACTGTAAGTTGCATGTCATTTCGCATAAGCTGAGAATCTCTCTGTCAAAATATGAAATTATTAAACTAAAAGTCAAAGCTATTTATCAGTAGCTGCAAGTGTCTAAGATAAAGATAAGACAGAGGAAACCTACCAGGGTCATGGACTTTCCCTTTCATATATTTTAAATTATTTTAAACAAAAATATCTATGAACAGCATAGAATCACGTTACAAAATAGGAGAGAAGTAATTCTATAAATTGCTGTCATCTACCAATATCTGCATTTTATGTGATATCTGTGATGTCATTGACATTCTTCAGCACAGCTTTTTCTGCAGTATTATTTGAGGATTTGTAAGCATCTGGCATTTTTATGACTGGTGACCAGGGTGCACCAAGAACCTTGCTTTTTGTAATGGCTGAAAGGATCCTTAGTGACTAGCTAAATACACAAAGAGATATGAATCTACTCTTTGAACCTTGGAGAGTGACAGAGGATTTGATGGTGCTAGTGTTCCTGTTTGTGCTAAATTTGCCTTTATGCCATTTCATTGAAGAAGTCTGCCACCTGCTTATCCACCATGATTCTGTACTCTTTGAAAAAAGATTGCTTTCCACCAAGGTGACTAAAAGAGCAGTTGTTTGTCAAAGGAGGCAAATTGGTGACATGACTGTTAGCAGGGCTGATTATCTCTTCCCTTAACCTCTTCATTGATTTCTGTCCATTTCATCCGAAAGGATTGGTGTTGCATTTGCTTTTCCTTCCTTCATATGGGTCTCAAGCAGTGCCTCTTGTGGCTTGTTGGAAATATATGGCAGATTTGGTTGCAAACATGGTCAAGTCTGGTTAAATATAATCAAGCAATGTGCATCTTTCTTAACTGAGGTTCAAAGAAAACATTTATTATATAGTATACATATGAACATGTTTTTCACTGCAAGGTTTCATAACCTGTATATGTTACTTATTCTAGAGATGGGTAAGGGCTAGCAGGGATATGATGACACCAAGCTGAGTAGTGCAACTGACACACCTGAGGGACAAGATGTTACCCAGAAGGACCTTGACAGGTGTCTTGAAAGGTGGTCTTATGAAAACCTCATGAAGTTCAGCAAGGTCAAGTGCAAGGTCCTGCACCTGGGTTCGGGGCAACCCCCTGTATCAATACAGACTAGGGGATGAAGAGGTTGAGAACAACCCTGCAAAGAATGACTTGGGGTTATTGGTGGATGAAAAGCTGGACATGGGATGGCAATGTGCACTCACAGCCCGGAAGGCCTACTTGCACCCTGGGCTGAATCAAAATAAGAGTGGCCAGCAGGTTAAGGGAGATGGTTCTCCCCTTCTGCTCCACTCTGGTGAACACTCACTTGGAGTATTGTGTCCAGCTCTGGAGTCCTCAGCACAGAGTACTGAGTACTTGGTCCAGAGGAAGGCTACAAAAGTGATTAGAAGGCTGGAACTCCTTTCTTATGGGGATAGGCTGAGAGAGTTTGGGTTGTTCAGCCTGAAGAAGAGAAGGCTCCAAGGAAACCTTATTGTGGCTTTTCAGTAATTGAAAGGAGCTTATAAGAAAGATGGGGACAGACTTTTTACCTGGGCTTGTGACAGAACAAGATGGAACAAGAGGTAATGGTTTTAAACTAAAAGGGGGTAAATTCTATAAGGAAGAAATATTTTACAAGAAGGGTGGTGAAACACTGGAATGGGTTGCTCAGAGAAGTGGTAGATGCTCCATCCTTAGAAACATTCCAGGTCAGGTCAGATAGGGCTCTCAGCAACCTGATCTAGTTGAAGATGAACCTGCTCACTTCAGGGGGTTTGGATTAAATGACGTTTAAATGTCCCTTCCAACCCCAAACTATTCTATGATTCTATGATACAGGTAATCTCTCTTCCTCCTGTAAGATAAATTCCTCTTGTTCCTCCATGTCAGGAGGAAATATAGTGACAAAAGATGATGAAAATGCTTTCTTTCCTTCAGTCTTTAGGCAAGGTGTTCTTGAGGTACCCAGTCCCCTGATCTGAAAGACAGGGACAGGTAGTAGAGTGAAGCCCTGTAATCCAAGAAGAAATCCTCAATGTCCTGACTGCAATACCACTGAGACACACACACATCAATGGGTCTGGATGGGATCAACAGTCCTGGCTCACCAGGGAGGTTCCAGCTAGCTGGAAGCCACCACATCTGATGGTCTTCTACAAGAAGGACTATAACAAGGATCAGGGGAACTTACTAGGCCTGTCAGCCTGACCTCAGTGCTGGAGAGGTTAATGGAGCAGGTCATCTTGAGTGCCATCATGCAACACATACAGAAAAATCAGATGATCAGGCCCAGACAGCATGGTTTTATTAAAGGCAGATCCTGCTTGATTAGCCTGATTTCCTTCATCATGTTGACTCACTTAGTGGATGGGGTAATGGTTGTGGATGTTGTCTACCTAGACTTTAGTAAAGCCTTTGACACTGTTTCCCATAACATTGTCCTGGGGAAACTAATAGCTCATGGCTTGGATGGGTATGGTCTTCCTTGCATAAAAAACTGGCTGGATGTCTGGGCCCAGAGAGTGGTGGTTCATGGATCTAAATCCAGTTGATAGCCATTCAAATTTGGTGTTCTCTGGGGCTCAGTACTGGGGTCAGTTCTGTTTGTTAACTTTATCAATTATACGGATAAGGAGTTCAAGGGCACACTCAGTAAGTTTGTAGGCAACACCAAGCTGAGCGTGAATGTTGATCTGCTTGACTGTAGGAAGGCTTTACAGAGGGACCTGGACAGGTGAGGTCAATGGGCCAAGGCCAGAGGTATGAGGTTCAACAAGGCCAAGTGTCAGGTCCTGCACTTGGGTCAAAACAACCCCAGGCAAGGCTACAGGATTAGGAAAGAGTGTTGGTCAACAGGAGGCTGAACATGTGCCAGCAGAGTGCACAAGCAGCCAAGAAGGCCAAAAGCATCCTGGCGTGTATCAAAAATAGCATGGCCTGCAGGACTAGGGAAATGGTTGCTCCCCTGTACTCAACACTGGGGAGACCACACCTTGAATACTGTGTTCAGTTTTGGGCCCTTCACTGCAAGAAAGACATTGAGATGCTGGAGCTTGTCCAAAGAGCAATGAAGCTGGTGAAGGATCTATAGAACAAATCTTAGGAGGAGTGGCTGAGGGAACTGTGTTTGTTTAACCTGGAGGAGACTCGGGGTAGACTTTATCACACTCTACAACTATCCAAAAAGAGGTTGTAGCAAGGTGGACATTAGTATCTTCTTCCATCTAGCAAATGATACAACAAGAGGAAATGACCTCAGGTTGCACCAGGGAGGTTTAAATGAGTTATTAGGAAAGATTAGGAAAGATTCACTGAAAGGGTTGTGAAGCATTGGAACAGGCTGCCCAGGAAAGTGGTGAAGTCAGCATCCCTGGAGGTATTTAAAAGACATGTAGATGTGGTGCTGAGTGACATGGCTTAGTGCTGATCTTGGCAGTGCGGAGTTAATGGTTGAACTTTATGATCTTAAATGTCTTTTCCAACTTTATCCAATGATTCTAAGAGTCTATGTTGGCTCTAGTGGGCTGTTGCTTCATCATTTCCTGTTGTTTCCTTTTCCTCTTTTAGCCAAAGGTGATTGATCATCCTTGTACTGGTTAGAACTTTGATACTACCTCTTTGGTTACGGTATTATTTTTAATTATTCTAAATGAATGATATCTTAAATAATCCTCTTTTGATTTAATTTTAAATATATTAAATTTTTTTTTTTTTTTTTTTGTTATTGACAATGTCTAGTAACTCACTCTCGGGTCTATTTCCCCAAGAGTTCACCCACCTTCACTTTTTCCTTTTGTACTAATCTATTCCATTTGCCTTTGTGGTGTTATATATGGTTTGGAGAATGTACTTTTGGTTAATATGGATGATATTGTAACAAGATACTTATGAATGGTATCATTGCCAGTTTCAGAAGAGAATAATATAATAACTAAGATACTATCTGCTTTGGTGACTTCTCTTTCAAAAAGCTCAACATACTTCTATTTTCCTTCCCTACATAGTATACCTTGAAAGAGAAGATAAAAGTGCAGTTGACCTTCATTATTTTGTGAATAATGAACTGCTTACAGGAGTCTCAGCTGTGTGATCTGATTAACTATGAGTATTACGTAGGTTATCTCTATGAATCTGAAGCCTGACTGTCCTGAAAAAGTATTAGCAAATTTTTAGGAATTTGAACCTTCTGCCATACTGACTAGGAAATGATATCTCAAGTTCAGTTAATGCCTTGGCCATGATTTAGCTGTGCTCAAGAATAGCTGCCAGCAGACGTTGATTACCACATACATGAGCGGTGACAGCTACCTGCTGTTAGCATTTCCAGAGAAGTTTAGGGCAGTCAGTCATTAGGAATGAAAAAAAACATCCAAATTGCCTTTTGATTGGGTGTAATTAAGAAAACCTGAGAGGACTGGCAGATTTGAATCTGAATAATCCACAAAGTGGTTAGAGTATAAAAGAAAATGGGTTTCTGAACCTAGATTCTCCTCCATGAATGAACAGTAAAGATACTGGGGTGTGCTTGAGAGCTGAGTCATCAGCGATGTAACTGTAGATTGACAGCTAGTTACTTTAACATTAACAAACCCCTTGGCTTTATTTCAGTTAACAGACATATGTATATTATGTATATTTCCTTTTATTTCTGGACACCTATTCCATAAGCTTTGAGATTTATTTTTGGAGACTTTATTTATTTTTACCTTGCTGAGTTTCGCCTGTAATAAGTGTGATTTCAGAGTAATTAGAAAGCAAATAAGTCATTCGTTGGTTGATTCTTAAAGATCCAGAAAGAAAGAAGACCATTTCCACTGACCAGCATCACAGTCCAGATTATTGAAAGAGTCATAGGGAACAGTAAATATTTAGCTCCAGGATTTAAGAGTGGAACTGGTAATGCAAGGGTCTTTGTGCAATAGGTATCTTCTGGTGACCAACATTAATTGGCAAATCTCCTTCCTATGTAGCATATGCTCAAACTCTTCTAATGCCAAGAGAGACATTAATCTCCCTCAGGGACTTGCTCTATACTTTGTTTTAGGAATTTTTTTTTTCATTTCAGTTTCTTAGCAAAACTCACTGTTGGAAATCTCTTAGAACTTTCCTGTTTGTGGTTACAGTAATGAGATTTTTCACAATTTATGTCGTGATCCTTCTCTGTAGGATCAGGATCGTAATTAGATCTTTGGATTACTTTTTTCCCTTTATTTCTCTGTATCATATATAAAATCTATCCACTAATAACTATTGATATCATCTTAATTATTCTGTAAAATACATCTTCTTCACCTTATTTATATGTGAAATTAACAATTTTATGTCTGCCATATCCTTCCTGATGGTCTTACTAAGTAATAGTTAGTGCTTTACTCCTGCTGATACTCCTTTCTTCAAAATTTGTTCGTAGGTCCATTCAAGCCAGAAAGGGCCATTCAAATAAGCCTAATGGGACTGAACTTGCCTGGATCACAATCTCCTTTTGAAAGTACATTTTCTTTTTTTTTCCCTTGACGGAATATTGCCAGGACTCGGTAAGTTTGTGTTAAATATGCAATACTTGTTACTAAAGCTTCATTTGCCTGTTCTTTCAGTGGTTTTGTGTGGAGAACACCTAATTCATCTTGAATCTATTGTATTTTAAAAATATAATTCCAGCAGTATTTGAATAACTTCTCTTTTTTTATACTATGTCCTAAACTTTATGTCCTTCAACACTGCCAGTTTTATAGAAATACTAAATTTGTGTGTGTGTGCGCGCGCTATAGAGAGTCAGGGAAACCAAAACAAAGAGATATATTTCTGCATATCCCATTTGACACACTTTTCAGAGTAATTCCACTTGACTTTTACAAGTTTCTCATTTCATCTTTATGTTCCTCAAACTCTAAAAAAATAGCTTTCTTTGTTAATGAGTTCCTTTTTCTGTTCCCTAAAAGCCCTATACTTTTTCCTGATATGCTTCTTGAGGGAAATTGATCTAGAGGACTTCCTACAGGGCTTTTTTTCTTTTCTTCTTTATGGCATTTAACACCTTGGAGAAATAATTTTAAATGTTCAATATTTTTCTTTTCTTAGTGTTGAAAAGAAGACATTATTTTACCAGATCTGCTACCTTCTGGCTTCCATTTCCATTTTGGTTTCAGCCTGCAGTCCCACTTCCTGTCATGAACACTGGACCATACAGCAGTGGCTGGACTTCAGCAGCGTGGATCTGTTCAACTTTGTGTAACACTTTGCTCTGCAGATTTTCATTCCAATGTTAAATACCCTGGCCAAGTCCTGATTCTGGCACTCATTGAACAGGGAGTTTTGATGCAGCTCTGTGGTCTGGACCAGACTCATTGAAAGCTGAAATTTCTCCATATCTCAAAAGTGGAGGTCTTCCTGGAAAGAAGCCAGAGATTTGTTCTTCCCTGAGGTGAGATAATGGCAAAATGGCATCTGTACCAGAATTAGCAGCGATAGTTTTATCACTTAGTGGTCTCCCTGGCTGATTTCTACTCAAAAAAAAACCTGAGCTAGAAAGGAATAAAACATCCCTCCTTTTTGTCCTCATGCCTGGCATCAGTGCTGCTTTAAAACTTCAGAAAATGAGTTGTAAAGTGAGGATAAGGCTTTTCAACTTCAAGATATTGTCTTTCATCTTTTGCAGTTCTTTCTCTTTGAGGACCCTGTGTGAGCTATCCTGTTACTCTGTGGAGGTCACAAGCTTCTCTATTGTATCTGCAGGAAAAAGGTAGTCAGATTAGGCAGGTTAGGAAATATTAGGAAGAAGCATATCTTGTAGGTGTTCTATCTTGGGAACTGTTAAAGTTGTTCCTTTCTGAAAGAGAAAGCATTCATCAGAATTTGATTCTAAAATAACATTCTTATTCTCAAGAAGGAAAAAAAAAACACCTTCTTTTTGAGTATTCTCTGTAAAATATTTGAGGAACAGCTCTGAAGAAGATTCAAGGAGACTTAATAGAAGAGTCTTCATTCCTCAGGGAACGGGATGAAATACAGACTCTAGGAATGAGCTTTTTTTTTTTTAATAATTTTTAGCCATTTTTTAGTTATGTTTTCAGAAAAGATGGGAGTATGTTGTTTCATTTGGTGATGAACTATATCCATGAACCTTTAATAGTGTCACAGAGTTGTCATGAAAACCAAAGCCCAGGCTTTTTATGTTCTCTCACTAAATGTTTACTGCATTCGTGAAAGAATCAACTTGTGATGATATCATATATTTCTACATAGGTACACATTTCCCTTTTAAAACTTACCTGACTGCTCATAAGCCTGATTTGATCTCTGATACTCCAGTTTTGCAGTGCCATATAGCTTACAGATGAACTGTAAAGGAGAAGTGATATTTCTCCTGTGAAACCTGGGAAAGATCTTTAAGGCTAAGTCACATCTCCAATTGTTTGTTCAGGTGGTCTGATGCTAGCTGCTATGTACTTTTTTGACATTACTCAGAAAGGTCTTTCTCACTTCTAGATAAAAAATAGAAAAGTAGTTTCATTAACTAATAAGAAACACAAAGGATCAAATTCTGTTCTTAATTATATCATTACAAATAGAATAAATTCACTGAAGATACTTCAGTTAATTTGGACTTCTCCCAGATATAAGTAAGAACCCAGTCCTCATCACATTCTTTAGAAATTCTTCTGCCTTAACAGGCTGCCTTCATGATAAAAGAAATTTTATACATCTTTGAATGAGAACATAAAAATCAACAGTCTTTCTGATTTCTGTGTCCCTGGTGTAAATCAGTTCCCACTTTGTTTTTAAAGAAAACTTTTCCAACATTGCAGTTTACCAGAGAGACCAAGGGAATTACTTTTGCTGAAAGAATGAAGTATATTCTCTTTTCCCTCATTCTGTTCCATATTTTTCTGCTGACTTCTGATGTTAATCCAATACCTCCCACAGTGCTATTCAACCAAAATTTAGAAAGAAAAAAAAAATCACACCAAATTCTCCATTCTTTCTTTTCTTTTTAACCTTCTTTTGGTAAACTTCCATTTTATCGACAATTAGAAACAGTTTGATGCAAGAAAAGGAGAAAACTATGAACTTGTTTTTAAGGCTATCATGTTTAAATACACTGTCATTTTCTTTCAAAATGTAAAACCAAGCTTACAGAATTATGCATCTATAACCCATGTAGTACCACTGATATGGTAAAAATATTTTATAATTCTAAATATATGTCAAAATGAACAGAACTGTAGCATTATAGAATGTTTTAAACTGGGGCTCCTAGTAATCATCTAGCCCCACCAGCTTCTCAAAGCAAAGTTAGCTACGTTTATTCAAGATCTTGTCCAAGGGAATCTTGAATGTGTACAAAGATGGAGATTTTACAGTTTCTCTTAAAAGCCTGCCCCAGTGTCTTATCATACTTATTTTGAAGACCTTTTCCATATATTTGGATAGAATTTTTCTTGCTGCAGGTTGTGACTACTACCTTTTGTCCTTCTGGTGGATACCTTTTAGAAAGGTCTGACTCCACCTTTGTCCTACCTTCTTATTTTAGTTGATGACAGCAACTTGATCCTCTTAGCTTTCTCTTCTTGTAGCTACATGTATACAACTCCCCTAACATCTTCTTGTATGTGGTGCACATCTGCTTCTTAACCATCTTGGTTGCCCCCCCTCGGATTCTTTCCAGTTTTTCAACATTGTCCTTATAATTGAATGCAAGACTTGTAATGTAGTCTAATAAAAGTTGAACAGAAGGGAAAAATCACTTCCCTCTGACATTTGTTTTGTGTGAATGATTTTTCTACATGGTGTTGCCAGCTTCTGGAATGCTGACTTGTAGCTTGGAAGTTCAATTCATACTCCTGATCATTTTAAACTTCCTCCATTGATTCCAAAATGACTAAGACAATTTCTATGAGATGAAGAATTTCCTCTTGACGTAATGAAGCCAAAATGCTCTTTCATATGTCTGAGGTTTGAGACTATGACAGGTTTCATCAAAGTCAGACTCAGACAGCTGTTATTGTTCTATGTATACTGCATGTTTCCTAGTCAGTGGACAACACTTTTTCCTTATAAGATTTAAGGAAACTCATCTGTAGTTAAAAAGATTTAGTCACTGAAGAACTGTGTGCTATCATAGGCATAATTATATTCTCATGTACAGCTACACAAATATAGTGAAGGCTTCTATAAAGGTATTCCTTCTGCACAAGAGTACCCATGATACAATATTTGGGGGGGAAAAAAAAAAAAAGGATCATTTCTTTACACACTTTTTTACAAGTAAGAGAAGCAGGAAGGTCACAGTTTTTCATATCACTTTAACCAGATCTCCTTAACTTACTTTTGCATTCTGAGTTCGTAGGAGTCAAGGACTAGAATCCTATTTACTTCCAAAGGCTAATTCTTTTCAATAAGATACTCACAATGTTATATTATTAATATATAATTTTAACATTAGTATAGTCAGACATTCGTCTTTGTCATCAGTGTCACCAAACTAAAAGTAGAATTTCTATAATTTTCATATTTAACTCTTCATAATTAAGGCTTCTGGAGGATACACAGTAGTGCTTACTTCTTTAATCAATGGGAATTTAAGATAAAAGAGATCATATGACTTATCATTTAATAAAATTATCTATGGTGGGTTAATGCAAGAAAATGGGAGGTTTTTCTGCAAGCTTGCCAATATACAGTAGCTTGGTCTGACTTTGATTCTGGTGAAAAATGTCTTTTAATTTCAAAGTGATTACATTTTGAATCTAGAACCAGCATGCCAATCATGAAATCATTTGAAATTGTTAACTGTTAGTACTTTGGAAACAAATAGTTTCTCTGCTATAATGTCATA
The DNA here is from genome assembly GCA_025345505.1 of Todiramphus chloris collaris. NCBI lineage: Eukaryota > Metazoa > Chordata > Aves > Coraciiformes > Alcedinidae > Todiramphus > Todiramphus chloris. Next base: position 26,260,176 of record JANVCC010010406.1, on the reverse strand, counting down.
TATACATGCATCGCAGTTCTGACCTCCAGGAGGTAATTCTGTCATTTCCGACAATGGTACTCCCAGTTACATCCTAAAACACAAACACAAAAGGAACTATTAATAGGTATTTCAAGTAACAAAATGTCTTTCCTTTTTCACTCTCCAAGCATGAAAGTTTTATTCTGAATTCACTATCATGTTGTCATGATTAATGCAATTTCAAAATTATCAGATATGATTTGTTGGAAATTTCAGATGTATTTCCAATGTACTTTCTAGGCTCCTTTAATGTAATCCTCTACACCTACTTCAATTCCTTTTTTTTCCTGTTAATTTGAACATATTAAAGTATTTGAAAGAAACACAGAAGTGATGAGATGGTGTCAATATTCAAATGTGAAAGTTTCCTCTCCAGTAAGGAAAGATATTGTTCAGACAGTGGAATGTTGTTTCAAAGCCTCTTACTTTTATCACCTATAATACTTTATTAATTATTAAATTGTATTCACTCTCTAAATTAGAAACAATGTAAAATATTTAAAACATTGGAGTATTATTAAAATAATTAGCAGGCAAAGTGGCAAGTGTGTTGTTCATTAGAGCAGACACTGAACAAACTCTATTTGTTCTCAGTCTGTAATTAAAATACAGAATAGGAAGTGACTTTCAGCATATCTTGCAAAACTGGGGGTAGCCACCATTTTCAGCATACATCACATTTCCAAAGCTTCACTTAATTCAAAGATGAAGGATTTCTGCTTGCTTCCACCTTTCCTTTCTTGTGTATGTTTCTAAGGCAGCTGCTAAGATCAAGATCTAGATTTGTGTTCATTTATGAAAGCTGTGTCTTAAGTCTAGGATATAAAATGATTGTGATCTGGCTCCAGCTAGGAGCCCTACATGAAGAATAGTGACTCATTTAATCTAATACAGCAGCTGGATACTGACGCATACAAGGAATAAGTAAAGTAAGGATTCTCTAATTTTTACTCATGGGCAATCCTGAGAACAGAGTTCCATCAGATTTTGGTTATCTGAGGGAAAAAAAGAGAACTTTGTTGGTAAAGCATGAAGTAAGTGTTTTAATCTTGTGTTTCTGACTGATTGATAATGAGTTTATACATCTAAACAGATCAAAGTGTATGTACTAACATAAATTTGGTGGTTTATTTCTGGGCCTTTTCAAGTTTAATCTGAAATGTGATGTTCATGGAGAAGAAACTTTGGTATTTATTCTAAAGAGAAATGGAGCTTTTAGAGGCTGCTGTGTTCACAGAGTACCTTTTCCACCAAGGCCAGGGAGAACAGAAAGAGGAGTCCTGAATTTTCAATATTAATTCATTTTGTAGCAACTTGAATACTGTTCTTAGAAATATACAGTGTCACATTTCCACTATGTTTACCAAACTTCCATCTGAGAAAGAAAAGTTTGTTTCAACACCACAGAATAACATTAGGAACGTATTTGCAACTGGTAGCTGAAGGCATCAGTAGGTTGTGGAGCAGCCTCAGAAGGACTTGCTGACGGAATCCTACCACAGAGTAACTTAAATCTTAACAGTTACAACAGTGACCTGGAAGCTGTATCACTTCAGTTTCTGGGCCTCAGCTGATTAACATTGAAGTCCTTTTGTTTTCTCCCAAACTGGGACAGTTCCAATGAAAATGTTGCAGTAAACCTACATCAACTATCAATTACCCAGCTATGCAATAGCATCCTGACAAGTAAAAGACTTTGGTTCAAAGACATTGCCTGGTACAGACTGAGATAGGTTTTGAACCTTCTTTGATTTCCAGAAAACTGTCTTTGCCACTGACTTAACAGGCTATCAAAGGAATTCATCATCAATGACCAAGTTGGAACTTGTGCTTACACCTTTCCCAAGCTTAACTTCCAAGAGAGGTCTTTTTACCTGCAGATGCAAAATTAACCATTTTGATGGGTTTTAGTCAGAATTGTTAATCAGATTTCTGAATAATTCAGAGACAACCTTCTTTGTGGTGAATAAATCATTCACCAAGCAAAATACTTCTGGGTACATTAGAAAACATAGTTTAGAACTTTTGTAACCCAGAGCTATTGCACACACATAAGCAGACTCCTATTCATTTTCTCCAGTGTAAATTTGATTCTGTAACTTCCTGTTATGCCATTACCCTAAATGTGAAGGCCTTGCAAGGAGTAATTCTGTATTTTTCACAGATTCAAATCAGTTCTGCACAATGTATAGAGTTATTGCACATGTAATGAACCTGATAAGAAATAGCACTAAAAAGAAAAAGAAAATAACACATACTCCAAAACCCCTTACCCCCACAGTACTTTTAATAACAAGTCACAAGTGTATACAGCAAAAGAATTTCAACACAGACATGTAAAAAACATTGAATTCTTCTTACTTCCTGTTTGGACACAGAAAATAACATGCATAGGCATGCCATCATGCCTAAAATTTTCATCACTTTTTCTAAAAATTGGAAACTTTTACACCAAAGAAAATACCTTAATTTGCTCCAGTTTTTGTCTTTGCACCAAAGTGTTTGTATTTGAAAGCAGCTCCATGGAGAAGGAGCTGGGAGTCCTGGTGGAAAAAGTTAACCATGAGCCAAAACTGTGCTCTTGCAGCCAAGAAAGTCAATGGCATGCTGGGGTACATTAAAAAGAGTATGATCAGCAGGTCAAGGGACATCCTCCTCCCTCTCTACTCTCTCCTAGTGAGGCCACATCTGGAGTACTGTGTCCATATCTGGTCTCCCCAGTTTAAGAGAAACAAAGAACTACTGGAGGGAATCCAGTGGAAGGCTACGAAGATGATCAGGGGACTGGAGCATCTCTGTGACGAGGAAAGGCTGAGAAATCTGGGTCTGTTTAGCCCAGAGAAGACTGAGAGGATCTTATCAATGGTTATCAATATCTAAAGAGTGGGTGTGGAGAGGATGGAGACAAACTCTTTTCAGTGATGCCAAGTGAAAGGACAAGAGGCAACAGACACAAACTGGAACACAGAAGTTCCACTTAGGAAAAACTTCTTTATCATGAGGGTCACAGAGCCCTGGAACAGGCTGTCCAGAGAGGTTGTTGACTCTTCTTCTCCAGAGACTTTCAAAACCTGCCTGGATACAATCCTGTGCAACCTGCCCTAGGTGAACTTGATTTGACAAAGGGGTTGGAACTAGGTATCTCCAGAGGTCCCTTCCAACCCCTACCATTCTGTGATTCTGTGTATTTGGTTGTAATATGCATGAAATGTGTAACACTATAGTTCACTGTAGAGAGTGGGGGAAAATAGTAGCTATGTTTTTACTGCATGGTGATAATAAAAATTAAAAACCTTTACATATCTATCTTCTGTCTTGTGTAAAGACATACCAACCTTAAATCCTGGGACAGCAGAGAAGAGAGTCAAAACAGAACAATATTACTGTTCTTTCTGGAATTCTTTTATCCTAAACACTGTTCCCTTTTCTTAGATAAAAGCACAGTAGGTCTGAATAAAGATTAATCACAGAATCACTGAATTGTCATGGTTGGAAAAGACCACTAAGATCACACCATGTCCAACTGTCAACCAAAACAACCAAACAAACAAAACCACACACACAAATAAACAAATAGACAAAACAAAACAAAAAAGGCAAACCAAACCAAACAAAAAAAACCCCCACAACAACAAAGAAAACCCAAGCAAATCAAAACAAGAAAAAAACAAACACCACACAAAAATAAACCACCCCAGCATCCTACTAGAGCATGTCCTAAAGTGCCTCATCTACTTGGTTTTTGAATCACTCCAGGGACAGTAACTCCACCATCTCCCTGGGCAGCCCATTACAGCACTTGACTACTCTTGCAGTAGAGTAATAAAGAAATTCTTCCTAATATCTCATCTAAACTTCACCTGGTGCACCTTCAGGCCATTTCCTCCAGTCATTATTTACTTGAGAGAAGAGGCTGCACCCACCTCACTACAACCTCCTTTCAGGTAGCTGTAGAGACCAGTAAGGTCTCCCCTCAGTCTCCTCCAAAATAAACAATCCCAATCCCCTTCCTGGCCACCTAGGCATGCTGCTGGCTCATGTTCAGCTAGGTGTCCACTGGCAACCCCAGGTCCTTTTCCAACAGGCAACTTTCCAGCCACTCTTCCCCAAGCCTCTAGCGTTGCCTGGGGTGGTTGTGACCAAATTTCAGGACCCAGCACTTGGCCTTGTTAAACCTCATACCATTGGCTTAGCCCATCAATCCAATCTGTCCAGATCCCTCTGTGAAGCCTTCCTACCCTCAAGCAGGTTGACAGTCCCACCTGATTTGTTGTCATCTGCAAACTTGCTGAGGAAACATTCAATACCCTCATCGAGATCATTGATAAAGATATTCAACAAGGCTTTCTTCTTGTTAAAACATATGTATTTATTTAACTTTATATGCTCTCCATAAACTCCTTTTGCAGATATTAAATGGGTTCTCAAGAATATTGAGGATAAACCATCAGTTGACAAATGCAAACAATTAGCATAGAAAACTAATGCATCAGTTGGAAATTTATAACCAGCCAGGCAGAAGATACTAAGCCATTCTTAAAAATATAGCAAGATTTGGTGAAATTTGAGAATGGCAGTAGAATAATATGAGCAAAAAGCATCAAAATTATGCATGAAGCTGAGAAGGAGCAAGTGTCTGATAAGTATTTCTTTTCTACATTCAGAAAAAGAGCATGTTGATGTATCAATAACAAAATTTTTGAGCATATATTTGGTTTGAGTTTCTTAATACTGTTTGAGTTACTTAAAACCTTGAAAGAATCTTAAGAAGGTTAGAAAGTTAAAGTGTCATAACATTTAAAAAGTTAAACACTGTAACAATAACTCTGGCTGAATGAAGGACAGGGTGATCTCAAATACCTCCATTTTAATTTTTTCATGGTGCAGTAGGAAACACGTATAATTTGTAGGTAGGGAAGAGTGATGGAGCGAAAGGTGTACTAGATTATTGAAAGGGCTAGGTAGATGGTATACCAACTGAGAACAAGAATTTGTTGATAATATGCAGTAGCAAGAATTATTTAGTGTTCTGTAAAGCCTATACAACAGTAGTAAAAAAAAAAAAAAAAAAAAAAAGTGTTTTTTGTTCCATATGTGTTCCACAAGCTTAATAAGTCAGGATTGTATTTATCATTGATATTGATTCAAGGCAAATGTGTGGGAATACTGATATGGAATACAAAGAGTAAAGAGTAAGACCCTTTGAGTAATTAATAAGAAGGGCTGTACCATTTCAGAAAAAGGCCTGTCAGCCATTTATTTTGTTTCAGTGGTCACTGGATCAAAACCAACAGAGCAACCAGAAAAGCTGACAGCAATGTAATCAAAAGAAGATACAATCAGACACCTAGATACAAATAAAAAACATGATATATATTCCCCTTCTACCCTTCCAATTACACAATGTGATACTTTTGAAAAATTGTCATGTTAAAACCCCAATGCTCAGTCAGTACTGGCAGTGTACTGAGGAACAGGCTTCTGTGTGATGTTTGAATTGGCTCCACAATCTGACGAGGGAGGGAAAAAATAAAAAATCACTTGCAAAATCAATGCATCCTGTATTAAAGGGATTCGAATTTTGCTAACCAATAGACCACAAAATGTTACCTGTAAACGAAGTTTCATCTTCCTGTTGGGGTTGCTTCTAGTTCAGACATGCAGGAAACTGTCCTCGCCCCATTGATCTTCAATACCTTTGTAAATGAACCGGAATAAAATATGGGATCACTGCTTGTAAATTGTGCAGATGATACAAAAACTGATAGAGAGAAAACAATGGTCATAGGTCAGTTACAAACCAGGCTGACATGAATCATATAGTGGAGTTGGCTCATTTGATCAACATGAGGTTGAACATTGCCAAGCAAGGTCATACAGTGTACAAAATAAAAATGTAATCAGTGATTGCTAGATGATAGTATTGTGTAGTACATTAACATTGGAATGGCTCACTGTCAATGATCAAATAAACATAAACCTGTTTTGTACCAAGGAAAGAGTTTTCTTTCATGTTGCCCTGGTTTGAGTTAGAACAGAACAATTCTGCTCAGTGATTTTACTTTTCAGTTAACATTTCTTCTAACTAACTGCACTTTCTGAAGTTAACAGCATATTTTTGCAGACATTGTCTGTTTCTAGCAGTGATAAAGCTTGATGTTTATAGTTACTACCAAGGACTGGTGTGCAGAAAGATTCTTGCTTATGTTTGTTCTTGTGCAGTCCAAGGTCACTGTTAAATATTGTACACCACATTGGGGGGACAGAAAGTAAAAGGTCGCACCTGCAAGGAGGACCAGACAGGACAGGTGACCCTGAACTGGCCGGTGAGGGATTCCATCCCATATGTGTCATATTCAACATGAAGCTGAGGGATCATGAGGGCCAAGTTCTCTTCTTCAGTGGCTGCCACCTGAGGAGGACTCTGTCCAGTCTGCATTCAAACCCAATGAACATGTTCCTGAATTCAGTTCCAGAATCCAGCTCCTGAATCCTGTCCCTGTCTGTGTCTGAGTCCAGTCTGGGGTGTCTGTGGTGCCTGCTCCACAGCATCAGTGGTGACAGTGACATAATTGCCATCATCGCGGAGGGATGGACAGTGTGTGCGTTCAACACTGGTTTTGTATATATTTGTTTATATTCCATTTAATTATTATTATTTTCATTACATCTATTCTAGCTTTCTTCTCTAATTCATAAATCTGTCTCCTTGATTCCCTTTGTCTTCTCCTTTGTCTAGGGAGAAGAGTTAATAGAGGTCAACTGTTATAGGTCTAGCAGACTGCCCTGACCCTAAACCTTGACAGATGTATAGCCAGTTTCCATGGGAAATACACCCATGGTATGAAGTCTACACTGTGCATAAAGAAGAATACTGACAACTCTGCTTCAAAAGAGAATGTTAAGACATTAGTAAGGATTTTAGGAAGAGTCACATAGACTAGAAATCCTGTTTATTGAAAGACAGCTAAGACAGACAGTACACTAGATTTATTAAAAAAAAATGTTGAGAAGAGTCTTCATTATCATCAGTGATTGACCATATACTTAAGAGTTTTCTTGCAGTGGGTTACCCTTCAGTTTACCAGAAGCCATGAAGTCCTTATTATTTGACAACAAAGCTAAGAAAATTCATAATAGGCAACCTTTTAAATCCAATTATGATTTTTAAAATGTATTTACTTTTATTTCCTTAGTTACTCATCATTTGAACAACTTGTTCAGAATAAATTTTAGTAATTTTTTTACCACTTGAAATTCTGATATCAAATTATCATGTTTCTTAAATGTTTTGTGATTAAGCACAAGTTACAGGGATATTGAACAACTTAATAAACAGAAAATTTTGCTAGAATATCAGATTATTGTAATTGTCTCTTCAGGCCTTTAAATATTTGAATTTAGAGGCAGTTTTTTTGAAGGTTTTCCTTCAGTTTTGGAGCCAGTGTGACGCTCCACTGTTACACCAGCACTAGGATGCTGTAGCTTCCCAATGCTGAACCAAAGACAGTGTGCAGGAATTAGGAAATGGCTGATAAAGGGAAATGGAAGGCATGCTCAGCAGGGCTGATGCTCACCCATCCCATTTCACTTTATTTCATCTGGATCCATAATCCAGTGACCTTTGAGTACATTGGTGCTTTTGACCTGTAAGTATTTTTAAAAGACTACTCAGGTTACTTCTAACGATGTTCATGTTTTATATCTATCTCAAGCTAGAGGAGATGTGTTCTTTGAATGGAATAGAATATTTCATTTGGAAGGGACCTATAACTACCATCTAGTTCAACTGCCTAACCAGTTCAGGGCTGACCAATAGTTAAAACATTTTATTAAGAGCATTGCTGAAGTGCCTATTCAACACTGACAGGCTTCAGGTATTAACCACCTCTCCAGGAAGCCTGTTCCAGTGTTTGGACACCCTCTCAGTAAAGAAATGCTTCCTAATGTCCACTGTAAACCTCTTGTGATGCAGCTCTGAACCACCCCCACATGTCCCATCACTGGATGCCATGGAGAAGAGGTCAGCACCTCCTTTTTCACTTCATCTCCTCAGGAAGCTGTCAGTGAGGTCACCCCTCATCCTCCCTCTCCCTGAACCAGACAAACCCAAAGTCCTTAGCCACTCCTCCTGGGACATGGCTTCCAGCCTTTCCACCAGCTCTGTTGCCCTCCTCTGGATCCATTCAAGGACCTTCACATCTGTCTTAAATTGTAGGGCCCAGAGCTATGCAGAAGGTGAGGCCTCACTATAACTGAATACGGCAGGATAGTCACCTCTTTTTCCCAGCTGGTTTCTCTGTGCTTGATGCACCCCAGGATGCAGTTTGGTCTCTCAGCTGCCAGGACACGCTGCTGACTCACATTGAGTCTGTTGTCAACCAGCACCTCCAGATCCCTTTCTGCAGGGCTGCTCTCCAGACACTCCTCTCCCAGTTCATATTTGTGTTTGGTGTTGCTCCATCCTAGGTGCAGACTTCAGCATTTGTTCTGGTTAAATTTCATGCCATTGGAGATTGCCAATTGCTCCAATCTATCTAGATCCCTCTGAAGGTCTCTTGTCCTTTGAGACAATTTCCTATGGAACTGAACATGTTCTTATGTGACCTGCTCTAGGTGGTCCTGTTCTGGCAGGAGGGTTAGACTAGATGATCTTTCAAGGTCCCTTCCAACACTTAACATTCTGTGATTCTGTGAGACAGTCAACAGCACTCCCTAATTTGATATTGTCAGCAAACTTGATAATGGTGCATTCAAGTCCTGCATCCAGATCATTGATAAATATGCTGATCAGAACTGGCCCTAGAACAGAATCCTGAGGAACACGGCTAATGACTGGCCACCAGCCAGATATATCCCCATTCACTACAATCCCTTTAGCCCTGCCACCCAGTACACAATATACCTGCTGGTTTTACAGTTGGACAACTTGTCTGGTGGGTGCTGTGAGGAACAGTATCAAAAGCCTTACTAAAACCCAGAAGAAAAACAGCATCCGCCACCTTGTCTTCATGCATGAGGCAGGTGACCATATTGTAGAAGGGTATCAAACTAACTGGACAAGACTTTCCCTTTGTGAACTCATGTTGACTGTCCCTGATGATTGCGCTGGCCTTTAAATGCTTTACAATAGCATCCAATATGACCTTCTCCATAACTTTTCCAGGTACTGAGGTTAGTCTAACAGGTCTGTAGTTTCCCGGGTCTCCCCTCAGGACCTTCTTGTAAACTATAGTAATGCTGGACAGCTTCCAGTCAGTGGGTACCTCCTCAGACTCACAGGACTTTTGGTAGATGATTGAGATGATCCTCCTGTAATATCCACTAGTACAATTTCAGTACTCTTGAGATGAACCTTGTCATCACCCATGGACTTATGAACATTTAACAGCTATAACTCATCTCTTACAAAATCATTGAGCACAAATGGAAAGTCACTGCTCCCACAGCTGTGGTCCTCCAATTCAGAGGACCAGGCAGTCCAAGATCTATTGGTATTAAAGACTGAGGAAAAAAAAACATTTATTACCTCCACTTCTTCATCCTGACCATCTTCAACATGTACCAGTCCAATGGTTTTCTTGGACATTTTCTTGTTATTAATATATCTTAAAAAGCCTTACTTGTTCAACTCTAGCTGAGATTAGGCCTTTCATGTCTTTCCCCTGTATAAGTGAACCATGGCTCTGTAATTTTCCTGTGGTGTCTGAACTCTCCTTGAGAGATCATACACTTCTTTTTCTCCCCTGTTCAAAGCAGAGTTCCCTGTTCAGCAAAGCTGTTTCTCTGCCCTGCTTACTTGACTTACCACACAATAAGGGTTCTGGTATACCTTGCTGAGGACACTTTCTTTCAATTCTCTGCTGTCAACAACACTAAAAATGGCTGAGGTTTGATAATAGGAGCTTGCAAAAAATCTGATGCTTCTTTTCTCTTCTGAAATAAATTTTTTTCTTCTGTTTATAGGAAAAGCATTTGGTATTTGGCACTTAAACTCTATTACACAAACCCTGTTCTACAAGGTTGTTATGTATGTGTCTTCATGGCTTGCTCAATCATGTCCATTAGGGCCAGAATCCAGAACTAAAAAAAGTGAGTGCCTTCAGTGCAGCCTAAGGAAAGGTGAAAGTCCTTGTGAGTTACCCATAAAATGTAACCCAAGCACTTGCTTAAGACAGTATCAGCACTTTTGAGTTTGTTTGGCTTTTATCTCTTTCCAATCATTATTTGTTCACCCTATTTCATGACCTTTTATCACAGGATGCATAAGCAGTCCTTAGAGCCAGGACTAGAAACCTGGTATTCTTGTACCTTATGGAAAAAGTCTTCTCAGGGAAACAGATCTCCCTATGTTCTCAGCCTTTATGATTATCTGAGAACAGGATTGCCTTCTAAATGCTGGTTTTTAACTTTAGCAAGAGAGATGAGAGGTGTATGCCATTCATGTAAGCCACAGAATAATGTTAAGTATCTTCTAGGAGACAGGACATGTGATCTGAATGGCTTCAGGCTGAAGGTGGTCTAGAAGCTACATTTTTCACTTCCTAGGACTTCAATCACTAGCACTGCTACTGCCATTTTTTGAAGACAAGAGTGGGACACTTCTTTTTCCATCTATTTCTATTTCCATCCTGTTTCCAGAATGGGTAGTGTGAGCAGCTTTTGCCTGTGAATATAGGTTTTCTGCAAGGTGTTTGAAATAGGGGAATAAGAGAGACCTCAGGTATATCCCATATATCACTGTTTTCTGTGAGCTGATTTAGACACCTCCACAGGTCCACTTGTAGGTTAGTAGGTATCTGTGCACTCTAGGGAACTGTCTTTCCCCCTGTGTTGGATGAGATACCTAGATGACTGATTTGACTTTGTGAATATCACTCTTTGAGCTAAGTAATTAAAGGGGAAAAATGGGAGGATACAACATTTCTATGACGGCCTTACTTTGTGAATCTGGACCTTTATGTTACACAGCAATTTGTACAGCCTGGGGAAGAAGGAAATACTTCTTTTATTGGCGGGGCTGAAAGAAACGAAAGAGAACTTAGAGTTGTTTACCATAAACTTAACATAGAAATTAATATTCCGATTAAAATATAATAATTCAGACTGTATAGAAGCCATCTTAAAATGAATAACTAGATTATTAAATATATGATGGTGAAGAAAGACTACCTGTGTAAATAAAATAGGACTATACAAATAACCAGAAGTTGCAGTCTGGAAATTAAAAACTAAAATTATGGACAGCAGACTCTATAAAATATAGCCAGTAAATTTGCTTTACCACTATTATTGTCAAGACAATGTAACAAACAGATGGGGGATTTAATATAATCTGGTTAGCTAATTTTAACAGGCTTAACTACAAGTGTTAACTTATTTTTATATTTGATTTTTAATGTAATTGCTGTAGCCCAACTTGCATGATAAAAACTGGAATCCACAAACAAATACAGCTGGTGAGATGTGAGCAAAATATCATACAATCCCAATTAGAAGAAATTATCTTTCTGTCCCACAGAAATATTCTGGGCTTGATTTTTGCAGTTCATACAAATTATTGTACGCCATCAGCTACACTAGTAAGGGCCAAGGATCAAAATTACAATTTTGAAGAGATATGAAATAGCTGAATCAATTGGTGTTATTAGATGCAATTTTTAAGTCTCTGTGGGAAAAAAAGTAGGCTTCTTTTTGAATGAGTACTAAACCTGTATAATTTTCATGTCAAATTAAACACAGTATACTACCTCAAAAATACACCGTAGGAAAGAAAAACCTGATTTATGATAGCAGGTATTCTCCAGTTTCAATTGAACTCTACATAACATGTACTATATTATGCGAGAAGGTTTCACTTTATCAACACTAGTAGCCAACTAGTACGTAATTGAGAACTTATTTAGTAATATCCACCAAAATCAGCTATTAACTTCAGATGACCTGTGATCATAATTTTTATTCAAAGAAATAGAATTAATCTATAAAAATAAAATATTCTTTAATAGCTATTCCAAGAGCAAACCACTAGAAAAAAGCTCTTAGACTTCGCACAATGATTATAATAATTATAACAGTGAATGGAAGAATGTTTTAGAGAATTTGGGCTCTAGAAACAGAGCTGCTCAATCTAGAAGATAGGAGGTGACTATTCAGATTGTCATAAACTGTAATCTTTCAGGGATTTTTGGTGTTTGTACTGGTGTCTGAAAGGAATCCAAAGCCAAAAAAGTTGGTATATATGTGGATACCTGCCAGACTGCATACAAGTTCTTCTGGTTGATTCAACCTAAAAAGACAAATAAATAAAATCTTGACATAATGGAGGGGACAGCATTCTTGCTTTCCTACTGCTTTTTGTGGGTTGTTGTTTTTGTTTGTTTGTTTGTCTAATTTCAATAGAAATCCTATATTGATTCTTGGCCATAAAAAAGTGAGCAAAATGGTTCGATTTAAAAAATATAATTTTCACAGTTCTTATTTGAGAAATAAGTATAAGATAAAGTCTCCACTGTTTATAGTTGTACTCGGCATAGATTTGCAAACCTACTTAGTTTATTTGCTTGTTCTTTTCTAGTACATTCTCTTAAGCATTATTACTAACATTACCTGACAGACATTGAAATAATAACTTCCATTAGCCAATAAAAGACAGAAAAATATTTAACTTGCAAAATCATTGAAACTATGCAGCATGTGGATGAAATGTTGCCATTTTCCCATGAATAAGAAATGAAAAGTAATCTGGTAGTGACCATATTGACGTATTTATTCTGTTTCATGGGTATATGACTGTAATGTGTTTTATTTGGCTCAGTACCTCCTTTTACTATGAAAATCTAACATGCAGGACAGCAAGGCTGTTGTTATAGGCTGATCAAATATGTGCAACTCAACCTGCTAATACTGAAAGAAAATAGATAAGGTGGACCTAAGTCTTTCATTTTTTAAAAGTGAAACTATGGTAAAAATGAACAAGAAAGAACAGTTAGAGAAGGGAACAGTGTTTATCATGACAGGTGATAAAATGAACTGCACAACAGCTTGTTGAATAGCCACAGGAAGAGAAATATTGTATTTGTCAAGGCCTGTTGTTTCAGTGATCAAGAAGGGATGTAAAGATAAAGCAAACAGCTCTGTGGAATGGAAAAGGCAGCTATGGGGTTTTGATGTTTTCCAGAAGAAGGCAGCAAAATTGAAAATTGAAACATAGTTTGGTTATGAGAACCTTTGTAATTGAAAATGTCCTCACATTGTGGGTCTGAGTAGCAGGCTGAAAGTTGGTAAGTTTGGACATTATCAGAAACAAAGGAAAGCAAAATCGGAGATGAGAGATGATTGAGACATATACAGTCTTAAGGTAATGTGAAAGGTTACCAGTACAAATACTGGATGAGAAATGGATATCCAACCCATTGGCAAAGAGGCTTTAGGTGAATTTATGCTTGTGGGCACCCTACATACAGAAGCGGGAAAAGAAAGGGGCCAAGCATTGTATGCTATCCACAATACTTCATAGAAGGGATGAAAAGCTTTCTTTACAGGAAGTGCTGACAAAATGATTAAAAAACCCCGCAGAAGATGGAATAAGATACAAACAATCTTTCGGAGAAGATAAGAGTAGAATTATTAATTTAATTTTGTTTTGATTGGGAAGAGGTCTTTCTGAAAATACACTAGGGAAAAAATATTTTTATAATGGTGTAGAACATTGACATTAGGCTTCAGTATACTGATGTCAGAGCCTTACTGCCTAAGGGTCTTATATTTCACTGTATAATCTATAGTAGTTGTTTTATGCATCAAGTCATCTTCACAGGCGGGTCTAGGCCATTACAACTTGTGTGTGTTCCAGTACTATTGTATGACTGTACTCATTACCAGATTAAGAATTAATCCAGCCTGAAATTTAATTGTATAGACTTGATCCTAAAGACAGGAATAAAATGAAAGAATCACCAGAAAAGTTTTTTTTTTTTAAATTGGAAACATCATTATGTCAATGAGCACTGTGATCTACCAGGTGTGAAACTGAGCTAGATGTAAGGCACCTAGCAAATTGACCTTCATCTTTTAGTTTAACTACTGCAGATGTGATAGTGCATGATAATCCCAGTACACTTTAAATGAATCTTGTGTAAATGGATAAAGAGCAGAATGTGGGTCTCTCATCTTGAAAATTATATTGACTTTTCAGACTGGTTATCCAGTAATCCACTAGTGAGTGATTGGTGTGAACATAAGGTTGCTGAAAGTCCTTAACTAAAAGAAACCAGTCCAAAGTCACTGTCACTTGACTGTTTATTGAGAAGAAGATACAGTACTGCAACATGTACAAAAGCCATGAGCTATATTCCGCCCTTAGCTATACTTTTATAACTCTGGAATATAGGATAGTTTAATTTCTTGAATTATTCTAGTGCTTTTTTCTAGTGTTTGAAATTATTCTCCCCATTTGCTTTTCTTCATCATTTTCAGTCTATTCCTCTCCATCAAGAAAAGGTGGACAGCAGCCCAAAGATTTACATTTGTCCCACAGTTGTCAACTACTATGTAATTTTCTTTGTCTCTTAATGCTACACCCAAAGGGTAGGAATTCTTCAGTTGATTTCAAAAAGCTATCCTGTCTCTTCAAAACATAGCTGGAATGCCACCAAACATTAGTTTGATCCTATTCCCTTTTTACATATGACATACAAATTGAATAAAAGCCTGAAAACAAAGACATGTCCAAGCCATATAAAGTATGCAGTAACTTTCTGTGTATAGACTATTCTCTATTTTGTACATACATCTAACAAGAAAGGAAGAGAGGAGGGACGGTATTTTTTTAAGTAATTTGGTTTATGTAAATGCTGCATAAATATGAAGAAAAGTATTAGAAATATAGTCATCAGTGAATAAAAGTAGTTTGGTTGGTCATTTTGTTACAGGGGATACTGTGCTGCACAGTATCTATGCTGCAAGCAGCATTTCTTTTCTGTGCTATTACTACCAGAAAGAAGTTAATGTAGCACAGCTTGCCCTGAAATGCCTGAATAATTATTTCAAGGCAAGGTATTGGAAGGCCAGGTCTAATAGATACTACAATTGAACTCAGTCAGAGAGAAGCTAGATGCATTATTGATTATGCATGTGTTTCAGGGTCTTGTAGATTACACATCAGCACATGCACTAAACTTAATATAACTGTTTAAACCATCTAAGCAGTGATCATTTATTCCATCAATTAAAAATAAATATGGCCATGAGGCTACCACAATGAAAGATATTTATTTACTTCAGTATTTTAAGACTTCTATTGCACATTGCATTCTCAAGATGACCTCTAGCTTCTACTCATTAGATAATAACAGACAATTTTTTTATTAGGAATTTATGTTTCTTTTTCACATCAGTGCACAGTGGATAATTTGAAAAAGGAAAAAAAAAAAAAAAGCGTTGCTTAAAGGAACAGAGTATGCTACTAGTAGCCTTTGATCTGGGAAAGCTGCCAGTTTAGCTGGTGTTAATTTAGCTAGTATATAAAAGAAATACTGTATACCTCCACACAAGCACTATTTGTCTCTCACTTTTATTAGGATTTTCCTTTTTTGATCTGTAGAAATTTTGACCAGTGAAATGCTTTCTCTTTACACTTAGCTTATTAGGGAATAAGCTCCTCACCCTGGATTCCTTCAGCCCACTGAGGTATTCCAAGAATTTTGACTTTTAAGAAGGCACTTTTGGGAAGAATCTTCTCAGGCTGGGGAATTACTGTTTTCTTTTTTTCGTAAATGCACATCCTGAAAATTACCCTGAAGCTGTTCTCCAGGTTGCTGTTTTTTCCTCCTCATCAGAAACCATTATCTTTTGATGCAGTACTTTTAGCCCTGAATTGATAGCCATTGTCTGAGCCTGCAAACTGTAAAGTACCCCCTGAGAACATTAAGAACAAGATCTAAGGATCCCAGGATCTGCAGATTTCCAATGAGAAGGAGGGACATAAATTCAATGAGTTTACTTGAACAGGAAGCAGAGAGTAAAACTAGAAACTGAAGTAACATAGTAGCAAATCTGTCACATTGCTCTGGATTTTCAGCTGATGCTGAAAACTTCAGGCAGCTGATGAACAGTTAGTGCTCAGTCACAGAGAGATTCAGTGCTAGATGATCAAAATATCTGCTACGTGAAAGTAGCTTAACAAGTCAACTTAAGGTTCAGGATGGAGATATGCTGAGGAAAAAAGTCAGGACAAAGCTCAACCCACTATTTGGTTGTAATAAGGTCTAGTATTTTATTATTTGCACAACAGATGATGTCTAAAGTTCACCACATTTGAAAAAGAGGAATTTAATTTGCAACCTCAAAATAAAAATATTATAAAAAGTGCTTTTACATCTGCTTCTTCACTTGATCCAAAATATTCTAGGCTGTTGCCCAGATTTGTTCTTTATCCCCTTCTTCCACATATTACCTAGGCTGTCCCTGAAACCCAGTCTCTTTTTTTTCCTACTTATACAAAATAGCTAGAAGACAAGTAGTGGGATTCCAGGCAAATGTGCTAGATTGTCACCTGAAAAAAAGGTCTATAAGAAGAGAGATCACAGACAACTTCCACCTTGCCATGAGAGAGGAAATGAAGTCCTGGACAGACAGGTAAGAATTGAATAGGGATTTGTGTCAGAAATGAAACCAATTAAAAGTTAAGCTTTCACTTCAGAATATATTTCCACAAAATGAAGGTGTTAGCTGTGCTGCTTTGTTATATGCAGAGACCTTGCTCTCTTTTGTCAGGGCTACAGGAAGCTCCCAAAGAGCAGGTTCATGGGAACAGGAAAGAGAATGCATTTAAATGGACGTAGACAGGGTGGTGAAAACGTGGGGCACAACAGGAACAACAGTCTTCTATAGTGATTATGTTTGTATCTCAGACAGTTTGATTGAACTTTCACTGCATATGGTACAACTCAGGATGTTTAAATCCTTGGACCATAACTTTGCTATAGCCTTGGAATGAGGCTTTTTGATACTGGGTGGGAATTTGATAGAATCACTAGGTTGTTGGGGCACATAACAAAAAGAAGTACTGTAACTAATCATCATTGTTTAATGCCAGAAGTCAGTCTAACTATTTGAAGACTAGTAACAGAAACATTATGTCTGTTACCAGAGACTATGTAATCTTTAAAAAGCATATTACAAACATTAATTAAATCTGACTGCATCCATTTGTGATATTTAAATATTGTGGTCCCATGTGAAAGGATTAGCTTAAGACACAAAAAGGTGAAGGGCTTAACTTTCAAAAATACAAAGAAGCTCGAGACAGATTTTCTCTTACTGGGAGTTTGGCAGGTGCCTAATTACTTTCAGTGTCAATGCAGTCCTAAGAAAGCTTTTGAAAACACCAGTTGGCACCACAGATTCTTAGATATTTTTGAAAATCTGGCTTCCTGTGACCTGTGTAGTGTTGTATCAAGTCAGAGGTAGTCAGTGGGGTACAACTGTCTCAGTGCAGCTGCACTGATAACATTCCCTGCCATACCTTGAGACAACCTGTACCTTTTCAAAGGCTGATACTGGTCTGAATTGTGTCACACAGAGTAGCTCAATTAGGCTTAGTGCTGCTACCCATAGGCTGCATCTACATGTTAACTTAGACCATATTTTAATTTCCAGAAATGCTGGAAGTATTTTATATTTTAAAAGTCTCAAAACCTTCCTTTCTAACATGTTCACAGACGTTGTCACTCATACAACAGCTCTGACTTGCACTTGGGATATGAGTACAGGCGCTTTGTGTGAATGCAGTGAGACTTCATTTGTTACAGGCCATGAAGCAAATAGCTCTTCTTTCTGTTTCTCTACCACAACAACCCTGCCCTGCAGCCCTTGAAAAAGAGTGCAGTTGTCACGTACTCAAATCCACTGGATATTTTGCTTGAGATCTTGTTATGCTACCATATGTTTCACCTAATTGTGAGTATTTGATCTCTTCTCTCAGAAGCCCATGAGAAATACTCCTCAGATTTCTGAGAAAAACAGGCATGAAGGTAGGCTGTAAATAGTGGAATATCATGGGCCATCTGGAGTAACTTAATAGAGAACCTCAGTGCTTCATCCACGTCTTGCAGAGCTTGTCTGCAAACAAGTAGATCTATCCCAGACACTTGCAACTGTGCAGAGTATCAGAGCTTCTCCATGGGGTGCAAATGTCCTCAACATAGTGAAGACTTCTGTAATAGAGACAGAAATTGAATTCCCAATTCTTTTCTTTGATTTCTATGATTTCTACATCAGCAAAAAAGCACAAAACCCCTGAGCATGGTTCAACTGTGAATTAAAGAAGAGGGCAAGCGGTCCTTGATTAACATTCTAACAGAGTTTATGGATATTTTATACACTCCGTGCTATCCAGCTGGAATCTGTTTGGTGTGCCCCAAATCAGCTAGATAACAAGCTCATAACAATTTGCTGATAACAGACTGGCTGATTCATAACCTGCTTGTCACTACTTCATAAGTGATATATGAGTCACAGATTTAAATAAATTCGATATATGAAATATTTGGGGAGCCAATAAACTGACTTGCTTATGAATCTAGCACAACATCTCCTGCATTGTTATTCTGCTTTTTCACATTTTGCTGGGACCATCTTCTTAGAATTTACTGTATATGCAAAAGCAGAAGTGCAAGCAAGATGGCAATCAGAGCATAAAACAGAGATACATGAACTCCCGTATGTATTAATAAGTTAGTGGGGTTGGGAGGAAAAGAAATGGAAAATAAGCCAGGCCGCAAATAGTGCCAGATGACAGAAACAATGCAATGCTCAAATTATAGTTCTTTGAAGTAGGCTCTGGGTAAACTAAATACATAGCACATGGCAAAAAATGTGTGGCTAATGTTGTGGTAGAATTTGTCTTGATTAAGGCTCCATACGAAAAGATAAATCCTCATAAGCAGGAACAGGAGTTCAATGAGTTGAAGCCAAATATTCAGCATGTCAATTGAGTTCAGGAAATAAACTAAATAAGAGTGTGCATAATGTATTAGAAATCACTGTATTGCATTAGGAAAGTTCACAATGTCTATATACTTTTTGAAAATAAGATATAGCTGTTAAGCTCACTGTTTAACTTTTTAAAAATCTAAATCATATTTATTCAGAGTGTGTTCTTCGCATCACTAAAACATATTAAGATCTTTGTCACTTTGCGAGGCCTGGTTTGTGTTTCTGACACAATTTGTATCATCTCTGTTGAGAATATATTAGTACTGTGGGGGGCATGGCAGAGAAAGAAGTTTCCCAAGTGGCTTTGGTATGAATTGACTCACTCGTACTGACCAAACAAAGACTGAAAAACTGCTTTTATTGACTCTAGCTTATAGATTGGTCACTCTTATGTGAATAAAGGATTTAATTGAAAATTATTTCATATGAAGAAGGTAAGTGTAAGCTCTTAATTAAAAACTAGCAAATGAACAAACAATGGAAACCCTACAATAACTCATCTATATGCCCTAAACAGTCTGCATACCTTGAACAGCAGGACCACAACTGACACAGCTTCGTATCTGCTATAAACCTGTTACCTATGAAATACAGAGGAATGGATTTTAGTTCAAATGCTTAATATCCCTAATACATGCTAATTGATATGATGATTTTTCCTATTATGTGGAGGAGTTATATCTAATAACTGTAGCAACACCTTGTAGCTGATAATTATGTATGTAATAGGAGATCTGAGATTGGTCTTATTTTTGCAGCCAGTTGTCTAGGCAAGTAGAGCCAGATTTACCTCATCACTGCTGTTATGCCTTGATACTTCTTCCAAAGGTTTCATTTTTCATGTTGATGTAGTTCATGGATGCTGGTGCCTTTTCCATGCTTTATGAAGGAGCTGTTATCCTCCCACCCGCTTTTCAGAGTCATCTATCAGCTGATCTGATCTTCAAAAAAAAAAAAACCAAAAAAACAAACAAAAAAAACCCAAAAAGAGTTCTTCATCTTTGTTTGTTAATAGTACTGGAGGTATTTGATTGTTGAGATGCATACATTCAAAATTAACATACTGCTCTTCATCTCCAAAGTCAGTAGAACTGCATATGTTAGTTCTGTATATGTATATTTGGTGCCTTAAAATATAAACTTGGCTTTGGGGAGGACAAAAAAAAAAAAAAAAAAAATTAAAAATAATATTTTCTGCTCTTCCATAGGGTTTTAGGGTCTTCTGTGGTCACATTTGTGCAAGCCTGTAAATTTTATACTCCACTACTTCATTAGAGCATTTGTCAGACTATAGTAGTAAATGAAGATTTGAATTTTGGCCAATTCAGAATGTTCAGGATGCATCTTTTTGCTGGTGTGAATCAGCATAGCTCCATTTAATTTAGTAAAATCACCAAATTTGAAATGCCTAGTAATATACCCTTAAACATTTAATTACTTGGGAAGTCTACTTCCTGTAAGCACTGCTTACAGGGCTACATCTAACACAGGAACAGAGGAGATGTGATTGTGATCCAGAGCAGTCAAGAATACCTAGTGAAAAATTATCATATAAAGTAGCTTTGATTCTGCATCTTAATCTGTGTACAAACAAGAATTAAGAGATGCGGTAAAGGTTTCCTTTCTATTGTGCCTGAAAACTCCAGAGAAGATGGAAAATGTGAAGAAGATCCAAAATAGAATGCACATACTAACTAATCATTCTTGAACCTTCAGTTATAGGTAGTTCCTTTTTTTCTCATAATGTTTATCTCTAACACCAATGTCATGATGCTTCACAGTTGAAATACATTTTTTGGTTAAAAATGAAAGGTTAAGAAATTCAGATAGAATTCTTCTGGGTATCTTTACTTAGACAGTCTGATAGATTAGTCTGCTAAAGCAGTGGGATAGGTTACTCTTTTCCTCAAATAGCAATAAACCCACCACTGAAGACAAAAGCTTGTATCAAGTTGTTTGGAAGGTGTTGCCCGGTCATCAGTGTGGGTGTAGGTTCCCTGGGTGTGCCACCACTATCATGGCTTAACCTCTGCTGGCAACTAAACACCACACAGCTGCTTGCCCCCATTTCCCCCTCCTCCGCATCTTCTCCAGTGGGTGAGAACTGGGAAGAAGAAGAATACTGAAACCCTGTGGGTTGAGGTAAGTACAGTTTAATAGAACAACACAAAGAGAGAAGAAAACAACAGTAATAATCATACTACCAATGAAATAATGTACAAAAGTAAATGATAGAAACCAAGAGATCCTGCCTTCCAAACACTGCCATCCCTGTTTCCAGCCACAGGATAAACAAATGGAAAACTGACACTCACAGCACCTCACAGTCCAGCTCTCCTTGTATACAACAGGCATGATGTCAATATGGTATTAAATATCCCATTGGCTCGTTAGATTGTTTATCCCAGCTGTGGTCCTTCCCAGCTGCTTAGGCTGGCAGGTGCTGGTGTTAATTAACCCAAACCGAACCCAGGACAACCACCTATGGTCTTTTTTTGCCTCACAGTACTCAGGATATAGAGGCAATAGCCTGCTACATATCCCTGTGCTTCCTCAGCTGTGGTCCCAAGGATGTCCCAATGACTGCCATTCTTCAGCAGTTGACAGCCTCCTTGGCTCATAAAATTGGCTGCAGCAAAGCTAGAAAGGAAGCATCCAAGGTTTTATGCCTGGGGGTCTTGCACAATCACAAGAAAATGCTGTTCTATTTCCAAACCAGCAGCAGCAACAAAGATTAGAGCCCAGTGACCATAGTGGCGTGCTTAGTGCATATGTGCGACAAGAACATATGCCAGTTCTTAATATGAAGCAGAAATTTTTGGCTCTGACAGTACTGTAAGATTTTCAAGACCTTACAGCCACTTTTAACATGAGAAGGGTATGTGATGTTTTTCTTTGTCTGTAGCTACAGAAGTACACATATATATATCAAATGTGTATGTGAAAGAAAGGAGAAATGATGCATGCATAACAAAACAGACAGGGTGGCGATGACAACTTGTAGGCTACATATGGAATTTATTTAATTTAATAGACAATAGCCTGTCCTAATGTTTTAAGCCAACAAAGTCTTTCCTGGCTCCCAAATGTTTGCTAAAATAACTTTTTCCTTGTTAATTTCCAGTTCTTGGCTGCATTTTGTACTAATTTCAAACATATGTCATATACAAAATATGTTAATTTTGAAAGCCAAATCTGGCAGTTGATTGCAGAACTAGCATAGAGATGTTTGGGACAAACAAACAGAAAAGCTCAAAGCTGGCAGGATGCATTTACTGTCCATGAAGTATATTCTTTAAAAAAAATCTTCTCCAGTCATTTCTACTTGCACACAGGCAGGAATAATGAAGGAAAAACAAATGGTCTGTGATAAAATTTCAGTATGAAAAGAAAACAACTTTAATTTAGGCATCTGTCACATTTTATCTCCTAAGTTGTTTTTTTTTTTAAATCAGACTTCAATGGTTAACACAGACATTCTGGTCCCCAGATACCATAGATATAAATTATTGTAATTGAAATACGATGGTGTTTATGATACATATTCGTACTTTACTGGAACAATCACTAATGAAACTGTCCATAGGAAGGCAGTGGGTTGTTAAGATTTTTGCAAAAATCCATCACATTTTGGTCAGTTGGAAAGAGTTGCACGCCTTCACTTGTTTAGTATGCTGCTTTGCAGAAGTGATATCTTCTCAAACACACTCTGTGAAGTATTCAAATCAGTTAAAAATAACCGAAATCTCTTTCTGCTTAGTACTGATCTCTGTATGATTTTAACCCAAAACTTATTGGATTTCACAGTCTAGGTTTTAATTTTTGCTTCTTAAAGATATTTTTACATGTGAGACTAGGTATGTATGCTTAATTCCTAAATTACTACTGCAGTTATTTGTCCATACATATTTACTGAGCTAATGGCAGCAGTAGTACTTAGTATCAGTTAATTCACATAGGTATTTTAGCACACAGAAATTTGATAATGACTAACTTAATTCTTAAAAGTAGATCTCTAAATAAAGATAAATATAACTGCATACTAAAGGACAAAACTTCCTCAAGATAAGGTAATAATAAAGTGTAAGAGAGTACTATAAGAAGAAACAATAGAAATCTGAAGATAAGGGTACAACCTTAATTCTGTCCTTCTCGTTGGCTGCATTACAAACTCAAATTATGCATGCATTTGTCCTTTATCCTATCTTTTCTTCTTCTTAAGTTAAAATTTCTCTTCTATATGATTTGAGCATATGTATTTCTTAAAGTTGTGAATTAAAATGAACCCAGACTTGTTAAAATTCTCCTTGGTTGATTATTCTGAAAAACTTTAGTAGGAAGCATTGAAGATGTCAAGCATCACAAAATGCAAGCCTGACACTAAACTATATAAATATATTATACATTGTAGTATAAAAGTCAAAACACAATTAAACAAAATTATAAAGACTAAATTAACACTTCTACAGTGTGGAAACAACATTTTCTGTCATTATACAAATGAAAATAGAGTGAAAAAAAATTTAAAATAATAAAATAAAATAAAATAAACCCACAAAACTTCTCTTTCAGAATGCTTTGACTTCCCTGATACATTTTTAAGAAGAAAATTTACATTATGCAAAACAATTGCTCACTCCAACTAAACTAACCTATGACCCCTTAGAGAGCAATGCTATGAATAACTGCATGGGAAATTCTGCTTATAGTAGTGATATCCAGTTCTTGCAGACACATTATTTCCCAAAACGTTGAAGAATAAATCACTACATATCTTCTGACTGAACAAAAAATGAAATAAGGTATGAAAGAAAGAAATGAGAGGAAGATTGTCAGGCTTCTTTGATGATTGATCTTGCTGCTGAGATAAAACAAGATGAGGCAACACTGACTTTTAACACAGAGAAAATTCTGCAAAAATAAATTGGAAGATGACAACTGGAATCCAACTACTTATGTTGGAAATATATAGAAAGAATTACTTTGCAACTAGGTACCATAAGATGGTTACTTCTGGATCATATACTATACACTGAAAATTAGCTTCAGTACATAAAATGTATGGGATATGCAAATAACATTAAGAACATCTAAAATACGTTGAAGTGCAACTCTGGATGTTTTAGAATTTAGAACAATAAAAGCTTGTCACAGCAGACAAACTCAGGGACATACTGCTTGAAATAAGAATAATAAGTATACTGATCCTTGAACCATATCAATTAATTGAAATAAAGTCATAAAAGTGGAATTCATGTTAATATGAATGAGTTTAAGCCTCTTAGATTCTCCTGTAGTCAAGGCAAATGAATAGGCTCCTCCATAAGGAGATATATCCTGTCTCCCTCTTGGATGGCTATCTGAGATTCATGAATTGCCTCTGGAGTTTTCATTTTATCATTTAAATGTGAGAAGAAAAGTTAATACAGTAACAAGAAGAGACTAGACAAGTAGCACGGGTCAGCCATCTACTGCTGAGATAAATAGAATGACTGGAGGAATCTCATGCCCAGGGGGAAGGATCATTTGCAAGCAAGGGAGAAGAAATTTACAGCCAGTTAGGAATACTGGGGAAAAGAATTTCCACTTGAGCTTTGCTCTCTGGACTCTTAGAAAATATTTAAGTGGTTCAGCATTGAATTCATAGAATGTGGAAATAGCACTAGAATTTCTTCTGGCTTGACTGAAGTTTGTGTATAGATATGTTCTTTTTTCACACATATTGAAAATGTACTTGTTTATACTCTGGTACAGTCTGCAGACTATGGGGGTTAATAGCAAAACAGAGAATCAGAAGTCAAAAGCATAGTGGATTGCATCGTGAGAGTGTGGGTGAAAGTTTTACCATCCTTAGGTGAGGATGAATGTAAATGACATTGAATACTCAGAATAAATAGAGAAAAAGCTCAGCTCTTCTTCTATTAATTCAATGTAAGTTATTCTTTTCTATACAGGGCTTATTTTTCTTTACTCAAGTTAATTGGTCTTTTGCTCTTTTGCAATTTGCACTCAGAGATAAATAGTAATTAAATTGTGTTTTCAGTGAGAGATACAACTAAAAAAATAAACAAAGCTCTCTTTTTTTTCATTAGAAGGAAAACACATGAAACTTGAGAAAAGAAACAGAATTTATCTGACCTTGTTAATGTGACACTTTATAGAAGGAAAAACATTACAGAAGTCAGATTTATCACAGCTTGGATTTTAAGAATGGTAGTATTTACACATTTTATTTGGATAATGTGTATCTTCTCAGAATTTAATAAAAATCCTGTTACACCAAACGATGAGTTAAAGCAGAAACTTAGTTTACAACTGATTTAAAAATAAAATCTTGATCCCATGGACATTTATTTCAGAAGCTTAAGTTTACTCATGCAAGTGACATTATTATGCATTAAAAACAAAACTCTTAGCCTTGCCAAGTATCAAGGCTGCCCAAATATTCTCATTACTAAGCTTTACTCATTTGCTTATGTATTTGGTAAAATTTAACCTGATAGGCTGACATTTTGAATACATTGTCGATTGCGCAGTGATCCAATTAGTTTGTTTCACATCACTCACTGAAAGAACCTCAGACATTTGCAGTATTTCAGAGGAAAGATATTCTCTTTTAACTTTAAAGGACTGGTTAACCTGTCCTTTGAGGAGCTTCATTGTCCTTTTTTTGTAGCAGACACTTGAATCTGGGACTCAAGAAAGTTATTATCGCTTGGAAAAGAAGATTTTACATTAGGAGTGCAAAGTAGCATAAGTAAAAATTGCATATGCAGTTCTAAATCTTGGACAGCATAACTGTCTGTTTGACGTTACAGTCTTAAAAAAATATATCATTAATGTTGCTGTGATTTTTTATTGAATATGTAGAAAACGGGGTGTGTTCAACAGTTTCATGAGTAGTTCCTAGAATGTATCTGAGTCTCCAGGAAGAATTAGACTGTAGGGTACCAAACATTGAGGTGTTATCTGCTTACAGATTTGCAGTGATCTTTCATTAATGTTAAAAAATCATTTTAGTGCCTTATGAAAAACTATCCCCCAGGATTTATAAAACAAATTTCCTTCAAACATAAATGCAAATCATTATGCAGCAATGAGAAGACCAAAAAATACAAAATAATTTAAGTCCTATCTTTATTGATTCAGACGGAATCCATTTTTTAATCCCTTGTTGTTGTGATTTAAGACCAGGCAGCAACTAAGCACCATGCAGCCACTCACTCCTCCTTGCCACCAGTGGGATGGGGAGGATAATTGTAAGAAAAAAGTAAAAAGGTAAATAGGACAACACAAGGAGAGAAGTAATAATAACAGAAATACTGGTAAAAGAGTATACAAAGCAAGTGATACACAATGCAAGTGCTCACCACCTCGAACCTAATGCTCAGCCCATTAACAAACTCATCCCCCCTCCCCCTGGCCAATACCCTAGTTTATATACAGAGCATGAGGTCATGTGGTATCAAATATCCTCTTGGCTAGTTCGGGTCAGTTGTCCTGGTTGTGTCCCCTCCCAGCTTCTTGTGAAAATTAACTCTAGGCAAGACAAACACAGGACATTATCCGCCCCTTATTCTATACAATCTATGTCATGCTTAGATCCTATATTTTACAGTTAATCACCATGACTTAACTTGTCTTTGAGATATATACATGTATACACATAGATATCTTTCCCTTAATCTATGGGCCATCCCTCTAATGTGTCCCTTGAGCTAATTTAATCCATTATTTCAGGGCTCCATCTGTCCTAACACTCTTTTAAGGCAGGCTATATGGTGTCACATTGTTGCATGCTGCATCCAGAGCTAGAGGCAGGTGTATCTGGTGTGGTCCATGCTCATGGTCTGCAGGTTGAACACATTGATCTTGAGGAAGTTGCTGGGTGTCAGCTGCTGAAGCCAGTTCAAGTTCCATCACTGATGCACTTTGCTCAGTTTTATCAAAGTCCATCCTTCACTGATTTGTGTGATTGTTACTGAAAATATCATTGATATAACACATAGCAACTGTAGTAGTGATGACATGCAGTGCAGAGTTATTTAGCAATCAATATCCTACAGTTTGCTGGCTATTCTCACCCCAAATTAAATCCCATTGAGGTATACATCAAACTTCCCTACCCTCTCACATCACTCACCAAGTGCACTCAGGTTCTTGAGCAAAAGCAATTCTGTGGATGAGTTTGCCTTTGTCCAAGGCAGGATTAACATAGACTGTTTTCCTTTCTTCATGTTTCCTGACATCTGATGGTTGATTCCTCCATTGTGGCACTTGCCTTGGCAGGTGCATGTGAGTGTGATACAGTCAATCTCTCAGTTCTCTCCATCTTTGTATTTCTGCCACCATTCCCCATACCACAGAAACTTTAACTGCTTGGCTTGCTTGATTGCAGCACATATTTCACATCCATAGATGACCTGTGTGATAGTGTCTATGGTCAAGTCCACCCCTCAGTCTCAAGCCCACCTGTATGTTGAATCTCTTCCTTGATAACCTGAGGTATCATGGGCCCATCAAGCTGTATATAGCTCACCCTTACATGCCAGTCCAAATTCACCTGAGCCACTTCTATCTTAGCATCCTGATGCACCTGCTGGTTGTTTTGATGTTGTTCAGCAGCCCTAATCTTAGATACATGGGCATCCACATGACATACTTCCACAACCAGATTCTCTACCTGAGCTGCAAGATATTGTCATAATTTAACAGCCCAGACACTTTTACCTCTGTGCTGACAGTTGCTCCACTTCCACCTCTGCAACCACAGGGCATTTGACACCACCCATGAGTCAGTACAAAGATACAGCATTGACCATTGTCCTTGATCAGTGATGTCTAAAGCCAGTTGGATGGCTTTCACCTCTGCAAACTGGCTCAATTCACCTTGCTGTTAAGCAGTTTCTGCAACTCGTTGCGCAATACTCCAAGTATCAGCCTTCCACTTCTAACACTTTCACAATGTGACAGGAGCCATGAGTGGGCAGGGCATACTGCTTCTTATTTTCTGGCAGTTTATTGTACAGTGAGGCCTCTTCAGCATGCATCACCTTCTCCTCTGGCAATATTCAGAAACTTTTGCCCTCTGGTCAGTTTGTGATCAGTTCCAAGATTCTGGGGTGGTCAGGCTTCCTTATTTGACCTCATTGTGTTATCAGTGCATCTCACTCCATGTAGCATCAGTTGCATGATACATAAAGGAAACCCTCCCTCTGAACATCCAGTCCTGCACTGGCAGACAGGGTACCAGCAGGAGCTGTGCTTCAGTCCTGATCACTACTGAGGCAGCTCAAACTCCTTCATATGCTGCCAGGATTTCTTTTTCAGTTGGAGTATAGTTGGCCTTGGATACTTTGTATCCCTGGCTCCAAAATCCTAGAGATCATCCTTGGGTCTCACCAGGTGCATTCAACCAGAGGCTCCACAGAGGGCCATTCTTCCCAGCTGCAATGTAGAGCACATTTTTAACAGCTTGTCCTGCCTGGATTGGCCCAAGGGCCACTGCATGCACAGACTCACATTTAATTTGTTCAAAGGATTGCCATTGTTCAGAGCCCCATTTAAAAATCATTCTTCTTCTGGGTCACTTCATAGAGAGGATTTACAGTTGGACTGTAGTCTGGAATATACATCCTCCAAAAACCCACAATGTCTATGAAAGCCTGTGTTCTCTTCTTTCTCATTAGTGGGGATATAGCTGCTATCTTGTTGATGGTATTCATTGGGATCTGATAAGACCTGTCTTGACATTTTATTCCTAAAAAAAAAAGGAATATCCTGTCAAGACCAGTGACATTACTACATTTTATGGCAAAACTGGCCTTCAGAAGGATTTTGAATATTTTCTTCCCTTTCTCAAAAACTTCTTTTGCTGTGTTTCCCTATACAATGATGCCATTAGCATATTGCAGGTGTTCCAGAACTCCACCTTTCTCCAGTGTGGTATGGATCAGTCCATGGCAAATGCTAGGCCTGTGTTTCCATCTGAGGCAGCTGACTCCAGGTGTACTAGACAGCCCTCCAAGTGAAACCAAACTGTGGCCTGCACTCTGGTGCAGAGAAAATAGAGCAAAATGCATTAACAATATCAGTCTGCCTTTGAGTCCAGTTTGTGCTGAAGTTGTAGCATGCCTGGCATGGTAACACTGAGTAGCAGCACGACTTAATTTAGGTCATGGTAGTCCACTGTTAGTCTCCATTCTCCATTAGACATTCACACTGGACATGTGGGGCTGTTAAAGGTGAGAGGGTTTTGATGTTAACCCCTTTGGTCTTCAGTCAATTAATCAGTTTATGGATGGGGATCAGGCAATCTCTGTTGTTGTGATATTGCTGCTGGTGCACCATTGTGGTAACGATTGGCACCTGCTATGCTTCAACCCTCAGTAACTACACATAAGAAGAATCCTCTGAGAGACCAGGCAAGGAGGATAGCTGTTCAATTTATTCTGTCACCAAGACAGCTGAGAGACTGTTCAAGGGGACAATTGTTCAATTTTCTCCATCTCAAAGGCAGGTATACCAATAGACTACTGGTGCCCTTTTGAGTACTTGAAATACCCTCTCCTGAAATAGTCTATGCCAAGAA
Source organism: Todiramphus chloris collaris (assembly GCA_025345505.1). Classification (NCBI taxonomy): domain Eukaryota; kingdom Metazoa; phylum Chordata; class Aves; order Coraciiformes; family Alcedinidae; genus Todiramphus; species Todiramphus chloris. Next base: position 26,230,565 of record JANVCC010010406.1, on the reverse strand, counting down.
TGCGCAGGGTCTCTGAGACAGTTACAATGGGGTGTTTATGCCACTCCTTCCCAGCTATACTCATGTCAGCTTCTAGTACTGTCAGCTGTTGGGATCCCTTTGTCACTCCAGAAATAAAAATGGGTTCTGTCCCTTTATAACTTGATGGCACTAGGGCATATTGTGCACCTGTGTTGACTAGAGCCTTATACTCCTGTACGTCTGACATGCCAGGCCATAAAATCCACACAATCCAATATATCTGGTTTTCCCTTTCCTCCACCTGGTTGGAGGCAGTGCTCCTCTAATCCTGATCACCACTCACTTTTGATAAACATGAATCAGAAGTCCCAAGAGGATCAGAAGTAAGACCAGCCCTTCTACTCTGTCTGGGGAACTGCCTGATGAAAACTGGAGTAGTATTTTTCTTGGAAGAACCTCCTTTGTTGTTTTCCCTCACAACTCAGGTACTTGTGCCTCTAGAGTTAAGGTAGGTTTTCCATGTCACTACCTCATGTCCTCTCCATGGTCACACAGATAAAGCCACAGGGAACCCCATGGTGTGTACCTTCTATATCCTTTCCCTTGAGCAGAGGATTGCTTACACTGAATAGCTGAGGTATGGACCCGTAGGGATGGGAAGTAGGACATGTCCTCTTTGAATTGCTGGAATTTGTTGACAGTCACTGTGACTACTCAAACCCTGGCAACAGGCACTTAGGTGAACCAGAGAATTTGCTGAATAAGTGAAAGAGTGGGAAAAAGTATTAAACACATACACGTCTTCCCCATAAACTGGGTGCAATTGCTAATAAATTCCAAGAGAAGCACCCAAGACACAGGTATGACAACAATGCCACATACAAATTTGGAAAAAAAAAAAAAAGAAAACAAAAAACTGGGACAGTTCCTCCACAGCTGAGACACATACTCATAGAGAGGAAGAGAGACTTCCTTCATATTGCTGGTGTTGGCCAGACAATTTGTTCACCATTTGTCCCTTGCCTTTTTTCCAGGACACTACTGTCAATGAGTTGGCACATGATGGTGGTACGTTTCAGAGAAACATTGACCACATGGCTAGTGTGCATTGGACTTCATCTGGATATGTAGGTAACTGTTCATTATCTGGATTATTATAAATCACCTCCAGCATGGCTAGTTCCCTCCAGTACTGGATACCTCTCTCCATGGTGGTTCACTTGCCTGGGTGATGTGTAACATTTTCCTTGAAGGAATAGATCTTTTCTTCACACCCAACAGAATTTGCCTCCAGAGGCCGAGGGCTTTAATCTGTTTTCCTTTCTTGTTAAAGACCCCTTTCCACCTAGATAGGAAATCCATCTGTTTGGCTTCCCTCTAATTCCAAACTACTGGTCCTGTTATCCAAACATCAGAGGATCTAGATAACAATGTTCTCACCTGGGTGGTAGCTGAAATCCTTTCACTTATCTTTCAGTTCATTCAGGGATAGAGATCATGTGATTATCTCTGGTTCTGCCTCTTTCTCCTGTTCTCATGATGACCCATGTCTACCTTCATCCTTCATTGATTTTATATGTGTATTTCCTCTTCTGTATAAGGGTGACTAATACTGGCAAAAGTTAGTTCTCTGGTTCACCTAAGTACCTTGTAGCCAGGGTGTGAGTAGCCACACTGTCAACAGGTTTAGCATAGCTCCAGTTCTTGTCATGAGGGTTGATATAGTCACATTGCCTGCTCGTCCATTTGCCCTCCCTTACCTGGGACATTGGTGAATAGTGTTGAACAGCATTTTGCAGACTCTGGCCATGCTGAGGACAGTGTGGTAAGTTGTATCTCTTTGGAATAGCCACAGTATTTTCCTTTCACTTCATCAGGGCCCTATATTTGTTCAGGAGCGAAATTTCAAGCCATTGGAGGTGAGAAATTCTCTAGAAACCTCCTCATATTCTCCCATATGCCATGCCAGCCATGACTATACAGCCTAGGGGAAGATCTCTGGGTGGTATATTTTTGTGCAACCTTAAACAAGACCTGAGACACACAGAGGCATAGCAATAAAGTCATGCTGGCTTGAATGTTTTGAGGATATTCAGAATTCTCAAAATCTATTTTAACTAGACTGAAGGAGAAAGAGTAGGTGAAAGAGTGGGGAAAAAGTATTCCACTCCCACCCCCACCCCATCTTCCCCACAGTTTGGTGCAATTACTAGTAAATTCCAAGAGAAGGTGCCCACGGCACAGGTATGACAACAATGCCATATGCAAAAAACAGCTTAACCTCATGACCATAATGTAATCACATTATAAGCCAATATTGGCCAGTACAGCAAAATGATAGTCTTGATCCCTCTCCCAGAGGTAATAAACATCGCCACAGGGAATACTAAGCACATATGAGAACTTATATAACACCGCCATGTGAACAAATGAAACAACACTGTGATCAGCAACTATTCAACTAATACAAGAAATGCGTATAACAAATTTGTTTTAGCACACTTTGGTCAGATCTGTTGTTATCCCAATACTTTGTGCCCCATGTGGAGTGCTAAAGAAGACTGTCATTGTTTAACCCCCTCATGCAACTAAGAACCACACAGCCAACTGCTCTCTCAGTCCTCCTCCCTGTCACCAGTGGGATAGTGAGGATAACTGGAAGAAGAAAAAGGCAAACCCTTGTGGGGTGAGATAAGAACAGTTTAATAGGTCAGCACAAGGACAGAAGAAGTAATAATAACACTAATGTTAATAAATGAGTGTATGAAGCAAGTGGTACACAATACAACTGCTCACCACCTGGAACCCAATGATTAGCCCATTCACAAGGTGTGATTCCTTCTCCCCTCTCAGACAGCTACCCCAGTTTACATACTAAACATGATGTCATATGGTATCAAATATCCCTTTGGCTAGTCTGGGTCAGCCATCCTGGTTGCACCCCCTCCCAGTTTCTTGTGAAAATTAACTCTATCCTAGACAAACCCAGCGTGCCTGTGAATATGTATCAAGACTAGAATGAGAGAAAATATGGAACAGATAGAATTTTCTATTCCTTGTCAGTACCAATGCTTTTGACAAAAGAAAGATGTTTGACTATGTAGAATAGATTTTTTTATTTTAATAGATTATTTGGTCAACTTTACATGTGATTGAATGCAAAATGATTTTTTCTCCTGTTATGAACACACTTGACATTGATGGAGAAATATAATTAGTATAGAGCAATCAGTGATCCTCAAATTTCAAAGAGGTTCCAAGAAAAGGTGACAGGTTTTCTACTCACCTTTTTTGGGTGTTATCCTCTTTCAGAAACCCTACATAAATCAAATAGCATATAAATTCCTGTAGAAATAAATTAATAAAATAGTATCCTAATATAGATTTAATTAGACATAAAATGTATGTCTTTAAAAGTATGAAATTTTTCTCTGTGATGACATTGCTACAAAATGTTGTATCAGCATGATAGCAAGACAACTTTTACCCAGAAACCTCTGAAAATTTTGGCTTCTGCTATTTTAAAGAACCTAATGAACATCTTAATACCGTGCTGTATTTTGTATATTATAAATGCATATTGTATGAGAAATTTTGGTATACGTATACGCACATTATACGTATTCATTTGTACGTATTTGTGCATATGTAATATTATATAGCTTGGCAGTTACTCTTTTGAAAAAAGGTTTCACTTGCAAAGATCCTGTTCTTCCTTTTATCATTGTATTTCTTACTCTATCTTTTTTATTAGTCTTTTCTTTTTTTTTTTCTTAAGCCAAGCTCTATATGTACTTAATCCAGACAGTATTACTGATGTCTGATAAATGAGAAAGATTCTGAATCTCTCACTTAACAATTATGAAGATTATAATTTATTGGGTTTAATTCGTCTTTAACAGGGATTTATTTCTTTAATAAGAAATACGATTTACTGTATTAAATAAAATCAAGAATTCTGCCAGCTCTTGATTTGAATTTATTTTAAAAATGTTATTTTCCTATGTTTTTTTGGTTTTGGTTTGGTTGTTTTTAGTGTTCATAAGTAATACATAAGTAGCATCTACAGTTCTTGCAATTAACTATAGGATGGTTATTCATTTCACAAAGATTTCAGATAGTGCTCCCTTACATATTACCTGACTAAAATACATATTTTTGTCATTTTATTTCAAAGGAGTCAAGGATCATAAATGATTTACAAACTGAAGCACAGGGAGAAGAAATAAGGTGACCATAGCAGAACAAGATTAGATCTCAGGACACCAATTCACAGGCCATTCAATTTTAAGGCACATTGCTCAGTTCCTCCTAAAACACCATTTATTCTGAGGATTTTGTGGGAGTAGTATGGTACCAACAGAGCAGGATTGTCACAAAGTATTTTCTTGGTTCTCTTTTGTCCTATGAGCAAAACTCTGGAGATTTTTCAGTCATTTTCTGCATGACTTTATAGTTTTGGGAGTTTGTTTCTCCCTAAAATTCTGTAATAATGTTCTTTATATAGATTAATATAATATAATTAATATAATATACATAATGCCATCTATAGTCTATTAAGGGTGTTATTAAATTTAATGGAACTAAATAAAGTTTAAAAGTTATACGTACTCTTAAAGTTATACATATGCTCAAATTTCTGAAGCATCAGATCCCTAATCATCTATAATATTATACCGATGTTAGTTAGAGCAACAGTCAAAACAACCATGTACAGAAAAATACAAATTTCTTCCAAGATTAAAACCAAAAAGCTGTCTTACAAATACATTCCATCTTATTGTTTACATTTTATAAACAAAACTAAACTAAACTAAACTAAAGACTACCAAAGAACTAATGGAAATTTTGAACAAGCCTTACTTGAACATGCCCTTCCGGTGCATGCTTTTGTGAATGCTGAAATTAAAATGGCTTTTCATAAAAAGTTTAATTTTGTGAAATTTGCTGTTATGTGAAATAGTAGTAACTGAGTTTGAAACAGGCCTGCTATTAACTGTACAGAATGTAACTGCAAATAACAGAATTGGAGTTCATTCAAGTCTGCTTTAGTTTCCTAAAAAATATAACAAGGTAGAAATTTAAGAGATTGTAATTTGTTTTTAAAGCCATGGAAACTTTTCTGAGGCAGATAGATTCATACAGTTGGATCTGAGGGAGGAATTTGTCCACTGAACCTCTCTGTGTATCACACCAGTTAAAAGTGTGGTTTTGTTGCATGGGAGGAAACATTTGTGTAATGTTTGTCAAGATACATGCTCAAATCAAAACAGTAAACAGATGCTGCAATTTAACATATCCTTCCTATTTCTCCTCTGGGTAATAGGATTGCTGAGAAATTGAGAGATCCCTTTGCTAAAGAATTTTGAGATTTAAAAATCTGTCTTTCTTATGAAAACAAGATATTTCAAATTTCCTATCCAGGGAAAAATGTTCTCTCCTACCCATGAATTTTTTTAAAAAATTGACATTGTTTCAAGTTTTTAAAAAATATTTTGTTTTGATTCTGATTTCTCCTAGTTCATGTATTTTATATGAAAAAAAGATAATTGCAAAATAAAAAATAAAAAAAGGAATGTCAGAGTGTTTAAACAGTGTATTCCTTAGACAAATAGACCATTTTTCCTCATATTTTATTTTGAAATACAGTTCTGATACAGTATCTGTGGAAATCCACTCCTGTAAAGTATTCTGATATAGGATTCTGTAGAATTTTTTTGTCTAACATTTCAGTTGAGGTAAATATGGATAATACATATGTCTCCTGCACTATGTTTTTAAAAAGTATTATTCACATGAAAATTATCACATTTGTATTATATATACACTCTTAAACAAGTATTTTTCAACTTTTCATCTACTGACCAGACAATATTGTCTTGACTATTTCAGAAATGCTCCATTGTCACACAGATCACATTAAAAGTGTCACATCGCTTCCCGTATGAATACTGAGAATGAACACTTGAAATAATTTGGATTCATCCTCTAGCTTCAAGGAGAAATAGCAGCTGTTCCAGACATGAGTCATTCCTAAAAAGCAGTAGATTATGCTTAGCTTGTATTCAAAATATGGAACTCCCTGTGAGTCACATCTATGCCCTGCTGTTAAAGTGGAAACAGTGTAAATGTTCCTCATCAAACAGGTAAAGGAAAAAGAAAAGTTTTGAAAGTTTAGAGAAAAAAGAGGGAGCAGGTTTCTGTATACTGCAGTGGGTCTGGCTGAGCTGGGTCACGCTGCAGCACTGGGAGCTGGAGGGTGTTGATAACACACCCATGTTATGACTGACAGTGCTCACAGGGCACCAGAGGATGGGGGGGGCAAGATGGGGGAGAAGATACAGCCGACCTGAGCTGACCAGTGGGATATTCCATACCATGTGACGTCAGCTCAACTATAAAGGGAGAGGGCAGGAGGAGGATGGGGGGCATTCTGCTTTGTCCTCCAAGCAGCTGCTTCGTGTTCCTGGAGCCCTGCTTCCTGGACTCAGCCCGACATTGCCTGCACACAGGAAGTAGGGAATAACATCTTATCTATCATAACCCACACCCCTTTGCTTTGCGTCTTATTCTCTGTGTGCCGTGCTGAAGGGGGACGGGGGGGAGTGATAGAAGGGCTTGGTGGGCACCTGGTGCCATGCCAAGGTCAACCCACCACAGTTCCTTTTTTGGCGCCCAAAGTGGGGCATGAGCTGCTGCTTGCTCGCTTGCTTGCCTGCTTGCTTGCTTTAGATATTAGTAGCTAACTCCCGTGCAGGCCATGGAGTTTGCTTGCCCTACTTATCTGGTGTTTTGCTAAAATATTTACCGAAACAACGTCTCTTTGCTTTGCTTTTGCATTGATAGCCTCAATGTGCTGGGGAAGCTTCTGTCTTGGGAGGATGAAGGGACTCAGGAGCACCCTGGCACAAAATGATGCGTTTCACACTGGCATTGGTGGCTTTGCTGTTTTGGGGGGGCTACCTTGGGGAGAAAATGATTGAATCTATCTCTCCCTTTCTACCAGAAATTGATGTAGATGATTTATTCGTGCATGCTCCCGAGGTCCTCATCCACCCTAACATGAGCTTCTTGATACCACTAATCAATATGGTTGGCCTAATCCAGGTTGTGTGTAGTCTGGTCCCAGTTTGGCCTGAGAGGAGGCAAGTTTCAGGTGGGGTGGCACTGAAATGTGCCCTGAGATGGCCTGTCTCTCAGCAACAAGGGGTCTGGCAGGATTTGGGCAGGTTTCTAGGACGGTTGTCACCTCCAGTAGCCTGGGACTTTACTCCTGAACAGGCAAGCAACCCTGGCAAGCTGACACAGCATTTAATAGAAGGGTGCCTTGTCTACCCCGATGAGAACCAGCAGCTCTTAGCGCTGTACTGGGGCCTGGCCTGTGCCTATCGAGACACAGTTGAGTACTCTCAGAGAACTGTGGTTGAGGCAGGGACCCAAACTGCATCTGAAGGCACCCGAGTTGAGATAGGGACTGCAACAACTACAACTGACAAAGTTGCCCCAGTAGTGAAAAAGAAGCAGTGGACAAGGAGAACAACAGGCCCCTACCCTCGGTTAGTGAGGGATGTGGAAGAAGAGGGAGAACATGACCAGCAAGCTGGACCCTCAATAGGAAGACGGGAGGAGGGGGTAACAGAATTGAAGCAGGAGGCAGAAACCACCTGGTCCCTGACTTCATCAGAACTTAGAGACCTGAGGAAGGATAACAGCTGCCAGATAGGGGAACGCATTGTTACCTGGCTGCTTTGATGCTGGGATACTGGGGCTGATACCCATCAGCTGGAAGGTAAGGAAGCCCAGCATCTGGGCTCCCTGCTAGGAGTCATGGCATTGAAAAAGGAATTGGAAAAGAAGCAGCAATTTGCAGTCTCTGGAGATGGCTCCTTTCAAGTGTCAAGCAAGATATTCATTCAAGGAAGACTTAATGAATGCCACCTCCTCAGGAAAGTGGTCCACTGCTGATGAAGGTATCCAGTACCTGAGGGAACTAGCAGTTCTGGAAGTCATCTATGGGGATTTAGATAATCTTAAATTTAGATAATCTTTAGAGCATCTTAAAGATCCAGAGGATGTTCAGTGTACAAGGGCCATGTGGAGGAAAGTGATTAAGAATGCACCAGCATCATATTCTGCCAGCTTGGCAGCAATGTATTATCCACAAATGGATAATCCAACTGTGGAAACTGTTTCTTCCTGGCTTCAGAACTTTGGAGAGAGTCTTGGTACCTCCACATCCCTAAGGGCTAGCACCTTGGATATCAGGAGTCCCCCAAGGAATCAGCCAGTCAGAGGGAAAGGGAGCCTGAGGCGTATGCCACGTGGTGCACTCTGGTTCTTCCTGCGTGACCAGGGGGAGGATATGAGGAAGTGGGACAGTGAACCAATCTTTAAGCTGGAAGCCCGTGTACAGGAATTGAGAGGAAAGGCAGCCGTTAAAAAAGGGCCATCCAAGACGACCATTAATGAGGTCAGTGTTGAAGCACAAGAAGGCAATCGACGATATGGAAAGAATAAAATCAACTCCACCGATCCTGATGAGGGGACTTCTGGTTTGACACAGCAAGGGTCAGACAGTGAATATTCAGACCAGGAGCAGGAATAGAGAGGCCCTGCCTCTAGCCAGGTGGAGGAAAGGGACAATCGGATTTACTGGACTGTGTGGATCCGATGGCCTGGCACGTCAGACCCACAGAGATACAAGGCCTTGATCGATACAGGTGCACAGTGCATGGTAATGTCATCAAAATACAGAGGAGCTGAGCCCATAAGTATTTCTGAGGTGACAAGGGGATCCCAGCAGCTGGCAGTATTGTAGGCTGAAGTGAGCCTAACTGGTAGGGAGTGGTATAAACACCCCATTGTGACTGGGCCTCTGGGCATCCTTGGCATAGATTATCTCAGGAGAGGCTATTTCAAGGATCCAAAAGGATATTGGTGGTCTTTTGGTGTTGCTGCCTTGGAGGTGGAACGAAGTGAACAGTTGTCCACCTTGCCAGGTCTCTCAGAGAACCCTTCTATAGTGGGGCTAATGAAGGTTGAAGAGCAGCTGGTGCCAATGGCTAAGACAACGGTGCATCGGCGGCAATATCGCACCAACAGAGATTCCCTGATCCCTATCCAGGAATTGATTCATCAGCTGGAGAGCCAGGGAGTGATCAACAAAACTTATTCACACTTCAACAGCCCTATATGGCCTGTGCAAAAGTCAAATGGAGAATGGCAATTGACAGTGGACTATCGTGGTCTGAATGAAGTTGCACCGATGCTGAGTGCTGCTGTGCCAGACATGCTAGAACTTCAGTATGAGCTGGAGTCCAAGGCAGCCAAGTGGTACACCACGATTAACATCGCTAATGCGTTTTGCTTCATTCCCATAGCACCAGAGTACAGGCCATAGTTTGCCTTCACCTGGAGGGGAGTCCAGTACACCTGGAATCGATTGCCCCAGGGGAGGAAACACAGCCCCACCATCTGTCACAGACTGATTCACACTGCACTGGAGGAAGGTGGGGCTCCGGAGCATCTCCAGTACATTGATGATGTCATCATATGGGGCAACATAGAAGAAGAAGTCTTCAAGAAAGGGAAGAAAATAACTGAAATCCTCCTGGAGGCCGGATTTGCTATAAAGCGAAGCAAGGTGAAGGGGCCTGCACAGGAAATCCAGTTCCTTGGAATAAAATGGCAGGATGGGTGTTGACACATCCTGATGGACCTGATCAATAAGATAACAGCAATGTCTCCACCAACAAACAAAAAGGAGACACAGGCTTTCCTGGGTGCTGTGGGTTTCTGGAGAATGCATATTCCAGATTACAGTCTCATCGTGAGCCTGCTCTACCATGTGACCCAGAAGAAGAATGACTTTAACTGGGGCCCTGAACAGCAACAAGCCTTTGAACAAATTAAACAGGAGATTGTGCACGCAGTAGCCCTTGGGCCAGTCCAGACAGCACCAAATATCAAAAACATACTCTACAGCGCAGCCAGGAAGAATGGTCCTACCTGGAGCCTCTGGCAGAGGGCACTCGGGGAGACATGAGGCCGACCTCTGGCTTTTTGGAGTCGAGGATATAGGGGATCTGAGGCCAACTATTCTCCAACGGAAAAGGAGATACTGGTGGTGTATGAAGGAGTTCGAGCTGCCTCAGAAGTGATTGGAACAGAAGCAGAGCTCCTCCTGGCACCCCAACTGCCAGTGCTGGGATGGATGTTCAAAGGGAGAGTCTCCTCTACACACCATGCAACTGATGTCACATGGAGCAAGTGGATTGCATTGATAATGCAACGGGCTAGAATAGGGAACCCCAGTCACCCAGGGAGCCTGGAAGTGATCACGAACTGGCCAGAAGGCAAAGATTTTGGGATGTCGCCCGAGGTAGAGGTGAAACGTGCTGAGGAGGCCCCACCATACAACACATTATCAGATGATGAAAAGCAATACGCCCTGTTCACTGATGGGTCTTGTTGCATTGTGGGAAAACATTGACGCTGGAAGGCTGCTGTGTGGAGTCCCCTACGACAAGTCATTGGAGTTGCTGAAGGACACGGTGAATCCAGTCAGTTTGCAGAAGTGAAAGCCATCCAACTAGCCCTAAATATTGCCGAACAAGAAAAGTGGCCAGTGCTCTATCTCTACACTGACTCCTGGATGGTGGCAAACGCCTGGTGGGGGTGGTTGCAGCAGTGGAAATGGAGCAACTGGCAGTGCAAAGGCAAACCCATCTGGGCTGCTGGGCTGTGGCAAGACTTTTCTGCTCAGGTAGAGAACCTGGTGGTGAAGGTGTGCCACGTGGATGCCCATGTGCCCAGAAGCCGGGCCACTGAAGAACATCAGAACAACCAGCTTGCAGACCAGGCTGCCCAGGTGGCAGTGGCTCAGGTGGATCTGGATTGGCAGCGGAAGGGTGAATTATTTATAGCGCGATGGGCCCATGACACCTCGGGTCATCAAGGAAGAGATGCAACCTATAGATGGGCTTGAGATCGAGGGGTGGATCTGACCATGGAGGCTATCACAGAGGTCATCCACAAATGTGAAACATGTGCTGCAATCAAACAAGCCAAGAGGTTAAAGCCCCAGTGGTATGGAGAACGTTGGCTAAAATATAAATATGGAGAGGCCTGGCAGGTTGACTACATCACTCTCCCACAAACACGCCAAGGTAAGCGCCACGTACTTACAATGGTGGAAGCAACCACTGGGTGGCTGGAAACGTACCCGGTGCCCCATGCCACTGCCCGGAACACCATCCTGGGCCTTGAGAAGCAGATTTTGTGGTGTCATGGTACTCCAGAAAGAATTGAATCAGATAATGGAACTCATTTCCAAAATAGCCTCGTGAATGCCTGGGCCAAGGAGCACGGCATCGAGTGGGCGTATCACATCCCTTATCATGCACAAGCCTCTGGGAAGATTGAAAGGTACAATGGTCTGTTAAAAACTACATTAAAAGCATGACGGGGTGGGACCTTTAAACAATGGGACAAACATCTAGCAAAGGCCACCTGGTTAGTTAACACCAGAGGATCTGTTAGCCGTCCTGGCCCTGCCCAAACAAAACCCCTGCCTGTTGTGGGAGGAGATAAGGTCCCTGTAGTGCACACTGGGAGGCAGTTGGGGAAGGCAGTGTGTGTAGCTCCACCCTTGGGAAAAGGCAAACCCATTCATGGGATTGTCTTTGCTCAAGGACCTGGATATACCTGGTGGGTAATGTGGGAAGATGGTGAGACCCAGTGTGTACCTCAAGAAGATTTGACCTTGGCAGAAAGATAATCTGGAATGTGAGTTGTATGTTGCAGGAAATGATGCTGTAGGAAGGAATAAGAGAAAGTGAATTTGGTGAAGGACCAGATGAGTACAGCAAGGACCAAGATCTAGCTGGTGTTGATGCCCAACAATCAGACGTACTGCTTCTGTCCAGAACATCCACCTTGACAGATGAGACCCAAGTCATCGAGTGAAGGAATCTCATGGAATGAGGGACTATCTGTTAAAAGACTGGGGACAGTAGTTGATGACAATGTATTGGTTGGGTTTAGAGATGGTTTAAGTATGTATTATATGGGGCCTGAGCATGACGCAAATGGTATGGAATAAGGGGTGGAGATTGTAGTGGGTCTGGCTGAGCTGCTTTTCCCCACCCAGCCCTCACACTGCAGCACTGGGAGCTGGAGGGTGTTGATAACACACCCGTGTTATGACTGCCAGTGCTCACACAGCACCAGAGGCTGGGGAGGGGGGCAAGATGGGGGAGAAGATACAGTCAACCTAAGCTGACCAGTGGGATATTCCATACCATACGCTCAGACCCACAACCAGACAGCGGCACCGGCATTGGCAAGCTCCATTGACAAGTACTGTGGTTTTTTTCCTCCTTTTTCGAGGTTTTTGAGGTGGACTGGGGTTCCCTGGCCAAGGGAAGGCCCAGGCAGGGGAGAGAGACCCTCTTGTGAGTGAATCCGAGAGGGCCACGTGGCTGGGGGCGTTCCCAGGCAGACCATGGCAGATTTAAATGCGGCGAACCCGGCAGCGGCGCTCAGACCCACAGCCAGACAGCGGCTGTCTTGCTTGTTGGTGCGTGGCTAGCAGGGTGTGTGGGGGAGGGGCACGAAAAGAAAAAAAACCACCACAATAAATAAAAACCAAACAAAAAAAGCCACATAGAAACCCCAAAACCAAGCAGCAATGGTTGTGACTAGGGCTAAAGCTCTTGCAAAGAAGAACTTAGTGACACAGACAGAGGTCCCTCAGAAGCTCGTTGGTGTCCAGGTCTCCGGCTGCAGTGAGTGCTGGAGTCTGGCACTGCTGGCGGAGGCTGATGGGGGTCACTCCTGTGCCCGGTGTGACCAGGTGGATGATCTAAAGGAGGACGCCGAAAGGCTGAGAACAATAAGGGAGTGTGAGAGGGAAATAGACTGGTGGAGTCAGGCCCTGCCATCGTTGAGGATAGAGCAGGTGGAGGCTCCTTTAGGAGAGGAACCTCTAGTCTCTTGCTGCTGGGTAAATGAAGAAAACTCAAGAAACAAGGGGGAATGGAAACAGGTCCCTGCTCTGTGAGGCAGGCAAACCCCATCTCAGCCTCCCTCCCCTTCCCCTTCTTGGTTGTCCTTGCAAAACCGATATGGGGCTCTGGAACTGGAGGGACAAACAAATGACGATGGGGATGAAGGTCCATCACAGGAGTCACCCAGGGCTAATCAGTCTCCCCCATGCATTGTTACAAGTTCTAAAAAGAAAAATAGGAGGGTAATTGTGATCAGTGGCTCCCTTCTCAGAGGAACTGAGGGCCCCATATGATGGCCAGATCCACACCACAGGGAGGTCTGCGGCCTCCCTGGGGCCAGGGTCAGAGGTACTACAAGGAAACTTCCCAGTCTGGTATGGCCATCAGATTACTATCCCTTATTGGTTATTCAGATTGGTAATGATGCCACAGTGGGAAGCCTCAAAACAATTAAAAAAGACTTCAGGGCCCTGAGGAGATTGCTTGAGGGCTCAGGAGCCCAAGTGGTGTTCTCCGCCATTCCTTCAGTGGCAGGGAGTGATGCTGAAAGAGGCAGGAAGACCCACCTGATTAATATGTGGCTGAGAGGCTGGTGCCACCAACGGAATTTTGGGGTTTTTGAACATGGGGAGCTTCATGCTGCACGGGGTCTGCAGGGAAAAAATGGAGTTCATCTTTCTCCAAGGGGGAAAAGAATTCTTGCATATGAGCTGGCTGGGCTCATTGAGAAGGCTTTAAACTAGGTCCGAAGGAGGAAGGGGATAAAACTGGACCTGCCAAAGTTGAGCAAAAGGGTGGCAGGTCATTGTTGGGCAAGAAGTCACTAGCCCGGATCAAGTGCATCTACACAAATGCATGAAGCATGAGCAACAAACAGGAGGAGCTGGAAGCCATTGTGAAGAGCGTCCACTATGATGTAGTCGCCATTGCAGAAACATGGTGGGATGACTCTCATGAGTGGTGTTCTGCAATGGATGGCTATAAGCTCTATAAGTGGAATAGGCAAGATAGAAAGGGAGGTGGCGTGGCTCTCTATGTTAAAGAGTGTTTTGAATGTATAGAAGTTAGTAAGTGTGATGGACCAGTTGAATGTTTATGGGTTAAGTTGAGGAAGGCCAACGAGGTAGATGTCCTGCTGGGAGTCTGTTACAGACCACCCAACCAGGATGAAAAGGTTGATGAATTATTCTATGGACAACTGGCAGAAGCCGCAAAATCACAAGACCTTGTTCTTGTGGGTGATCTCAACTTGACAGACATCTGCTGGAAATATAACACAGCAGACAGGAAACGGTCCAGGATGTTCCTGGACTATGTGGAAGATAACTTCCTGACTCAGCTGGTAAGTGAGCCCATCAGGGGAGGTGCCTTGCTGGACTTGTTGCTCACAAACAGAGAGGGACTGGTGGGTAATGTGGTGGTCGGAGGCTGTCTTGGGCTTAGTGACCATGAAATGATAGAGTTTTCAATTCTTGCCCAAGTAAGGAGGGGGAGCAGCAAGACTATTACCATGGACTTCCGAAGGGCAGACTTCAACCTGTTTAGGACACTGGTTGAGAAAGTCCCTTGGAGTACAGTCCTAGAGGGCAAGGGGGTCCAGGAAGGCTGGACTGTTTTTAAAAAGGAACTCTTAAAGGCCCAGGAGCAGGCTGTCCCCATGTGTTGTAAGAACCGGTGTGGAAAACGACCAGCCTGGCTAAATGGGGAGCTTCTGGTGGAACTTAGGAGGAAGAGAAGAGTCTACCACCTTTAGAAGAAGGGGCAGGCAACTCAAGAAGAGTACAGAGATTTAGTTAGGTTGTGTAGAAAGAACATTAGGGGGGCAAAAGCTCAACTAGAACTCAGCCTGGCCACCGCTGCAAGAGACAACAAAAAAAGTATTTACAAATATATTAATAACAAGAAAAGAACTAGGGAGAATCTCCATCCCTTACTGGATGCAAGGGGGAACATTGTTATCAAGGATGAGGAAAAGGCTGAGGTACTTAATGCCTTCTTTGCCTCAGTCTTTAATAGTCAGTCTGGTTATCCTCATGGCATTCAATCCTCTGAACTGGAAGATAGGGGTGGAGACCAGAACAGTCCCCTCATAATCCACAAAGTGGTAGTTAATGATGTTCTAAGCCAACTGGAAACCCACAAGTCTATGGGGCCAGATGGGATCCACCCGAGAGTGCTGAGGGAATTGGCAGAGGAACTTACCAAGCCTCTCTCAGTCATTTATCAGCGATCCTGGTCAACTGGGGAGGTCCTGGTGTTGGTCAATAGCTGTGTGAACATGAGTCAGCAGTGTGCCCAGGTGGCCAAGAAGGCCAATGGCATCCTGGCCTGTATCAGAAACAGTGTGACCAGTAGGAGTAGGGAGGTGATCATACCCCTACACTCAGCACTTGTGAGACCGCACCTTGAGTACTGTGTCCAGTTTTGGTCACCACAGGACAGGAAGGACATCGAGGTGCTGGAGCGAGTGCAGAGGAGGGCAACAAAGCTGGTGAAAGGGCTGGAAAGCATGCCCTATGAAGAGCATCTGAGGGAACTGGGATTGTTTAGTCTAGAGAAGAGAAGGCTGAGAGGAGACCTTATTGCCCTCTACAACTACCTGAAAGGAAGTTGCAGAGAGGCTGTTGTTGGTCTCTTCTCTCAAATTAGTAATGATAGGACAAGGGGGAATGGACTCAAGTTGCATCAGGGGAGGTTTAGATTAGATATTAGGAGGAAATTCTTCACTGAGAGAGTAGTTATGCACTGGAACAGGCTGCCCAGGGCAGTGGTGGAGTCACCATCCCTGGAGGTGTTTAAAGAACGATTAGATGTGGAGCTTGAAGATATGGGGTAGTGGTTAGAGAAATGCTAGGTCAAAGGTTGGAGTTGATGACCCTGGAGGTCCTTTCCAACCATAATGATTCTATGATTCTGTGATTCTATATGACATCAGCTCAACTATAAAGGGAGAGGGAAGGAGGAGGATGGGGGGGCATTCTGCTTTGTCCTTCAAGAGGTTGCTACGTGTTCCTGGAGCCCTGTTTCCTGGACTCGACCCGACATCGCCTGCAGATGGGAAGTAGAGAATAACATCTTACCTATCATAACCCACACCCCTTTGCTTTGCGTCTTATTCTCTCCCTGCATGCCATGCTGAAGGGGGTCGGGGGGGAATGATAGAAGGGCTTGGTGGGCACCTGGTGCCATGCCAAGGTCAACCCACCACAATACAATGACTGAATTTTACATCTGACTGTGGTTTAGGGTTGCCAGTTCTCAATCAGAAATATTGTCAGGTCATTGAACTCTAGAGAAGTGTATGTTTTCTGCAAAGTGAGTAGAAAAGTCTCACTTTTTCTCCTGTTACAGTTCATACAATGAAATGGTTCAAAGAACTAAAAATTCCAGGTAGTATGCAAAAGTGTGCTTTTGTTATGCTTGTACTTTTCTGATACAAAAAATCTCAGTGCAGTGAGTAAGGAATTTGTATGAGAATTGATGTCACTAAATCTATGGTGGTTTTAAATGTTTGTCATAATTTGGGTTACTTAAGAAATAACTGGAAATGAAATAATCAAGGACAAGGTCTCTTTAATTTCCACTCTCTTGCTTCCTTTTCCCTTCTGATATTAGGATTTCTTTCTCTTCTTTATCCTATCCATGCTCTGTAGTTTGATAATGCTGACAACTACATATATTGTTTCCCCCTCCTGACTTTTTCTGGCTACCATTCTCTGAGTTTAATAGTTGTATATCCACTAATAGTTCTCAGGTAAAAAACTGTTCCTTTGTACTCTAATAGAGATGACATAATTTTGTATATGGTCAACAGTTGCTCCTTAGGTTTAAATAAACAGAAAATGTTGGAGGGGAAAATCCAAGAAATATTAAACTTGTTTTCTTGACATATACAATTTATGTAACACATGCATTTTGTTGCATAGCATATATGTTATAAATAACAATGTACAATTATAGTAGGTATTATATTGATACTTATATACATATTATACTTGTTGTATGGAATGTTTAAATTTATAAAGTATATTCATAGAAGTACAGATACATCAATAACAGCATTTCTATATTTGTCACAGAAATTAAAGAGTGATCGTGTTCAGAAATTATTTTCAAAACCCATTTCTATATTTGTTTAGGTCTCTGATCTTATGGTACCCTGAAAAGTTAGTCTAGAAGCTTAGAATAACCATAAAAACAGAATTATAGGAAATATACTTAAGCTACATTCCAGGATCCTGGGAAGTGCATTCCTGGTTTTTGCAGGAATACCATTTATATGAAGTTCCCATAACTCAGATGCTGAAAGGTGAAATAAAGCTGCAAAATATCTCTTAACAAAAAACGTCTCTTAACATGTGCATTAGGGCCACACATTAATTTCCAACACCACAAAAATTTTACCAATGCTGCAGTAAGTTTTACACCTTCATTTCCTCCTCTGTGGCTATGAAATTATTGGATACCACTTTCTGAATTATTCTGCTACAATCTCATCTATTTAAACTTTTATTGTTGGGGTACTGAAGACAAAAACATGCACAGATTTCACCCTATTCAAGTTAGATTTAAGACGAGAGGGATGCAGTACTATTGGTAAATTTACTAGAATTGCTGCAAAGCTTCTATCAGTGAGATAAGAAACACACAAAAAATGGTTAAAAAAACTATCAAAAATGCCAAGAACCTTAGGGCCATTTAAAATTTCAGTTTGAATACTGCTTTTAAGTTATTTTTGTGTGCCTGCACCAGAGTACTGCTTCACACATAAATATTTGCATTTAAAAGTCACATGGCACTTCTGGAGTTCATCGAGTCCAAGCTGCCCTACCAAAGCAGAATCATCTAGGGCAGGCCACATATGTTCAGCTGGAACTTCCTGTGTTCCAGTTTCTGGCCATTGCTCCTCATCCTATCACAGGGTACCACTCAAAAGGGTCTGGCTCCTCCTGCTTGTCACCCACCCTTCAGTTATATGTAAACATTAATAAGATCCCTTCCAACCTTCTCCAGGCTAAACAGCCCCAGGTGTCTCAGCCTTTCCTCATAAAAGAGATATTCCAGTCCCTTAATTATCCTCTTAGCTCTCCATTGGACTCTCCCTAGTATTTCTCTGTTGCTCTTGAACTAGGGAGCCCAGAACTGGATGCAATACTCCAGGTGAGGTCTCCCCAGGGCAGAGTAGAGGGAGAGGGGAACCTCCCTCAACCTTCTGGACACACTCTTCTTAATGTACCCCAGGATAACATTGACCTTCTTGGCCACAAGGGCACGTTGCTGTCCCATGGATAACATTGTCCATCAGGACTCCAAGGTCCTTCTCCATGGAGCTTTCCAGAAGGTTAACCCCTAAAAAATATGCATAAAAAGTGAAATGCAAAATGAAAACACAAGAAAGTTTTGTTTAATGTAATTTGAAGTTCATTGATGATATAGTAACCATTGGCTACATGATATCTTCCATCAAACTTTATCTCACTATATGTGCCAGTAAAAAATGCAGCATAAAATCATCACATCTCCTACAAGGAAGAAATCATCACAGCATTAGTATACGTTGCTAATAATAGCAAATTCAATTTACAATAAATAAGAGAGAAGAAAGACTTGTGACTGAAAGTTTACATCTTGTAGATGTTCTGTATTTAAGCATTTAATGTGAAGATATGTCATGACTGAGGAAGAAACTCTGCTAAAGAAGCTTGATTTTCTGTGTTCTGATTACAGTTCAGATCAGGTAATTTCTTACACAAGGAAAGATGAGATGAGATCAGAATTAGGTGGTATCATTCACCATCTGATCACAGTTTTTAATTGTCAGAAAGATTCAAGAATTGCCTAAAGTGAGCTTTGTCTATTTGTAGAAGAAAAGGAGAGAAAGAGGAAGGAAACTGAGAGACTTAACATTGCTAGATATACAGCAGAAAAAGGGAGCATGGTTTTGCTCACATAAATATCTGCTGTGCAGGAATGGAAATGGAGTTCCCCTGGCATTAAAGCTCAAACACAAAAATCTACAGATCTGAGCAAATTTGGATTACAGATTGATTTACAAAACCAGTCAGACAACAAGGATATGATTACTGTATTATTCAGCAGTGATGGAGGGAAGCAGGGGTGAGACTACATAATGCTTCAGATTATCTGAGAAACAAAGTTGCTCAGTTGGTGAGGCATCAAACTTTTTGGGGGATGGATATTTGCTTTAGTGGGAAATGACCTTCTAGGCCTAATGAATGCTGGCTGGTGAGAGTTTTGTCATGCTTACACATGTTTATAACTATTTACTGTGTGCATTTTTGGCAGAGACTTCATATGGACTGATATTTCTTTTCAGTATTTTCCATCATAAAATAATTGTTTAGACCTCATTTTCCAAGTAATCATACTTTGCTATTTTGAGTTTTAACTAAATCAATTCTTTAACCAGAAAAAGAGAAAGCATTGTATATTTTCCAATGCAGTGGAAGACACATACTTTTCCCTACCCTGGTACAAATTCCCCGCAGATCAGTAATTGCTGTTCTGAAAGGAATAAAGAGGATTGGGATAGGCCTTCTTTGTTGGAGGTGAGAGCTCTGTGGTGCAATAATTCATGTCAAACTCCAGTGAAATTATACTAAATGCTCTTTTAAAGGCAGGTAGGAGCAGTAGCAAGACAGGATTGGAATAAAGTACAACTATGTCAGGTTTTGCTCTTCCTATTTCCAATCCCATGGAAATCTGGTGTAGATGACAACCTGATTCAGTAACTAAAAGATAAAACAAAATATCAGTGTTCCAGGTGTATGTCACTAGTATGTTAAACTGTTGAACTCTCCGGAGACTTTACCTTTAGCAGTTGCTCTACTGGTGTGGATTTGGGAGGTCATATTTTCTTTCCTTCACAGCTGTTCATTTCCCTTCTCTCATCCCTTGTAGAAGTGTGATAGCATAGACAGAAAATATTATGCATTGTATTGTCAGTTTTGAGCTGAATTCAGATTTGGATTTCAGGCATCCAGACATACATTCAGAGGGTTTGGATCAGAATGTTGTCTAAGTTCAGCATCAGCAGTAGTCAGGATAAAGAGGCTCAAGCTAATCCTTACTTCTCCTGATTATTTATTTGGATACCAAATGCTTGGGATATTTGATTAAGTTGCAGATATTCTGCTTGGAGTTGTACAAATGTTTAGAAAATCTGATATTACAGACTTGATACTTTTCAAGTCATGTAATTTGATCTCCCAGGAGCACTGGTGTGTCATTTTTATGAAATCTAATTCTACATTGTTCTGCATTTCTAACAAATATTTTTTGACCTACTTTTTTTTTCTTTTCTGGTTTTCTTTACTGGTTTTCTTTTCTTTTCTTTTCTTTTCTTTTCTTTTCTTTTCTTTTCTTTTCCCCTTTAAAATAATTCATCAATATTTCCCTGGAAAGCAATTTTTATAATTTGCTTTAAGGTGACACAGTTAAAATATTTTATACTTGCTGCATCAATACACACTGAATTTTATTTTTCTGAACATCACATATGATTCTTAGTAGTCTGTGTGGGTGCTTTATACCAGAATTTCAAACTCAAGGGGCCCACAGTTTGTGTGACATAGAGCAAATAAAAGGTGAGAGGACTGTATTTATAATTTTAGTTGTTGCTGAAACACATTACAGTAGATAGAACTGAAAAGTTATCGACAGTAGGAAGCATGACATTTATTTAAATCTAGTACTGTATTCACAATTACCTTACACAGGGACTTTGATGCATATGCCAAGGTTAAAATAGTAATACTCTTAAGCTCCATTTACTGCAAGGCTGAGCAGTCACAAGTTCCTGTTCAGTTTGCATCAAACTCATTTTTTTTCTACTAATATTGATGTTGTTGACACTATGAATAGAGAGTCCTGCTAATTGCTCACGGGCATTTTCATCAGTCTTCTTTTAAAGCAGACAGGCTGTTCAAAGACTGGCAGTGACAGGCTGTGGGTGCATAAATGTGAAACTTTGTATAGGCAGCAGATGCTATTAAGTTATGGTGAATAGGAGTAAGTGTACACAAGCATGGAACAAAATTCTAAAAATATGTCATGGTGTACAAAAAGTTGATACATGGTTACTTAGTTTTACTTTCACAAAGGATGAAACTGCCACTCATTTCTTTTCCAATCCATACTAGATTAAATTGCCTCTGAAGTCCCAGAAATTCACAAAAGTAAAAAAAAAAAGGAAAGGCAACAAACATTGTGATTCTATGATTATGGTTGTTAATGAACCTGGAAGTGCAGTGAGTTCAATACTGTCTTATTTTATACTGCTTATCTTGTACTTCCAAGCATCCCCCTCTTAGGACACCCCAAAATAAATTTGACTTAAAAATACTGTATTTTATAAGCAACTAATTGTGTATACTGGGAGTCTTTGCTTATTTTTTGACTTGTAACTACTGACCTTAGATTTCTGAACTGTAATACATAACCTAGAAGGCTAGCAACTTGTTATATTTTTAAGACATGGTTCTAATACTACAGATTAATTTTTTTTTCTTTAATTTTATATGAATCTAGTGTTTAAAGCACCTCAGTGAATTACAGCACTGCTGATAAGATAATAAGGTGATGATGAGTTGGTAATGTTGTATATATAACCTGTAGTCTTTCACTGTGAATCTAAGTGGACAAAGATACAACACTGTGGTAGCTCACCAAAGCTAATACAACAATGTTTATCATGAGTTACAAGATGTCTAAAGTCTTCCTAATGACACTTGTGAGCACATTCCCAGTGGTGGTTCCACCACCTCTAAATCTCTGTTGTGTGGGTCTGTGTTATCCCATGACACACTACGGATGGAGGAGGTAGCATAATGACAGTGACTGTTGCTAGATGGTTTGTTGCCTGACTGAGATTTTAAACAGTACACCATGAAATAACTGCTATTTTAGGCAATCTTTATACTTTGCATATTAACACATTTGTTTACAGGTGTTTACTACATATTACTACAAAGAACAGCCATTCTCAAAATCTTTGTATAAACAAAAATGTGTTTGGTGAGCATTTACAAATAGGAAGCATAAAAGAGCCATGAACAAAATGAACAGGTAGCCAAAACCAAAATGCCTATTTACTTGATATTCCTAAAGAGCTACTAAGTAGCTAAAGAGCTACTTAGATACTAGAAATGCAGGTACATGGCATTCAAAATAAATGCTAATTTTACAATATTCAACCAGAGAAAAAGATAGTTTAGGTAGGAATGACCATGCTTACGTTTGTTGTGGTTTCCCTTAGCAGTTCTGCCAGATGAGATAAACTAAGGATCACAAAATCTTATAAGAAAGCCTTCTCTTCAGATTTTAAGACCAGAGGGGTTTGGATAAGCTTTGAATGAACATTTACCTTACCAGACATCTGAATCTAAGCAAAATGCTGAAACTATTGAGGTTTACTTATGACTGCATATGAATACAGGTGTAGGAACTTGTGAGATTAATGTGGATACATAACTTCCAATATTTGCATTGATTTATCTGTCTGTCAGGACACTGAGAAGTAGCACATCTTTTCCAGAATACTGATGTGACTACATAGCATATCCATCTATTACTAATGGGTGTGTTGAATCTTAGGGAGCTCTTATATATGCTTACAATAGCTAGTAGCCATTTTACAGGTACATTTTACAAATATAAACTATTATAAGAAAAAAATTCTGCCATATTTTTATTCTAAATAATTTTTGTTCTACAGATACTGTAGAATTCAGGTGTCACTGAAAGTGAACAGATTTGAGATAAAAGTCAACAAACTATTGTTTATTTTTATCCTGAAGAATCTTTCTTTTTTTAAACCATAACTATGATTTCATTACTTACATACTATTCATTTAACTATAGTTTACTTAAACTGCTTTCATACACACTATACTTGTCCAGACTGTTAACCACTCTGTGATTTAAAATAGAAACACAAATTTAAAAAGTCATGCACAATCACCTTTACAGAACCCCTTATTTTGTAAAGACAACAAATGTATTCTACATCAAAACATAAACCTGAATAGTGTATATAATCATAGAATCATCTAGGCTGGAAAAGACCTTTAAGATCACTGATTCCAACCATTAATGCTACTATACGAAGTCCACAACTAAGCCATATCCCCAGGAACCACATCTATATGGCTTACAAACAAATTCAGGGATGGTGACTCAAACACCTCCCTGCGCAGCCTGTTCCAAAGACTGACAACCCTTTCAGTGGAAATATTTTTTTCTAATGTCCGGTTTAAACCTCCCCTGGTGCAGCTTGATGACATTCCCTCTTGTTCTATCACTAGTTACTTGAGAGAAGAGCCCGGTGCCTACCTCTCTTTCAGGTAGTTGTAGAGAGCGATAAGGTCTCGCCTCAGCCTCCTTTTCATCAGACTAAAGAGCCCCATTTCCCTCAGATGCTCCTCATAAGACTTGTTTTCCAGACCCTTCACCAACTTAACTGCTCTTCTCTGGACCTGCTCCAGCACCTCAATGTCTTTCTTTTATTGAGGTGCCCAAAACTGCAGTACTTGAGGCATGGCCTCACCAACACTGAGTACAGAGGGACAATCACCTCCTTGGTCCTGCTAGCTACACTATTTCTGATACAGGCCAGGATGCTGTTGGCCTTTTTGGCCACCTGGGCACACTGCTGGCTCGTGTTCAGCCAGTTGTTGATCAACACCCCTAGGTCACTTTCAGTCTGACAGATTTCTAACCACTCTTCCACAAACCTGTAGCATTGCCTAGGCAGGACCTGGCACTTGGCCTTGTTGAAGCCCATATGATTGGACTCATATCATCAATCCAGCCTACCCAGGTCTACCTACCTCTAAAGAGCCTCCCTGCCTTCAATCAGATCAACACTCCCGGATAACTTGGTGTCATCTGCAAATTTACTGAGTGTTCATTCTATCTCCTCAAGGTCATTGATAATGATGTTAAACAGAAGTGGTCCCAATACTGCTCCCTGAGGAAGGCCACTTGTGACCAGCTGCCAGCTGGATTTAACTCCCTTCACCACCACTCTCTGACCCCAGCTAGTCAGCCGGTGTTTTACCCAGCAGAGCATGCACCGGTCCAGGCCTAGGGCAGACAGTTTTGTCATGAGATTGCCATAGGAAACAGTGTTGAAGGCTTTACAGAAGTTGAGGTAGACAACATTCACAGCCTTTCCCTCAACCACTAGGAAGGTCATCTTCTCCTAGAAAGAGATCAGGTTCATCAAACACCTGTTTGTCCTGTATATGATGCCTAATGTCACTCAAGATGATCTGCTCCATGACCTTCCCTGGCACCAAGGTCAGACTGACAGGTCTGTAATTCCTCCAATCCTTCTTTCAGCCTTTCTTGTAGATGTGCATCACATTTGTTACCCTCCAGTCCACTGGAACCAAACCACTTAGCCAGGTCTGGTGGTAAATGATGGAGAGAGGCTTGATGAGCACATCTGCCAACTCCTTCACTACTCTTGGTACATTGAATTGTATATTTTTAAGTGGTGTTTTGTGTTTACAGCAGACATCTGGGAAGTTGAAGTCCCATATCAGAACAAGGGGTAGTGATTGTGAAAGCTCTCCCAGCTGCTTACAGAATATTTCTTTCACCTTTTCATTCTGGTTGGGTGGTCTATAACAGACTCCCACCACAATATCAACCTTGTGGACTTCCCCCTGATTCTTACCCACAGGGACTCAACCCTATAATAGCTTTCATTAATATATAGGCATTCATATGTCTCCCTAATACAGAGGGCCACCCCACCACCTATTCTTCCTTCCCTATCCCTTCTAAAATGTTGGTAGCCATTGACTGCAGCACTCCAGTTGTGTGAGACATCCCACCAGGTTTCCATGATGGCAGCTATGTAATGGTCTTTTCTCTGCACAATGGCCTCAATCTCCTCCTGTGTATTGCCCATGCTGTGTGCATTGGTGTAGATGCACTTCAACTGGGCTAATGATCCTGCCACTGTTTTGGGGGCAGAAGCCCTAATTCCTGCCTGACCATTTTCACCTGCTTCCATGGTTACTAAGATTGCTACTTATGGTACAAGTTATTGATGGATAACGGATGACAAGTACTAGTTGAAGATAAATTGTTTTGAAGCTTAATTCTTATTTTACATTAAACTCCTCTAATCTGATAATAGTTGCATCACCAGAACATGTTTCTTTTTAGTTTTGATGTGGGTTTCAAATGTACTTGAATTTCTCTGCTTGATAAATTTGCTCTGTAATCCAACAAAAGCAGGAAGATGGTAGTAGTCTAATAAAGGCATGAAATTGTGACATGAATTGTTTGTTATAAACTTACACCATGATCTAAGAAACAGGAATTAAGCTTTCTCAGTTAAGCTCAGCCTCTGTGGATCTTTTTGTTTTCTATGCAGCTTCCTCCTTTTGTTATCACAGCTAACTAAACCATTGTACCTGACTGCCTGTTGAACTACAGTAGTTGTCTTAGATGTTTCCAGTTCTAAAGAAACTTACATGTCACAACTTCTCTGCACGGATCTTTCAGTTTCTAGCAAAGGAAAGCTAAAGAATATGAGAAGAGACAATGATGAAAAACTCTGTATCAGAGCTCTCCAGGAAAGAAGTTATTTGTGAACTGCAGTGAATAGTACCAGCTGAAGAGACCTTCTCCACATCAATATTTTGCAAAGCATGAAGCTAATTTAGCAAATCGTATACACAATCTTATGTAAGAACTTTGATATGATCCCCCACAACATTCTTGCTTCTCAGTTGGAGAGATATGGGATTGATGGATGGACTGTTAGATGGGTAAGAGGTTGGCTGGATGACCACTCCAAAGAGTTACACTCAACATCTCAGTATCTGAGAGGAAATCAGTAACAAGTGGTGTCCCTCAAGGGTCTGTAATGGGACCAATACTGTATCTTAACCGATGACATAGCTAGTGGGATTGAGTGCACCCTCAGCAAGTTTGCAGATGACAACAGTTGATTTGCTAGAGGGAAAAGATGCCTTCCAGAGGGACCTTGACAGACACGAGGAATGGACCTGTGTGAAGATGGCAAAATTTGACAAGGCCCTTCACCTGGCTTGAGGCAATTGCCACTGTCAGTAGATGTTGGGGGATAAAGGGATTGAGAGAAGGACTGTGGAGAAGGACTTAATGGGTACTGGCATGGAAAGCCAGCCACACCCTTGGCTGTACCAAAAGAAGCATGACAAGCAAATTGAGAGAGAGGATTCTGCCCCTCTACTCTGTTCTGATGAAACCTCAACTGGAGTCTCATGTCCAGTTCTGCAGCCTCCAATACAAGAAAGTTATGGACTTGTTGGACCGGGTCCAGAGGAAGGACACAAAAATGTTCAGAGGACTGGAACTCCTCTCCTGTGAAAAAAGGCTGAGAGAGTAGGAATTCTTTAGTCTGGAGAAGTCTCCAGGGAGACTTTATTGCTACCTTTCAGTACTTAAAGGGGACTTTTAAGAAAGATGGAGAGACACTTCTTATCAGGTCCTATAGCAACAGGAGAAGGTGTTATAAACTAAAAGAAGGTAGGTTTAGATCAGGCATAAGGAATACATTTTTTATGATGCACATTGTGAGGCACTGAAACAGGCTGCCCATAGAAGTTGTAAATGGTGTTCAAGGAGGTGTTCAAGGCCAGGCTGGATGGGGCTTTGAGCAACTTATCTAGTGAAAGATGTTCCTTCCCATGGCAGGGGAGTTGGGCTAAATGATCTTTGAAGTTCCCTTCCAACCAAACCACTCTGTGATTCTCAACACTTTTACTATTCTTATCCTGAAAGAACAATATAGAACACACTTGGGCCTAGTCAAGAACATTTTTCAAACACGAGAAATTTTACATTTTCACCATAAACTTATCCACATTACTGGATAATGAGTAACCAGGGACATATAGATATAGTTTGGAGGTGCTACTCTTGTTTCTACTGGGGGAAAAGAAACCCAAAAACCAACACTATAAGCAAGCTGAATGAACATGTTACTGGCTTTGATATAATGGGCTACAAGTAGTAAAGTAAAAGTAAGCAAAGAATTTAGAAGGAAGTGTAACCAGTACATGCAAAAGCTTAGACAGACTTTTCACTGTGAATTGTACAAATGGGGGGAAATGGTTCATTTTTATATGGAGCAAAGGGATGGAAGGAAGCAGATACAGAGCAGAAAGAGGAGGTGACAGCAGGCCTTAGGAGTGCTGTTATCTCATGATCATGTCTTAATCAGGAATTTCTCAATTTGTCTGTTAAACAAGCAAAGTTTTCTGAGTTTCACAACAAATAGAAATAAAACAAGTAAATCAGTTCAAATAAAGGTAACAAACTCATCAGAGGTAGGAAAAAATGCCTCTTTCTGACAAAAATGCAAAATTATACAGCTTTGTTCAAAATTGTGATCTAACTTTAGGGAAACAGATTAAATTATAATCTTTTGAGTGCTCTAGAACAGATTCTAAATCACTGATGCAGTCAAATTAGTTCCAGACTACATGGAAGCACCACATCGATAGACAGAGAGACTTAGGTGAGAAGCTTTCAGAAATTTGCCAAAGCTCAGGTGTGACTGACGGCTCCTAGAAGAAGCAACCAGCTTCAATGAGAGCAGAGTTATTGCAACCAAAATGCTTCTGAAAATCTCTTCCTTTAAACAGTTTATTTAAACTGTTAAAATAACATCAAAAGGAAAAACAGAAGTTAAAAAAAAAAAATCTGGCTTTTTGACAGAATATTAGTTGTCTGGGACCAGCAAACAAAAAAAAAACCAAAAAACCAACCAAACAAAAAAGTTAAATTGAGAATACCAATCATCTAACTCCATTTTAATTGTAATTAATCACAGACTACATAATTGTTGGAAGAGTACAGATTTTAACAGAACTTTCACAATTATAAGTTGATATAGATATAACTTATAAAAAATAATATGATTGACAAACATGATTTATACTTTTCCTGGGTACTCCAATAAATGGGTTTTTTTGTAAACAAAATTACATGATTGTGACTAAGCAGTATCATATTTAAGGGGCCTGATATAAACCACAAGATAATCCTAAACATACTTTAAGAACACTGAACAATGTAACCACTCATTTTTTAAAATCCTCATTATTTTTAAAATTACATATTTCTTCAAAGTATTTTAGACACATGGCAGCTGGAGACCAATTTCTACAAATCAATAAGAACTTTTCTCAAAAGTCCTGAATGCATTTTTTTTAAATGTCAGCTGTTGTTTAAAATTGTCAAGTAAATATTGAAATATAGACCTGCAACCAAATATTTTGAAGCTATTTACAGTTCCCTCTTGATTACAAAATTATAAGAATTCATATTTCTATGGTTCTATGTTTTGAGTTCTTTGATTAATTTTTGTTTTATATTAATCATATTAAAAATATGCTTATCCCTAAAGTATTTTAAAGAAAAAAAGACTCAAAATGAAACATGGCACATTGCCACCCTTTTTTATACACACTTATTGTCTTTTACTAGAATATGTATTAATGACTGTAAAATATCTTTGAGAGGCTTATTTGGCCCTGAGCAGGGAAAGGGTTACAAGTGCACACACACTCTCCAGTAGTATAAAAATTAGTATCAAAGATTAAATGAGCAGTTGAAAAAAAGAATTAAATTTGTGGAGGAGGATCAAGTTACAGTGAACTTCCCTCCTGACTTCACTGCCCATAATAATGACTTTATTTGTAAAAAAAATGTTGAAAAGTACCACGTTAAAGTGTTCCCTATGTCTATTTTTATGTCATGTTGAGGTAGATGCCTTGTGGAATGATGGAATTGTTCAGTATATATATTTGAGAGTCAGAAATATGTTTTTAAGATGAGCTTTGACTGTTCTTTATGAACTGAAAAATTTAACAGGTAAGGCATCTTCCAGTCTATTTGAACACATTCTTAAAAGTCTTACAACCTATTTTCAGGAGAAGCAGCCATCTCTCAGAGAGACAATGCAGTCTCAGCCTCACCCAGACCCTGTGAAACAGGAACCAGGACATACTTTATAACCACTACAAGCAACTTTGCAAAGATTCTTCCTGTGTTTACATGATTCTTCTTACATGAAGCTTTCTATTTTGTTCTTAAAAGAAAATCAGTCTGCTAGCTGGGATCCTCAGAACAATTCTGGCAATAAACTCTCTGCACTTGTAGAATTACTCTGTGAGGCAAATATAACACAAGTAGGCTGACTACAGATAAAATTCATGTTTTATTGAGACAATTCTTTGAAACATCAATGAAATTATCTGCAAAAGACCACAGGCTGGCATTCTTCCAGGCAGTATTTTGATCTGGTGAAAAGAAAGCTAAATTTAAGAAAAGAAGAAAAAAATGCAGGCATCTCTTATTTGCTTGGGCATCTAAGCATGACCTGACACTGTTCAATCAGTCCTGTTAAGGGGTCACATCAATCCTTCCTGCTTGCTCCTTGTTACTGATTCATATCTGTTCTTTTGTGCAAATATTGAGAGATATCCATAATACAATAAAACAAAAAGACATTGGCCTCATAATTCCAAGAAAGACATGTACATTTCCCTTGAGGTTTGTTTGTTTCTTTACATAGACAAAACCAGAATGTAATAGGGTGGGATTTTTTTTCTCTCAGTTCCTCTGAAGTTCCTATATACCTACCTTTGCATTAGAAAATGTGTATGAAATAAATTAGTATTTGAGTTTTACCCAGCGTATAAAATAGACAAGCCTTCACTTCCACGTAAATATTCTATGGAAATATTGAATAATGACCTGCATGATTCAGTGTTTGGTTGAGTCTTTACTGTTTCTTCTTAATTTGTCTCCATGCTTTTTTACTATCCAATGATCCTGAGAGAGAGAAGAAACCATTTATAAATTTTGGTTTTAGAAAGGCTGTAAAAATCAGTCAGATAATTGCTTGTCTGGAGTATAAGTCATTGAGTTCAATTAAAAATCAAGATTAAACACCGTAAGAAGTGCAGTGACAATTTTAATTATATATCTTAGTCATGTATATCTTTTCAGGAGTTTCCAAATCTGAGATAAGATCTCTGCTGTGAATTCCATTGTGTACACCAATTCAAAATGACATCCTCGCATTGAACCAGGCCTTGGGCATTTTGAAAAATTAGGAATTAGTTTGATAACTCTATGCTTGAACATCTAGGTCCTAAAATTTAGCACATTTATCCAAGCAGGTCTACTAATGGTTCCTCTTCCATTATCCTGTTGGGGACAGTGATAGCTTGGTCATTTTTTGCTTTATTTCTGGTGGGATATAGCCTTTATATAGCAGATTCTTTAATACCAGTCACACAGACAAATTGTAGGGTTGACAGATAAGGAGACACGGGATTTGGGGGACAGCTGTGTAGCATTAAGATACAAGTGAGCTCTAAACCAGTGACAGCAGTAACAGTCTGGCTAAAGCAGAACATTACTCACAAGAGGCAAGCTGACTCGTCAGAGAAGTTGCCTTTACTGTACTTCACACCGAGATTTGACAAATGCAACCAAGTTCTCATTTATTAGCTTCTCCATCGTAACTGTCTGCACACAGATAGTCCTTTGCAGCTGCAGAGTAATTCAGTTCAGCTTGACTGGGCTAAATCATCTTAGAAGACATCATATGTGCATGGGCTGGGAGCAAGCAGAAAGGTGGCTGTTGTGGCTTGGCTGATGTGAACTACATATTGTCTTATCTCTCAGTTATCAAAATGTACTGTATTTTAATGGGATTTTCTGTAGCTAGATCTTT
Organism: Todiramphus chloris collaris; assembly: GCA_025345505.1. Taxonomy (NCBI): domain Eukaryota; kingdom Metazoa; phylum Chordata; class Aves; order Coraciiformes; family Alcedinidae; genus Todiramphus; species Todiramphus chloris. The sequence continues at coordinate 26,199,818 of JANVCC010010406.1, read as the reverse complement.
TTCCCTACTAGCTTTTTGAATTGTATAAAGATAGCTTCTAAAATAACTGTCTAGATGTAGCATTGTGCAAGACATGACTAATTAAAATGCAATTATCTGTTTTCTCACTATGATGACTGCATTCAGTTTTGATTAACTAATTTGAAATAATATACCAGAAAAATAAAAAAGAGAGGCAAAAGTATTGAGAGGAGAGGTACCATGGAAGCAGAAATATAAAAAGTATTTTTGTTGTTGTTTTAATTTGGAAATTAAACTCATCAGTAAGACAGATATTCAGATGTGTTAAGTAGGATAGAGAAGATCAACAGAAGGTCAATATATGAATGATATTATATTCTTTCCTGAACACAAAAACTAAAGCACTTACAGTAAATCAAAATGCAATATATATATACATATATATGTATTTCAGTAGAGTTGTAGGTGGTACCTTTATATTCTGCAGAACTTGTCACAGGAAGTTCCTTATGAAATAAGTATTTGTAGAAATGTGCTCTGGATATAGACTAGCTTTGATAAAATAACAGGAATTATCATCTTCATGCTTTAAATCATAATCTGAGCACCTTACCTCTGAAGAAAACTTTTTCCTGAGTTACACTACTGCAAAGCTAGTTCTCTTTTGTTATATGCATGTCTTCCCCTCAGATATTTATAATTAGCTTGAGACCAGCAGATCACAAGAACCACTGTTTTTTTAAGGTTGGTGGCAGAGTCATTGTTAAATTATTTAAATAACAAAGTCAGAGGCAGCTAATGTTACAGACCATGGTAGCCAGTAAAATAATTAATTAAAATATTTAATAAGCTTGTGTCCAAGATGGAACTCTAGATGGAGCAGTTCCCTTTGTTTGAATTTGCTTTGCTTTGCTGGGCTGATAATGATTTCACTAAGTTAGTAACTATTACACAAATGACTGGCAGAAATATGATAATATAGTTTCCTTAATTAGAAGGAGAAAAACCTGTATTGACTCTTCACCTTTCCAAATTTATTGTTTGAAATAATGGCAAAAAATATATTATGAAATCACAAAAAATGCATAATGCAGCAAAAATTAATTCAGTAAGTTTCATCAGCGTTCTTGAATATATGATTTACTCTAATGGAAAAATAAGTGTTAGAAAAGATAAACATGGAAAAAAATCTAGCTAAATACTGGAGTTGTGAGAACTAACTAGGTGTTAGAGATTCATTTAAAGTGTCTCAAAACTTTGCTTCTTGAACTCTTTAGAGGGAAACTGCATGTGGTCAACTTTCTGTCCTATCTCATGGGAGAAAGGTAGAGACAGTTTTACCTTCTAGGTCCTTGTTCATAATCAAGATGTCCAGAAAAAAAACCCCAGTTGTCTCAGAGCATTCTGCTCAGTCTTCTGGAATCACCACGAGGAACACGGTCCTCCACTTAGCACCATGAATACTACCAGTGTTCCCTCACCTGCATTTCTCTCCAGCTTTCTAGGACAGTGCACTTCCCTAGCATACTTCCAGATAAGTAGTCCCATTCATTCACCTTTCCTTTCCCACAACACCCATTATTTGTAACAATAGAATCACTACATAATTAAAGATGCAAGCTACAAAAAAAAAAACAAAACAGAGAAGTAACTTCCTTTTTGGTCTGATTGCCTCTGTTCTCCATGCAGAGAACCAAGAGTAGGTTCCACTAAAGTTCCTTTCTGTAATTAAACTCCCTTCCCAGAAAATTAAACATTAAAGAGATAGTCTTTCATACCTGATGTCCAAAAACCTGAGTGGATGCTTGAGGTAAAGCTGCACGCATTAGCTTAATTCTCCTCCCGTTTAGAATGAGACTTCAAGGAAAGCAGGCCTTGCAGTCCTCTTTTGTTAATGACTATTCCTCATTTTGAAACTAGCTTCAAGCTTCCAGAACAAAATAGTATCTAATGTACACAAAGACTAGATGATGGGAAGTTAAAAGAATTTATTCTGTAGAATATACAATTATTTACATATATAGAAATACATGACAAAAAGGAAGTTTTTGTACCTATATGTAAATATCTGCAATTGAGAGAATGACAATGATAGTTCTTGCTTTTCATTTTCTTCTGTCCTCAGCTCTTTACACAGTTGATATCACAGACCAAGTTTCATTAATGGAGACTAAAAAGAGATTACTAAATTACAAGACTTTATTTATGCATATTTATTTAATTTGTGACTTTCTATACTCTCCCTAGATCTTTGTCATAAACCAAGTATTGTAATGTTATAATAAACCTGGAAGCAACTTCAGGATTCATGTATTCTATCAGAATTTATTTCAGTATTTCTCATCAAAATGGATATCTAATGTAGCATTAACTTTCTTCAACAATATTTCCTCCAAACTTCTAATGAAAAATTACCTTAATTACTAACTTTTTTGCAACATAATTGCCTAATATTTAATGTATTCCTTCTTAGTTAATGTATTCCTTCCTTGCCTCCTGTTTTCCCTCATATTTAAATTTCCCCCCTCCCTCTGTCCAATTCCATCAAATAATATATATTCTCTATATTCTGCCTTTTTTAAGAATTTGTTTATGCAAAAAATTACTTTAAAAATCTGACTGTTTAAAAGGGAAAAAAACCCCAACTTTCTAATCTGTTAAATGTGAAGATGCTCCAGGATGTGGATTAATGACCTAATAGTATTTCTTTGTGGTGGTTTAAGCCAATTGGCTATCATTCTATCCTGCCTGTGAGCATGCTACAGTCATGTATTCATAGGCTGTTAATAAACACCCCTCCAAGATTTTTCTGCTAAACTGCATGCCGTCAGTACATATTCAAGGAAAGAACAGGACTTGCTGGGCCTCTGACAAAAAAAAGCCACAATAGATTTGGAGAGAGAAGATGCTGAGTCACATTGCTAAATGGAATTCTTTGACAGTAAACTATACATAGGATACTTCTGTTTGCCGGTGGTCAGAGATCTGAGTCAACAGAAATATTTTTTACCTCTTTCCTGATGTAGATGAGTTGTGTCATAACACATTCGTAAATTAGATGAATTTAGATTATGATATCAGCACTTTAGTCACTCCGCATTCATATGCAGGATAAAATAAAGTGGGACACACGCTTTCTAATTGGGAACTTCCAAATCAATATTCATTCTAAAAAAGACCTGTGTTAACAAATGAATATAGGTGGTTGTCAGAAAGAAAAATTATGCCTGGAAATCTTACAAATCACTTAATTTCTGTTGACTAAGAGGCAGCAAGACAAACACTGCATGGTAACAGTTTAGATGTGATCAGAACAAGGCAAAAGATGAGAAGGATGAATGGGATTTAATGAAAGGTTGTGAAATACTGAAACCTTAATTCCAAGGTAATAAAACAGTGGATTTTTCTCAGAACATAGTACCTCACATCAGACAAAACACAATACATATAGTAAAAGTATTGTCCAGTTCCTTTGGAAACAAGTCACAGTTTTGCAAATAACTTCAATGCCAGTGAGAAGAGTGTCTTTACTGAATTTGAGTATAGTGTACAGATGTAGAATCAAATCCACATCTGAAAAGGTCAGGCTAACTCTGCTAAATAAATTAAATTTGGTGAGGATCTAACCTAAGATGTAACTAAAATGTTGGTTCACAGACAGTGATGTCTCTTGCAGACTTCATACACACAGAGCAGTCCATATTGAAGCATTAAATGTCCATTATTTACCAGATTAGCTATGAGCTGAAGATTTAGAACTCCCACAGCTTGATTTTTTCAGAATTCCCTTTGTTGTAAAGCAGGGTCTGTTGACAGTTATTTACCTGTTCCTTATACTCACAGATATACTTATTTGTTCATATGGACTAATATACCTTTTCTTAATTCATAAAGGTTTTTAATGAAAAAAAGAAATTAAAATAAAAGGAACACCTCACCTAGGATCAGGCTTCCAGAGATGAGAAAAAAAACATACTTTCAGAACAGGTCTAAATGAACTTTAAGTATTGATTTAAGGTTTAGAATATTATTGTTCTTTCACTGAACCAATATCCAGTTTTCTAGTGAAGGTCCCAATTTCACACAAAGTCACTGAGATTTAAAATAATTTCCTGAAGGAGAATCTAGTCTCCATCATTTTATCTCAGGGCTCAGAGTGTCCTCTAAATAATTATTGCATGTAGTACATTGTGCTACTCTTTAAAAATGAGGCCTGTCTCTTAAAAAAAAAAAGCTTATTTTCATTATGGCGGTGTTTCTGGGAATCTTTATCTCTCTCAGCACCAAAGTGTGTACAGGATTTCTCAAGGACAGATGATGTAAAGAACAGTAACACTATTATTTTTAGGGTTATGGATAAGGATTCCTAAACTCAGGCAACCATCTAAAAGACCTCTCAGTAAACTTTTTCACTAATTCTCCTACAAAACATTTTAAACAAACAGAAGATATTCTAAAAAAAAACCCCTGATGAGCCCCTTGAGGACATATTACAGTAGAAACATAAGGTAGATGTTTTGTCTAAGTAAGAGCAAGCATAGTTCAAAGCCAGACTGTAAAACACATCATAAACAAGACTCAGTTTTCATACCTTCCTGAGTCTGAGTCTCTGATGAACAACTCCCTGTACTTTCAAGCTGTGATTCTACAAAAAAAGTGAAGTGATATGGATTTTGAGTTTCTTTTACAGAAATAAAGGAATGTCACTAAGATAGATTTCTCATAAGTGCATGAGATATCCCATCAAAGCTATTCTAATTATATGTCCCAAAGCCAAGACATAAATTTGCACAAGAATATTCACACTTGTCAACATACCAGTAGGTATTTGAAATCTGTCTTGAGACTTTTAAGTCCTGCTGTCCTGTGTAAAGCAGATTGTCTCATTGTCCATCTTAAGAAACCTGACTGAAGGAAAAAATATAAGGCAGTAAGTGGTCCTTACTTTATAGGAACTTATGTGGAGAAATTGCTTAGCCCTATGATTTCTGCTAACCTGAGCACTGATTATTTCTCAGCACCTACCTAATTTTGGTCACACAACCCTAGTGACTGCCCAAGGAGAAGAAGAAACAGTCGAGTGCTACTGACAGCTGAGTAGCTAGCATTTTCTCTGCTAGATGTCAGCAATGGTTGCTATCTGATCCCTGCAAGCAATGTTTTCCATACAGTAGGCAAAATCCTGCCTCTGAAGATTTCAATGGCAAAACTCAGTTAACTTCACTGGGCTCAGGATTTCATTTAGTGCCTCTGCACTTAAAAACTCAGAATTTACCACAGGCATACAGTCCTTCAGAGTTAAATAAATCTTTAAAAAACCAGAGCAAGATAGAAAACCCCATTGTTTTCCTAGCTGCTAAAAATCTTTCTTTGCAATGAGTATAAGAGCAAATAATCTTTCTCACTGTATCTTAAGGGGATTTATGGTGTATATAAAGTGCTGTCATGTATATACACACACACACACACACACACAATTATTTCTGTCTAATCAGAAAGTATCTCTCTGCAGCCCCATGACTTGTATGTACATAAGAATCATCTGACTGTACACCTGGAGTGACAGAATTTGAATAGACAAAGGGCTGTACAAATTTGAATAATTGCTTAAATGCATGTGTATGTATATGCTGTATGAAGGGGAAAGGAGTGGAGCAGTAACATCCCCTCTCCTACTTTTTAATCTGTGATTAAAACACATTGGTCTTATAGCCCTTAAATTGTTTTTATATTAATGACATAATGTCATTCATTACTTAGCTTTAAAATGTTCAATATAATTCATAACAAGTTAGAGTCTAAAACAAGGTCAGTTTACTACATCTTTTATCTACTGTGTTCTGCTTCTAAGTCACAAAAAAAAGGTTTTTTTCATTGCTGTATGTTGGTTGTGTTTTATATCATAGGTTTTGAGCTCACAGCAAGGAAAATACAATCAACTTGGCATAAAAACCTACTGTTTTCCACAGTACTATGTCTTTTAATAGCCCAATGTTTCATTTGGCAAATAGTTTCATGTAAAGTGGGAAAGGAAAGGTAGAAGAAAATTAATTTGGTTGCCCCTTTGATCATGGTAGCATAGATTTTTTTTTGATTTAAAAAAAATAGTTTCTATTTTCATGCAATAAATATGAATTTGTCACTTGAAGTGCTATTGACTTTGAATTGTTTACAAATTACTCCTTCCTACCATGAATAAAAACTGAGCAATTAAAAAAAAAAGAGAAAAAAAGTGCATGTAAAAAAACATAAGAATTTTCACATTAATATTTCTGTTTCATTTCATGTTAAAATCTTCATGGTTTGAGTGTGTAATCACAAGCGCATAACACAGTGGACTTCTCAACTAACTATATACCATATGTTGAGCTGAGTCCTTTTTGTAGGAATTACAAGAACTTAACATTACTCGGTTTATTATTTTCCTCTCAAGAATTTGTTTCATCTAATTTGTGAGTTTATTTTTACAAAGAAAACCAGAAACAAACAAATGCATTCAATTTTCTTTTTTACTTGACATACTCTGATTCAACAAATCAAAACATTCATCATGAAAAGATGGGAAAAAGTGAAATCACATACATGGCTTTCGGTGAATATAACATATGTTAGTTCTTCCAACTATAATCCACAACATCAAGTAGTCCTTAAAGACTCTGTGGGGAAGTAGTTTCCAGAATGCCTGGATTGTCATGATACTGTATTTGAATTCTAACTATTACTTATTTCAGTTAGGCTCAGTTTCAGGAAATCTGAGAAGCTTTGAAACATATGTGCCTACATTGCTAACTGCCTTTCCCCTCCTTTCCTCTTCTTTTCATTTTCTTCTCCCCACAACCTTTTCTTCATTTCTCTTGATTTCATTCATCTTTCTCATGCTGGTATCCATAATGAATACTGGTACATACAGCTAGAAATATATTACTGCTGGATATTCCCTGCAGCAAATTTCCATCAAATTCACTTATCAGTGATAGATGTCCACTCAGAGATGCAAAGCTGCAGTTTTGGAATATGTGAATTATAATGGAAGTGGGAGGATGACAACTTTTGCTTCTAAAGTACAAAACTTTTCAGTGTTCTAATTATCCTGATTCCCATCCAGGCTGCTGGAAGTTTACCTATTCCATGTGCACTGGCATCGACCAGCCAGCAAAAATAAGGACACCTTGAATAATCATATTGTTCAAACTGCTTTCCAAAATTAATATTCTCAGGAAGTTAGTTCAAAAAAAGAAAGGAAAGAATTGGGAAATAACACTCTAAACCTGTATGAATAGTTCTTCATTCACTCATGATCACATACACATATGGTTCAATGCCACAACTTTCTCTAGTGATGGATCCCGTTTTCTGCCTCCTCTAGCTTTTCCTGTAACACAGAAGTTCTGCTTTAACACCACTAAACCACTTTATTAAAGATTTGGCCATCACTTCCACAGACAGGGTATCAAGTGCAATACTAATGTCAATACACCTGGTGCCATTACTTACAGCAAGGTAAGGGACTTGAGATATATGCTGGCAAATACTGGCACATGACTTCTGCATCTGAGAAGGCAAGAGGGTGGAGGAACCTTTGTACTCTCTGTTCTTTCATGACTGCTGTTTCTGCTAGGATGTCTGCATTAGGTGTACAGGACATTGACCTAGCTAGCAGCAAACATGACTAGGATGGACTTATTAATCAGTTATTCACCCTAAAATACCCAGTGGTTGGAAAGCATTTCAGGCACTGGCTTCCCGGTGTGCATTCACTTATGTCAAGGCTTTGACATCGTCCCCTACAACATCCTTCTCCCTAAACTGAAGAAATAAAGATTTAATGGGAGGACTGTTTGGTGGAGAAGGAATTGGTTTGATGGTCACATCCAGAAGGTAACAGTTAATGGCTCAATGTCCAGATGGAGACTGGTGACAAGTGGTGTCCCTTGGGTGTCTGTATTGAGGTCAGTGCTGTTTAATACCTTCATCAATGACATAGAGTGCAGTCTCAGCAAGCTTGCAGATGACACTAATATAAGTGGTAAAGTTGAGATGCCAGATGGATGGGATGCCATCCAGAGGGGCCTGGATACCATCTGTAAGTACCTAAACAAGCTTAAGAAGTGGGCCCCTGTGAACCTCATGAGGTTCAATAGGACTACATTCAATGTCCTTCTCTTGGAACAGGACAATTCCCAGTACCAATACAGGCTAGGGAATGAAAGGGTAAGAAGCAGCCCTGCAGAGAAGGACTTGAGGTTACTGATGGATGAAAAGCTGGACATGACTTGGCAATGTGCACTTGCTCCCCCAGAAGGCCAACCATACCCTGGTCTGCATAACAGTAAGTGTGACCAGCAGGTCAGGGGAGGTGATTCTGCCTCTCTACTCTGCTCTAGTGAGATCCCACCTGGAGTACTAAGTCCAGTTCTGTGGCCTCCAATACAATAAAAACATAGGCTTATTAGAGTGGGTCCAGAGAAGGGCCACAAAAATGATCAGAGGACTGGAACACCTCTGCTATGAAGAAAGGCTGAGAGAGTTGGTGTTGTTCAGCCTGGAAAAGAGGAGGCTTCAGGGAGACATTATTGCAACCTTTCAGTACTTAAAGGGGATCTATAAGAAAGATGATGACAATCTTTTTAGTAGGGCCCATAGTGACAGGGGAAAAGGTAACAGTTTTAAAATAAAAGAGGGTAGCTTCAGGATTAATTTAAGGAAGACATTTTTTATGATGAGGTTGTTGGAACACAGGAACAGTTTGCCTAGGAAGGTGTAAATGCTCCATCCTTGGAAATATTCAAGGTCAGCTTTGACAGGGCCCTGAGAAGCCTGATCTAATTGAAGATGCCCTTGCTCACTGAAGGGGGGTTGGATTAGATGACCTTTAATGATCACTTCCAACCTAAACTATTTTACGATTCTATGACTATTTGTGTTGATGGAAGGACATAGCACATCCTTTATGTAAGGCACAACCTAGGCTCCACTTATGGAGACTGAGGTATAAAACCTGGGTTATCAAAACTCATTGAAAGACATGCTTGAACCTGCAAGTATGTTAGTCAGGTCTGTGCCACTACTTAGCAAATCTGAGTGGCTTTGTATTTACTGGGATGGAGGGTAACAAAATCAGAACTTCTGCCTGGTTTCGCTGTGTATAAACCACACAAAGCCTGGTTATTTTTGAGACATTATTTTTTTAGATATAAAAAGCAATGGCATGTTGTCAGGCTGAAGTCTATTATTTTATATCAAGACAGCAGAGCAAAGAGTCAGTCTCAAGAGAAAGCAAAGTGCCCATACAAGTCTTTTGCTCTACTGCAGAGTCTGTGGTGTAATAGAAAGAATTATCATGCACTAAAGTAATGCCTCTCTATCTAACAGGTTGTTTCCAGGAAAGTAGACAAGACTGCTGAAACTTTCATACATCCTCATTAAAAGAGAGTTGTCTCTTTTTAATTTATTTTTACTATTTTACTCTTTATTCAAAATTAAACATGGAACACAAAATGAAACAAAACAAGTAAACAAATGAACCAAAACCAACAACAAAAAGTTGTGTGTATTCTACGTCTATCTAGTGGAAAGCTCTGTATTCTGCATCCTTAAAATACTGTTGGCTAAAATATGCTACACACCTGGGTTCAAAGTGGTTTGTGCCTTTGTTCTACTGCCAGTAGTTTTGCTCTATTCCAGAACACTACTGCATCTTTGTTTGCTACTGTAGATCTCGAGCATACCTTGTAAATTTGAGATAAGAAAAAATATATTTCAATACAAATACAGTAAAAGAGAGAAAGAGTTATTAAAGATAATTATTCTAGGCTTACAGTACTGAGGAGATTAAAAAAAATGCATAAGCTCTTGTACTGGTTACAGTAAAGACAGTCTAAAATACAGTTCCTTAGACCAACATTCTGCAAGCAGGAAATGTTGAAAGCTAGTGAAAACAGCTTTCCTTTTCCTGCTCCATTTCTCTCCTTCCTTTCACCCTGCACCCCTATGTCATTAATTCATCTCAAAGATATTTTGCACAGGTGTTTATGTAACTGTGATACACTGGGAAAATTCCAACTCAAATTGATTCAGCTCAAAGATCTCCTAACCACCCTTCCATCAGCACGGTGGGGTGGTCTAGGTCCATAGTAAATGGCCAGTTCAAGAAATTCCACAGGCTTTCTCTAACCTCCAAAACCAGGCTCCTTAGCACTGGTGTATATCAATGAATCCATTGCTAGTAATGAATTTCCTGTTAGGAAAATTATTGCACTCCTGATGCAAGCAGGGCAAAAGTTTAAATGACTGTCTTGCTTTTTCTTTACCTTGAGGTTTGTGTGGAAAACACATCTCCAATTGTTTTACCATAAGCTAAGTTGGTTCAAGCAGTTGCCACCAGGTAATTTAAAAGTGGTTGAGAAGATATTTAAGTTACAGCTATTCCAAAACATTACCTTACAGGGTTGCAAAAATTAATATTAAGAAATAAAATTAGCTTGTATAGTAAACGTATTTATTTAGCAGTATAAAATCTAAATGCTCAATCTTTTTTTTGGTGTGAAATAAAAAGAATTTTGGGAAATTGCTCTCTTGGCAAAGTTACATACATTCATTTGAAACAAAGGATCATTTAAAAGCAAAATAAAGGAATCTGTGGTGCACATAGTTATTGAGAGTCTTTGGCTGTAAATTCTCCTCCCTTTTCTCTGTGGAAGCACATGTCTTTGCCTGCTGTTCATCAGCCTTGATTTTGATGGGGTGATTTTTAGTCAGCTGTCTCTATCATTTTGGCACAGACAAAAATCCTTTAAAAAATGTTACACTTCATCAAAGTGTATCATGAGACTTCACGGTCATTATCTCAATGGCCGCTCTGATGTGCTACAATTGGCAGGGCCACAGACGGTGGGGGGTGTATTAGAAGAAAGCCAGTGTTTCATGTGGAAAGCTGGCAAGCCTCTCCAAGCTTCTGTCAACAACTCAGCGGTCTGATCCGATGCACTGAGTGCTGATTATGCTCTTGTTTCTGTAGGAAGTAAACAAGAAAATGAATTCCACAGCACAACACAGCCTCTTTGTATCTTCAAAATGGTGTGGCTGGAAGCCAGCCAGCCTCATTGAAAGTTTGGCCATTTGTGTCATCAGGGCCCTGGTACTGATGGAGGCTTTGATTACAGCTTGGATCCAGCACGGAGACCTTTCATGGACAACCACTCAGCAAATAAAGGCATTGATAGGTTGTTGGGTCAATTTAGCCATAAGGGTGCAGAGCAAGGTCCTTTTGAAAAGACTAATGGATTAGCTACACAACCAGTCGCACTGTAGGGCCTTATTTCTCAAGTAACTTCGTGACTGCTTTCCAGCTTGGCAGTGACTCTCTTCCTCTAAAGCTAGCTCCAGCGTGTTCTTGTTATCAATAGTGCAGCTCAAAGGATTAGGCACAAAGAGCTTTACAATTTAATGAAAACAGCTGTTGAAACAACAATTAAGGCAAACAATAGTTTGCATGAAAAACTATTAATTATGCAAAGTTATGCAGAAAGTGGAATACTCTTTTATTCATAACCACCTAATGTGAATGACAGAAAGTTAGACACCTTCTCCACTGTTGAATTAAAGGTGTCAGCAAGTGGTGTCGCTTATAATAATATTCACCATTTTTTGTTTTGTTAACATTTGAGTAGCTAATGGTTTAAAGCCTGTGAATTCTCTGTGACATGGCTGCAGCAAGAACAAGTAAAACAGTAATCTAACAGCTAATATTTCATGTCAAAGCAGTGCTGAGCTCTGAAGTTTACTGTACTACTTTACTGTGAACAATGCTTTACACAAGCAGTGTGCCATATTGCTATTTAAATGTATTTTTCCCTTTTGTATGCCGCCCTCCTTACACAGTATTTTCCATCACGTGCCTCTGTGGTGATGCCTTAAAGGTAGGCACTTGGCCAAATCACTCACCACAGGTTGCTTCAACAGTATCCATTTGATGCCCCCTTCTTTCACTGAACTGTTAGTGCCCTATCTTCTCACTGACTCTCAGAAATTCATTGCTTCTCTATTTGCAGTCTCCATCCTTGACTAGCAGTGCTCAGAATTGACTTACGGTCTTTTGAATACAGTATGTTCCACATCTTGCCTCCTTATAGCACCTTGAGCCATTGTACCAAGAAGTCCCATTTAAAATGTTATTAACTTTGCAGATATAAACACTGTCTTATGCCTCGAACTACTGTTTATTTCAGGCTGCCAGTTAATTGGCATGATCTAACACCCTTATTAAGCCAACTTGAAAATATTGCTTCAGAATGCCTTGGGAATTTAACTAATTTCATGCTAGAACTTAATAAGTAGAATCTGACACTCTTTCATATCTTCAGTAATCCATTAGATGGCTGTAACTCCTTTCAGTGACTGGATGAAAGCTTTATTAGTCATAGGGTCTCTACTCTAAACATGTCACCAGAATTTAGTACAGTATCAGCACTAAAATGCAATTGACTTTCTGTCTAATAGACTTTGAATGATGTCCCAGAATGTAGTTTTGGATATCCACTTTAAAAGCTTTCTGCTAAACAGGATTATAATTTTATTCAAACATTCATTTTTATTTCCTTAAGCTATTTTAATTTAACAACAAATATATAGTAGCAACATAAAATCAAATGAAGTAAAATAAAATAAAAGAATCAATCCATACTGGATTGTGTCCTCAAATGATGTAAATGGAGTCATGCCAAATTATGTTATTTAAGAATCTCACACAATATTTAAATCAATGTCCTGTAAAGCTACTTCCTCCTAAAGTCCACTGCATAACCTGCTTTCTTCCCCCACTTCATTTGTTAAATACCTTCCTTTTTCCCTTTTTTTCCACTCAGTTTTATAAAGTGAAGAGTTCTTTTATCCATGCTGGCTGATGCTTTAAGATTGGATCTTCTGTCATCAGTGTGTTTCTAGCAGCCTGCAAAAGTTCATTATCACATTTTCTGGCAATAATTGAGTTAATGTATATTTGTTTAAAATCTTAGAAATAATTTTATTATGAGAAAATGCAAACTCATTTTCCAATGGTAAGATAGAAAGCAAATGTCCTACAGAGCAAGTTGCAATTTATATTTTTCACCAGAGACTTCTAAACATAATCTGAAATTTGAAAGCAATTATAACAGTTATACAGATGTGATTTTTCAATCATTGTGGGTTTTTAATTTTTTTTTTTTTTTTTAGTAGTTCTTATTCAGTGGTACTTCTCATAGCTGTCATGCTGGCACAGTATTCCCATCTCTTCATTAGTCATTCAGCTCATGGAGCTTAATTGGACAAGGCTAGAGCGAATTTGACAAACATCACAGCAGCAGAAAAAGCAATCACTCTTTCAAGATGAAAATTTGTTTGATGTCTTACTGTGTAACTCATTTACTCTCCTTGGGCATCATGTGACCTGAATGTTAATCAGCCATTGATTGGCTTCTCTCCACGGACAGTCACGTGACGAGAATATTAATGGGCTGGGACTGTTCGCAACACTGGTAGGCAACCTTTGGATTGGCTGCCAGGTTAAGATAGGGAGATAAGTGGGTGCTTGATGAACACTTGACAGAACTTCACAGAAAATTAAGGCCCTAAAATAGCATGAGAAAGTCTTGTCAAATCAAGCGTGATTATCATTGAATGCTTAAGGAATTCATCATCTGCATGAAATTGATACACTTCAGCACCAGCAGGCTCTGCAGTCAGCAGGGACTCATCAGACTTTTATTTATATGTGTTCACCAAATCACATTAATTCTGAGAGCTAAAACATGCTAAGGATGAAGGTTATTTTCCATTCAATCTAATTTATCTATGACAATAATCATCACTAATAATATGTCAAATTAGATTGCAGTCATTTTATGCATGCATGCTATTTAGAAAATAGTGTTAAACCATCCCATAGTAATTAACAATTGGTAAAGGTGTGTAGGGCCTGAAGTCATCAGCCTATATAGATGGAAAATTACATTTTATAGAAGGGATTTAAAGATATGTATCCTTACCAAACTCTCAATATAGATTATAACCTGTAAAACCAGATGTAATTTTTCTATGATGCTATTAAGGTTAATAAGCATTGAAAGAAGTGTGTCCCCCTCTCCAAATTATTTTGGGCCAAAGGAAAGGAGTTATATCACAGCTTCATAAGCACCAGTAATTGATCCTTAGTTCTTCACATTTTCCTTTCTTTCCTTCTTCTGTGGGTTAACTTTCTAATAATTTACCAACAGCTTCTAGCTTTTAGTACATATTTAGCAAGGTTCTGTAAGTGCAAGTCTATTCACTATACAAGCATTAACAGCAGCAGTGGTAGTACTGTAATTACATGTATTATAACAATGCACATTCTGTAACATCTGCCAGTGTTATTAATTTAATACATTCAGATCTTCACGAGATGTTGTTGGGTGGTTGTTTGGTTGTTTTTTATTGTTGTTGGTTGGTTTGTTTGGATTCTTTTTTTGTGTGTGTTTTTTTTGTTGGGTTTTTTGGTTTTTTTGGTTGGTTGGGTTTTTTTGCTGTTGCTTTGGGATTCTCTTTTCTTTTTTTCCTTTAAAGGAAAGAAATACTGTAAATCGTGTAGACTAACCCACCCAGAATACCCTATTCTTAGGAAATCATTAAACCAAAAACTGCTTCTGCTGGAACACTCTTAATAGGAGTGGGGTTTTTTCCACAGTAGGTATTTCATGGTACTGATTGCTTTAATAATAATTTTACAGTCTCTTGACTTATAAAGTATTACTGTATTACAGAATATTTGGTCTTAAACTGTCTGCTTGGTAGTGAAGTTTTAAGGGAGCGTTTATATCCTTTTTGGCTGGTTTCTTTACAAGAATTTGCACACACGTACACACAAAAAATCATGCTTTGGCTTACAGAATTACATTTTAAAAATAAGAGGAAAATAATCTGTTGTTTCTTATTTTCCCTACTCTAATCTCTCGTGATCCTGGTACTGCTTCTCTCTTGCTATGGAGGCCCTCTTTATTGATTAAATGAATCTGCTCGAAAGGCTGGTTCCCAGGCTCTTTGATCTAATCCGATCTGATCTTATCCGATCGCTTCAGCAGGACATTGGGGAATTAACAATAAGCAGCTTTACCACAAGTGTTTAATAACTCAACAAAATCTCCTTATGGCTTAGAGCTGCTCATGTTCGCATCCAGTCAACAGCTCACGGTGTAACAGATTGGACATCCCTCTGAACCTGAGGAATTTTCATGCACTGTGAAACTAATCGCTTCAAGTTCCTTCATAAATCACACAAAGCAGATTTCAGCATCTTAACAAATTGAAAAAAAAAAAAAAAAAAGGAATGGGGTAGGAATTCATTCACTGAGCTACAGACCAGGCAGGGGCACAAGGAGGGGAGGACGTATAATCTAAATTCTGTCATCTTATTTAATGTGTTTCTCATCTGCTTAACTTTCACAAGCATAAAATAATTCAGGCAGACTGAAGCTTTACAACCCTTCAAGCCTACACTGACCTTATTTTTTTCCCCTATATGATAGAAAACATGTGGTTTCCACAACAGTCATGTTATTTTTGTCCCTGTAACAACCCTTGAGTTTGCTGGAGGCATGCAATTAGGCAAGTAATATGTGACAAGGAGTGGCAGGGTATTTTAACTTCCCATTGCAGGTACCTACTAACACTGAACGGATGAGCAGAAGGGATGCCTTGATGCTAACAGAAGAATCACCATTACTTTTTTTGGAATTTGAGAGTGGTAGCATCTTCAGAATGGATACAGTGTGAGATTTGTTTAATCCTGCAGAGAAATTGAATTTTATTTCCACTTTCCAAGTATCAGAAGAAGAATCAAAGCTGTTGACATTTAGGCTCTGTCTGACTATCATCTCCAAACAACAAAACAGACATCCTAGTCTGTGTAGGAGGTAAAGAAAGACAAGGAGTGATTCAACAGAGAACATTACTCTTGAGAAAAGGTTCACTAAATGCTAGAGATGGGAGTCAGGCTTTTTAAACCCATGAAGAAGACACTACAAAACCTGGCAGATTTCTGTATAGCCAGATCATGAGGCTATATAGAATATTCATTTGGGATTCAACCGAACAAGTTTTGTGTCTCTACGCTGGACTCTTCCAAGCAGTTCCCTGTCCTTGAACTGAGGGGCCCAGAACTGGACACAATATTCTAGATGAGGTCTCATCAGGGCTGAGTAGAGGGGGAGGAGAACCTCTCTTGACCTACTAACCACACCCCTTCTAATACACTCCAGGATGCCACTGACCCTCTTAGCCATGAGGGCGCATTGCTGGCCCATGGTCATCCTGCTGTCCACCAGGACACCCAGGGCCCCTACCCCTATGCTACTCACTAACAAGTCAATCCCCAACCTATACTGGTACATGGGGTTTTTCTTTCCCAGATGCAAGACTCTACACGTGACCTTGTTGTATTTCATTTGATTTCTCCCTGCCCAACTCTCCAGCCTGTCTGGGTCTCACTGAATGGCAGCACAGCCTGCTGGTGTGTCAGCGACTTCTCCCAGTTTTGTAACATCACCAAACTTGCTGACAGTGTACTCTGTTCCCTCATCCAGGTCATTGATGAATATATTGAATAGTACCGGCCCCAGTACTGACCCCTGAGGGACTCCACTAGATACAGGCCTCCAGCTAGACTCTGCCCCATTGACCACAACTCTCTGATTTCTTTCCTTCAACCAGCTAACAATCCACTTCACTACCTGATCATCCAGACCACACTTTCTCAGTTTAGCTGCAAGGATGTTGTGGGAGACAGTGACAAATGCTTTACTGAAATCAAGATAAACCACATCCACTGAACTACCATCATCTATCCACCTGGTTATTTTTTCACAGAAGGCTGTCAGGTTGGTCAAACATGACTTCCCCTTGGTAAAACCATGTTGACTACTCCTGACCCCCTTGTCCTTGATATGCCTAGAGACAGTGCCAAGGACAGGTTGTTCCATCACCTTTCTGGGGATGGAGGTGAGGCTGACCAGTCTGTAGTTACCCATGTCCTCCTTCTTTCACTTTTTGAAGACTGAAGTGATATTTGCTTTCTTAGAGTCCTCAGGCACCTCTCCTGTTCTCCATGACTTACTAAAGATGATGGAGAGTGGTCTAGCAATGACTTCTGCAAGCTCCCTCAGCACTCGTGGGTGCATCCCATCAGGGCCCATGGACTTATGTACATCCAGATTGCTTGGTTGATGCCTAACCCAGACCTCATCAACCAAGGAAGTCTCCTCCTCTATCCTGACTTCCTATGGGGCCTCAGTGGTCTAGTCTCCCGAGGACGGTCTCCAGCAGTATAGACAGAGGCAAAGAAGGCATTCAGTAACTCCATCTTCTCTGTATGCTTCGTCACCAGGGCACCCATGTCATTCAACAGTGGACCTACATTGCCCCTAGTGTTAGTTTTGTCTGTAGTGTATTTGAAGAAGCTCTTTCTTTTGTCCTTCACTTCCCTTGCAAGGTTTAACTCCAAGGAGGCCTTAGCTTTCCCAGTTGCCTCCCTATATCCTCTGACAACAGCCTTATATTCATCCCAAGTGTCCATCCCCTCATTCCATGATCTAAAGACTCTCTTCTTTCACTTGAGTTTGCCCATCATTTCCCTGTTTAACCATGCATGTCTCCTGGCTCCCTTTCTTGATTTCCTACCTGCTGGGATGCTCTGATCTTGAACCTGGAAAAAGTGGTCCTTGAATATAAGCCAACTATCTTGGGACCCTTTACCTTCTAGTACCCTATCCCATGGGATTTCCCCTAGAAATCTTTTGAAAAGGTCAAAGTTGGCCCTGAAGTCCAGGGTTGTGATCCTGCTTGGTATTCTATTCCTGCAGCACAAGATCCTGAACTCCACCATCTCATGGTTGCTGCAACCAAGACTGCCTTCAACCTTCACTGCTTCAAACAGACCCTGCTTGTTAGTGAGTATAAGATCCAGTAGTACTCCTCTCCTAGTTGGCTCATCCATCATTTGCATCAAGACATTATCATCAGTGCACTGCAGGCACCTACTGGACTGCGAATGGCTGCCCATGTAGACCTTCCAGCAAATATCTGGGTAGTTAAAATCCCCCATGAGAACCAGGGCCCATGATGGCGAGGCTGCTATCAGCTGTCTGTAGAAGGCCTCATCAGCTTCCTCATCCTGATCAGGTGGCTTGTAATAGACACCCAAACCATATCACCCATGCCAGCCTGCCCCTTAATTCTTACCCACAAACTCTCAACTCACCCCTCATCCTCTCCTGAGCTTAATACATTCTAGTTGCTCTCTCAGGTAAAGCTCATCTCCACCACCTCACCTTGTTTGTCTGTCTTTCCTAAAAAGGACATCGCCATCCATGACCACATTCTGGTCATGTGAATTGTCCCACCACGTCTCTGTAATTGCCACCAGATATGAAAGACATTTGATTATTGGTTGTCTTGACAACATATTTATCAAGTTATAAAGCCTAGCTTTGTAATACAGATTCTAAATAATACCAATTCTAAATGTAGATATTAATTTAACACTACACTCAGAGTTTTCTCTATAGTGTGGCTTGTAACTGAGAATGCATGCTGCCAAGATATCCTAAAGATATCTCATTTTAATCAGATCTTAGATCAATGTGAACTTTTAAAATTACTGAAGATGCAGTTCATTTTCAAATACATCTTTGAAATTCAATTTTTAAATTTGAATACAGTTATGAAATCCATTACATTTCATGATTCTCCTAATATTCCCTTATAAAGAATACTGAAAGTATCTTCATAAAGAATTTAAAGTCAATAGCAAATTCTTTTAATCTATTGTTCAACAAAGAGGCATTAAGAAAATCTTGAAGATTAGCTTGAAGGCTATGTATGTATTGTTGAAGTACTCTGAATCTTTAAAATTATGGAAAGAAATGGACAAATCTTCTATATATGGAGTCTTCTTCCATATATAAGTATGCTTTCTAATTATGAACAATTTTTTTTATCTGGTTCATGTCATGGAGCCAACACGTAAGGGACCTTTAACTGCTCTTTCTTGCTTAGTAGCAATCACCATCCACCAGAAATTTCTTTATTCTTTATTTATTTGACTCTGATATTAACCAGTGATAATGGCAAAATCATGGAAAACTTTGCTGAGTTGTGGTGTGTTGATCATTTGAAAACCAGCCACAGACACTCAAAAACACTGTGTGCTCACCTTTTATGATTACTGAAAACCAGCCCAAGGAAGAAATGCAACACAACACATCTTCTTAATTTAGATGGAGGTATTTTCCTAGCAATGAAGCAGTATTTATAGAAGTGATATACTATGCAGATGCCTCAATAGGGGGATTAATTCTGTTGCTGTTGTGTTTGGAGTCCATGGGGATTTAACGTTGATTTGTAGTTTATACCTAAACATTTTCCAGAAATGTTGTTCCATTTGGCAACTGCATTTTTCAGAGGTCAGCAAATTAACAGGATTAACTTGTGTAAATGGACATATGAAAAACCTTTTTCACTACCCCTCCTCATCCAAATAACCACAAAAGAAATGGAAAAAAAAAGCCACCAAACTTGGAAAACAATTCTGGAAAATATTGTGGTATGACTGACAGTTTGTGGCTTTCAGGACACTCGCTGAGACTTTTTCAACAAAACAGGGTTTTTTTCAGAGTACTTGTTTGATTAAAGCTTTATTGTGTCACAGGAGGCACAAAATTTCATTTTGATGAACTTTTGATGAAATATAGTCAGCATTCCTTTGGAAGATACTTTTTCTCCTGACATCTCACCTGTTGTAGTTCTTTAAAGCCTAAAACCCAAGGAATTTCAGTAGCATACCTGTTGTACAACTTCCCCTTAAGGCACTGGATTGTGGCTCTAGACAGCTTGATTTGTGAATCTCATAGTATTGTGAAACCAGAGTCTGGTAGCCTGAGAAAACTCTGCATCTCAGCAGGAATCTTGCAGACCTCAAGAATGAGGGCTTTGACTGATGTTCACATGACTTCCATGTTTCTTCATATTGCTGAACACTGAACCTCTTCCGCTTTCCTGTTTTCTACACAGAGTATTTTGATTAATTCAGAACTAGCATAATTTTTATGGGTGATTTTCTCATCCATGTTGCTTTTTTTAAAAAAAACATCTATTTTACAATCAAAAAATTGAATGCCTAAGTGGTTGTTGTTCGGGAGTCTAGTCTTTATTTTTCCAAATTTTCCAGCAAAACAGAAACAGTTATTTTTGACTGACTTTTGATTGCTGTGCTTGTGGATGTTGGATCCAGTGTGACTGCATGGTTATGTCATTTTGAAACCTTTCTGAATCATAGGACTAGGATCTTGTTTGGTATGCCTATGCAGGACAATAATGGGAATGGATAGTTGCCTATAGCTGCTCTTCTTCATGTCTTATTACAAATGAGATGTTGGATGATCTGGAATTTTGCCTTAGTGTCAAGGCCATGTGTTATTTGGAACCTTAAACTTTGAAACTACAGCAAGGCTAAAGACTGTAGTCTCTGCACAAATTTGTCCTATAAAGAAAGCTGTACTGGTGTTCTTAGCTGCATAGGATGACACAGCATATGGACTGTACTCATAAAGCAGATTTATCAGAGAACATGGAGACAGGCTAAAGGTTTAGACCTTTATATTTGTCATGCTTATTGTTTACTCTCACTTTATCTAAAAGATATATGCCAGGATAAAGAACATGACCGACAGCCAGTACCTCTGGAACGAAGCAACTTTAAAGTCTATTAGTCATTATAGAAGTGCTTTTTTTGTATGAAGAAGTGTAAAAATATGAAAGGAAACTAAAGGTCTTCATAATTTTTATGACTTTTTTACTGCTCATATTTCTAAGATCAATTGCTTTGATTGCACTAACACAACACATGTTTATATGGGTGTAGTGAAAATAAATAGAACCCTAACAAAATGAAAGACTGCATTTAGCACGTAAGATGAAGGGTAAAAGTAAACCACATATGGCAGATATTAGTCATGGTTGCTTAATGACAAGCTGAAGGCAATTCAGATATCTAAGTATGAGAAATTTATAAGAATTAAGTGCAGAACTGATAGGTCATTTATTCAGCTATATTGACTATATCCAGCAGCTACATCTCGGCCCTTCACTATGGCTTCACCCCAATGTATTGCAATGGGTAGGGCAAATTAGAGTTCAAGAAGCCTATTAATGAAGGTAGTAAAAGTGCTTTCTCAGTGATGCACTGATTGAGTGGGCCTGCAAAGTATGAAGCAGTGACTTGCAGAGCTATTATAGCTGAAACTGAATTGAAGCAGTGCAGAGACTTCCTTACAGCACAAGCAGTGCCCATACAAGTGGAAAAACTTTTTTTTTTTTTTTTAAAGGAAAAACTGTTTCACTGTGAGGGTGACAGAGCACTGGAATGGAACAGGCTGCCCAGAAAGTTTGTGGAATCTCCTTCTCTGTAGACATTTAAAACCCACCTGGACACATACCTATGTGACCTCCTTGAGGTGGTCCTTCTCTGGCAGGGGGGTTGGACTAGATGATCTTTTGAGGTCCCTTCCAACCCTTAACATTCCATGATTCTGTGAAGTATTTCACAAGGTACCACACTGTGCTCTGTTGGCAGAATACATTTTTGAGTATGGCACAAGTTCTCCTCATATGTCCTACTAATTAAGGATTGCAAGATACCAGGGAATTTTTACATGGAAAATATAGAAACAGTAGTTATTTTTCTGTTTTTCTCTATACTTAGTTGTTCACATTCCAGTCACTGAAATTTGGAGACTTCCTATGAGCTATACTGACTAGTGTGTCTGAACTGCATGCTTATCAGAGTTTTTATGTGTTAATTACAAGTCAGGACACCTGATTCTTCCTCTTTCCTATAAACCTCCATATGGAAGTAATATGGTATAAAATCCAACAATGATTTCATGTTCTGTAGTAGTAAAAGCACATTTTTTAATGTAAAGTATCCTGAAAGCTTTGGAAAATATTCTCTCTTAAAAACAGTACACCAGGCTTTGTCAATTGTTTTAGCTTCAAAAATACAGCACAAGTATTGTAAGCAACTTCCTCCTTTCAAGATCACCTAATAGGCAGTTTCAAAGAGCACACACAGTAATTACACAATATGTATTTAAAACCTAAATTCAAAACAATCACCTCTGTTTATATCAGAAAGGGTAGTGAATTGTACTCAGGACTTGAATTTGAGCATTGAGAAAACCGGGAATTATGCCACTGTTTTTAAGTATTCTTCTCCAGCTCAACCTTGCTCATCTGAAGTACTACCTTAGGTTAGGTTATATTTCCTTCTTTATTAACTGGATTTCTGTCACTGACATCAATGAAATCCAGTGTTCTGGACTGAGACACTTACCTGATCAGTAAGTCCCAAGTTCCTTAGTCTTTGCAAGGATGGGAATTGTGCTTGGGTCTAGTGCCTGTGCGGTTATCTAAACAAGTTCCTTGGGAGTTGTAGGCTAGGTCTTTTCAAAACTGTCTAGATGCCTAAAAATATTATAGAAATAAAGTAAATCTGTAGGGATTCTGCAGTCCTTGAAAATAAAAGTAGTGATGGGATTATTCTGTCCAAATCAACTTGTCTATGTATAAGCTAGTTCTCTGAACTTTACTTATAGTCAGCACAAAAAGGCAATTCCAGGTTGTCATTCCTCTTACCTTAAGACAATTTTTTTGCAATAACTTAGATAAATCACAATCTAGAAGTACATTTTGCTCCATTGACTCTCAGAGGTTCCTAGCTATAGACATAAATGTTGACACTGTAAGTCTTCTAGATAAACTGCAGGTTCAAATATACAAATCATCCTACTATGTTTACAGATTCTTAAACTCTGACTCTTCATTTACTTAGCAAAAACTGTTGCTACCTTCCAGCTTCCTCAGTTAGGTTACTATCTGAATCAGTGCAGTCATAGTCAAAGTTTAAAAATTATTACAGCAACATGTAAACACATTCTTGACATTGAATATTGCAAAAAGCACTATTTCCTAACAGGTTACTACCATTCACATGTAAAAGGTCATACTGTATTATTAAAAAAAAAATTCCCAAATGAAAGCCACAAATTGGAAAAGAAGCCTATAAAATAAAAGTGAATCAAGTTTTGTCTGTTTTTTAAATATGGTCAGATTAAACCATTAAATTGGGATATTGTTGCACAAAGTCTGCAGAATTCAACCACGAAGCCACTATATCAAGACACCAAGAATGTTGTGCCAAACAAAATTTATCAAGAATAGCTATGTTCAATAAAAACTCAAAATTAAATTAATGTTCATGCTTAGAACGCTTCCTGATGTCAGGGAAAATACATATAAGTTTGCTTATATATAGGGAAATCTTTTGGTGTCAATCTGTTCATAAAAAAAAAGGTCCAAAGTGAAGATAGAAAAAAAGGAAGGCTGGGTAATTCCTTATCCAGATAAGCAGATTTTTAGTGGCTAATTTGTCAAGATACACATGAGATTATGGGTAACTGTAGCTGGCCTAGAATGTCCTTCATTTCCTAAGAAACTTGGAGGCAGGGATGTTGGCATTATGAGCAGTACTACTGAATAGTTTGTATGAATAAACATATATATATTTCTATGAATAAGGTTTGGGGAGAAGCCATATAGGCTCAAGCTTGAGAAAGCAGTCAGGTAATCTTCATGTCCCATGACATGAGGAGGATATTATATGTTTTCAAAAGACAAGCATTTGCTGTTTCTCCAATGAAACCACATGCAACTGAGAGTGCAAGAAAACTATTTTACAGGTATAATACTGTGGTGGGTTGATGCTGGCCAACAGCCAAGTACCCACACAGCTGATAACTCACTCCCCCCCTGGACAGCAGGATGGAGGAGACAACAGGAAGAGTAAAAGCAAGAAGATTAACCGTCTGAGAAAAAGACAGTTTAGTACATGAAGGAAAGATTAAAAAAAACAAAACAAAACAGTGGTGCAAAGGTAATCAGACACGAACTCCCACAAGCAGACCAATGTTCACCCAGTCTCCGAGCAACAGCCACCCTGGAAAACACAAAAAAACCCCAACAACCCACAACTTTTATTCTGCTGCACTGGCTTTATTGCTGAGTGTGACATTACATGGTATGGAATATCCTTTTGGCTCATTTGAGTCATCTGTCCGGGTTGTGGCCCTTTCCAATTTCTTGCCTGACCTCAGCCTACTCACTGTGGGGTTGGACAGAAGAGGAAAGGAGAAAGCTTTGATATTGTGTAAGGACTATTTGGTAACAGAAAAAACATTACTGTGTTATTGACACCATTTTAGTCACAGTTCCAAAATACAGCACCATACCATCTGCTAACAAGAGAGTTAACTCCATCCCAGGCAGTACAAACATTGAAACAATTAAATGACAGAACGTGTAATGCATTAAAATAATTTCTTTCTATAATAACTGTATCCAGTTGCATTGTTTTTATCAGAAATCATAACTATGTGTAATAGGATACGCTTCACTCAGGACTCTAGTTTTCTTCAGTGCATTCCAGTTTATCTACAATATCAGTCCCAGAAAAAAAAAATCTCAAAATACTGCTTTGTGATACATAAGTCTTTATCAATCTGGTTCAAGGATTTCTGCCAATCACCTAAACTGTAGTGAATAGAAAAATCTATTACATTAAATGGTGTATCTGCCTTTTCTTGTTCTTTTTCAGAAACACATTAAGACAGTAATATTGTCCTCATTTGGAGAGGAAAGACATCTCATTATTCACCTCCTCATAAATTTCCTATTCCTGGCAGTCAGATAGCTGACCTTCCCACCTAAGCAAGGTGTTAAAATGGTTAACAGATTTGTTGAAAGTGAGTGGTAGCTCACTTTATGTTTAATACAATCCTCTTCAGAACGCTATTTGCTGTTCTATCCACAGTAATCAAGATTGTTGTGTTAAATCAGGTTCTTGATTACCTTTGCATAGCTTTATGCATCATCACAGATCCAATAACAAATTGGTGACAAAACAGCTTTGTAGAACAAAATGAGTCTTGTTGGGCATTCCCACCCTAAACCTAACACACATATACTGTCTTTTTCTATACTGACTTAATTATTTAGAAATCACAGGCTTTGTGGGTGTTTACATTTCCAGTTTGGGAAAGAAATAATTGAAGACTGACTGTAGAATCATTGTTCTTGGTGTATAACCATCCCTTTTAAACTTCTTCTCATAGGAATATTCTTAATGAACCCAGTAAGCTTTCATAGGCAAGAATATAGAACATCAGGCTTTACTAGGTGATTATTGTTTACATGAACATTACAAAGATCTATAAGCAATACTTAAAAATCTTCAAAGAGCTAGTGGACCAAATACATTAATTTTTAGAAACATCTATGAAAGACTTAGGAGTCTATTTTATGGATTCAGATTCTGACAAGCAGGGAGATCAAGCTGATTTACTCAAGCTAAATTTAATGGTACGGTGGTGAACCTTTTAACATTCTATTACAAAAAAAAGTCTGGAGTAGCATTTTTGCATATGAAAACCTGAAGAAATGTAATAGTCAATCCAAGGAATATCTCTCATCTCTTTCTCAAGAAAAGTGATGAAAAGGTTTGTGGAGAATTCGTGGTGCTGGGAACAAAATTCCCACAGGATTTAAAAGTTTTTACTTCTTTTGCCTTCACCTTGGAATGAAAAACTGAAAGTATGTAAATGCTTATGAACCAAAAATCTGAAGAAAAAATAGCAGAATTTGATCTGTTAAAACTTTCAAATCAGACTGTATTTTTCTGATAATCCATCCATATGTTTATGTGTACTGTGTTTATGATGGTTTGTCATTAAATGGTCATTTTGACCTGAAAATCAAAATATTTTCTGAGGAAATCTGTGGTCAAGTTTCTATGACATGTCTTCAGATTCAGAATGAAAATGATGCAGCAAAGAGAAAAAATCCTCAATTTAATGCACATCAAATTTTGTCCATCAGAAATTTACAATGGACATTTCATCAATGGCATGATGAAGTCTGCTGCATTTCACCTGTACCTTCTTGCAACAAATGATTTTCTGTAACCACAGATTATGAAAGTTTTTCAGAGTTTAGTAAAATTCATACAGTTATAAACATATCTTATTATATTTGCAAACCCCATAAACAAAACTATTCTCTTGCAAGCCCAGTTTCTGTGATTAATGAACTTAGTCATACACATAGTTTTCACAAGATACAGAGAACCTTCATGTAAACTAATGCAGCATATTTTATAAATAATTTAAAATAACAAAAATTAATTTGAAATAATGTCTGTAAGCATACAATGCACAGTTAAGTAATGAAGGAAATTAGGTATCTCTTCAAGAAAGATTCATTAGAAAAACTGATAGACAAAACTTACTTGAATGCCTCTGTTTCCAAAGCATTACACACCACAAATTTCTGTAACTGTAATAGTTATTAATTCTGTAATAGTTATTAATTAATAGAAAAAGAGTCTATTTTAGATTGTCCATATCAAATGATGGTTCACTTTAATCCACAGAAAACATCATAGCCGTGGTTAAGGATTTATTTTGAAGTCACTATGTTGAGAAAACAAACAAACAAACAAACAAACAACTTTATTCAGAAAGTAAGAAGAATTAATGTTTTCCTTATGACCCTCAATGTCTATTCTGGAATTCTAAGCTTGTCCTTATGCCTGTTCACTTTCTAACAAAGAAAAAAATAAAGTCTGGAAATGTCATTTCATGTTATTTGTTGCTTCTCAAAAATCAGAAGAAAAGTGATATTGGTAATAAATTAATTTTTCCTGAAGTATAGACATGTATTTAGAGGCTTTCATGTAGTCTTAGACAACTAGAAAACTATCAGAAACACTTGGACCTGTTGTTATCTCCCTTTGTATGTGGAGGGGAAATAATTCAAATGACTTCCAGCAGGAAGAATTGCTTGCACATTTTCCTTCAAACTTCTATCACTCTGTATGAGGGGTACTATGATCTAATGCATCATCTGGTCCTAACTTCATCATCTCTTGGCACCCCATTCTGAACTATAAATGACTGTGATATTTTTTTTTATTCCTGAGTAAAGGCAATTATGTGTAGATCAGCCCCCGAAGGAATCCTTAGATATTTCAGTGTTTTAAAAAACAGCTCTTGTCCCATTATTCCAATGCAATAACTTCCCTACTGTTACTTTAAACATTGTAAATAATTTCATTTCTTTTATAGTAATTGGAAACTTATGTAATTTTGTGGCTTAATATTGCATATGTAAATATAGGTTAATTGAAATTGCCAACTAATAAATGTTTCTAATATAATATTCATAAACCCAGGATATTTCATGCAAATATTTGGTTGCATATGAGACATCTGAATTAAATTTTGCTTTGAATTAAATAAAAAATAAAGGTGCTCTCATTTTATTACATTAGGCTTAAAATGTCGTACTAGACATTGGAAAAGTGAATGAATTTGCACAGCAAGATTAAGGCAACTATGAATATCAGAACATGCATAATCATATTGCTCTCTAGTCTTATTAACAATTTATACTGTTAAAAAAAAAATAAAATCTCTGGATAAGAAACTACAATGGTTGGTAGTTTGAGGCAAAACACAATCTTGGTTTTCCTGTCAACATTCCTAAAAATGTCTCTATTTCAGTGTATATATGTTGCACTGAAAGTTATATCCTCAGCTTGCTTGTAGTATATTGCTGCTTACAGCTTCTAAATGGCAGCAGGCATGACATGGGACTAGTAAATTTGCTAGTCAAAAGAAGAATTATTTTACAGTAAGAACATAACCTCATGAAAATGTAAGCTCACTGCACACTTTTTTATACTGTATACTTCATAAGAATCAGAATCACAGAATGTCTTCTGTTGGAAGAGACCTTCAAGATCATCTAGTCCAGTCTTCAACCCAACATTGCAAGCTCACCACTAAACCGTGTCCCTAAGCACCAGGTCCACACACCATTTAAAGGCCTCCAGGGATGATGACTCCACCACTGCCCTAGGCAGACCATTCCAATGTTTGATAAGCCTTTGAGTGAAGAAATGTTTCCTAATACGCAGCCTAAACCTCTGCTGGTGTAGCTTGCATCCATTCCCTCTAGTCCTGTCACGTGTCACCAGGAGGAGGAAGCTGTCCCCCTCCTCACACCAACCTCCTTTCAGGTAGTTGTAGAGGAAGATAAGATCTCCCCACAGCCTCCTCTTCTCTCGACTAAACAAACCCATGGTTGTTTAGTCCTTGGCCGTTTCTCCCTAGGCCATTCCTCACAGGACTTGTGCTCTGGGCTCTTCATGAGCCTCATTGCCCTTTTCTGGACATGCTCCAGCAGTTTCATGTGCTTTTTATAGTGAGGTTCACAGAACTGAACACAATATTCAAGATATGACCTCACCAGTGCCAAATACAGGGGGATGGGGGACGATCACCTCCCTATTCCTGCTGGCCACAGTGTTTCTAATACAAGCCAGGATGTCTTTGGCCTTCTTGGCCACCTGTGCACACTGATGACTCATATTTAGTCAACTATCACTCCATACCCCCAGGTCCTTTTCCAACTTCAAGCTTTCCAACCACACATCCCTAAGTCTGTAGCTTGCCATGGGTTTGTTATGACGCAAATAAGACATGGCACTTGACCTTGTTGAACCTCATGCAATTAACCTTGGCCCCCTGATGTAACCTATCTAGGTGCCTCTGTAAAGCTTCCCTACCATCTAGCAGATCAACACACCCACCCAGATTGGTGTCATCTGCAAATTTACTGAGGGTACACTCAATCCTCTCATACAGATCATTAATAAAGATATTAAAGAGAACAGGCCCCAGTACTGAACCATGGGGAACACTACTTGTGACTGGACACCAGACAGATTTATCTCTGTTCACCCCACTTTTTTGGCCAGTTCATCCAGACAGTTTTTTATCCAGTGCGGAGTGTATTTATCCAAGCCTCACATCATAAGTTTCTGAAGGAGAATGCTGAGGGAGACAGTGTCAAAGGCTTTACTAAAGTACAGGTAGACAACGTCCACAGATCTTCCCTCATACTCTAGGCAGGTCATGCTGTAGTAGGAGAAGATCAGGTCAGTCAGGCAGGACCTGCCTTTCATAAACCCGTGCTTGCTGGGCCTGATCACCTGGTGGTTTTGTATGTGCTGTGTGATGGCATTCAAGATGACCTGCTCCATAACATTTCCTGGCACCGAGGCCAGATTGACAGGTCTGTAGTTCCCAGGATCATCCTTTTGTACCTTCTTGTGGATGGGCATCACATTTGTTAGCTTCCAGTAAACTGGGATCTCCAGGGTATAGGCAGGACTGTTGATAAATAATGGAAAGTGGTGTGAGCACTTCTGCCAGTTCCTTTAGTACACTTGGGTGGATCCCATCTGGTCCCATAGACTTGTGCACACTTGTGTGGCACAATAGGTCACTGATCACTTCCTCCTGGATTACAGGGGTTGCATTCTGCTCTCCATCGCTGTCTTCCAGTTCAGGGAGATGGACCCTCAGGTAGCAACTGGTATTGCTGACAAAAACTGAGGCAAAGTGGGCACTCAGCAGCTCAGCCTTTTCGTTGTCCTTGGTCACAAGGTTCCCTCTCATGTCCAGTAGAGGTAGAGATTCTCCTTAGCTAGTCTTTTACTGTTACTATATTTATAGAAACACTTTTTATTATCTTTAATGCACCTGGCTACATTAAGTTCTAGCTGACATTTGCCCTTTCTAATTTTCTCCCTTCATAACCTTGCAACAACCTTGTACTCTTCAGGAGTTGCCTGACCCTTCTTCCATAGATGATAGGCTTTCTTTTTCTTCATGAGTTCTGCCCAAAGCTCTCTGTTTAGCCAGTCTGGTCTTCTACAGCACAAGATTGTTTTACAGCACACAATGACAGCTAGTTCCTGTGCCTTGAGGATTTCCCTCTTGAGGAATGTCCAGCCTTCCTGAACTGCTTTGTCTTTGAGGGCTACCTCCCTAAGAACTGAAAACTCCACAACCTCATGGTTGCTTCAACCAAGGTGACCACCAACTTTCATGTCTCTCACTAGCCCTTCTCTGTTCACAAACAGCAGGTTTAGTAGAGAACCTTCCCTAGCTGGCTCAGTCACCAGTGTGGTTAGGAAGTTATCTTCCACACAGTCCAAGAATCTCTGGGACTGCTTCCAGTCTGCTGTATTATGTTTCCAACAGACAGCTGTCAAGTTGAAGTCCCCCACGAGAAGAGGGGCTAGTGGTTCTGAGACCTTATCCAGTCACCTGTAGAAAAATTCATTAACCTCTTGATCCTGATTGGGTGGTCTATAACAGACCCCTACCATGACATCTGTGTTGTTAGCCTTCCTCCTGATTCTTACCCATAAGCATTTAACTCTATCATCACCATTATCATCATGCTTAAGACGGTCGAAAACTTCCCTAATATACAGGGTCTCTCCTTCTGTGCCTATCCCTTCTGAAGAGCCTATAGCCATACAAAACAGTGCTCCAGTTACAGGATTCATCCCACTATGTTTCCATAAGGGCAATTACATCATAATTTTCCTGCTGGGCAATAGCTACTAGCATTGTTTTAGTTGGTGCACCTTTTTGCATGGGAAGAGTCTAGTCCCTACTTGATCATTATCAGCACTACCTGAAGTCCTGGCTCATTGATAGCACTTGTGTCTTCCCTGTCATATGGTCCACTGTCCCCTGTGACCCCTGAGATAGCAGTGGAGATGGCACATTGTCCCACAAACATCCCAGCCTTGTCTCCAGTGAGCCTTTTTTTCCCCCTTTCCCCCTTTGAATCTAGTTTAAAGTTCTGTCAATGAGCCTGGCCAACTCCTGTGATAAAATCCTTCTCTGCCTTTGGGAGAGATGTGCCCTATCTGCCAGCTGTCTGGCATCATGTAGTTTGACCCATGGTCAAAAAACCTGGTGGCACCAGGCTCAAAGCCAAGAATTAATCTGGTGGGTCCTTCTCAGTCTTTCTAGGTTGGACCATGCAACTAGGGGGATAAAGGAAAACACTATCTGTGCTCCCACTCTCTTGATGATCCAAGGCCCTGAAGTCTTTCTTGAAAGCCCTCAGATTTCTTCTTTCAAGTTCATCACTACCTACCTGGAAGGTTAATAGTGGATAATAATCCATGGGCTGTACCATGTTAGAAAGCTTTCGTACTACATCCTTAACTCAGGCCCCAGGGAGGCAGCATGCTTCCCTTAGGAGTGGGTCAGATCTGCATATTGGGCCTTCCGTTCCCTTCAGAAGGCAGTCACCTATAACAATGATGGCATCTATTTTTTGATAGAAGACATTGGTATGCTAGACTTGGGCTTCCTTAATCTTGGGAATACTTCTGACAATCCACCTTCCTCACTGACTCTGTGCTTGCACTATTGCACAGCAACCATGAGGCACCTTTATCACTAAGCTCAAAAAGCAACTAACACTCTAAACACTAAATGTGCACTAACACTTCAGGCAGCCTTTTTTCCTTTGCTTATAGGCTGTGTTGTGGGTAACTGCCGGTGTCCTTCTTTGCGCTGACTGCCCCAAGTGATAGAGCTCAGGCAGAATTTCCCAAAATGTACTGGGTGAAATATCTGGACTAATAAGACATTAACCAGACTTCTGAAATGGTGAACTGGGGGGAGGGGAAGGTGTGTGGTGGGGTGCCAGAGCATAAAGTGTGGTAATATTTCTATCAATAGGTTGCTAACCCTAAAGCAGAATGACATCTGTAACATAGCTTTAGGTATTATTCCCCTACTCTTTCTCACACCATAGTAGCCTGCTGAAGTATAAAAGGATGATGGAGTTTGTACAGTAAGAATGTAATTATGAAGAAAGAAAAGTGAAAATTACCTGCTACTAATCATGAATGCACACATAAATCTGCGAACCAAGAGCTCTTACAGAATCATAGAATGGTTAGGGCTGGAAGGGACTTCCAAAGGTCATCTAGTCCAGCCCCCGAGCAGTGAACAGGAATACCCTCAACTAGACCAGGCTGCTCAGAGCCTTGTCCAACCTCACCTTGAATATCTCCAGGGACGGGGCCTCAACCACGTCTCTGGGTAGACTATTCCACTGTTCTACCACCCTCAATGTAAAGAACTTCTTCCTGATATCCAATCTAAATCTATTCTTGTCTAATTTAAACCCATTATCCCTCATCCTTTCACTATAGGGCCTCATAAACAGCCCCTCTCCAGCCCCCTTCAGGTACTGGAAGGTCACTAGTAGGTCTCCCCAGAGCCTTCTCCAGGCTGAACAACCCCTGCTTCCTCAGTCTGTCCTTGTAGGAGAGGTGTTCCAGCCCTCTGATCATCTTTGTGGCTCTCCTCTGGACTCGCTCCATCAGGTCCATGTCTTCCCTGTGTTGAGAGCTCCAGAGCTGGACTCAGTACTCCAGGTGAGGTCTCACCAGAGCAGAGTAAAGGGAAAGAATCACCTCCCTCAGTCTGCTGGCCCCACTTCTCTTGATGCAGCCCAGGATGCTTTTGGCCTTCTTGGCTGCAAGCGCACACTATTGGCTCATGTCCAGCTTCTCATCCACCAACACTCCCAAGTCCTTTTCCACAGAGCTGCTTTCCAGCACTTTGTCTCCCCACCTGTATTGATAGTAAGGTTTGTTCCAACCCAGGTGCAAGACCCTGCACTTAGTTTTGTTGAACCTCCTGAGGTTTACCTGGGCCCACCTCTCCATCTTATCCAGGTCCCTCTGGATGACATCCCATCCCTCCAGCCTGTTGACAGCATCACTCGGCTTGGTGTCATCTGCAAACTTGCTGATGGTGCACTAGATCCTGCTGTCAATATCACTGATGAAAATATTAAACAGTACAGGTCCCAGTGCAGACCCCTGAGGGATGCCACTTGTCACTGATCTCCATCTGGACATTGAGCCATTGACAACCACGCTCTGGATGTGACCGTCCAGACAAATCCTTACCCACTGAACAGTCTACCCATCAAATCCATATCTCTCCAACTTGGTGAGTAGGATGTTGTGGGGGAACATGTCAAAAGCCTTGCAGAAGTCCAGATAGATGACAACTATAGGTCATCCCTTGTCCACTGGGGAAGTCACTTTATCATAGAAAGCCACTAGATTTGTCAGGCAGGATTTGCCTTTGATGAAGCCATGTTGGCTGCCTTTCATCACTCCACTGTTCTCTATTTGCCTTGTTAGACCTTCTAGGAGAATCTGCTCCATGATCTTCCCAAGCACAGAGTTGAGGATGACAGGGTGACAGTTTTCAGGGTCCTCCTTTCTACCCTTTTTAAGAATGGGTGTACTGTGTCCCTTCTTCCAGTCCCCAGGGACTTCACCTGACTGCCAAGACTTTTCAAATATTATGGGAAGTGTCTTGGTGACTACATCAGCCAATTCTTTCAGGACTCTGGGATGAATCTCATCAGGTCCCATGGACTTATGTATGCTCAGGTTCCTCAGGTGGTCATGAACCTGATATTCACATACAGTGTGAGGGACTTTACCATCCTGGTCCACACCTTGTAGTTTAACTTGGGAGGTGTTGGGAGAGAGGTTTTCAGTGAAGACTAAGGAAAAAAATTGTTGAGAACCTTATCCTTCTCCTCATCCATTATTACTAGACCACCATTTTTACTCTTCAAGGAGGGTATGTTTTCTTTGACCTTCCTTTTTTCATTGACATACCTGTAGAATCCCTTCTTGTTATTCTTTACATCTCTTGCCAACTTCAGCTCCAACAGTGCCTTGGCCCTCCTGACCTCATCCCTACACAGTCTGTCCACATCCCTATACTCTTCCCAGGGCACCTGTCCCTGCTGCCACTGCCTGTGAAGCTCCTTCCTGCTTTTTAGTTTGACCAGTAGGTCATGGCTCAGCCTCACTGGTCTCTTCCCTTCCTTGCTTGATTTCTTACACCTGGGGATCAAGATCTCTTGCAATCTATAAAGAGTGTCCTTAAAAATCTACCAGCTCTGTTCTGCTCCCTTGTCTCTGAGGACTGTTTCCCAGGATATCCTATTGACTAACTCCTTGAAGAGGCGGTGTTATAAAAACTCTTGGTGTCTTTTGAATGAGTCACAGTATTCGGTGGGTAGGTACTTTTGGGGAACCAGCCTTTGGTGTTTGCACTGGGAGGTGAAACCTCTGTGAGTTTGCAGTGGCACAATACTTCTTCTGGTCATACACCCACCAGGGTTTCCTGTCCATACACACTGACAAACTGTCAAAGAAGTTGCATGTGATTTCTGTTTTCTCTGAGAAACTTTCTGCAACTGAATTGTCTGAATTGCAAGTGTGACTGGCTCTCAGGACACAGAGAAAAGAAGCCTTAAATCTGTACAGACATGAAGACTGTGTACACCTCTCTGTATACAAACCATTTTCACGTCCATCTTCCCAAATAGCCTGACTTTTATCTTAATGCACCTGGCTTTGAGATGTCAGCAATCTGCCAAAAGCTGAAGACTTGGCCAGGGAAACTTTGGTTAGCAAATTGTTCAGCATGTGTTTCCAATATGTATGCTATTGGCTTAATTAGGTTTAATTAACAAGTGTTTATGTCTGTTGTGGGGGACAATGGCTATCTAGTGAAGGATTATTTATTGGCAACATATGGCATTCTAGTGAATGATTGCCAGAATAACTGTAATGAAGCATTTAAAAGAACTTGTTCAGTTCAGACTTTTGGAATACTAAAAATGTTTTTCAGATGTTTGCATAGTCTAGGAGATGCCTTTTATGTCATTTCTTTGAATATGGACCTGGTGTGCCTTTCAGTACTTTGGATCTAGTGCTCCTGTCAGCACTTTGTGATCTAAGGACATGGGAGGTGGGAAGAAACTGTTTTAGTATTAAATGAATTAAGCAAAAACTTAAAACAAGAGAGGTGCCAGAAAACATAAGTAATAGTATTATTTAAAAAAAATTACTAACATTCCTATTCTATAGTCCAACATCTATCTATGCTCTAGACTTCGCAGTGATAAACAAAGTAGGACCTCAATTTCAAATGATGTTGAAATTTATCGTTAATTTTAAGTAATTTGTACAGTAGGTCACAACTAGAAATATATACTGCTTATGGGCTCTATACAACCACAGATGTTCACTCTTGTTAAAAAAAAAAACTCTACAATTTATATAAATAAAAAAAAAAGAAAAATAGGCACATCCCACATAATAACAAACTGGGCTAAGCAAATAAGATTCAGTGTTTTTAGTGAGAACAGGCCAATAAAAGCATCAAGTTCAGAACACTAGCTTGCCACTAAAGTTAATCTTCTGATCCAGGGTCAATGATGACGGCATTTCTGACTGGATTTTAGGTAGGAGCTTCTTGACAGTTCAACTGCCTCAGAATAAAAATCTATATTATTTCATGGAATTATCTTGAATTTTGCTGGAAATAATGGAGGTGTTAGCCTCCTCAAAGCTCTTCTTTTTATCACATCTTTGAATTCTGGCTTTCATGCCTGTACTTGCAAACCAGCAATGGAAAAATAGTCACACCAGTTCTGGTACTCCTGTGGCAAAAAGGGGCATGCAAACTGAATTTATAGGCTTCTGAGGAGGTTGCCTTATAAATGGAAATTTCCAGGAGCAATTTTTCCTTCACACTTAGTCTTCTCACCATCAGCCATATCCTTGATACTATGGAGAGGAATCTATACCATGCCCTTCCCCACCCTACGGAGAAAGAGAGATACATCTCTTGTCCATAGGCAGCTCCCATAGCTCCTTTCTCCCTGGGTCAGTTAAGTATGTGGTCTGTCTCTGTGGTTTTCAGGCACAGGCAGATTTTTGTATGCAGTGCATAGGGCCAGAACCTTTACCCACCCATATACTACACAGCTAAATTTACTTGCCCTCCTTTTCACAAACTTATGGAAGCTTCATCTTGGGCACACCTTAGGTAAGAAGCAAGCATCTTTCTCTCTTAAACACTGAAACTTCCATATACCCTGTCTCCCTAAGTCCATGTTGGCAGTTCTGCACCTCAGACAAAGATACCATACTTCTGAGCTTGCTCTTCACAGGTTTAGAGGGAATCTGACCACATCCTCATGTATACACTCAGGTTTGAAAAACGGCAGTTGAAACTTTTCTACAATGAAAAAAGCTGGTATCATATTTCATACTGTTTGCGCTTGAAACTATCACCAAGGCTATTCTTATTTCTAAGTTGAACAGGATTTAATGTGATGGTGTTAATGTATCTTCAGAATATATGTTTACTATTGATTCACTCTCCTATATTTTATATTGCAGTTCATCATTCATAGAAATAAAGTAAAAGTTATTCAGAAGTTTTTTAACAGAAAAATATTTGCCTTTTATTGAGTCAATGCCATTTTGAACATAAAAAAATATGCAAGTGACATAAATACTTGTTGGAATTTAACAAAGTAGATACTTAAAAAGATATTTTTTTGATTGTAAGAGGGATAAAGATTATTATTGCTATTTTGCCAGGTTAGCAGTCAGATTCACTTCCCAGGGATGCTCATAGAGTTGCCTATAATTATATTCCTCCCAGATCAATATTGATGTTCCTATATGTTTTCTATTTAACTAGATCAGGCAGCTCCCATACACAAAGTGCAGCCTTTACCTGTGCAGTTTAACAAAAATCTTGGAGTACAAAATAATAACACCTATGATGAAGCACTTCAGATAAGCCACAATTATCCCTACGGAGCAAATAATAAATACAACTTTTCGGGGAGGGGAGTGATATATTCCTAAATTGTAAACTCTTTCTCTTTACAGACTATAATACATAAAAAAACAAAAACAAAAAAAACAAAAACAAAAACAAACAAACAAACAAAAAAACCCACCCCAGAACAGGTGACCCCACTACTAGGATTTACTTCAAAGTGAATTTTTTTTTTTTCCTGACCCTTCTCTGCATTTTTTCTCTACTTTACAGATAATCTCACTAAAACTAGAGCAGATATTTAAAAATAATTGCTTCATTCAACACAAGGAAGGGTAACAAAACTGACTCAGTGTTTTTAATTATAGTCCACCATATAGTTATGCAATTGCCAAGAGCTAAGTATTATCAAATACTGAAATGTGTTTCTGTAAGAAGTTAGATCTGTTCTAAGGGACTACATGGTTCAGAGATGTGGAAATATGACATATAAACCATCAGTTTAAACATCATTTGTTCAAGTGTGGACAGTCATAAGTCCTATATGATTACTTCTGTGGAAGTATTTTATCAGTGTATTATTTACAAAGAGATGTCAGAAAACCTCTCAATTACCGACATTTAGCCAAGATTGTTAAACCAGATAGCATTTCTGTTTCTTCTTCTGAGAAAAGACTATAAAATACCTAGAGTGGGTAAAAGCTCACAGAAATAATTTTCATAATGATAGTAATATGCTTTCAAGAGGAAAAAGAGGAACTATTTTCCATTAATTGAAATGTTATTACTCATATGCAGTATGTAAGACAGAATTGATGTTAAAAATTATCACAGTCCTTCAGTGCCAAGGAGCTAATGATTCATGTGAAGTTTACATACTCAGGGCAAATTCAGCCCTAATACAACACCATAGAAATCAGTGATATTATACTTCTTACACAAGATTTTATTTCAATATGTACTTCCTTGTTTTCATAAGTAAACCTGCTGCTTCATTGATACTACAGTCATTAAAAAAAATAAAGAAACACATTAAGACTTTATTTTTGAAGGAGAGTATTTTTGTCATTTCCTTTGGAATAGGGCCTTGACTGATATCCTTATTGTTGAAAACCTGGAAGACCCGAGGCATCATTTTGTACCAAGAAAATGTGGACATTAGACAGATTTTCTTGTTGAAGTTTTGTCTGGAGAAACGGTTCCGCAGTTTTATTACAACAGGTTGTTTATTTGGGCAGGTGTTCTCTGAACCAGAAAAAGCCTCTGAAACATATTCTTATTTGTGGAAGGCTAAGAGACATCTGAGAAATGCTGTTGTGACTGTGAATTAGCATTTCATCAGAAGATGCAGGAATACTTTGGGAAGGTTGAACTGTAGCTAGTATTTTTTTTAATAGAAGGCAACATAAAACAAAATACCTGTATTAATTATACTTGAAAGCAACATTATAGCAAAATTAAAATGGAAATTCTGTTTGTCCAAAAAGTCAAGAAGCTTCAAGTCTTGTACCTCATCGCATGCATGATGGTGTTGCTCATCACATCTGAGGTTCGTGACTGTTTTCCTTATTTATAATTGTCTAATATACACACTGAGTAAAGTTTCGTAACTCAATGTTTGACATGGAAAAAAATGTGTCTCTTCATACCCTATAACTTGCTGAACAATGTGTTGCACAGGCCTTTTATGTATGCTGGACCTAAGATGGAAAAAATGAAAGTATCCTCACATGAGAATAGCTTTGACCCTGGATCAGAACACCTTCCCAGGGGAGTACGTCAGCAACTGGCACTCAAATGAAACAGGGTGCTATGCTGGAAAAAAACGGAGTGAAATTCCACTCTTTCTCTCTCCCTCCTCTATTCTTTCAATTAATTTAAGGGACTCTGCCTTGCCCAAAAGAAAAAGCTAATGCCCTGGGTTGTGGGTGTAGATACTCCTGAAAAATAACCCCTCACAGTCCCAAGCCTAAGTGATGGACTGAGATAGAAAGGAAGACATCGTCTATTCTGAAATTTCCCTACATCCAAGTCTCAGTAGCTCCATTTTCTAACTAGAAGCTCAGGGGACCTCATCCTTCACATGCGTTGTACCAGAAGACTGAATGTGTAACATAAAACTGCACATTCACCATGGGATACATGGGAAAAGTGCCTAAAGAGAAGGGCTGTCAGAAGTCCTAAATTCCCAGAGCCTTAGCTTATGGCCGACCATACCCCTGCTGAAGTCAACAAAGGATCAAGCTGCACTACAAGCAATGCTTTTGATATACTCAAAATGGGGGAAAGTGTAATTAAAAAATACTGGAAAAATTTTTTGATCCAGAAGGCTCTTTAAACCATTCTCCTTCCTACATTCTTCA
Source organism: Todiramphus chloris collaris (assembly GCA_025345505.1). Lineage (NCBI taxonomy): Eukaryota > Metazoa > Chordata > Aves > Coraciiformes > Alcedinidae > Todiramphus > Todiramphus chloris. The sequence goes on along the minus strand of JANVCC010010406.1, from coordinate 26,160,808 downwards.
AAATCCTTATAACTGTGGCTTAACACCAAGCACAACATCGCACAGAACTAAGATTAGCCTTGTCACAGTGAAAAATAACCATCTGGCAGTCCTGGTGTAGTGTAACAGTGTACTACTTTGAAAATAAACAGCACATTTTAATTATGAACAATTAGTCTCATATGTAATACTCTTACTGTGTTTAAAAAGAACTTTAATTGTTGTCACTTCCCCTAGGAGGATCAATGACATTTTTCTGTAAGAAAGTGGGTGGTGAGTAAAATTAAAGGAGTGTGTGCAACAAAATTCAGATTTTGTCCCTTTATTCTAAAGTCTCCTTGCCTGCAGAAAATTATGAAAAATATCTAGAATCTGCCAGAAATTCAATCCCAGGTGTCAGCTTTCTGCCTCAGAGCAGCATTTCCATTTTCCACTCCTCTTCCAAACATGCCATGCAGCAAGGCAAGTACTGCTGCTGACATGACCCTGATAGGCTGACATGCAAACAGAAATGAAAATTATGATGTTCAGTCTCCTGCTTATTGCCTGGATGCCATTATAATGATACTACTCAGAATGAGTGTTTACTATTGAAAGTGGGTGTTTGTTCTGTATGACTTGCATAAGACTACCATCACATTTCCTGTAATGTAGAGTGACTTTCAAAAGTTTTTTTAAATCTGGAAGAAGCAGGATTAAATTAGGAAACTACTTCCCTTCTAAATGCTGACTCAAATCAAAACTAAACAAAAGAAAAGTATCCTTAACAGTCTTAAAGTAGTACTTGTAAGCCAAACAATGCAAGAACATACTTGTGCAGCTATAATTGAGTGACAGAAAGAGATATAGGATAATATATAAATAATATAGGATATTATAATAATATATAATATATATTATGGAATATTATACATTTATATATTATAGAATATATTACATATAAATATATATTATATACAATATAATATAAATAATATATAAATACGTAAGATATGATACTATTCATCAGAGAGTATACTGTTGATCTCATGTTTGACTGCATTGGCCTTGAACTTCTGACACAGCATCTCCTGCACTAAAAGCTGGTATTAAAGGGCAATGACCTTGAGATGGGTAGAGCTCTAGTCTCCATGCAGTAGCTGAACTTTGTAAAATCAGCAAAAGGCAGTCAGAACAGACATAAAAATAATTGTAAAGCTCTTTCCCTCTCCTATTTTTTTTAACACGTAAACATAACTCCACTCCAACCCAAGCCATTCTACAATTCTATGATTCTATTAATCTATAAAGTTTTTTTAAAGATAATTTACTAATTAGATGATGAGTACACACTTGCCACTAGACTTCATAACATTGGTTCATCTGGACATTAATTGGGTTGTCAAATCAATTAAAGAGCTTACCCAGCATTTATTCATTATGTGCATTTCTGAATTGTCCATGACATCAGGATGCAGAACTTTGGTGTGCATTTGTTTTGTGCCGTTCATGGAAGGACACTTAAGGAGAGCCTGCCTTTCCCTTTTCTCTTCCTGTATTTCATCTTTGATGATAACTTGGTCTGCAAAGAAGGTAGATCAGGTTTTGTTTATCTATTGGAAGAGAAAACATCTTCTATGATGGATGAATGTAAAGTAATTTCAGACTGTGAGTCTCTGAGGCATGAAGTGTCTTGCTTTTTCTCAGCATCACAAAGTATCAGTATCAGAAAGGGATCCCAAGCCTCACTTGGGGTTGCTACAATAAGGAGACATTAATGATTTTCTGTGAAAGGTACATAGAAGCACAATCATATGAGCATATATTTTGCAACACAGAATGTCTATAATTCATGTAAAATGCATTTTTTTTGAGCATTAAACAATGTATATTTTTAAAAAACAGGAGAGACAAATAATCCAGGAACATAGTAATACCTAAAAAATGTTCAAAGGTCATGTGAATTAATATATTAATGATTCCAGCATAAAATAGTATACACAATTGCAAAGTCATGAAAAATGGGTTCCATGGAATGGAACGGCAGATTTGATGGTCTGGTAATTTTCTCCAAACAGAAGCCAAAACAAAGGTGCAATATTTAAAAGTATTCAAAATAATACAATTAGGAAAAACATTTAAGGTAAATATAAGTCTAACATAATTTTTTTTAGTTATTAAGTCTGTATTCTAAATTGAATCATCTTCCTGTCTCAAAGATTTTCTTTTCCTTTAGGATACTTAAGGATCAATCAAAACTCAATTGTAGTATAGCACAATGAAGTCCCATACTATAAAACTGATACTCAGAACTGAAAGATGCATGTGGACATTTTTCTTTGTTTAACTATTAAACATAAAATTCTTAAGGCAGACAATTTGCTCTCACAATTCATGCAAGTGTATTTTTATTATGTGGCACACGTGGAATCAGAGGACTGGGCTCAGCGACACATGCAATCCCTTTCTGCCATATTCACCTACCAACCTTTCTCATTCTCCTTCACACAAACAGAAGCATTCCCTCTCCTCTCCTCCCGTTCCCTCTGCTCTCCCTCTCCCTCTCCCTCTCCCTCTCCCTCTTCCTCTCCCTCTCCCCTCCCCTCCCCTTCCCCTTCCTCTCCTCATTTTTCCTGGAGATTTAATGGAGAGTTTCAACTACTTGCAATATTGTAACAATATTTCAGAGTAGTGCCAACTTAATAAGCTGATTGGTTTAGGGATGTCTACATTTAAAGCTCCACTGCATTCCCATTAGAATTTGAAAATTTCATGGAATATGAAAAAGTAACATATGAAAGTAAGTGATAGAAGGCTATCTAGAGAAAGATGTATTTTGTTTCTGAACTCAACAGCTGCTGACAAAATATTTTCTAGTACTGTGTTCCTGATAAACCATATTCTAGCACTTTTTTGTGCAAACAAGTCCCAGATGTGTTTTGCAGGCAAAAAGGAAGGTGGCATTCATGCATGGCAGCAAAATTATGAAAGATCTTAAAATAAGAAAGAGTGGACAATTAGGGACAAACATTCCCTACAGCAAAGTTTTCCAAACTACACCCAGAATAATTTCTGCCGTTGCACAAGTTTCTTGAGAAGCAAGCTATTCTTGACAGTTTAAGATAGGTGATTTGAGGTGGTTCCTTTTATCTCTCCGTACATACTCCAAGCAGGAAAACTCTTAATATATCTCAGGACATTCAGTGTATTTTACTGGACATGTCAGGTACCTCGTATGAAATCCTACCCGAGACGAAGTGAATGGAACCTGTTGAATGCATGGAGCAATACACCTCCACAGTTGGTATTCCTATAGCTAGCCCTTTACCTCATGCATTGAGAGTTGCTGATGCTGTGACTCAGGGGACAGGGATGCACATCAGCTTGATTTGTGATACTAAAGAAGGTAGGGTGATGTGTGGAGCAGAGAAAAGAGAACAGGTTTATGACTGTGCTGCAACTGGCAGACTACCTTTAAGTGAAACCATTAGAAGATAACCGTGCCAGTATTATACCCCCTACATGACCTCTTCCCCTCCTAGGGCCTTCTGCCAGGTGTCTCACAGCTTGGGATAGAAATAAGTCAGGGAATATGCTTCCTGTTCCTATTGTTTTTAAGCACAGGGGCAAAATATGTCAGTCTTTGTTGAGCAGTTTGCTTGTGGGAGTTTTCCTCCATTGAGAATTCAGAAGTTGTCTTGTGGCTTGGCTGGTTATTTCAGAGAGAACGAACCAATATTCAAAAATTATTTAAAAACAAGTGTGACCTTGTCTGCACCATCTGGCCAGTTCAGCAGGAGCCCTGTGTGAACCACTTAAAGAAAACTAGTATAGAACATGGCCTTTTCACTTTCCACTGTATGTTAGTCCAGGACAGACCTCAAGATGAACAATAGTGACCTCTGACTTGTTTTTCTCCCCATATTTATTTGCTTGGGTTTTTTTCAGTGGAATTGATAACATAAGAAAATAAACCATACAACCCCATAATTCAACCTAGATTATGTTATTAAAAAAAAAAAAAAAATTATGATGTACAGGTGTCTATCTACATTCAGACGTACAACATTTTATAAGAAACACAAGCAAAATCAAGCTCCTAAGGAAAGGATGCAAATAAAGCCAAAATAGACAAAGCTTTACCAGATTAATTAAATTAATTAAATAACCCCCCTCTTTTAGAGAAGTTGCACTAAAGTAATAGCTCTTCACTGCAGGTAGTATATTTCTCTCTAAAAGTAAATATATACTGAGCTGTTCTACAAGACTGCAGAATTTGCCATGCACAATGCACTTGGAAAATACTTGAAATTTTAAAATAGACAGTTATTCTCCAGCTTTGTGGAGCTAAGAGAAAAACTGGGGTTGTGGGAGAGGGAAAGGGGAGAAGGAAAGGGAAAGGGAAGAAGGGAAGGGAAAGGGAAAGGGAAAGGGAAAGGGAAAGGGAAAGGGAAAAGAGGAAAGGAAAAAGGAAAAAAAACACCCTATTGTTGGCATGTTATGATATAACAGGACATCTTCAGAAAAGATGCCTGACTTTGTAGGACTCTATTACTGATGATATACATAACCAGTGGCTTTATACAAATCCCCAAGCACTGTTTAACTATTAGGCCTTTTTATTGAACCACCTTCAGAAGATTAATCATATATCTCTTTAATTTAAATAAAAGACCTTAATTCAATAGTGAAATACTGACACTTACCTGTTATCTGTCCATATGGGTAATATGAGAATGCTTAATCCAATGTGTAATTATGTTAAATGGTGTATACGCATATCTGTATGCCTTGTGCTGCTTACTCCCTACTTTTCTTGGTTAGCTTTGGTGACATTCTAAAACTATCTTATTGATGAATTTATGAAGATATAGTGATTTCACTTATGTGATCCAATCTTTAGCCAAAGTACAATCTACTGCCAATTTTAGGGCACAGACATTCTCCTGAGCTATGCTCTGGGGTCATGTAACACTGAGATTTTGTCCTCCATGGGTGCTACTTAATTCAGACAGCTGAGCACCTGAGTATGCAAAAACACATTAGCAGACAGTAAAACTACAGCAGAAAATGTTAGAGGCTGGATAGAAAGCAACTTAGTACAAACTGTTGAATTTGTAATGGTAAATGATGGCTATGTGCATACTTTTCATTGCTTTTGAGCTCAAGTGAATAGATGTGGAATCATTCTCATGCAAAGCACAAAAAGAACCCCAAAGAACGTTCCCCTATTCAAATATCTTCCCCAGCCGGGCAATTCAGCATACAACATCCCACCTATGTTATACTCCTTAGCCCATTAAAAAAAAAAAAAAAAAAGTCCTTTCAGTCACTTAGGCTGGTCTCTCCTCACCAACCATTATTAATCTTAACCCTCCGTTGTACTTTCTAACTGCTAAATATTCAGGTATTTGGATTACTGGTGCATGGTTACTCTACTATCTGTGTAAACATGTCATGTGGTTTTCTGTGGTAGGCGGTAGAAAGTTTATCATCATTTCAGAGGCTGTAATTTATAAATGAAATTGTACAGGGAGGATCTATTTTTCCTCTTCTTTATATCAATTTTATACTGGGTGAAGCCACTGATTACAAACATATCAATGTATCAGAAAAGATAATTGTTCCAAGTCATGTCTTTTTGATGGGATGCTTCATTTGAGCATTTACTTGATGGTTAAGTAGATGATCTATGTTAGTGATAGTACTATGTGTATGCCAAACATTGGAATTTATGATTTAATATTTTTGGAGGATGGATATATTCTACTAATAATTACAGTTGTAATTAAATATTAGCCCTTCAGGATATAAACTGAGACACCTGCATTGAAAGAAGTGGAAATGCAGTAAGTTCAGAGTGAATAAAAACAGAAAAGCAGGCAGCACTGGATTACTGAGATATTTAATTATTTTCTTTTTATACTTTGAGCAACTGCAACTGTTTACAGTCTTGACTGAAGTTCAGTGGTATTTTTCTAAGGAAATTTCCACATTTGTTAAGAATTTCATCATGTTGGTACTGAAATGTTCCCTCCTCACATAATTCCTTTCTCTCTCCCCAGTTCTCCTCCCCATGACTATCCCTGTCCAGCAACCTCCTTCTTATGATCTCTTTGCTTCCCATTGGATCATAAAAGACATATTGGTAAATGTGTTCCCTCAAGAATATGGAAAACTAGAGTTTTTATGGCATGGGGAAAGTTGGAAACAGACCTAGTGCCTCTGTGCCACCAGTGCTGGAAGAGCATCTCCGCAGATGTTGCAGCCGTAGCATGCCAGCACATTACAGCATCCACATTATGAAAAGACAGCAGGACAGCACAATCTGCTCTCATCTAGACTCCACCAGACTAAAATCTGAGGTCTGGAGTAGAAAGTTGGTAGGAGAGAAGTTCATATGGGATTTATAACCTCAGTGTAGGAAAAAACTTAAATTCTGAAGAACTGAGGCAGAAGTATTAGAGAAACCACTGCCAAATTCCAGTTAAACTTAATTCCCACTGGCTAATAGAGTGTCATGATTTTGCACACAGTATTTCTGTATCACATCTGTACTTGAAAGATTCTTCAAGGCTTTCATAAATGGAGGACAGATATTAGGGTTAAGGACAGGACTTCTTGTGCCTTTGCAACAGTAAGCAGTTTTTATTTCTAATCCGTAAATGCCAGTGCACTTGGAGCCATCTCTTCCTCTCAGATAATTCCTTTCTTTCTAAGAGGAAGCTTCCTTCACTCATTTCTACAAGTGTTGTGGAAGAAACATGTCCTCAAGATCATTTATCTCAATGGTATTTCCCCTGTGTTGTTAAGTCTAAGGATCTTTAATGATCCTTAGAGTTTACAGAACTCTTTCTAATATTTTATTGACATCTTAGGAATAAAAAAAAAAAAAAAAACCCAAAAACTTTTCTACTATTTGTGCCAGAAGACAATATACAGGGAACCAAAACAGACTGGGAAAGTTTTAGGATTTTGCAAGTCCAGGAAAAATGGTGTACCATGACTAGTCCATTGAAGTGAAATGGTTAAATATACTTCTGTGGCATGCTTCCCTTTTAGGTAACTCTCAAAAAAAGGTAATAAACACCAGTCTTTTACACTTTTATAAACCCCATTGGTAAAAACACATGTGTTTTGCATATGTATGTTACACACAACCTATTCTGTATGTGTGATCCTGATTGTGATCCTGATCTGGTGAAGTCTAACACAGAGATATCCTTTTTCATGAGAGTATTGTCATTGACTTCAAAGGGACTATTTCAGGAGTAAACTCAGTCATGTGTAACGACAGGATCAGGGAGCTGGTATGAGCATGTGTCCCCATTTACTGTACAAAATAGACATACGTTGTTCCTTTTGCTGTCATCTCCTGTGGTGGAGGTGTCATTGTCCAACAGACTGAAGTGTCATATACTGGCAGATGGTCTTTATTAGAAAGGTCATTGACATTGTCAAGCATCTTTTGAAAGGTGACATTGCACCTAGAAGGTTATCAGGACAGAGCCATGAAGTCTACAACAATTTCTCTGACAGTATTGTAAATAAGGTAATATCTCTGACCCCTTTTTTGACTTAACAAAACACAGATTAAAGTTCTTCTGCACCTCTTTCACCTCTCCATCATCCATGTATACACTTTCCCTAAGCTTTGTCCTGAAGTACCCTGCAGAAGTAGTGAAGTTGTGAAAGAGCTACTTTAATTATAAGTACCACAGTAATGAATTCAAGTACACTCATTTATCATAAAGGGCTTCCCCATCTGTCTCTAAAGTATGCTCAAAAAAGTTGCGTATTTGATAACATGAAGGTTGAGGATTTAACAGATTTTTGCTTTAAACACTGCATTTTGGTTAGTTTTTTGTAAGATTGTACAACTGCATTTTGACTGAAAGAGCAGATTGGGATGGTGTCTGTGTGTGCGTGCGCGCGCATGTGTGTGTGTGTGTGTGTGTGTGTGTGGTCTCTTCCTAATTTATTTGCACTTCAGCCCATTGGGATCAAGCTGCAATCCCTGTAGGCAAAAGAAGATTAGGGAAACCGACTGAGTGTTTTTTCCCAGACACAGAAGCGAAAGCGACTTCTCAAGTACTGCAAGTTTTTCTGGCCACTGTACAAATTGTTCCCGAGTATGGAGAGTTTCCAAAAGACCTAATTAGCAACTCGCTACAAACATTTCTTTGCATTAGCTAATGATCCGGCTACACTTGTAAGCAAACAGTACCAACATATCTAATCAATGCAGAAAAACCAACAGAATGCCTATTTAACATCTGGATGTAATTTTCTAGTTAGAGTTAGAACAAAACGAAAACATATGCAGGTTTCTTTGATCTATGCCTCAACAAAGAAATTGTCGATAAAAAAAAAACACACTGGCCAGTCAATGTGTCATTTTCATAAAGCCTGGTCATTTCTCTTCAAATGTTCCCAGTTTAATTTTGTTGGTTTCCTGCAACCTCTAATTTTACCATATTGTGTGAAACCACAAGGGATTCTTTGGATCTGATTTTATTTGAGGTTTTACTGCTGTGCGATCTGCTACTGACTTTTTTTTTTTTTTTAATTCAACTCAGGGAATTTTTAAGGGTGAAAGAATGGGGGATGGAAATACAGTTGTAAAGCCAAAATGACCTAGTGCAACTTTTTGAACACTATTGCCTACAAGGAAAGCTACTAATTAAAAAGAAATCAAATTATGAAGTGGCTATGCAATGGCTATTAGCCAAAAGATAGCAATTAGAAATGTAATTGCTTTACCTTGCTCACATCATTTGAACTTCATAAATAAAGAAATATTTTTAAAGTGGTATTGTTTTGCATGCCCTCATAATAATTATTATTCTTGCAGTTGTACAGGTAGTCACTACAATACCACATGCGCTGTATGACTCAGATACTATTTTTTCTGTATTCCACCTTGTGTTGTCCTGACATTAACCACACTCCTCCACGCACATATCCATAATTTTTAAATGTACTGTTTCTCTTTCAGATGAAAGAGAAAATCCAATGATCTCTCAATGTAAAACTTTGAAAGCATAAAATCTATGACATTTTATAATTTCTTCCTCCATGTATTTGCTCTCACTACATAGGTAGCAGAAGAGTGGGATAAATCACAGGTTTGCTAAACTGTTTCCCACCCACCTGCAGCAAACTCCTAGTGATTCACATCATCAGCATTTTTGTTATATATGCCACTTCATGGGAAGTTAAAAAATGTTGCTTGTAAATAGTACTGTTAACAGTAAAGAAAAAAAATATAAACAGTATGGCAAAACAAAACATCATACAATACATCATTTCCCTAAAGTACAGATGCTACACCTGAAAATCTGTCTATACATTGAAACTGCAGTTTGGACCTAATACTGATTTTCTTGACTCAGAGCTCTAACAGTGTCCAATGTGAGTTTTCAGTACATAGTCATTGCAGGATTAGGCACTTTTCTATATGAGGTAGGAACACTACATTAAAATTCTCACAGTGAAACCCAATTGATTTCAAACAACAAAGTCAAATGGATGATTAAACAGAAGGTTGGGGGGGGGGGGTGGTGGGGGGTGGCATTAACACTGAAGGCATTTTTATTTTTTTTTTTAACTGTATTTTGAAAACAGATGAGAAAGGTTTCAACACAATTATTTTTAATCCAGTCTGAGAATTGTGTAGAGTAGGTATAGTGTCGTGATGTAATGATCTGGTAAAAAATAGTATTTTGTGCTAAATACGTCTCTTTACAACATGCTTGGCTGTATGTTAGGCTTTCAGTAAAAAGTGAGTTTTGCCATGGAATGGGGATGTTCAGTGTTCTGGGATTAGTGCAGCTTTATCTAACAAGATATCATGCAGATATCATCTAACAAAAAAGAAATTTTTATGTTCTAACCAGCCAATGATGATGCACCATAAATTAGTTAAATATCAGATCATGTTAGTTATTTCTTATACTATGTGATGTCAGTGTCTCTCATTTGGAAAAACAAAACAAAACAAAACCAGAACAAAAAAAAGAAAAAAACCCAACAAAACCCTAACCAAACTAACCAACCAACCAAAAAACAAAACAAGCAAGCAAGCAAACAAACAAACAAAAAATCCCAAACACACCCCACCCCCCCAAAAAAAAAGAAAAAGGCAAAAAAAACCTGACAAACAAAATGTGATTCTAGTACTGCTTTTAGAGATCTTCTATCTTGATTATAATAGAGAAGTCTCAAAATGCCCTTAAGTGCCTGATTCCAGAATCTAGGTTAAAAGCACTTGTTAAAAAGAAAATTCAGGAAAACAGAGTTTTTCTGTTTTTGTTAAAACATGCCTTGGACATTTTAATGATGACAAAGGTTACAAGACATTTTGACTTTCATGTAGGCAAGCAATTAAAGAAAAAGCTTTTGTTTATGTTCCAAAACATAGAGTTGTTTTAATGTCATACCTGTTAATATCTCATTAACAACTTGTCCCAGCAGGTTAAGCAAAGTACAACTGAAGCTAAGTAAGTGTTACATTATTACATACTCCATAGCTACTAGGTACATACACAAAGTATCTAATAATAGCTTGCATTTTTATGGCATCTTTCATCTGAAGATCTAAGTACTTTAGAAGCATTAATTAATTAAGCTTTCCAATGCCATGATCAGAGCAGTGAATTGGCTTGTCCAAGGAAAGAGCTGGGAACAGGATACAGGATCTTTAGCTTTACTTATGCATATAGAATACCAGAAAAGTTTACATTCCCATTCTGGGAACCACAATCTACGAAAGGTCACTATCAAGGGTATTTTGCCTCATCTTCTAATAAACGTTAAAAGTTCTCACTTTTATTTAGATATTCACAAAGATGTATGCACATACATATTACTAATGGGAACACACACATACATTTGTAGAGGTACAGACACTTATAGATACAGACACTATTACATGTACACATGCGCATGCAGACAGACAAACACACGTGGACATACATTTATCTGTTTTCAGTGTCAAAGCTCCATAGTCCTGGCATGAAGACCAAATTTCATTGCAGAACACTGAGGGAGGTTTTTTTTTTTTCCTTTTTTTTTTTTTTTTCCCTTTGGTCATTTATATGTAAAAATGAGCATGATATAGTAAGGAAATCATCACTCTGATTGAGTATACCTGTATCTTAAGATTGCAACATATCAAACTGCATATTAATTTTTAAACAGACTGCTCTTTCTTTGGGATAACAAGATGAAGCATAACGCAATTCTAAGTAAGAGTATCTAGTAAACAATAATGGGGAACTGTGAGACAATGCAAATTATAAAATTACCCTTACTGTGTTTAAATGATGCGATACAACATTTAACAGCCTCTTTTTAGGAAGTATATAGGCATACTAAGAGCATAAATACGTCTTAAGCCATTGCTTTAAGCCTGAAGGTACCAGTATGTCTCATTTTATCATGCAATACTGCTATGAATAAGGTGGTTGTTTAATAGAGGATATGTTTTGAAGTTTACTTCCCACTGCAAGCTGTTTCACCATTTGTCATTTTAGTAGTCACACACAGTCTGTGGAATCTGTTTGGCCCTTATCTACCTCAAGTGGGTCTATAAACCATCTACAACAGTAAACTTCTTGACAGCTTTCCTCTAGCAGAGCCTTCTTACGAAAAGGCCATTTTTCCCCAAAGGACAACGTCTGTCTAATAGAGGGTCACTGTAACCAGCATTTTAGTTGGTATAGTTGAGTGATGCAAACAAGAGTGAGGTTTTATCCTTCTTTATGGTATTTTCTGTGTAGATACACACATTATCGGCAGGTGCTATAGGATGCACTGGTGTCGTCACAAAAATAAGGGCAGGAAAAGTACTGCCCGTCCGAGTTACAAAGCAAATATCGGGACGGGAAAGTTCAGCCTCTTCCCTGAAGGCTCCAGACCAGGTGTCTTGTGGTGACCGGCTTGCGTGCGGAGCCGGCTCCTTCACACGGCCGAGGCCAGGTCGCGCGTCCCTGTTAATTGAAGGAGATGGCGGACGCTGACCCGCGCGCTGTGAACACCCGACCGCATAAGCACGCAGCGCGCAGAGAAGCTCCTCCGCTGGCTAGTGAGCCGCCGCCTCTCTCCTCTCCACGGACCCCCTGGGAAAAGAACCTCCCGCGGGCGGAGAGCGCGGAGTTGGGTTGCGGGGCGCTGCGGGATGCCGCGCGGCGCGGCGCGGTCCGGGGCAGGCAGCGAGGGCGCGACGCACCTCGGCAGCCGCGCTAACGCCCAAGGCGAGAAAAGCCTGCGCGCCAGGGGAAGTGGAGGGGGCTGTCCGGGCCTCACCGCAGGCGCTCCGCACCGTGGCGGAGCCCCCGGCCCAGGCAGAGGGCGCGCGCAGGCGCCGGGTCCACAGCTCGCCGGCAGCCCCGCCGCTCCGCCCCCTCTCTCTCCCCCGCCTCCGCCCGCAAGCCCCCACGTTACTTTGATTGACAACTCAGCTTCTCCACTCTCCTTCCCACCGACCTTCGCCTCCTCCCCACGGCTACGCGCGCTGCTCGCCCTCCTATTGGCCAGCTCGGAGCGCTCCTGCCGCTCCGCCAGAAACGGTTCCCAGCAAAAGGCTGAGAGGCGGCAGGACCCAGGCTCTCGCCATTGGTCCGCGGAGCCAGGGCTCATCACGGCCCCACGTTGGTGTCGAGGTTGGCGATTGGATGGCGGCGTCCTCCCCCCTCCCCCGCCAGGCGGCGTGGGCGGGGCCGGGCGGCCGGTTAGCTGGCGGAGTGTGAAACCGCGTGCTAATGTAAGCGGCGCGGGCGAGCACGGCGCGTCCCGCTCGGCCACGGCCGCGCTCTCGTCCCGCCAAGCGCCTCCCGAGGGGCCGCCCGAGCTTCCCTTTTCCCTTGGCCGGTGAGGAGGGGAGGGGGAAAGGAGGCCGGTGGCGTTCTCGCCCTTTCGGGTCTGGATTTTTCAGCCGGGGAGAACTTTATCCCGGGTCGGCGAAAAGCGGTGGGTCAGAGCGGACGAGGAGGATGACGATGATGTTGCTGCTGCTGCCGCCGCGATGTTCCGCACTCGGGGGGCTCTGGTGAGACGCCTGGTTACCCGGTGTGCGCCTGTCCGGAGGAGGCTACAGTGGCGCTGGCGTTGCACGAAGGAGTTTCCTATCTGATATACCCCCGCTACGGACGATTTTTTTTGTAATTTTTTTTTTTAAATTCTCCGACGGGGTGGGCCGCTTGGCCGGTCGGGCCACCGGGCATTTTGAGGGGTTTTTGTCTGCCTTTTGTCCTAGGGACCTCTCTGCAACTAACGGGAGAGTCTGCTGCGTGTGTGGTTCCCCCTCCTCTGCCCTCCTGTTTCGTGCATGTGCTACTGGAGCTGCTCCGATCGGGGCCGGCTGTACAGAGCCACCCCCCGCCTCCTTCCTCCTCCCGCCTTCCTCCCTTGTTCATCGCCTCTCGTCTTGCTGATGACCTGGCCCCTCCGTCGACGCCTGGGAGCACCGCGGCCTTCCCTGGAGACTTTCTCTCGCCCCCTGGGTTTGCGACGGTTCCGCCGCTGACACCGCGTCCCGCTTCCCCGGCTGGATTTTCCCCTATTGGCAAGAGGCAGAAGCGGGGTGAGGAGTCGCCTCCGCCCGGAGTTTCCGGCCTTACAATTGCACTGGCAACTTGCGAACCCGCGAGGGGGATTGCTCGCTCCCGCGGCGGGGCGGCTGTGGCCCTCCTCGCCCCGTCGGGTTCCGTCCCGCCGCGTCCGGGCTCTTGTGGGCGCTGCCCGCCGGCCAGAACGCCGCCAGAGGAGCGCGGAGTGGTGGTGACCGTCCGAAGCGCGGCTCGTCCGCCTCCCCCAGGCACCCCAAGCCTGCCCCGGAACAACAGCAACAAAGGACGCCGCGGCCAGAGGATGTCTCCGCGGCGGGGGCACTGAGCAGCGCCTTGCCGGGCCTCTACCGGCGGCGGCGGAGGAAGAGCGGCTGGTGGGTGTCGCAGCTCCAGCCTTTTCGGCGCCCCGGGTCTGAAGCCGGGGAAGGGCAGGGGTCTCGCCACGAGAACTGCGCTGCCAGGGACCCCCGCCGCGGCCGGAGCCATGTTCCCCCAGAGCAGGCATCCCGTAAGTACAGCGTGGTCCGCCGCTCCGCAGGGGTCGAGGCGCAGGGTCGTCCGGGGAGCGGGGCGGGGGCTGGGTGTTTCGGACGGCTCCCCGCAGCCAGCGCTGCACACTGTCGGGGCGCACCCCTAACTCCTCCGCCCGGCTGGGAGGGAGGGGTAGGGGGTGTCGGGTGCCCTTCCAAGTTTGTCCCCTCCTAGGAGGAGCGACGCATCCTTCCTGTTGGCGTGTCCGGGGAGGGGACGCGCCCCCGCCCCTCCCAGACCCTTTTGTTTCGTGGGCAACTTATCTGCCTTGGAAACGACGGCGGTGGGTCGCCGATGGCCCGTGGAGCATCTCCCTTCCCGCCGAGTGCGGCGCTCGGGCCGGGGCTCGCCGTGTCCCTGCGGCGGGGGTCGGCGGGGAGGAGCCGGCACGCCCCGCTTTCGTATAGACGGCGGCGGCAGAAGAGGGTGGGTCGGGGCCGGAGTGGCTCCAGGAGCGCGGATAGCCTCGTCCCCCGCAGATGAGGGACGGGAAGGTGGGTAGTTAAGTGTGCAGCGCCCCGGGGCGGTGGCGGGAGGGCCGAGCTGGGATCTCCCCCTGCTGCCGTCTATCCCGCTGGCCTGGCCGTGGCGGGCGGCGTCGCATCCCCTCCCCGCGGGGCGGCCGCGCTATGTCTGAACGTGCCTCTTTCTCCCGTGCCGGCCGCCACCGCGCCAGACCCCGCATCAGGCTGCGGGCCAGCCTTTCAAATTCACCATCCCGGAGTCGCTGGACCGCATCAAGGAGGAGTTCCAGTTCCTCCAGGCGCAGTACCACAGGTGAGCGCCGGCGGGCCGCCTCGAGGCCCGGGGTCGTTGCCCCGACCCCGGCCGGGCGCGGGGGACTGCACTGAACGGTCACGTCCAGGCGGTGGCGTGCAGCGTCGCAGCTGAGCCCCGCCACGGGACCCGGCCTCCCGCGCACCGCCGGCCTTTGCCGGTCGGTTTGGGAAGGGGCGGTGCGGGAACCTGTCCCCGGCGGTGGCGGGGAGTGAGCGGAAGACAGGGCTCAAGGGGGAAGGCAGCCCTGCCCTGGGGCGGGTGCGTTCTGCCAGTGGGCTCTCCGCGCGGTAGTGGGTGGTAATGTCGAAACTGGAGCGGTTCGGCACTTGTAGGCATTTAAAAAAAAAAAAATAATTGTTAGGGATCCTTACGTGGAGGATTTTTTTTAAGTACATCAAGAGAAGACCTGCCTTAATTCTGTGGCACAGACCATTAAGGAGGTTAATTCTCATGTTTGCTCATTTGTGTGTGGTGTTAATGCAAAGATTAATTAAATGCCAACGTGCGTTGCTTAAAGAGCAAAGAAGGATTGTTAAAACATGCAAGTACCCGAGTACTAACACAAAGTTAATACGAATCTGCTGAGCCGTGTCGTACGTTTCTGCTTGCTGTGCTGTCCTTCAGATGTTCTTTTTTTGCGTTTGTGCTTGCTGCAGAGGTCCCTATAGAGATTTAGGGTATAGCTTCTTGTGTACACATGGCAGTAGGTGTTAGGGGACATTAATCATCCTGAATTTTTTACTCCCATGCAACTGAAAGATCCGGATAGGAATAAAAGCTTTTGCAAGTTTCCCAATTAGAAAATGCTTGGGTTTGATTAGGCTTCCTAAAACAGTTACCTTGTTTAAGCCATTTATTACTTTGGAAATGTGGTGTAAACCGTAAGTGTTCAGAATCGCAGCTCTAAGTGAAAAATGCTGTATTATGCACTAACTGTTCCCTAGAATGCTTACAAGTGTCATTTAAAAAAACTCAAAACAGAAAAAACCAAACCCCCAATCAAACCAAAAAGAAGTCAGTATGCCAAATGTTGAGGCATTAGCTTTCGGTGAAAACAGTCAGAATTATGCCATTACTGATGAAATATACAAATGCCAAATGTAACTTCTTCTAATTTTTGAAAACAGAAATAGGAAAAAAACTTGCTAGTACATGATGGTCAGAAGTTACTGATTTTCAAGGTGTGGGCCAAGGTAACATTAGCTAGAATGTCCTTAAGGTTAAAAAATATAGACTACTCAAGTTGTAATTGTACATGAGTGGTATTACTTGGCACTAACGTTGTATATGAAGAAATACCTCTCTTTTACTTTTGAGAAGTACTTTGCAGAAATACAGTTCCTGTTATATCTTGAAAGTTGTAGCACTTCATAGCAGCTCTTTGTCAAAGCATGAAGACTGGGTATGTTTGGGTTTTGGAGACAGTTTGTGTCTCATACAGCATCTATGAAGCACCTTCTAAATTTCCTGTTCAGCCTTTGTATTTAAGGTATGAATTAAGTCTTTCTCTATTTGCAAGTTAGAGGGTTTTTTAATGAGCTGCTTCTGTCAAAATAGAGATCAAGTGGGTAGAAGTCAAAACAAGTAACATAAGTTACATTGAAGTGTGATCTATTTTGTAGCCTTAAATTGGAATGTGAGAAACTGGCAAGCGAAAAGACAGAAATGCAGAGGCACTATGTGATGGTAAGTATATTTGTTTTTTCTTTTCAGTAAATATCTCCTAATACAATGTAAGCGATCATAAGAAAATAATGTATGCTCCTTTATTTGCAGTATTATGAAATGTCGTATGGATTAAACATTGAAATGCACAAACAGGTAAGGCATTTTGTTTTCTAAACGACAAAATCTGCAGTCTGTCTGGTGCATTTAAATGTAGCCATTCTGTTTATGTTCAGATGACTGTATCATGTGGCTGAATCAATAGGCTGATTTGTAGCTGTGATTAGTAAACCTTTTGGCTACCTGCTGTCAAATGAGGTATAGATTAGGTTGAGTGACAAGGCTTTCCTGGTATTGATCCCGAAGGACATTGTCAAAAACAGGAAAGGTCTTGCGTTTGTGGTTTCAAAAATATAACTCAATTCTTTATGTGGTTTTATTTTATTAGTGGGTAGAGCCTTTGATATGTAAAGCTGGTCTTGCGCGTGTGTAGTGTATGTACTGATAGTTGCTCAAATCCTTGCCATTTAAAGGTATGAAAAGCCCAGTGACTTGGAAAGCTCTAGTTATGACTATGAGTTTGCAAGTTCCCATAAAATTCACACTTATGGACACTATAATGGTGAATAAAAAGGGTATTGAACTGGAACAAGACACTAAGGACCTCATAAGAGAAGAAAAGCTAAATGATTGCTCAGCCCAGAGGACCCTCAATTGAGTACTCATTGTCTGCCAAATAAAGCATTAATGGCAGGGTGTAAGTATTCTGTAGATATGCTGACATCCACTTTTTCATCAAGATGCTGGTACAATAAGTCTTTCAGAAATCGATGGCCTCTTAAAAAAAATTGTCATTAGATGAAGTTGCACAGTTGGATACATTTCAAAGTGCAACAATACAATTCTTTCTTGATGTGTATGTGCTATTTCATCTAAACCTCTTGTTTCATTAAATTAAAGAGCATGGCTGACCGGCTAGGGCACAGCGAAGGAATTGATTAGTTCAGGTTTCCAATCTTCAGTATATTCAAAGACTTTCATTAAGCACGTGAATTGCAGAGCTGAATTTTGCTTTTGTAACTCTGAACTCTTTGATTTATTCTTTTTTGTTATTTTTGTTTTCCCCTAAAAATATTATATTCAATAAGATGGTATTGTAATTCCATGAAAAATTTGTCTGCAAAGCTGGGTAGATATTTTCTTGGCTTATAGAGGTAGACTTCTTTGAATCCAAAATGCCTGTAAAAGAGGAAATATTATGATTACCTTATTGTTTTTAAAGTCATGTACCCAACAGGTACACAGGAAAACTGGATTAGTGTTCAACTTCATTCTGTACTGTAGCTGCATTAGTCTTCCTATGTCTTGTGTTCTTGTGTTTCTGTGAGGTGACTTGCAGGTTTTTTGATTTGGAGATTTTTCTTGGAATTTTTTTCTTCTAAACAACTTTTTCTGTACATTAACCTGTGAGGAAGCCAACACCTATATAGGAGCCTCATTTGGTGAAAAGTGGATTCTTTCAGATCTTTGAAGGGAACATGTGATTTAAGTAAATGTACTAGAAATTGTCTTTAGATAAAATCAGCTAAGCCCACAAGAGTAAAGTGTGTCAGAACTGAGGTTTCTGCTTTGCCCTTGACATCTGTGTATTGCAAAGTTTTAATGTTTTGTGTGTATGGCAACTATGATTACATACTTAGTAGGTAGTGATACTTTGGAAATTTAAGATTTATGACAGAGCATTACACCTGTATTGGTTCTAGCCACAGAGTAGAACACACATGCTCAGCATATCCTGTTAAGAAAAGCATAAGCTTTTGAAGGCATAAATTTTCTGGATATGAGACTGAGATACTATGCTTTTACATGTTAAATAATCCTAATTTCTGATAGAAGTAGCACCTTCATGGTGAAGTCTGTCGCTTTAGATGCCTGCAATGAGGATGCCAAATGGTGTTACGGTTTAGTATGTAGGTGGTCTTAGATTACAGGAAACAAAAAAGCCTACCAGTGACATTCTTCTGAATTTCCACTGCTAACAATAAGTTCTGAGGAGGCTTTTGGCAGATAGTAATCATAATTCTTATTAAAACTGGTGATGTCTAGCCCTGAGGGTGTAGCCAGGCTCAAATTGATGCTTTTTGCTGGCTGATCACCAGCACGGCCTAAGTGCTCATTATGTTGTAGAGAGGGCCCTTGGAGCTCTCATTACATTTGACAGGAATTCTCTCTAGGGGGAAACTGGGCATTAGCTAGACTCCTGACAGGCTGAAATTATTCCTGCTTTATGGCTTATAACCAAATGCTAGCAAGGCATCATCAGGGGACACGAAAAATTGTCATTTCTGACAACATCTTAGTTACTGAAAAATGCAGTGATGGGGAAACTTTCCACTGAACAAGCTTTAACGTTTTTAAGGCCTGCCTCCTATGTGGATGCTGCACTCACTCTGTGTGAATCCCTTCAGAGTGCTTGGGCAGCTGATTGAAAAGCAAAAAATTACACTGCATCAGTGTTTCTTTATGCAGTGTGGTATGTACATCACTGTTAAGGTAGAGTCATTTTGATAAAATGAAGTAGTTGCAGTTTGCCTGTATATGAAGGGGTTGACTTGTGTGGATAAAATTGCATCACCAATTCCCTCTCAATTTAAATTGGTAATCTAGCATAATTTTACTAAACAAATTTAGTCAGGATTTGAATGTTGCTATAAACAGACTTAGTTGAAGTTAACTTTCCATATGTAAACACCTGTAGTGCAGAGCTTTCCACTTGAATATGTTGCATTTGAGTCCAGAAATGGCCATGTCAAGGCTTTCTTCACAACTTCAGCTTTGTCACTTTGTGGTGTTTAATTGCATAACTGTGCTTAAATAGAGGCACTGCTGTTGCATTTCAATCTGCTGGCTGAATAGTGGTCAGGAAATTATCTTTTCTCAGGTTTTTGTTGTTGTTGTTTTGTCTTGTGGCTGTGGGTGTTTTTTTTTTTTTTTCAGAATTTCAAATGTTAGTTCTTAAAAGGATGTTGTATGTGGATTCTTATATTGTTTTCAGAGGAATTATTTTAAGGTGACTTGTAACTAAGTTTTGCGTACCTGTCACAGAAACATGTACCTGAGGATTTGTTTAGGATAGGTGCACTTGATTCAGATATTGTTTTCATATGTTCCTGGAAGACAATCAACAAAGACATTTTGTGTGGACACTAAATTTTCCCCACTGTGACATCCGTGGCTGGCAAAGCAGGTGCATCAACGGCTACTGCCAAGATGTGCAGTTGGTTGGGTGTTAAAAATCCCACTATACTTGAAGGGTTGTTGCCCTTGGCTATTAGGGCAATGCCTCTTCATTTTCACCATCTCTGTCTGTCATCTTATGTCATAACTCAGAAGATAAGGCTTCCTGTGCATTTAATGCCTAGATAGTTTAGGTGCAAGATTAGCTTTTGTTCAGTGTCAGGCAGCCAAAGAAAGAAAAATTTATCACTGCTCAGCCAACTGACACACTATATAAACTACTAGAGTGTGTGTGTGTGTGTGTGGTGTTTTTTTTTTTGTTGTTGTTGGGTTTTTTTGATGTTTGTTTGTTTGTTTTTGGTTTGTTTTTGTTTGTTGTTTTGTTTTTATGGGGTGGTTTAGTGTGGTCTGTGACCTACCTGGAGGCAAACCTGTCATTTAGTACCTTGCCTCTTTTAGAAAAGTATACAAACTTACAAAGTGCATTATGTTGAAGAGTTGTACAAGTTATATGTCTTTTTTTAGCCTGGACTGTTTTGTGGAATCACTTGTAATGCTGTATGGCAAAGGACAGAATCTTCTACTGATACCCCATTAGAACATCAGTCTTTGGGAGTGGGTTAAATAGAAGGGAATTAAGGAGCTTAGTTAGCTCTCTACAGCTCCTGAGTAGGGTGTCTGTGCTGTTGAAAGGGATTTAAAGAAAAATTAATTTCTTTTTTCTGTTTTCCTGCTTGCATTTTAATTATTAGAATGAAAAACTTTATAAATCCTTAAGGTTTTGGTGGTGTTCAGTGAGTGTTTCAAGAACATTTTACAGCTGGCACTGCTGCATAAGACAGGCAAACCCTATTTTTATTTAAAAGATAAAGTGGTAAAGTGGTTTGGAATGTAATTTTTTTTCTTTTAAACTTAGAAAATGATACTTATTTTACAAATACTTCGTTTTGAAATGAGTGCAGTTATATCACCAGTGCAGACATTTAAACCACGAATACAGTTGCTAATTTGAACAGAAGGGAAAGACTACAGTGATGACCTCAACTTTCTCCACTTTTAATCATATTCAAGCTTGAAGCCAGCATTTTTGTGAAGGAGTTATCTGACAGATTCAGAGCACTGTGTGAAATACGTCTCCATGCATCTTCTAGATTAAACATTCTCAGATACCATCTATTGAGTCAATTCCACATACCACTTAATCTGAAAGTATGTCACAGTGTAAACATTCTACATATGTTAAATACTGCTGGATCATCTTGCGTTTTGGACTTGGTCTACCAGACTTCAGGTTCCCTACAGAATTAATGAGAGGGAGAAGAATTGTGTTCCTACCAGCTACCTTGTTAAACTTTCCTTGCATTGCTGGAACTTTGGTTTCCAAATAGCAGTTGATGTATTTCATGTATAGGTTCAAGCAGTCAAAAAAACAAGTCCTGATATTTTTGGGGTGGAGAGAAGGGAAGATGCTTAGTGAATGTGCAGCACCCTTCTATCATAGCAGGTTCTGGGGAAAGAGTTGATGCTTTTCCTCTTTCTTTTGGTTGTTAAACCAAACTGAGCATATGAATTGCCTTTCCTCTCACCCTACTCCACCACTTAAGTGTTTGTAGCAAAGCGGTAAAATTGCATTGTGTCTCTTGTACAAAATGGAAGACAGGATCTTCTAGGTTTGATAATAGGTCAACACTGGCATACAGTAAAAGCATTTGAAAACAATTTAGGTTAACTGATGCTTATCAGGAGACTGCACAGTACTGTTATTTTAAAAATGGTAACAGCTTTGAGTAGAACTAATGAGGTTTTCTTTCCACTTGAGTTAAGAGTTAGATATATCTAATGGCAATTGTCAACACTACTATTTTTGTCTTTTGCATTACACTTCTCAGACTCTTTAGCAATTTGGGAGGTAGTAGTTGCTCACATAGTTGCTCTCAGAATGGGGGAAACCAACAGATGACAGGGAGAATTCCCAGTGTTTTGGCATGTATTTGTCAAAACAGCTAGTTTAACAGACCAGTTCTTATGATTACTAATAGGCCATGGCATTTAAAGTACTTGCAAGTTCCGTGTTCAGCCTGAACTTGCAACATGTGCTTTTGCAAGTATCAAATTTCCATTTTAAGTATTCTGTGCAGGTAATCTTGTGTGACATCTCTGGGCAACAATTTCCAGTCTTTGACCCACCCTCATTAAGATTTTTTTCCTTTGCTAACTGGGACTTTGCCTTTCTGAACTGGTG
Organism: Todiramphus chloris collaris; assembly: GCA_025345505.1. Classification (NCBI taxonomy): domain Eukaryota; kingdom Metazoa; phylum Chordata; class Aves; order Coraciiformes; family Alcedinidae; genus Todiramphus; species Todiramphus chloris. Next base: position 26,138,824 of record JANVCC010010406.1, on the reverse strand, counting down.
ACGATTGACTGTCTGCCTTTTCTTCTGCACATAAGAAGTCTGGCTTAATCTTTTGCATAATCACCTCTTTGTCAGCAATCAGAACTCTTTTCCCGTTAATCCTCCTCTTCATGAAACTAAACAAATCTAACTTCTTCCTGGCATGTTGTGTGCTCTGATTTTCTGATCATCTCACTGGCCTCACTTGATGACTCACTCCAGTTCGGCAACATCTTCCTTCTTGCCAAACAAGGGCAACATAAAGGGGAACAATTTAGTTTAATCAACTAGGTAGTTACAGTCATACTTCTGGATACTGGTTTGAGGTGTATCCTTGATCAGCACAATGATGCATATTCAGTTTGTTCTCCAGGACACCCATGCTGCCTTCAACGAAACTGCTTTCTAGTGTGTTACCTCTCTGACTGTGCTGTTGGTGGGCAAGACATTCTCTCAAGTGTAGAACAGAAATCACCCTTTGTTTAGTATGAACCTCGTTTCTGCTGTCTTTATCTGATGGCTTCTGGTCCTCAGAATACACAAGTGGTTGATGCCTAGCTGCTTTTTCAATGCACTCAAAATTTTATATCTTCATTGTAACCCATCTGTGTTAATGCCTTTTTTTCATGTTGGTCAGTCCTAAACTGCACAGTTGAGTAGCTTTCTTTGATAATCTTTGTTGTTTTTCCCTGAACCTCATTTATTTTTAATTTAGTCTGTTGAAATGAAGAGACTAGAACTACATGCAGTTCTTGAGGTACAGGCAAAACATATTTATGTTTACACACCTATTTTATGGATTATTTTTCCCTGCTCCTTTTATTCCCTCACCCAGCCCTTTTATAAAGTTCTCAATGTATTCAGTAAAGGTCCTGATCTCTGATTCCTCTTTTGTCTGCTGTGAAATGAAGAACTGTTGGGGTCGACTCTTGCATTTTGAGTTCTTGCTCATGATCAATGATTGTAAATTCAGGAACTATCACTGTACATCAAGGCTAGGAATGGCTACTGCCAGTGCAGATATATTTTGTCTGCCAGTCCTTTAACTGCCCACTGCGACTTGTAAGGTCTCTCTGCAGTTCTTTAGCCATTGTTTTTAGTATAAATGTATTATCTTATGGAGTAGGCTTTCTGACTGGCTTTTCTGACTGGCTTTTCCAGGCTGCACTCCTGAACATATTCATAAAACAGATTGCAGTAAAGGCCACTATGAAACTCCCCTGGTGACCTGTTTATGGCATGATGTTGGAGGTGATTGAAGAGTAGAGTGGAGCTTGCTGAAATTGAGTTTATTCTTAACTGAACCCTAGTTTAAATCTGACTAGGTTTAAAAATCAGTTATTTTCTAAGGTCATCCCTTTTAAAAGAAGGTCTATAGCATTACTTCACTGTAATAGTGTTTTAAGTTTGTAAGTGTTGTGTATTATTTTAGTTATCAAGCCTAGTTACAAAATATACTTTCTAATATGGGAAAAACAGTTTGGGAAATCAATCAGTTTGTTAGGTTTCACTGAACTTTTTATAATGATAACAGTGTGGCTAATGATGAATTGCACACTGTTTAAAAAGAGTCTGATCTCTAATTGGGGCTTGGCTGAGTTGCTCTCACCTTTATGTTCTTCAGGCATGAGAAAGATTATTAAGTTACAAATTAAAATTCTTTGAGGGTTGTTGGGTAAGCTTTGTGTCAGGGCTGCTTATCTGGAAATATTTTGTACTTCTTAGGTCATCTGAGGAGCTAACTAGGCTTTTTGTCTGTGTGATAACAAAACAGAACGGAGGTTAATTTGTGTCTTGGTGTAGGGTTTTTTCTTGAGTGTGGTTTGTTTGTTTTGTTTTTTGTTTTTCTGTGTTTTGGGTTTTTTTTTATTCCTCTTGAAGCTTTTTGATGTTTGTATAAACATTTGGTCAAAGCAACTTACTTGTAAGGTGACCAGTCAGTGTATTGACAAGAACAGACACAATAGAAAACTGCATTAGGAGGCAAGCCGTTGGGATTTGCAGTAAATATATTACAGAACACAAGTGAATTGCCAATACTGCTTGTTTAGCAGTTTGCAAGGGCAATGGTAGTATGGATTTTTGAATTAGAAGGGAAGGACTGTTCTTTCTCTGTGCTGGAACATTTAGCTGATGGCTGAGGATAAAATTGATTTAGAGAACAAAACGCTGCCACCTCTGTTTGTGCCTTTTTAAATGTTCTCTGGATTAGCAAACAAACCAGAAAGCTAGTTTTCCGTTTTGGTGAAGGGAAGCAAGAATGTGTATACTTGTTTGGCTGCATCTTAATTAGGTATTAAGTCTGAGGAAACTTGGTTTTATTAAGTCAAGAAAAGGAGAGGACATCTAAAACTGGGTGGTTTTTCTGATTTGTGGAAATCTGCCTACTTATAAAACTGGTTTTAAGTGTTCAGAAACCACTGAGCTGTGTTCTCTGCTTCATGGTATGATGAATCAGGTTTTTTAAATGTGGAAGTTTGTATTAATTCCTGTCATGGGGGGAATGAAAACCCCACAGTTTCTTGGGGAAGAAATAACTAATAGAAAGATCATTCTTTTGTGGTATTGCTACAACACTTTGGTGTTACAACACAGTGGTTTTTTTTTTTTTTTTTTTAAAAAAAAAAAATAAAATCCAAAAGCTGGAAAGTTTATTGCTGTTCTTCATGTATGAGTTTGGGTGTAAAGTCATTCTGAATTTCTATTTTTGTAACTGATTATAAGGTTTCAGGCATTACTTTTCAGACAGCTAGCTATCTGTGACCTCAAATGATGGATGTAAATTGCCAGTTAAGCAAACACAAAATCTTTAATTAACAAGACCTATGGGAAAGCTCCTGGGTTATTTCTTTAAACAGAAATATGAACTGCAGACTCACAACACTAAAAAGGACCTCATGCCTTCCTGTATCCTAGCAGTATTGGCTATGCCAGTGTCATTGCTGATAGTGTGATTGTCCTGCCTGTTAGCAAAGACTTGACAGTAGTGATGACTCGCAGGCTCTCTATGTAGCAGAGTGCTTTCATGTCCTTGCTGTTGAAGTGCTTCTTCAGTTAAAGCTTCAAGCTTTTGTGTTGCAGTTTCAGCTCTTTACTATGCTTTCCCTTCACCCTGGATAGGGAGAGTAGATCATTCCTCTTCCTTCCAGAACTATTTTGTATACCTTTACAGTCTAATGTTCATTCTCCAAATGCTGTTGCCCATTTGAAGTACAGTATCTGAAATTACCAAGTGCTGTACTCCAGGGGAGGAAGTGCAGTACTAAGCAGCATAGAAGGTTTACTTGGAGTACGGCTTACTGCAGTGGCAGCCTTCTATTTCAACAGCACACTATTGACTTATGCTCAACTTCTGATCCGCTGTGACTGAGAGATTCCTTCCTGGCCTATTATTTCCCTTTCCTTTATGTCCCTGTCTAGGCACTCTATGGTCCTTTATCCCTGTTTATCCCTATCCTTATTTTTCCTTTGTAGTCCATTTTTCTATTCACTGCAAGTGAGTTCTGAAGCTATTCTCCAGCATATTCTGTCTTTCTCAGCTTGAAGCTCTTTGCAATATAAGGATTAGGGCAAATTAAGAGATCTTTATGCTTGTTAGTGGGAAATACTGAAAAATACTGGATCTATCATGCATGTAGAACTTCTTAATTCGCAAAAGAGAATTCATACATGATGTAATCATCAAGCAGTTTTGTACTTGTTCCCATGAAGTTTTAGCTGGGCTGTGCTGTTTATCATGCTCCTAATAGTGCTATGAGTGCCAAAATTGTTAGGAAAAAATGTTAACATCATCTGCACCTCTTAGCCGTAGTTCCATTATCTTTTTAGATAATTCTGATGTTGTTTACTGCTGAAAAATACTTCTGAGTTGTGATTTATATCTGTGTTTCACTTAGATGTTTATGGATAAGAGACTTTTTAATGCCCCAGCATTAATGAATAGTAATTAATCTGAAGTGTTGTTGCTGCTTCATTTGCTGTTTTCTGTCTGTTAGGCACTGTGCTTTCATAGTTAGCTAGTCACTTGACACTTGCAGGCTCTGCAAGGTGCCCACTAGCTGCTCAGTTTTCAGTAGTGTGCTCTTGTTTTATCAGAACTGTTCAATTTGAAGATGTTTTACTTGGAATACTCTGATGTCTTCCTTTCCTGTTCCAGCTATGGTATTGACCTTATGTAACTAGTAAATTATATTACATGGCTACAGACTTTTCAGCCTTCTTGGTGTCCCTTCACCATCTCAAGGGGCCTCTGAGGGCATCAAACCATTTTTTTTGTTTTTCTCCTACAGCTGTTCTAACCCTAGAGAAGTAGCTTTACTGTAGCTGTTGCTTACTAGTGATGCATAGTTAAAAAATATGTACTTGTGCTGTATATGTTCATAGTGCCTCACCTGATCTAGTTTCTACTATGGGAGTATGCTTTGCTGTTTGTGTGAAGTCCATTAAGAATTTGGGATTTAGTCTCTTTGCACAATTACATCCCTCCTTTTTTTTTTTTTCTTCTATCCCTGTCTCTTACATTCTCAGATGTATTAGCTGTCATCCTTGTCCTTAATTCTGTTTCACAAAGAAAGTGTCAGCTTTGCATAATGCCATTTTATCTCCTTCCTCAGTAACAGGTCCTGTAACGTTGATCTTAATGGTTGATCTTGCCACCTTCCTTCCTGTCCTGATGATTATAAACTCTGCGGTGATTGTCAGTCTCAGTGAAATTAGTTTCTATTTGGATAGTTTCAACCAGTCTTCTCAATTACAATGTAAACTAGATGGTATCTTTACTAGGGTTTTTTTAATATATTCTACATACATATATATATATGTATATAATATATATATATGCATAAAGTGAAGAAACGTATTGACAAAGTTAGAAACTTTGTTTCCAAAGTTTTGCTGAAGTTTTCCAACCCTTTTTTCCATATAGTGAAAATCTGTTATTTCCACCTTATTTCCAGATCCTGTGGTACCTAGTTCTACTAGGTGCTAACAAGAGTTGCCAATCCTCTTAACTTGTTATTCACTAGTGAGTCATCTTGTGGCACCTGAAGCACTGATATGAACACCTTTTTAAGGCCTTAAATTGTTTCTCTGACTTGACAGATTTTTGAAACTGAGCTGTGACTATTCCAAGTATTGTGAAATGGTAAAATTACATTTTAGATATTAACTAAGTCACGTGCACTTTTGTAAGTTTAATTTGGTAGTTATTTCTAAACTGTTGGTCAACAGAGTGTACTGAATTGTTTTCCCCATATTTCAGGCCCTTGTTAATGTATTGTCCTTTTTGTCAGGTGGCATGCTTATTGTTCTAGTCAAGTCCAATTTCTATGGCTATTACAGTCTTAGTTGAATGTAAACGAAACTCACAGTCAGGATTCAGTCCTTATTGACTTGCATACTGGAAATGTGTACGCTTGGTTTGAGGAACTTTATGCTCCAATTTTTAGAAGTTGTGTGATTCCAGGCACTTCTCCAGCTATGTGTGCAAGAGCTCTGACTTTCTGCTGCTATCCCAATAATGTGTCTCAGTGTGGCAAGTGCTACAAGGATGTATGAAGAAAGATAGATGTAGCTTGCAGGAGTGAGAGCAAAATAGCAAGTAGTTTTAAAATAATGTACTAAATTTAAATTCCATCACAGCTTTTTTTTTTTTCCTCCGTCATAGAGGTGCAGCAGTTACAGATATACAGATTCTTTTTATGACTCCTTAATTTTGCTCTTCTCTTTGTCTCCTTGGTGTTCTTGTATACTGTAGTGTTGCTCAGTTGTCCAGAGCAAATTAAGTTCTTAGTGTCCTTAAAGGTAATAACGAAAAACATGCTGGATAATTTTGGAAACCATTCTTCTTCTAGAGCAGCATAAAAGCGTATGAGAAAGAAGACAGGAGATCCTCTGATAGCTTATTGTTTCCCCAGTTTATTGCTGGAAGACAAGGTGGCAAGACCTCTTCTGGACTGCGAGTCAGCCTGTGACTTGTTCGGCATCTCATGGAATCTAAATAAAAAGGGGGAACTCTGTACTGGAAAATAACTTGACAGTAGAAAAAGGCTGTGTTCACTTCAGAGCTTTAAATACTTCTGTGTGTATTGATGGTTAGCTTAGGCATGAAAACTAATCTGTGGAACTAAAATTTGGATAAACACACCTTTTGTACTTGTGGGTGCCTAAGCAAGATGAGCTCAAGCTGGATTAGAGGAGAAGTGCGATAACTGTCCCATTTAACCACGTTTAAGAAGAGTCTTGATATAGTGAAGTTGTATGAAAGGAGCACTTTAACATCCTGACAACAGCTTCTTTGTTGCCAGTTGGCTTGGGTTCAACAGGATTTACAGCTGTAAATGGGATGGGCAGTTGTGTACAGTGGTTCATTGAGAGCTACACAGCAGCCTCTCATTATTATTACAGAAAGCATTGAAATTAGACATCTGAAATCTATTTAGTCACTTCACTTTACAGTTGAATGAAGTCCAAACCTGTAGTAGATGTTTGGCAAGCGTAGCTGTTGACTTGTGCATTATATGTAGCTTATATTTAAAGTAACATGACCGTTCTGTAATTTAAACTGACATCTAAGATGATTCAGATAAATGTTAAGGTACTGGATTAAAAAAAAAAAAAAACAACTTCAGAATCTATCTAGCATTCTGTTACTTCATAATTTTACATTTTTATGCTGTTAATATTTCTGTTACTTTTTCTCCCACTCCCACGTGCAATATGGTGGTGTTTATTTTTTTCATAGCTAAAGACTTTCATACTAGTCTTCTGGGTTTTTAATATCATCATCTTGTGGGTGTCTGACCTTGCAATTAAAATGAGTAGTACAAATATGGGGCAGAGGGAAAGATGTATTTGTTAAACTGACAGTTTATACCCAAAATACAGAGATTGTTCCTGCTGCTGAAATGAACACTACCCTTTGCTTCTTGTAAGATTGAATTTCAACTATCTGTTGAGAATAAACTTTCCCACTCCCTCCTGTTGGTAAGAATATTAGTAATGACAGTGTTTATAATTTAAAATAGAGTTTGAGGGTCAACTTCCACAGTTTGTCACAGGGTGGTTAATATGGCAGTAAAGGGGAGATGAATGTGGCTACTTGTGTGAGTCTATTACTCAGGAGGCCTGTAAATTTGATTGGCTGCTGCAGTTCTAGCAGAATCATTCGATTTGAGAGCAATAGAAAGATAAGATATCCAATTACCCAAATGATTTGCAGGGTTAGCCAACGTTGTCATGGAGACGTGAGTTGGAACAAATTAAATTTTAAGCAATAAAATAATCTTAAAGCACGTCTGGGAACAAGAAAATTTGGCAGTGGCACTTACCTGAATTGAATCTTTGCTTGACATGCTGTTGTTTGACATTGATATACTATGGGGGCCTAAACTTTTAAATGGCATGTTGCCTTTATTTATTTTTTTTCACTTTTGCAGCCATTGCCAAAACAGATTGCAGTGTATTAGTTTTAAATAAAAGGGCATTAATAATATATGCATATTTCAGTGCTCAACATGGATTCAATAACTCATGAACAGCAAAGTTCATAGAATACTAGCCTTAATCATTTAAGGCTTTTCAATATTTAAATTTTGAGATTTAATTCTGAGTCCAGCATCCCCTCATCCCTCAGATCTTAGCAACAGATTTTTTGGAAGTGCTGGAGTCTTTCTCTAGCAAATTTCTAACAAAGCATGAAGAGAGAGAAGCACAGTGAAATGTTTCTTCACAGTTGCTCAGTGAATGTGTGCTTTTTGTTGTCTTCAAAGATTTCAATCACAAAAAAAAAAAAAAAAATTAAAAGCTACATCACTTAAGTGTACTGCCTGTTTCACTGATTCTGCTGGAAAAATGAAAATCCTAAATGGGTATTAAGCTTCAGCTCAAGACTAAATATACACATGCAGCTTCTTACACAAGGACTTTTGAAATGTATTATCTAGCTGATTTCTGTCCCATGAAGAGGGCTTTTATCTATGTCTATTAGAGATGAAAATAGGTCTGAGGTCAAGCCATTTGCAGCATTTTCATAGCCTTCGATCTTCTTCTCATCCCCACCACAGATAATATCAAATGATTGAGTAATGACCAAAAGTACAACATTGACCTTTACTCCCTAGTGGATTACTGTGTTATATGCTGTAAATGGCAGGAAGTCCATTTTGTTCTTCCAGGAGTTCAGTGCTGTACTTGCCTTTCTACATTTTGAAAGTTTAAGTGGAGGCAGTGAATTACCTTCTAAAGGTTTTGTGAGTGTGATTTGATAGCGTATTCTTTTCTGTGTGTTAAAAGCTTATTCTCTGATTGTCTTGCTTTAAAGAAATGGATTAGGACATGTTTTTTTTTGTTTTTTTTGGTTTTTTTTTTGTTTTTTTGATTGTTTTTTGTTTGTTTTTGTTTGTTTTTTTTTGTATCATCAGGACTTAGGGTTTTCTTGCTTTACTTTTAATGATGTTGTTCGTGAGCTGTATCCTTTGCAATCTAATGATAAATGTGATTCTCTGAATTGGGTTGAAATAACTAAATGTGTTATAAATGAGAATAAATAAACCTGTCCTTAAGAAGCAGTGATAGAGTGCTTTCAAATATTGATCTAACATTGTGATATAAGAAGTGCAGTTTGCAAGCAAGAATAACAAGCTTCTGATACACAGTGGACATTTTTAGATGAGCATTGTTTTGTAAAAATAGGACTGGACAGCTCTGAGGAGTCTTACCACTTATAATAGACCAGTTGTCACAATACAACTGATTATTAAAAATAATATAAGATGAAATTTTTTGCTTTAGATCACCATGGCACAGGCATGGTAGACACTGATAGGAGCAAAACCAAAATTATCGTTAACCTCTGAAGCTGAGAGGTGATTAGGTCACTCTCCTCAGAGGAAAGTTTCATTCTTCACTTAGAAATAAGTGGTGACTTCTGTAGGCTAGGACTTCCAGCATTAATGACAGAATATGTGAGTATTAGGTGTGGTTAGAAGTAGTTATACTTTGGATATTTGTATTCCCTCTTTTCATTCCAGTGCCAAAATCTGTAGTTAAGAAATCGTGTTTATTTAAGTGTATCTTACATGCTTTAGAAAGTACAGACTGTCAAAATGCAAAATGATCTCGAATAGGCTACTGTAGAGGAAATACTTCAATACTTTTTTTCTTCTGTGTTGTTAAAAAAATTGCAATTGTATATACTTGCTCTTTCCTAACTGCTTAGTACAGTGACTTATTTACATGAACATTATATTTAGTCTGGCTGCTTTGTTCTTTGTCATTATGTTGTGAATTCACTTTAGCAAGAGAAAAACTTAAGTACAAACACTTGAGTTTGGCAGTGGTTAGGTCAAAACATTTAGGTCCTTAATTAGATGGAACGGACGAAAAAAAATTACAAGTGAAGAAAAAAAAAAGGTTGGCTCAACTTAATTTTACAGAATGCAGCTGAATTCCTTCATGTTAATTTTTAATGATACTTCAGGAAGGAGGGTAGCACTTCAGTCATGAGCCTGACAAGCTTGTCATTTGCAAATAAATCAAAAGACAATCATTACAACAGCAAGAACCAGTGAATGATGTAGTTTTGTCATTCTTTGATGGGCTCCACACACAAGTCCTCTATTAAAAATGAATGTATTCAAGAGGCTCTGCATTAAGAACACAAACAATTAAGAGCACTTCAGATGCTTTGCTAAGAGCTGCTATAGAGCTAGAAGGGCTTTCATGAGACACGAAGGTTTCTACGGTCTCATTTACCAAGGATCCAATGAACACAGCCAGTTAGTCATGTTTGTCCATGCTGGAGCAGCTTTCTGCAGAATATTCTTTGTTTACTCATTCTTCTGACTGCGCTATATGTCTCAATATCAGTTGTTAGATAGTAACTGTGTTATATTGGTAGGCCTCTAGAAGTAATGGATAAGTACCTTTCTTTCAAGACTTTCATATGCATAAGCCCCAATCCTAGAATGTACAGTTTACTCCAATGCCACAAATTACTGATGTCTAGGCTTGATTAATGAAGGTCTTCTGGACGCCTTCAAAAAATGTTTTTGACTTCAAGAATTAGTGTGTGTATATATATATATATATATATAGAAACACATATATATAAGCAAATACATTCACCTTTCAAGACAAGATATATGTTGCCTTTCCAACAGCTAGATTTATACTTAAGTAATGAAAGTTCCTTTTTCTCAGTTCTGAAAACAACATCTTGTAATTCCTCATGGGCAAGATTAGATGAATTGGGTGTTAAAACCTAATTTTTGCAATTCATTAGAGAAGAAAAATATTTAATGTATTTATGAATAAGAACAGTTTTTACTAAATATTTGAGGGTGGTGGACAGGAGCTGGACAAAGTATTATAGTGGATAAATTTAAGTACTTAATTATGTGTAGGAAATACCACTAGTGGGCAAACTGCCTTTTAAATGTAAGCAGACTTTTGTTGTGAAGTATGGAATAGTCTTTTCAGTTATCTTTCAGCTTCTCTTAACTGGCACTTATAAGAGCAGCAAGAAATCTCACAATAAACTTATTTATGGCATGTACATATAAATTTAACTAGCAGTGTGGATGAGTATTAAAAATGCTGTTCATATACCATCGTCAGTGATCTTCTGCTTTGGTAAAGAAAAACTCAGAAGGATCCATTTTTATTTTTAAGTTCTGCTATTAAGTCAGGAATAATAGTACTGACACAATTTTAAAGTAAGATTGACTGGAAAAGGGGGGAATTTGACTCCTTTTTTTCTAGAGAATAAATAACAATTAAAAAAAAACCTAATCAACATTTGTTTGGGCTGGTAATTTGCAAATGAAGTTGCATTCACTTATGTTCTGTGTGCTGTCCCATCTGGTATGTTGTTATAGTGAAACTCAGATATATGGAACCTGTGCAGGAAAACCAAATAACATGGATAACTTGTATATTTTACAGACTACGGACAAGAGATTTTTCTCTTTTTCCCTTACACCTACAATAAGAGTACTTAAGAGCATTGCAGAATGGGGAGACTTTTGTGTAGGCCATACAAGCCAAAGAACTTTTCAGTAGAAACCAAATGAATTCCGTATTTTACTTTTTTCCTTCCCCTCTTATAACCTGCTATGATCCATTCTTGCTTTTATCCTGAAATCAAAAGTATCCCATTGTTCTAGGGCAATTAACTTCTTGGACGCTAAACTTCAGCCAACCACACTGCTATGTAACAGACATTTCTTTCCATAGCTGACATACCTTGCTTTCTTTAGAGACATACTAGGTATGTGGAAAAATACCCTTCAGTATGCAATTGTCCTGCAATCATGTGGATTTTTTTTTCTCTGTCCTTTTTAACAGACACTGAAAGTACCAACAGATTTGGTAATAGCAAAGTCTGATAACTGATAATAGTTAAGCTAGTAATGTCCTCCTTGTATTGCCTTTGCTGATATGTACGTAGCACCAGTACTAAAGTACACACACAGAATGATGGGTATTTATAGTTGTGGCCAAAACGAAACAAAGATTGCTGTAGGAGTATGTAAAATGGTAGCTGTTTCTATTGAGAGTAGAATTGTTGCAGGGGAAGAAAGGTTTCCTATAAAGCTACTGTCACTTCACTGGCCTTATTTAAGGGGAACCTTTTTTTGTCTTGGACAGAAACCATCCCAGAATCGCTTTGGAGACTCTTGTTTCTGCAAAACTTTAGAGTGGATGTGCTAAATGCCAGACTTTACTCCACCTGCCCACTTTAGCTTATGTTAGAAAGACATGGTATTTTTCAAGTGTCAGCACTTTCAAGTTTTTTCCCTGTGTCTGTCAGAGGTGAGGAAAGTGGTGTTAAAGCTTGCCAGTTGTATTTAGATCCCAAATCACTTCTCTGCTGAGAGAGAAGAGCAGGATGGCTGATGTATTGTAATTACTGTTTGACTGATGTATAAGGATCAGCACATTGCAGTGTCTCCTTATGGAGAGGAAAGCAAACAAAACCCCAAAAAAACCAAGCAAAACCAAACCCAAACAACAACAAAACAAACATGGAAACAAAGAAATAACTCAGGGTGATGGAAAGGCTTGGGGAAAGGCAGGACAGATGAATTAATGCTGCTTTTTTCTGACTTCTTGGAAAGTTTATCTTTGCTCAGGTTTTTGCCTGTCATTTCACAGAAGACCTAATGATTCTCAGCAGGGGTATCTTGTTTAGTGTATCTTAAAACAAACAAATATCCAAGAAATAAGTATGTGAATTAATGGTATGACAGATTCTGACAGGATCTTTTCAGAGTGTCTTGTATAGAGGCTGTGTCCACATTTGGACACTAATTTTGATTTTGTACAGCTGTGCTCAAGTGACTGCAGGAAATGTTGTTAAGGAAAACTGTAAGAGTTGTGCAAGTATCTTGAGGTTTAATTGTAATGGTGGGCATGTGTATAGGTCTGAAAAGCTGTAAGCACTGGTAAGACTAAGTAATGAGAAGAAAACAATCCCTGTACCCTACCAGAAATCCTGTGGTCAAGCTGACATGCCAAAAGTGGGAAATATGAAAGTGGGAGATACATAAAGCTGTCAAAAAGTGGGACTCTTTTTCCTGCTGTTTTCTCTGCTTCTTTCAGTGAAGGATTGTTTTCTTCTCTGCCAATTCTTAGCCTTACTGTTCTCATGGTTTCACTGATTTGCTATTATCAACTATCGCATTGTTGATAGTTCTTATCTTGTTCTTATCTGTATTATTCTATAATATCCATATTGAGAATTTAAAGTCTGTACCTTTTGTCTCCATTCTGCCTCACTTCTGTTTTGGTGTTTCTTTTGTACTCCTGGTGGTGTGTTTCTGTCAGCAAAACTGATTTTTACCTCCTAATAGGCAGGTAAAATTGATCATGAAAGAAACATTTTTCTTCCATGCCCGTCACCTTCATGTTATGCTGTTTGATAATTTGAGTAATAATAAATCTACCTTTTAAAAGGCTTTATCTTGGACTTAATGGATTTCAAAAATGCTCTACTTGTTAATGAGCTACGTACAAGGACCAGATTTGTGCCTAAATGTGTATACAGATTAGGTGCTTCAGACATGGCAGATGTCCTAGAGTAGCCAACTAAATCTGTCTTCATCTGCTCTTATATATTAACTATTTATATTTGCAGTAGTATGAAGATGTGGATATTTTGTTACTTTCTTTACCTTGTGAACTTAATATAATATTGTACACTAGTTTATGTATGGCAATGAACCTGAAACACAGTTTTAATCAATATACTTTTCCTCTGTAGACAGAAATCGCCAAGAGATTGAATACAATTTGTGCACAAGTCATCCCATTTTTGTCTCAGGAAGTAAGTAAAACTGTTCAGCTGTTAAAGTGCAATTATGTTGCTTTTCTGTTTGCAAATTAGCTAGTTTTAAGATGTTAATTTTATCACAATACACAAGTGTAAGGAACATCTGTTATAGCTGAAGTGTGCAAACCCCCTGCTAATTTGATCTAACAAATCTGAGTTCAAACTAGTGGCAATGGCTCAGCCTCTCATTCATTGCCTCAGGAGAGCAGGAGTTTGTAAAATATTATCAGTGAAAAAAAAATGCTTTCATTTCTAATCATGGTGATTGCTTATTTGATACTCAGTTGTCAAATGTGAATCTAGTGAAATAAGTATGCTTATCATACCTACATAACTTTTATCAAATTTTAGTGTAAAAGGTGAGTAGTTAGCTCCAATGCAAAACACTATTCAAGGTTACAAACTCACATCTGGTCTGAACGGCTACGATTGTAGGGCATCTGCTGTTAAATTTGAAGCCTGTTGTTTTGAATATGTCTCTTCAAGCTCTATAGTTAGAGTATTTGTAATTCTTGTTGAGTTCAGTGAAGGACTTTTCCCTGTTTGAAATTTCAGTAGATTTTGCTGTATGGGTACAGAGTACATAAATGTTAAAATTGATGCTAGTGTGAAGTAGGCATATTGACTTGTCAGTTCAGTTAGAAACTGATAATTCATTTTCCAAAAAATTACTAATGAAATGGCGTGAGAGGAAAAGGTGAGCTAGCTGCCTTCAGGGCTCTTGTTTTCTTTTGAACAGGTTAGAAACAGGGCACTGTTACCTTATGCCTCTATAAGATGTCTCACAATAGTTAGTCTGGGCTTCAGCAGACAAACCATTTATTCAGGTAATTGTGATCCTGGTTTTATTTGGTGTGGTCAATACCTTAACACTAACTTCTCCCCATACCCCTTCTTTTTTTGATAGCATCAGCAGCAAGTAGCCCAAGCTGTAGAACGTGCCAAACAAGTGACCATGGCTGAACTGAATGCCATCATCGGGGTACGTGGCCTTCCAGGTCTACCTCCTACAGTGTGTATAACTTGCTTTCATATCTTACTGCTTCGTTATTTTTTAAATAATTTTAACGTTTTGATGTCTGACACTGTTTTGAATCCCAGCTGAAGTGTTTGTCTTGCTTCACACAGATTTTAAGCGGGGGTAAAGTTAATGCCTGACTCCTCAGAACACCATTTTGTGCAGCAATACTGTGCATAACAAAACTTTTCTTGCAAGAAATGTACTGATTAGGGAACTTGCTTGTTTATTTATAGGTATTGTACGTCAGTTGATCTAGTTACCTTTGCCTCATGCTTTTTGTGACACTTGAGTTCTTAGAGCCTGTACAACTATTCATTCTTCTTTCTTTCCCTTTCTTGTGAATCTTTCATGAATTCTAAATTAGCAAGCTACTGAAAAGAAACTTCACTTGCTTCTGAAGTAGTATTAATTGCCTGACAGTGCTCTAATAGCCTTTCACCAAGTATGTGCTTCTAAATATGCTGAAAAAAGTTAATACTCCTTGCTTGTGACTGGCTGTCAATCACAAGTAATTTCCTTTGTATTAATGAACTTTCTGAACTATACATTCCTTCCACTGCATGAGCTCATTTCCCCTGCCACTAAGTCTAGAATATTTCTCATGTTTTCTGCCTTTCCAGACTAAGTGAAAGAAGTAGCCGAAACAAGAACCCGTCCTTTCTGATTTTATTCATATGTGAGCGCCTTGAGCGGATTCAAATTACTCATTTATCAATTTATGTTAATTGCTTGTGAGAAGATGCCCTGCTGGTCTTTATAGTTCCCTCAGACACTTTGTAATGATAATTAGACATGCTGCTGTATGGATTAACAGTGCCATAGTCCAGTGACGTCTACAGACAATGGAACCAGTTAATCCATCTGTGCTTAAAATTACATCCCAACTGGAGACTGAAAAAAAAAAAAAAAAAAAAGTGAGGGGGGATTAAAAGAATGAGCCTCGGCTTGAAAACTCTCATCAGTTTCTCAATTGCAGATCTGCAGTAGGTTTGCCTGTGGTAAGCTATTGGCAGGCAATTAGGTGAAATAAACTGGGAGGGTGACCTTCATTTCCTTTTAATAGCTTTTCCTCCCTGAAATAGGGAGCTTCACTGGATTTTCAGCTTAAATTTTATTCAAGCTGCTTTATTACACTTGACAGATTAGCTTTGCATAAACATCCCCCCCCCACCCCCCCCTTCAAATCTGCACTGTTTATTCCCTTCGTATCAAATTTTGACTGTTACTTAGTTGATTTGCTAATCATATCTTAGAAACCCACACAATTATGTCTGTATTTGTCACAATCTCTTCTATGCTTTGCTTGTGTAATGAATTACTTTATGAATACCTGATTTGGTCTTTGAAATACATCACATGTAGATTTGTGGTATTTGATTAGCAAAGATTAGAGAACTGTACTTTCTTGCATTTTTTTAAAATGAGTTAACTTCTTTAAAATGAAAATGTAATGGAAAACTCTTTTTACTGAACTGCTTTCAAAGAATATTTTATGCAGTAAATGGAAACATGTATTAAAATATATTTAAAAACATTCTTTCTGGACTGACTTACCCAAACCAACTCTTTCTATCTCGGGCATGTCATGTACCTCTTTTTAAAGCCTACACAGTGTAGATCCTGCTACTTTTAAAAGATAAGTACCACATGCATTTAAGAAAATGTTTTATTTTAGTGGGAAAGCTCTTCAGAAGCAGAAATAGCAGCCTTCACCTTTTCTGTTTTTAAATTATCTAAGATTTACCAGAAGAGATAATATCCTCTGTCTTGTGAAAGAATTCCGAATGGTGCCATACAAATCCAAAACTGTGAATGAGGAAATTAACATGTTGGGCATAACATATTTTTGACTGTGTAGATGCATGCGTATACATAATGCTAAAATTGGATGTATGTCACAGTGATCTTTTACAGTCTTACATGATAAATAATTATCTTGTGCTGCACAGTAAGTTTCATGCTCTGACATATGCTTGATTTCATTTGAAAGGGATGGTGTGCATGCTGCAAAATCTGAATAGCATAAAATTGGGTTGACAATTCAGTGGACCTTTGCTCTCCCTCACTGAGCACGCAGCATGTCAAGCCCTCTCCCCAGAGGGGAGGACACATCAGAAGCCTGTCTGTTCCTACAAGCAGCAGCTGCACTGAGAGTGAGCATGGCCCAGTTTGATAGCAGCTGTCAGTATTATTCAGGGACATGACTTAGTGTAAAGAACAATGGAAGGGCCATGCTGTTAAAGTGCAGTGTCTTTCAAGATAAGAAAAGAAATAGTAATTTAATGGTTTAGACATCTATTATAAGCATGAAAGATCATGAAACTTCTTTTCAGAATGTAAATAGGCTGGAGCAGTCTCTAACAGTAGAAGATGCAATTGAGTAGCCTTTGGTTTTATACTACTGAGGACACTTATGTACAATATATTTTGAGGCTATGAGGAAAGTTATTTTTTCCTAGATAATGTTCACTTGTGTAGTTTCTCTTGATTAGTTAAAATTTTAATTTTTGTTGGTGTTTGTCTTTGTCTCCCTCCTTCCTCTCTCTCTTTATGGGCCATCGTTTCCTGACACTAGATGACTCAAGTGTTTCCCAACTGGTGCCTGAGTTGAAGCAATTCCTGTTGCTACCGGGCCACATGTGAATTCTGGAAGGGAACAAAGCCTTTAATTAGTTGGAACAACTTTAAGAAATACAAGACAATTTTGAACTATCTTTATTTTAAACTTTTTTTGTAATTTCCAATTAAAAAGGTGGAAACCTATTAAAGGACAGATTGTGGGGACAGGGACAGGTCATCATGGGACAGATTTTTTTTTTTTTTCCCCCCCCTTGAGAATTTTACCTACAAAGTCAAAAGCCAGACATTGGAATTGATGTATATTAAGCACTTAGAAACGAGAATAAATGAATTGATACAAAATAAATGCAGTAATATGGTTGGACTCAGTGAGCTTGTAAGCAGTGCTAATCCTCTGGGTTGATTAAAAATTCTTACTTCAGGAAAGGACTGTAGATGACATTTGGTTATTAATAGTCATTCTTCTGGCCAGCTTTTCCTGCATGTTCTTGAAGATTTTACTTCCAGACACAGGATAGCAATGTTGTTGATAGCAATCCTTGCCATATTTTTTTTTCTTTTAAAGCATCATTTAAAATTCGTAATATTGATGTTGAATGAAGTGACAATTTTGCTAGGTAAGTCTAGGTAACTTTTGCTAGATTTTGACCCATCAGTTCTGGGTTAGTGATCCTAAAGGCTTCTTCTAACCAAACTCATTCTATGATTCTGTAAATAATGAGCAAAACAGTAATCTTTGACTTAAAGATAAATGCATCTGTTAACTCCTTGGCACTGCTGCAGCTGAAGGCAGTGTCAATATCTGGGACTAAGGGAGTATCCAGATCATGGTATGAAAGAATTAATTAGGTAGATTATCTTAGTATAACTGAAAGGGATTTGTTTGGTGTGTTTTTTCTTTGTTTTTGTTTTTTGTTTTTGTATGTGTGGTTGATAGGTTGTGGTTTTTTGTTTGTTTTGGGTTTGGTTTTTATTTTTGGGGGGTTGCTTTTGGGTTTTTTTTTTGGATCTGGGTGGAAAATCAAAGGTACTCAGAGTTCATGCTAGGAAGTATTGGGGACAGTTAAATTGATCTGTCTAGTTGTGAACAATATGAAATTTGTTAAATTTGCTTTCAAATAAATAAAAGTTTTATGAGTAGAATATGCAAATATATGAATCAGAAATATAAGCATCAAATTGGAATGGTTTTTAGTCTTGCATTTTAGATGCACAATTTCAGTGTACCACCAAGTAGCCAGGTATGTCTTATTTTGCCTTTTGAGGTGGGTTGCTAATGATTCTGTGAAATAGGTATCTTGGATTGACAATACTCTTGAGACAGATTGAGTTGTAGGCCTCTGAGAGGCCTCTCCACTGTTGCATGAGGTGATTGGCTAAAGGATTAGCAAGATGTGGGATTACTTTTTTCTCTCTTGGCTGTGGTTGCCAGCTATCTCTGGGATTGTAGTGTGTGAAGCTTAAGAGGATGAGGTTAACCTCTTGAGGGTTTATTCTTATGAGTGTGTAGTTAATCCTTAGAAAGCCTATAAATAACTAGGCTGTATGTTTCATTATAAAATAGAAATACAGACTAGAGCAGAAACGAATGCAGAATTTAGTGCAAGGGAAAACTAAGCAGCTGTAGCATTACTGTAGATCCTCCTCAGCCATGATCTGCATTATGTGCTGAGGGAGGGGAAATTGCCTGGTTCTTTTAAGTAAAGGGAGATATAGTGCACAGAAGACACTGTGTCCTTACTTTTAGTATAAACAGATAAACCTGCCCCACCCACCTCCCCGAAAACTATGCACTCTGAACTGATGGGGAAACTGAGAAATGTGGAGCAGTAATATAGAAGGCAGTGTCTGAATGAGACAAACTTCTGGAGAAGATATTCCCAGTAATTCTGAAGAGGGGAAAACTGCATCCAAAAGTCAAATGTAATTGAGTTGCAGGCCAGACCTCCCTTATCTTTTCCAAGGTTTCACATGTGGATGGGTAGGAAAAGGTGCATCTCAAATCTTGTCCAAAAAGAAAAGCAAAAAATCTTCAGGTGGCTCTCATACCTAGGTCTACTGTCTAAATTAACGGTGAGACCATGTGTATGGTTACAGATTTGTGAAGCTAGACAGCTTTCAAGAAAAGATTGAAAGGAGGAAGATTGGGGGTAAAAAAAAAAAAAGTTACCTAGAGCTCAAACTTGAAGATACACGGCTGCAAATGCAGAGAGAAGGTAGATTATTGATGAGATGAACATGTGAGGTACCAACAGTGAGATGGTACCACTTTTCTTCTAGATTATTGTCTAATGCTTAGGGGTGTGGGATGTACATATTGAATGGTGTAGGGACATAAGTTGGTCTGCTTTTTGAGAAGACAGGTTACAGAGGGAACTGGCAAGATTAAAAGAAAACAACCTGTGTATGTGGCAATATTAAATAAAAGACTAGAAAGTGCAGAGAGATTGATGCAGAGGGGCTGGAAGAATATACAAGGGGACACATACTGTAAATATTTAACATTGGAAATGTGCAAGAAAATGTCAACCCACTATGTTTTTCATGGGGAAAGAGCAAGGCAAACTGTTGAGATAGCAGGCTGAGTGGGAGGACTGGAAGAGAAGGGAGAGAAACTTGTTTTCCTTGTTCTTGCACAGACTGAGACTAGCATAGGCATTTCGGGTAACTTTAGGAAATATTAAAGGCAAGGCAGAGACATAAATTGTACAGCAGTTTGCTGTAGCTCTTCAATATACTGAAAAGTTTGTATTAACCACAGGATTCTAGGTATCTGGTAACTATTTTTTTCTTTTTTTTCAGAGTATCTTACTGAACTACCGATATTGCTGTCTTGTGTAACAATTTCCTGAGAACATACAGGACTGTTTTTAGAGGTGCTGCCTAACTGTAGCTCTTTAAATTGAATACTTACAAGTGGTAGTATAGAGGAGGGACTAAAGGCAAAGATTAGCAGAAGTTCAACTGCATGTTCAGGAGTGATTGTCATTTGGTAGATGGAAGTTGTTATAGGGTGTATAGGAAATTCCCAGGAATGTGGTCTGAGGCTTGGAGAAGTAAATAAATAATAATTTTTAAAAAAAGTAATGCTTTCCTCATGACTGTCATATTTTTCTTTGGTATCTCTGAAATGTTTTTGTAGCTAGTATGTAAAGGTATGTAAAGGTGATGAGCATAACTTAAAATACTTTAACATCTGAATTTTAATTTACCAAAAAGCCTCTCTACTCCATTATTAGTATATTCCTGTTCATCAAGATTTAAATTTTTTGAGGCTTAAGGAGCCTGGAAGGAAAATAAATACTTTTAAAGATAATTATGTGTCCATAATAAAATCCCCTAGAGTAATATCTTTTAAGTAATTTTCAAACTGATGCATGCTTGAACTAGTTGTTTTTGGCTCCTGTGGCAGCCTGAACATGCTTTTGAAGTGTTGTTGGAAGGTAGTGGCATGCTAGCAGTAGCTAAAAAGGCAAATATGTAGATTTGAGGTTAGAAGGTGAGTAATAGCAGGAATTCAAGGCTGCCCCAGAGAAGAAGTGCTGTCAGTTTCTGCAAACCAGAAGCAATGTGCGCTGACAGATTCATTCTAGAGACTTAAGGCTTGCATCTGAGTCTTAAGAGAAAGCAATATGTACTTGTCTAAAATTAAAAGGAAGCTTTGTTCTCAAACTGGCTTACATTGACAGTGATCAGAAGAATGTAACTGGTTTCAGAAAACCAGCCTTTGTCTTGTCTGGACGAAGAGAATTTAAGATTGTCTTCTGTGTTTTTCAGAATGTGGTTTTGAATTTGTTACTTTCCTTTAAAGTCTGGGAAATCCTTTGGTGAAGACATGTTTTCCTGCACAGTGAGATTTTTTTTGTTGTTGTTGGGTTTTTTGTTGGGTTTTTTTTTGTTTATTTCTTTACTCTGCCTCTCCACTCCCTCCTGCCCTGTGGCATCTACTCTTTATAAAGTCTTCTCTGGTTTATCCATTGCTGCAGAGGCTCTCTTCACCAGTCCAACAAACTTTGTCATTTGTCTCCTATTTCTTCAGAATTTAGCCTGAGGAAAAAAACCCAACATTATTTAACCTATGGGGGTGTGTATGTGTGTAAACAAACCAAACGTTAATACAAGGACCCTTAGAACTTGCACTTCTGACTTGTTTCTATTTCCTTTCTTCTTAATAGGTCCTGTCTTAAATAGTTTATAGCTAGGTTATCCCTGTAATACATATTTTTAAAGGAATATCTATCAATGAAAAAGCTGTATATACAAACACATAAAATATCTTTTATATCATTCTGTAAAAGTATAAACAATCCACAGATATGTAATAAATGCAGAACAATATGTATACTAAATGTATAGTGAACATGATATATTACAATATATTGATTATATATTACAATATATATCATTGTGTATGTGTTTTATAAAATATTGTGTGTATGTATATACACACATATAAGGATATGCTAGCAAAAAGGGTTCTTCAGTTTGTGGGCTGTTTGTTGTGTTTCCAGCATAGGTGCTGACAGAAGCACTACTCATGCTTCAATAGATCTGTGCTTGGTACAAGCTACTAAGTTTTAGGTGTACTTAACAGTGCCTAAAAGCATGGAGGAGGGAAGAAAACCCTTCTTTTCTGTTGGCCAAAGCCCTTTTGTGATGTAGTGACACTAGTGGAGTGCTAATGCACCTTGGGGAGACAATGTTGCTGAACTGGAAGAATTCCATCTGCTGACAATATCCTCTGCAGGGCTGGGGCCATCCACAGACACATCACTGGGTATCTAGGCTGCTAGTGCAGATAGACTCTTGTGAAAGTACCAGTCATGCTGGCTGTACTATGTAATTATTTCCTCTGTCAAAGGGATGTTAAAAATCTTGCTATTTAACAATTATCACTACACTTCTGTTAAATAGTTAATTACTGATCACTTTATCAGGAAAAACAGCAAACATGCTTATTCACTGGGTGTGGTGACAAATCATTTGGGTGGTGTTGTCCACATCTGTCATTAATGTTTACAAGCGTGATCTTTTTGAAGAGCCCCGAAGTGTCTATCTCTTTATCTTTCTAACTCTGGTGCCTGGGCTTGCCCTCCAAAATGCCTGAAGGAAGGGCAGAGAACACTAGCTGTTCAACTTGTGACAGAAAGGCACAGCTAAGATAGAGCTCCTGCTCAGCATAGTGCTAAGGAAAAGAAGGGAAAGTGTTTCTTTCTCCCTTGCAGTCTAAAACTAATCACTCAATGGTTAATAAGCTACTCTTGCAAATTATTTTTATATTTGCTATTTGCATTATTTTGTGGAGCACTGAAGACCTTTTTCTCACTTCCATAGGTGTAAAGCTAATGACAGTATTAAAATTTTAAAAATGAGATTTTTGTGATTCAGCAAAAGTACTGGGTATACTTGTAGGTTGCTACTGGCTATGTAATTCAAACTGATAGCAACCCAAGCCTTTTTCATGTTGACAGACTTCAATTTCCTCATAAAAAAAAAAAGTTTTCTGAAGAACAAAGGAGACACAAAGCTTGATTCCTAAAGGAGATCACATAGCAGAGAACTGAAAGTGAATTCTGAAAATGAGGGAACTAACACAGGTAGGAAGGAATCAAGTGACCAAGTAAAAGATGAGTTAAGAAGGAAAAACAGATAAGAGTGTAATAGAGAACAGTGAGCTTCATGTTATTTTGCAGTAGCTTTATATGGTACTGTGAATGTGCTGAGGTTCTTATACCTGGTTTGTTGTGTTTTGGTGTGTTGTTTTCTTCTCTGGTTGTTTTTGTTTGTTGGTTGGTTGTGTTTTTTGTGCTTGGGGTTGATTTTAAGTTTTAAGGTGGCAGAAGGGCTTAATTTCTTAGTTTCTTATAATCACTGTCATCAGAGCTGTGAAATACAACCTCTCATATTTCAGTTACCTTAGGTGAAGTTAACTTCTCAGGAAAGTACCACTAGAGAAGCGTGTGTGAGGGAGAAGCTGCCTTTATCCCAGTATACATACATAGATATATATATATATCTATATATATATATATATCTCAGGTTTGTGAGGGAATTTATGCAACTTACTGCTTAAGAAAAGTTGTTGTGCAATTGAGATTTACTAGTGTGGTTTGTATTGTTTGAACAAGTGGAAACTGGAACTGTGGAAAAACTTTGAAGAGACTTCTGTTTAGAAATTTAACATTTGTTTGAAGCTGATTTCCATAGAATAAAATAATAGCAAAGAACAAACTTAGGATCACTTTTTCATCTTTCTGACTTTGATATTTGCATTCTGACAAATTCTACAAAGTAAACAGGTTTTTCTTTGGGTGGGTAGTGAAGAAGAAATGGTAAGACCCAAGACACGGTCCTGTGCTTTTTTCTATAATACAGCGTGAAAAAGAAACAGGATTTTTCTCATGAGACAGTTGGGTCTTTAAATGCATGCCCCTACCACATAAATATTACATGTATGAAATATATGGCTTTGGATAGCTTTTGCCAATGCTGTCCTTCTGTGGACTTAAATCTTTGTATTACGGTGACACTTCTGCAGTTGGAAGAGACTTGCTGAAGATACAGATTCTTTGTTCTAAAGGGACGTTCTCTTCCCACACCCGAGGCATTGTGGTTTGTTCACATAATGGATAGTTTTCAAATGACTTCTGCAAAACTACAAAGGCTCTGTTCCCTGCTCACTAGCTAGAGATGCAGTGGTAGGCACTTTCAAGTTTGTTTACTGTGATATAGTGTAGCTTCCTATCTGCCAGAATAAAATCTGAGCACTTAAAAGAGGAAGTAAGGGAGACAAATGAACCAAAATAAACACAAATGTTTCAAAGGAATTAGGTAGAAAATTAAGGAATGACAGTAGTAGCTGACTCATATTTTTTTCTAAACCACATGTAAACAGGGAGAAAATAAAAATTGTGGAATCACAGAATGCCTCAGTTTAAAGTGACCCTTAGAGGTCATCTGTTTCAATCTCCCCCCTCCCCTCCCAGCCCTGATCAAGCAGGACCACCTAGAGCCAGTTCTGCAGGACTGTGTGCCTTTTGAGTATCATAATGGATGGAGATTCAACAACCTGTGCCAGTGCTCAGTTATCATCACAGTAAAAGTGTTTTCTAATGTTCAGGAGGAATCTCCCATGTTTCAGTCTGTTCCCATTGCTTCTTGCCCCATCACTGGGCCATCCAATGATGGGCTGCAAAGATGATTAAGGGACTGGAGCACCTTGCAAATGAGGACAGGCTGAGAGTTTAGCCTTCTCTAGGCTTGTTGTTAGATGCTCTTCAGTATGTACATACCTCTCTTGTATTGGGAAGCCCAGAACTGGTCACAGCATTCCAGGTGTGGTCTTAACAGTGATGAGTAGAGGGGTGGGATCACCTATCTCAACCTGAGGTTAATACTTTGTCTAATGCAGCCCAGAATGCCATTCACCTGCTTTGCTACAAGGGCACATTGCTGGCTCATGTTCAACCTGGTGTCTGCCTGGACACCCAAGTCCTTTTCTGCAAAGCTGCTTTCTAGCTAGGCCTCCCTCAGCATATATTGATGCACGGGATTGTTCATGCTGGTGCAGGGCTCTGCACTTCCCTTTGTTGAACTTCATGGGACTCCTGTCAGTCCATTTTTTTCAGTTGAGGTCCCTGCAAATGGTAATACAGCCATCTGTTGTGCAGGGTTTGGGTTTTTTTAGTACGAGGGAGAAGACTGGATCTGACAAGAGCATGATTTTGAGTTGCTTCCTTTATTTGAATGTTTGCTTTTGCAATGTTCATCTGAAGAATATTTTTAAACAGTGAGGGAGAAGGTTATTGCTTAGTCAGCTGGCGGTATATGCTCGGAGTGGCCCTCATATATGTGTTGGGCATGGGTATTTGATACAGGCTCTCACTTCTTTCTGCTACTTAAGCAAGCAAATAAAAACACTGCAGATTTCTCTTTGGAAAGGGAGAGAATCTGGCAAAACCAGAACACAGTAATACATGTTTTTATCTTGTGTCTTCCTGCCCGCTAGAGTTTAACAAAATCACATTTCATCAGTTTTGCAGAAGTCAGCATTAAATAGTGCTCTTTACATTTTAGGTCTCTAAATGACTTGTGTTGGATGTATTTTTTTCAAAACACCTCTATGGAGATTGAGGGAACCGGAGAGTATTACTGGTGCTAGTGTTGATAAGGGTTTTGGAACCGTTTTGAGTTTTTGGGTGTTTATTTAGAAGGGCACGAGAGAAGACATATGTTGCAGTTTTGGACCAGGTATAACGTTTTTTCAGTGGTTCATGTACAATCTCATCTGAATTTTTAATTCAGGTCTATTCAACAGCTACTGTCAGAGATCACAATAGCTATCACATGTATGTTTAAGATTAGATGCTCTACGTGTTTTAACACTAGGAATTAAACCCAAGATTTTTTTGAAGTAAGCCACAGGTGTTAGTGACCTCAGATGAGCCACTTTGAGGTAGAGAAGTAGGATTGTGGGAATTTATTCATGCTCTGTCTTGATAAGCAAAGGGCCTAAAGGAGATATGTCACTGTTTATGTATAGGAAATCTTCTTCACAAAGACTTAACTGTCTGTGGAAGTCTCTGATGGAAATAAATTAATCCTAAATTTCAAGTGCTAGTTAAAGAGCTCTTTATAGTTCTTTATATAGCTAGAACTTAGGATGTTGGAGGCAAAATACTGCACTGCCTTTAAAAATGAGGTGCTTGCTCAGAGAAGCAAGTGCTGTGTTTTTCGTACGTTCACTTTTGGGTGTGTGGCCTAGTTAGGGGGATTCTGGGAAAAAATTTCAAGGCAGTAAGACATACATCTAGACAATACAGTAAGCTGAATTTGCCTTTCCTTTCCTCCCTTTGCAAATATGAATAACTTCTGTTTTTGCAACAAGTGGTGGTTGAACTACTGATGCTTTTAAAATCACTGCTATGGCTAATTATCAGTGCAGTCGCTTATGTATGCACCATTGCACTCTACCTCCCCACTTCCCTCTGAAAGTGGACACAGCCATTGCTTAGCCAGTAGTGATAATAATTGGTAGTAAGACAGACCTGTTACTCATCCTTTTTTAAGCACATTTCTTATGGCAGGTGTCTAGTTTTTAATTAACTGCTAATGATCATGCCTAGTAGACCATGATACTGCCAACTTATTCTGGTTTATATTACACTGCTGCTAAGCTCTTAAAAGCTGACAGAGCAAGCATTAGTGTCTTTGAAGTGAATGGGAAAGTGATTATATGCATAACATAATTGTTCCTACCATCTACTGTGGCAAATGTCTAGTTACTAAATACATCTGGTGAATGCTGCTGTTATCCATCTCCCTGGTCTTTAGTTTCTTCCTTTGTGTGCAACACACATTCCCTATTCACCTTCTAAACAGAGAATACAATATACTTCTAACAATTTAAGTTTTTTAATTAAAAGGTGCATGACCTTCTGGAAAGCATCATATATATCTATGTGCTAGAGAGAACTTTAAACTTGTTGTGAATAGGTAATATATAAACAATAAATCAAGATACTTCAGTCTTGAAAGAACAGTGAGTATCAGATAATAAACATTAAATCACAATGTACCTTTTTAGACTTAACACCATGATTGAGTTTTCAGTCTTAAGTCTGTTTAATGTAGTTGTATATTTAAGCATCTTTGGGTACCATTTTCCTCTGCTACCCGTAGTAACTATCTGGCAAAGGTGTTCAGATGTTATGCAGAGTGATGCATTTCCACTTAAGCTCTCAAACTCAGTTCTATGCCTTACACTGGATGTTGCTTCCCACTGTTTGCAGTCCTGTCAGAGAAACAGGACGTAGCCCTTCTTGTCATGCATTTTTCAGCTTTAGAACCTCTTAGAGGGGATTAATCTTTTTTGCGTTTCTGGAACTTTCGGAATACACTGTGTGTAGGCTATAAAGAAGAGACAGGGAAATTGTATATAATGTGTCTCTAACAGTTTGATTTCTGAAGACATTAATCTATGCTTCCTAAAATCATGTGAATTGACTTATTTGCTAATTAAATCTATCAAGAGAGTCCTGAATAAAGGTTCACCGGTTTCCTGAATGGATAGGGACAGAATGGAAACAACTCAACATAATTTTACAGTTTGGATCTTCCTATGCCTACACTGCAAAAGAAGATAATTAGGGCTCGCTGTTAGAGAAGGGAGA
The DNA here is from genome assembly GCA_025345505.1 of Todiramphus chloris collaris. Lineage (NCBI taxonomy): Eukaryota > Metazoa > Chordata > Aves > Coraciiformes > Alcedinidae > Todiramphus > Todiramphus chloris. Next base: position 26,111,739 of record JANVCC010010406.1, on the reverse strand, counting down.
AGGTTTTTCTCCATGAGGCCAATTTGGAATGGATACATAACTCTTTTTGTTCTTAGACAATTGCGCACCACAACTAGGTAATGCAGTGTGATAGTGGAGTTGAAGAGGAGTAAGATTAATTCTGTGAATACAGTATTGGTGATGCAGGTTGTCTCATGGCTAGAGTGCAGATGACTGACCTGGCTTAAGTGGTCAATGAGGAAGGGAACAACTAAGATACTATCTCTCTGAGAAAACCTGACAGAACATCAGGTTATCTCCTGGTTTGAGGAAATGCTGAAAACTACTGGAGTCTTGATAAAATCTGTAAGAACAGAGATGTCCTTTTGTTCTTTAAAGACTGTATCTAAACAACCGACCAAACCCCTGCAGTCTTGGAAGACTTCATAGTGCTCTTTACTGATATTTGAGTTAAATAAAGTTCACTACTAGCAGCTGCTTGATTTTGTAGAAGGTGGTGTACTGCTTGAACTAATTAAAATAAAATTAATTCTTAATACTTCCTTCAAAATGTTACATTTTGTGTTGTAAATATGTTAAAATACAAGAATAAGAATACTGAAAAGTTGCTAGGATAATGATCAGAGGTACATGTTACAGTGAAGACTAGTGAAGCTTTTTATGTAGCACATGAAAAGAAATTTCCTGATACTTGGTGTGAGAAAGATTTGGTAAACTTCTGGCTTTATAGAATTGACTGAAGGGATTGTCGTAAATTTTAAGATTTGTCTTCTATCTAAAAAAATAAGTAAATGATGGCTGCATTACAGTTGGGATAGCAGCGAAGTGAAAGATTAGCAGGTCCTGTCCAGAGTTCTGAGTCCATCACTTGTCTAGATAAATTTATAACCAGCTTAATGCATGTCTTGGGATGGGGTTGTGAGAAACAAAAACATAGGGGCACAGTATTATCTAAATTGCAATAAATTAAAAATTCATATGCCAGTAGAGGTTATGTAGATATTGTTGACAGTTTGTCTAGAAGAGTTGGGACATATGGAAGCAGATAAAATATTTATTATTTTCAGTTGAGTTATTTAGAAGTAAGTTGTGAAATACTGTGAGGTTTAGCCTAGGTATGGTTTCAGTACCTGTCAGCAGTATTGTAACAATTTTGCCTGCTGTTACAGAACCACAAGCAGTCAGCAGGTCAAACTCTCATGTCTAGCTGAGCTCATCTTGTTCAGACATTTGCTTATCTGTCTTCTCTTTGATCCCCTGAATTGGGTGGTACACTAGCTTTTTTCACTGTATCTACCTTCAGCAGAGGGATGGTGGAGTGTGACCAAACTGGAGAGGTTTGTTCTGTCTTCTATTCATATACCCAAGCAAAAGGCAGTAGGAAAGTGGCAGAAAATTTGTTAACCTGTATCAGGCCGAAGCAGAGCTATGTGATTAAGCTAAAGATGGTTTTGAAGCTTGATTTTCTAAATAAATCTGTGCTGAACATTTTGGACAAAATGAAAAGGTTAGCTGAACTAGGAAAATATCAACAAAACTAGCAGCTTAAAACCATAAAATCTTAAACTTTATGGAGGTCATTACATTATAAGGTCTATGTTTCTAAAATTGCTTACAGGTTATTTTGACAGATTGGTTATGTCCACTTGTTACAATACTGATCTTGCAGTCTGCTTTTGAAACAGACGGAGGTATTTTAATTCATTAATACCATGTTTCTTGTGGGGAATTCCATGACTTTATTGATGCTATCTGGAATACCTGGGATTTAAGCTCAAAATCAATTCCTAAAAGTGTTAGCTCATGTGTATTTTTTTCACCATAAACTTGGCTAGAAAGAAATATAAATTTAACTACTGTAAATATGAAATTGAGCAGTATTGTTTCATTTTTTTAATATTCAAAATAGAATTCTTACTGTTTCCAAATTGGGGGAAGAGATGAGTGTGAGTTTAAATCAGTCTTGCCAGTGAAACTTGTTTGTTTGTTTGTTTTTTTTCCCAGAGCAGTGATACTCCTTTCCATAGAAAGACACAGGTATGCGGGCCTACTGCTGGTCTTTGTCACTGGTGATGCTATGGCAGGCAAAACTACATACATGCTATGGTGATGCTATGGCCCAAAACTACATACAGTAGTTGAACCTATTCCTAAGGCTGCAGAACAAGTATCAAGCTACCCTATTTTGATTTATGGGACATGAGCAGAACTGTCCACGGACAGGATGATATAATGCAGTATGTATAAAGTGGCGGGATAAAGAGAACAGGGTAGATTTAAAACAAACAAATGAAGAAATCCACTATTGATTCTCAAAAATTAACCCTACTTCTCCCTTCTCCTTCCCAAACTATGTGCCATGTATTGTTCTTCTGGGGATGATGAATCTGCTGGGAACAGCAGCAGCAGTTGCAGGCTCAACATCTCTCCCATGGCCATGGACCTCCAGTGCCTCTAACACCACATCCATCAGGACTTCAGCCTCCAGGAATCCCTCCACTCGGAAGCAGTGCTGGCCTTCTTGCCCTTTCTAGTGCTTTGGGTGGGCAGTCTCACTTGGCAATAAAAGATGACAAGAAGCATCACGATGCAGAACACCACAGAGGTGAGAGGCATGGCAGGCCTGATTAGGACACTGTCAGATTTGCACATTGCTGCCAATTATGTGCATCTCTAAAGAATTCAAGTTATATAGAACGAGAAAAAAAAAACATTGGCAAACTTTAAAAATTTCTGCATATATACCACTGAAGCAAAATTCAGCTTGGAAGTTTTCAGTATTTTAAAAGGGGATAGCTAGGTGTCACTTGCTCTGTAGTTTGCAGGGCGTGTTGACATCTGGTAAATGCTTAGTTGTAACACTAGTGGCCTGCACCATGTTGTGGAAAACTGTTAAACTGCATAATGGGTAATTTTTTTTCAAAGAAAGTAATGTTGTTAAATGGGTGGGTGGGAAGGTAGAAGAACAAGAAGTTAAATTTTGGAGTGAATGTATTCAAACAAAAGATTTAGATAACTGCATCTGTTACTTTAGTTTCATAGGTTTAAATTCTAGTACTCAAATATTTGGCAAAATTGCACTTGACTAATTTTTGAAAAGAAAATAATTTATTCTGTCATGAAATAAAACTAGGCTTTGTGTACGGTTAAACTGTAAATCATGTTTACAAAATACTGTAATTTTCAGGAAATCACTGTATTAGGAATGTGCAATTACTTATATAAATAAAAGCCATTTTAAAACTGTTCACGGCTTGTGTTCTAATTTTTTCCCCCCTTTTTTTATTTCTGTTCTTGCCTCTGTGTCTGAACGGGCATGTCTGTGCATTTCTTGGTTACTGCGGGAGCAGACAGAGAGCCGGGCACAGTAAGTACCAACATTCCTGCTAATGTTTCCCCTTCTACCTAATGTAGTAGACAGACTTTGCACTGTTTGTTTTGTCTTCCTTTTAGTCAGTTTCATGATACTAAGCATATGTGTTTTCTGTTGAGATATCTCTTGGTTTATTCAGAGCACCAAGTCATTTGTTTGGAGGACTTGTGTGAATCAAGTTTTGTTTCTGAGCAGACTGATTTGGAGGAACTTTGTTTGCTTATTGTTGCAAACTTTTGTTTGCTTATTGGAGGTGAGGGGGTAACTGCAAATCAAACAGAACATTGTCAACAATTTAAACTATATTAGGCAGCAGAGGAATTAAAGTTGCAGAACAGGCGAGAAAATTAAAATTCATGTCATGATGGTGTATGGCCCTTTGATTTTTCTTTAACTGAATCTGACTTTACTGCTTAATTCATGCTTCAGATACAACTTCCATAGCAATATTTTTTTTTTCCCTCTAGACATAAGTTGTAATAGAATTGGTCTAAGACAATCTTAGCACAAAATGAGCCAAACCCCGACTTTTTATTATTTTTTTTATACTGATGTGTTTTGAGTGATACTGCTATACTAATCTGGAGATGGGCATGTAGAACTTTCAAATCATTTCAAGTAACATAATTCTGCTTGTTGATAGGTAAATTTGGGCTCTATTTTGTTTCTTTTTCTCAATTAGAAAAGAGAAGAACTAGGAAAAGTTTCTCGACGTATTTCTATGGTACTGAACTTATTTTCATTGCTGCTTTTATTTTCATCTATGATGTCTTGACAACTATTTACTGGAAACTATCACTATCTGCATATCTTTTGTGGCAATCTTTTTTTGTTTCTAGATTACTAAGCAAGAACCATTACATCTTGCTTAATGTAAGTAATGACAATGTAACTGTGGAAATAGTTTTAAGTTGGGTTTTCCTCAAGCCTTAGTCTTATTAAGGACATATTTCTTTGAGTGACACTTATTTCTTCGAGTGATGTTAGTTAAGTGCACTTAGATGCAGTGCAAGCTTCCTTCCTTAGCTCTTATGTCCATGTGCACACAACATGCACATGTAGGAGTGTTGGCTTTGTTTTGCTTTGGTTCTTATGTTACCTGTCCTTGCTCTTTTCCCAATCCTTCTCCACCCTGGGCATCATGTACTTTGTTAAAGGGCTTCTGAGTTCAAAAAAAAAAAAAATCAGGTACTTCACAGTGCTGAGAAATTCAGACTCTGAATTTATCTTGTAGCTGTGTATAGTCCTTTTTCTGTGGAAAGAGAACTGTCAAAAATTAAACCTAGCTTGTGTGTCATGGGAGTTAAAGTATATAAAATTGTCTCTACAGTTACTTCTATCTCCATATGTGTAACTCACGATTGCTTGGTTATTATCTGTAGTAGGCATTTTGTATGCTAGGTTTACCAGTAAGTAGCCTTTATACAGTCTGAGGCTTCATTTAATAAAGGAACTTTGCTATGCGAATATACTGAGTTCAGGTTACTACGCTATGGTGGCCTTTCTTTTTGGTCCTAATGGAGAATAATACTTCATAATTGAATTAAATTTGGATAGCTGGTTACAGGTGGATGTAAACTTGAACTTAAAATTGTTTAAATACAGTGTTGCATTAGTCTTGGATTAATAATAAATTGTATCTTCAATCAAAGAACTCAAGTGATAGTTCAAATATGTGGCTGAAATGATAATCTGGGTATGATTTGACCCTCTCCAATTCTTTTATATTTTTAAATTATTTCTTTTTAATTTAAAACATTTTTTAAAAAATATAATTGGTCACAAGTACACAACTCATATCAGAAGGTCTGTTTAATTATTACGTGTAATTCTGATTGAGCAGTAGGCTTTTGTCTTGCAAATTGTTTTATAAGATCTGGGTCACCAAGATAAAATCAATTTGATTTTCAGAGTAACAGTGTAATTGTGAAGCCAGTAGTCCTGACAAAGGCTTGCTTCCATCATCCAAGACACCAAAACCTGTGCTGTCTGTTAGTTATCTAACTTAATCATGATATTTGGTATTACCATGCAGTTCTGCGTTTTGATTTCTAACAAACACCTAGTGCAACTTTCCAGTATCATCAGTAGAAGCTGACAGCTTTAAATGTGCAGGCTTGAAAAATTAAATTATATTTTAATGCTTGCAATATTTGCTTTTAAACAGAGTTTTTTGACATAACTTTGAGTTAAACCATATTGTGGCATATTATTTGAGGGTATTTATTTTTTAAATGAGATCTGGTTTTATTTTTTAAAATCTTAAGCAAGTAAGCAGTCACAAACTTATGTATTGTATATTTAGAAATACTTAATAATGCAGTGAGATTATTTTTAATAGAGTATAAAGATGTAGTGATTTGATTATTCTTGTTTGTGATCAGTGTCCGTTTTATGTACTATTGCTGTATCTAAATGCCAAGGATTACATTTTTCGTTATATTACTTAGTTTCAGGAAGTAAAACAAAAGGAAGTTATTCATAAATGCATGTTTCTGAAACATCTAACATATAACATTTAAGTTAGTAATAACAGTGTACTTCATAAAGGAACTGCTAAAATTATTTGGTCAAATTTAAATTATAGGACCACATCGATAAGGGCAGATGGGTTTTGGCTCATGTAGCTCTAACCATCCAAAACTGGATCATGTTATTGTGGGAATGCAGGCATCCCTACTATTGTGACACAATCTGGCTGCAGGTAATGAAGCTTGGCAAAATGAGTTTTGCAACTGAAGCTTAATAAAGTTCTGGGAGACATCAGTACAAAAAAACTTTGATGTCCACATATTTTTTTCTCTAGGGAGCATACTGGCAACTTTTTTTAAACTCACTTTAGGTGTTAATTTATCACTTGTCTTCCCACTCCTCTAGTATCCTATTTGGACAACATCGAAATGCAAATGTTTTGAAGCACAGTATTTTATCAGTAATAATTTGTATACAGTGAAATCTGACCTCATTTTGTGCTTGGGATTTACATAAAAATTGGTGTTTATCTTTTGTCCTCATGAAAAACACGGAGTTTGTTTTCTAAGACTTAGGAAATAGTCAAATTTTCAAGAATTTCCCCCCCCCCCCCTTCATTGTTAAGTATAAACATTGCTATTGTTTTGTAAAGAAAATGCTCTTAGAGCAGAATAATACTTTGCGTTCATCCCGTCCCTGTTTTGGAGGAAGAGGCCATCTACAATTCAATGCTACTTTTTTGGTTGGTGTTTTATGAAACTCTTTATTTTGTGTTTTAATTCTTTTAAGTGTGTGTGTGGGGATCATGAAAGGAGTTATATGAAAATGTAGGATATTCTTCAGTTTAGCAATATATGCTTCTTTGTGCCTCTGAAGAAAGTATTTTCTATTATTTAGCTTGTAATCAAAAAACTTGAATTTCTTTAATCAGTTTTATCTTTTATTTGTCAAAATTTAAGTAAAATTTTAAGTAAAATTTTACAGCCTATGACACATAACCACAATTTTCTTCAGCAGCAGTTGCTCACACAGAATCACAGAATGTTAGGGATTGGAAGGGACCTCAAAAGATCATCTAGTCCAGCCCCCCTGCCGGAGCAGGCCCACCTAGATAAGGCCACACAGGAATGCATCCAGGTGGGTTTTGAATGTCTCCAGGGAAGGAGACTCCACAACCTCCCTGGGCAGCCTGTTCCAGTGTTCTGTTACCCTCACTGTGAAGAAGTTTTTCCTCATATTTATGTGGAACCTCCTATTTCCACCTTGCACCAGTTGCCCTTTATCCTGTCATTGGTTGAGGCTGAGAGGAACTGTGGGATGCTGTGGTGCAGTTTAGTTTGTAGCTGATACAATGCAGAATGAGGCTGATCATGAAGAAGGAGAAGATTGGGGTAGTCTGTTATAAATTTTTATGAATACCCTGGTTCTGACAGACATTAGCTAGAATATCCAAAAATCAACAGAAGCCTTATTCTTTGTTAATGTTTCCCAATTACTGAATCAATGTGGAGGGAGATTGAAATCCATTTAGGCTTCTAGATTTCCTTATTCCTTATGTGGATATATATTAACTTAAATATAACTTAATATAATGGGTGAAAAGAGGCCAAAGCTTTCCATCACTGGTAATTTAAAAACCTGCTGACTTTGTAAGTCGGCTTTTGGTTTGTTGACATGTGTTTGTAAGAAGTGTATTCAACAAATGGAGGTAAATAATTCTTGTGTTGAACAACTTTGTGTGCAGTCTTGAGTCTTGCTGAGGATGGTTAAGCACTAGATCCTCTTCCACTATATTTAGTGAGGCCTGACCATGAGCAGTGGGACTGCTGAGTAGCTAATATTTTGGTTGTAGCTGTTAGACTTGATGCTGTTTAGCCTGCCTCACAAGGGGTCGCCTTTTTTCCTGTCTACATATGGATGTCTGTAAATAGCACTTGTGGATGTACAGCGAGTCAGTGAACAAGAAGCACATAATGTGTGTGTGTTTTTGGGAGAAGGAGGGATAAGGAGCCCAACACTGAGTAGATCTTAACTGGGACCAGGTATAGTTGAACCATTAGTACAGATGTAGTGTAAGTACTGTAATTTAATTGCTGTGATGATCAATATAAAGTTGTCAGCTCTCTATGTTCTAGTGAGTTGTCTGTTCTCTATTATAACTGGAGCTAGAGGAGATAGTGTGGGTGCTCAGCCGGTACCTCTGGCTCACATACTTGCAGTTTGGAAGTAGATCTTATGGGGAATAGCATGGCAGTTGAAGAGGTGCATTTGAATAATGTGCATTATATTCCTAATAGAAAACCCGACCTCTTTCTGTGGATCGTGTTAGCTCTTTGTTTCACATTTACTGCTGGTGTTTTCAGTGCTGAATTTTTGCTCGCAGCAAAGTTGCTTTACTGTCCTAAGTTGCCTGTTAGAACCCTTATGCAGTCTGTAAACTCTGTCAGGAAATGGTGCTACATTAGGCTTTTTTTATTCTTTTGGACTTACTTGAAGAAAAGGGATTAAAGTAAATAATTTTTGAATTGACAAAAGAAATAAGAAAACATTTACATAAAATTGATTTTGACCATTACTTCTGATCTGAGATGTATGATTTATAGATGTTGCGTTGTTAATCACTAATATATGGAACTAGTATGAAAACAAGGATTATATCCTCTATTATGCATCTAGTCTGTTGAAATTACGACAAAAACTGGCTTTAGGTAGTTTCTCTTTATGAAAGGAACTACGTATGTAGATACCTTTTTGTGTGAACTGACTATTATTGAAGATCAATGCCAACTCAAAATTTCTGTAGCATAATTAAATATAATAAATTACAAAATAAAAATGCTCATTGTATTTTTTAAAATGTCAGTACACCTGGTAGAAGAACTAAACATATTTTTTAAAAAGAGAAGATTAGAACGTCATTGTGGAGCTCTTGCTGCTGTCTCCTAGCTGTCCCTTTGCTTGACAGTGTACATACAGCACGTATAAATTTTACCAGAGCTGAAATGAGGAAAAGATGGCTTTTAGTAGGCGGTCCTTACTGTTCTCTGAAGTTTAACAGTAACGTTGATAAGACATGTCAATAGTGCAAGGCTTATCTTTTTCCCAGTTCTTTTTTGTAGGTTTCATTTATTTCCTTTGTTGCTTTAGTTTTCTGCTCTACAATATGCACTACTTAGAAAGATGTATGTTTTCATATTGTTGAATGAAATCTTACATAACTGGTAGTTTGTAGTAGGCTACAGTAGCAATATTTTTCAAGCAAAAGTTCTAATTTACCTGAATTTAGTAATAATTGTTCAAATTTCCTTTTACTCCTAAGGGCAACAGAACAGTAACTTCTTAATTCAGTTTACTGGTGAATTTTATCAGAGTAACAGCATGATCTTACTTGTGACTGCCAGTATAGTTATCAAGAAATAAGTGTGGATGCTCTGATTCCAAAGAACAGTGCTTTAAATGTATGTGGCAAGTTAGTGAAAGGCAGTACAAATATGACCTTGACTATAAGGGAGATGTTTTACAGAATAGGATTGTGAGGACTATAGATTATTTTTATAATTATATGTTGATGTGGTAAATAAGACAACAGCCTTTGGAGGAAAAAGAAAATCTAAACGTTTGTTTGGTGTTTAGGACATAGTGGGAGTTTCTAGGTATGTTGCGCGGTATTGAAACTCTAAAAGAGAAATTGTACAGAATATTGTCAGCATTGTCTAGGTACACTTTACATTAAGCCAAAAAAAAAAAAAAAAAAAAAAAATTCAGCCATTGTAGTTACAGATATTTGGTGCCAAAATTTGTAAGCTCTTCCTTATGCTTCTGTGTAGTCACTTCAAATAGCAGGGTTGCTGTATTTTTCCTGGCTGCTGCCCCTTTTGCCACCTTTCCATTATTCATGCTTAATTCTGGCAATTTAAAATAAGAAACTGAGTTGATTCAGTTTACTCTATTTGCCTTTGTTTTATTCTAAGTTCTTCAGTAGTAAACCAGATTTTTTTATGAATTATTTTTAAGGGAAGTATGATGTAAGGAAAAGACTTCAGTCCTTAAGAAAAGACATTTTCAGCGCTCAAATTTGCAGTCACATTTGAATTGACAGCTTGCTTCTTAAGATGTTTCTACTGCCACAGACACGACTGATTCTATATTAGAATGTCGAAGATGGGTTTTAATGTTTTTCAAACTAGTGAATTCCTGTGTTTGTGTGCATCTGGGAGATGAGGGTTTAAAATCAGACTGTATTTGTCAAGGCAATTAGTTCAGTGATCCAACAAGCCCACCTTTTAGCTGCAAAACATTGTAGTAAAGACATTATTTTGAGCTTCTTTATACTAAATTTCATTAGACTTTGCTGTATGCTTTATGTAAGCCCCTTGGCATTTGCTTAGCTTGAATAGTCATGAATAAAAGAGCTTAGAGTTGCCTTTAAAGTGTGGCTTCTGAAGATGGAAAAAAAAGAGGATTCAGATTGCCTTGTGTACCCTGTTTTGTTTTCCTTCTCCTTGGGACTAAACACTGATGTCTGAGCAAAACTGCTGTGGTGTCCTAAGGTTTTAAAGGGGAAGCCATTCAGAGCACAGTTCACTGGCTATTAGTATATGTTTATGACATATAAGAGTAAATATCTCTGGCTGTTGGATAGATCCAAATATTTCCTTTTGAGGGCTTACACTTATATTTTAGTACTTGCATTAATACTAGGCTTTTCTCTTGAGAGATACATGTATGTGTGTAAATACACGTTTACTTACATATTTATGTGAGCATTTATTTATTTATATAAGCATGCACTTGGCTTTTCGGAACTAGACTTAACAGGTCTTTGTGAAAGGAGGTTTTTTTTTTCTCCTCTCAACTCATTCAGTATTGTTCACAGTATTAACACATCACTGAACAAATTGCCCTCTTGCATATGCTAATCCTGCACTTAAAAGAACTCATTGTAACACGCTTTAGTGCTTTAGCCGGAACAGAGATGGAGATGGGAATCACAGGCATGTCAAATTGTCATGTGACTGAAAAAATGTCTAAAATGCCTTTCTCTTTGGGTCAACAGTTTGTGCTTAGCATAACTTAGCATGAATGAAAGCAGTCCATGTAGTTTGAAGAAAAGATTAGTCCTTGTTTTTGTCTTCTGTGTGTGTTGACCACAGTTTTTCAGATCAAGTCTGATTAAACAACGTTTTAGCCTTAATTTCACACTAGTAGTGAATGTTATGCTGGAAATAAAAATATCTGATCATTATTTGTGATACGTTTGCTGGAAGCATCTGACTGAAGTTTACCACAGCTAACAAATGAATACAGCATAACATTATTTGGTAAATGCTTGTTGTTTTCAGAGTTAAAGGCAAGTTGACATATATCTGTCCATGCCTGCAGGTGTAGGCATACCAAAGCTGCATCTATTTGTGATGATCTAGAAGTAAGCAATCAATCAGATTACATTTAGTAAGTCTGTTTTATTATATGGGATCATTATATAAAAAAAAAAAAGGAAAATCATTCTTACTAGCTCATGAATAAACAGCAAGCCTGCTTCTTCTAAACAATAAGTTTACTTGAATTAATTGGTAAAGTAGATAAGTTCAACAATTAAAAGCCAAGCTTCTTAAAATGCATGAAGCTTTACTTGTTTGCCTGGTGGACTTTGAGTTGAATTAAATTGAATGAACGACTGTGTAGGTATCAAATTTCTAAAGCATCAATTACATCCAATTTGAGTTTTCAAGCATATGTGAAGGAATCTTGAAACAAATTTTTCATTAACCTTGGTTTTTTGTCTTTACAGAGTAATTCTCTGTTGGTCCCGGACAGTTTGAGAAGCACAGATAAACGCAGAAATGGCCCTGAATATACCAATGACATCAAAAAGAGAAAGGTGGATGATAAGGAATCCAGCCATTATGTAAGCAAACTTGTGTCAAATTATTAATTTATTTGCACATATACTGTGCTTGTATGAGGAGTAAAAGAGCTGTGAAGAGCAAGGCTATTTCCTATTGCTCCTGTAGTACATGAATATGTGCCAGAGAGACCATTCCACATTTGGGAAGAGTAGTGACTCAATAGTTCTGGCTATTGTCAAATAATACTCCTCAACGGGGAATAATGAGTCAGGAATAGTTGTTTGATTCAAAAGTGTTCTGGGACTTTTCTCAGAGTTTGAGCAGGAGTTTGAGCAAGAGATCCTTTCCGGACTGCTCTAAAACCTGCAAATTTGTTTGAAATGGAGGATTTTTTTTGATTTGTGGTGTTTTAGTACATATTTCTGATACTAGCTATTACCTTGTTGAATAATTATTACCATAGCAAATTGCATACACATGAGGCTGTACCAAATTCCTAAAGTTTGCTTTTGGTTGATGTAGCAATTTCAGCAGAAAGCGTATTAAAGTGTAGACAGTTCATAGTTTGTATTCTGCATTTTTGACTAGCTTGCTTGTTGCTTAGTTTTGGAGAGGCACTTCAGTACAAAAGTGTGGAATATGTGTTCACATAGGCTTTCAACTTCAAGTCTAAGTGCTCAGCGAAATCACAGGATGATACTTGAATAGGCTTTAGAGGCTAGGACTGGTGTGAGAGTGTACTGGAAAGCAGTACTTAAATCTAACAGAAGATACTATTCTTTGACATAGGAATAATGTGGCAAATTGTCTGATTTATATGTATCCAATCACTAATTGATACTTCCTGGGTACTGAAACCAAAGCGAAAATTGGGTGCCATTTTACTATACGGAGGAAATAATTTCTCTTCACTTGGACCTAGAATATCTGAGTAGATATTGGATATCCCTGGAGCTACTGACAGTAGATGGGGTTACTCTCCTCCTTCTGCACATTGTGGTGTTGTAGTACTGTTACAGTTTTGAAAATTGCATTCCCACCACTTCCTAATAAACTTGTTTTGATTACTGAAGGGTTTGATAAACTTCCCTGTTACTCACAGAATCACTAAGGTTGGAAAAGATCTTTATGATCATCAAGTCCAACTGTTATCTAGCTCTACCATATGTTTAATCAACGTATGTAGATGGCTTTTATTGTAATTTTTTATTTTAAACATTTGAAGATATTGAAGTATTCTTAAGCTACGTCTGATTTAAAAAAAAAAAAAAAAAAAAAGTTGTATTGAAATGGATTTTCCAGATGAAGGAAGCATCAAAATAAAGAATTGAGCAAAATAAGGGTACTTGAAAGTTCCAGTTATTATAAGGGGGGGGAGGGCAGGAAATCTTTCTTTTTTAAAGGTTCCCAAATTCAGCAGACACAGTGCTGCTGACAATGGAACTCATTTTAGATGAGGCCCTTTTAGGGACAAGGAATTACTGCTTTTGTCAGAAAGGAAGTAATGAGTTATAGGAGTTGTTGCTTTGGGAAATTAGGTGCAAAATACAGTTTGTTGCATTTTTTGTTTATTTCTTGTGGTTATTTTTTTCTTTTCTTCTCTTTAAGACCTATATTGTTTTAATCTATGGTTTGTTAGTGAGGAGAATCTTCTGATATTAATAGTACTGATAGGAGATGCCTTTTAAAATTCCAGTAAATGTCTTTCTCAACATGACCAAGTCAGTGGAGTGCACTTACTAATTGCTTGGTTGCTATTTTTGCCGTCCTTAGGGGCAGTATTTCTGTTGAACAAATGTCCCACCTACCATGTTCCCACTTGCCTAAATGTGTTCTAACCTATTCTTGGATTCTGGATGCTTCATACTCTTCAAGAGGTGGCAGATAACCATGGCTGAAACTTTTCTTTTTTTTTTTTTTTTTTTAAATTTATGGCCTGAACTGTGAGGAAGGAATTGGTGTTTTACTTTGTCTGCCAGTGTTAATTGTGATAGCCCAGACCATTTGAAATCAAGAGAGGAGCGACAGTTTGAGGAATTTTGTATGCCTAACTTGTTTGCCTAGAAACTTTTTAATGAAAACTATCATTACTGGAAATGTCAAACTTGCCCGCATGAAAATGTTAAGTTTTACCATTCGGTTGCTTTTGGGTTGGTTTTTGGTTTTTTTTTTTTGTCTTGTTTGGTTTGAGTGAAGACTCATCTTCTGTTTGAACTACCATGGTGCACTGGGGAAATGATTAGACCACCGTGTATTACAGAACATGTCTATTTGACGCATACCAGTCCATTTTGGAGATAGGGACCTGGAGGCACTTCAGTAATTAACTATTATGAGGCCCTAGAGCAGCTTAGGTGAACACAGACTTACATGAAAAGTTAAAATTCAGCTTGACAAGCCACAATAAAACATTTCTGTTTAGGATTGTCAAGGTATTGTGGTTTTGTTAGGCAGAAGTTTGAAATGTCCTGGAATTTCTGAAGCTTTTTCTTCCCCAGAACTTTCTATTTCAAAACTTTGCTTTCTGAAAAGGAGAAGAAATGTCCTATAACTTTGAGGAAGTTGATTCATCAAAGGAACGCCAAAAAACCTCCAGTTTTCTGAGATCTTTTGGGTTTTTTAGGTATACTCAAGCAGTAATTTCCGGAAGATTAACATGTAAGATTAGTATATAAACAGAGAGAGTTTCTCTCTCAAGAGTAGTGATAACACTATTTATGATGGTAATAAGGAGGGCTTTTGGACTATCTTGTACTGATAGTTAGACTACTACCTGTAGAGAAGTTCTACCTTGTTAGGGTTTTACTACTGAAGCAGAAATAAGGAGGTGTGTTCCTGTTTTCATTGTTTTCCCTATTTCTAATAAGTTAATGAAAGGCTGTTTTGTTTTTTGTTTAGGAAAACAAAAAATGTTTGAGTAGATGCATAGACTTTCTGGGCTTCTAATGCACTAATTGAAATGAACACTATATTTATTTATTTTTAATAGGACAGTGATGGGGACAAGAGTGACGATAACTTGGTTGTAGATGTATCGAATGAGGTAACTTTTTTCCTTTTTGTAGTCTTGACATTTGCCCAAAGGTTAAAGGAAAAGTGCATTTAGATGTTAGAAGGAAAAGAATAATCTGTGTGGATATGATAAAGTATTCAAAAATTCTCCTTTTTGTTAGTCCTCCAGTTACTGTGTCTTCCTCTGAGCTTTGTCTGGTTTCCCTCTCATCTTTTCCTTCTGCTGCTTTGTCCAGGTCTTTTCCCTCTGCAGTTATATTCTGAAGCTTCACAGCTACTTTTTTTGTGGAGAGAGTTGTGGTGAGATGCAGGTGGAGGTCTGAGGTTTCCAACCTACCATCTTCTAATGAAAAAAGAAGACATTACCTAGCCTTGTATTTAATAGTAGGAATATTATTAAAAACATTTTTTGGTACCTTAAAAATTACTAGTATTTTAATGTCCTACATTAAATTTAGTTTTTTCTGGAAAAGTTTGTTGGTGTGTTTTGTTTTTTTTTTTTTTTTTTT